>JAJHSJ010000001.1:92908653-93187006 GCA_021015155.1 Magnolia officinalis
TGTTGTCCCTGGGCCTGATGGCTATGCAGGTAGTTTTTTCTCCTCCTGCTGGGAGATAGTCGGAAACGACCTTCTCAAAGCGGCCACGCACATTTTTCAGGGCGGCATTTTTCCCAGGGCCATGTCAGCATCCCTTACCTGTCTTATTCCAAAAAAATCTGCCCCATCATCCTTTTCAGATTTCAAGCCTATCAGTTTGTGTAACTGCATATACAAAATCATATCCACCATCATCGTGGCGAGGCTGAATTCCGTGCTCCCTTTGCTTATCTCCCCGGAGCAAGGAGCCTTTGTTAGGGGCAGACCGGTCGTACATGGGCCTGTAAGTGCTATATTTTATATCCCTATTTGTTGTCAAATTTGTGGTGCCAAAATCACTGTTATATATCTTGCATAAGTGAAGCTCTCTCAAAGATTAACATTCATGAACAAGCTAAGCTCACAACAAGCAAAACTCACAAGTACAAAGATCAACCTTGACTGCAAGAACTGCTCACAAGACATGACTCAAGCTGCATGACTTCAAGAAGAGTACAAGGCAGTTTGTAAAGAACTCAAGACACTTTCAAGATTGAGCTACATCAAGATTTCAAGATTGAACTACATCAAGACTTCAAGGCTCATACTTCAAGGTCACTAGTTCCTAATGTTTCAAAGTCCTTACTTCATGGTTGAGGTTTGACTGACCTTAGGTTGACCTTAGAAGTAGGTCACTTTGGATACATAAATCGAATGTTTATTTTACATAAGTTTGGTCTGTTCTTCGACTAGTCCTAGGCCTTCTTCGACTAATCCTAAAGTTGCTTCGACCAGTCTAAGAAATTCCTCGATCAGTCGTAAGTTTGTTACAAAAATCGGATAATTTCTATTAGGCTTCGACTAGTCCAGGAATCTGTTCGACCAGTCGAAGGAACAGTGTCAACTGCATCTTCGACCAGTCGAAAGTCTTCGACTCAAAGTCCAGCGATGAAATTTAAGTTCTTCGACCAGTCGAATGAGATCTTCGACCAGTCGAAGGTGACCTACGACCAGTCGAAGGTGACCTACGACCAGTCGAAGGAGACCTTCGAGCAGTCGTAGAATGGTCAAAGCTTATCGCGCCTGATTTTTCAAATATCTGTTATTGCTTCGACTAGTCGAAGAGCTCTTTAGACCAGTCGAACACGCGATCTGCTCACCTATAAATAGAGCACGAATCTCAGAAGAAATCATTTAATTAATTAATCCATTCAAGTCAATCTTCGTCGAACTTCTGAGAGATAATTATGTGCTCCATCTAAGCTAAGTGTACTTATTTAATATTCTCTTTCCTTAGCTTTATTTAATTGATTTTGTTTCTGTTATTCCAATCTAATTTGATAAGAGGAATTGTTATTCTTTCTTTGGAATCAAAATCAATTAAGGCAAGCCCTACTTGGTTTAATTTAAAATCTATTAGAATTAAAACCATTGTAATTGAGTACTGAACATTGAACTTGGACATTCAATCATCTACTCTGATTTAGTTCTACCGGGCTGCTACAACGAAGGAGATAATCAGGTATTTTACATTTAATTATAAATTCCTTTCTGTTTTGGTTTCTTTCAAGATTTGCTAGAAAAATCTTGTTATATTGGTTATCTGAGGAGAGCCAGAAAAACTCAGAAGTGGGGTTTTTTTAATTGTGTAAGCCCACAGACAAAGAAACAATTGTAAAGATTTTTGGTGAACCTGGGAAAACCTATTTTTTTAGTGAACGCTAATATCCCCTGTGTGAGGATATTAGGAGTGGAGTAGCATTTTGTGTGGCTGTTGTTTAACAGTTGGTGAACACACATGCGAACCACTATAATCCCTTGTGTTGTGGTTGAATGATTTATACTTCTAATCTTTAATTATTCTTTTGTGGGATGTATGTATGGTGGTGAATGTTGTAATCATTTAATTCAAGCATTGTGAGAATTTTGTAATAGTTTAGAATTTATTTTCTGCTATTCCTTTATCAGCTTGATATTCAATTTCTTTTAAAAGTTGTTCCAGCAAGGTTGCCCTGCCATTTTTATGGTGTATGGCTGTCCCTAGAACAATACATTTGTGATTACAATTTATTTCAATTCAGTTTGTATTTATTTCTTTATTCCTCTTTGGTTTGAGATTTGATACAAAGATCTTTCTAGAAATAAGGTTGTCCTACCATAAACTCTGGTTTTTGGTGAAAGGTTGTCCTTAGAACAACATTTGTATCAACCTCTCAAGATCTAAATTTTGAGGTTGTTTCACTTTCCTGCATTGTGATTTACTTTGGCTATCATATTCTTTTTAATTCCGCTGTTATAAGTTTTATTTGGCATTGTCCTATTCACCCCCCCTCTAGGACATATAGCTAGGCCTTTTCAAGTGGTATCAAAGCCTAATAGCTCTTTTTTAATTCTTGGATTTAATTCCTGAGCTAACGATTTAAGCTATTTAAGATGTCAAATTTTGATAGCCTTTCAGTCACAAGGCCTCCACCCTTTGATGGCTCCAACTATGCCTATTGGAAAGCCAGAATGAGGATCTTCCTCAAATCAATGGATGAAAATGTGTGGCAAGCCACAGTGACTGAATGGAAACCTCCTATCATGGAAGTTACTGGGGTTGATGGTTCAAAATCTATGAAAGTCACACCATATTACCAATGGACCACACTTCAGAAAAGTGAGAGTAGTGCAAATGCTAAAGCACTAAATGCAATCACTTGCGCACTATCACCGGATGAGTTCAAAAGAATCATTTCCTGTGATACTGCAAAGCAAGCTTGGGATATATTAGAAATGACACACGAGGGTACTACAATTGTCAAAAAATCTAAAGTCCAACTCCTCACAACCAGATTTGAAGAAATTCATATGGAGGAAAATGAAATGTTTATGGACTTTTACACTAGATTGAATGACATTGTAAACTCAATGTGGGGTCTTGGCGATAAAATCCCAGAAAGTAAAGTGTGTGCAAAGATATTACGCTCACTTCCTGAACGGTTCAATTCTAAAGTAACCGCGATCCAGGAACTTCGTGATACGGATAATATGAGGGTAGAAGAACTAGTTGGTTCTCTACAAACCTACGAGTTAAACTTTAAAGCTCCTAAAGGTAAATCTATCGCACTAAAATCTTCTAAATATAATTCAGAAGAAAATTCTGATTCAGAAGATGATATGGCTCTTTTAGCTAAGAAATTTTACAAGATTTTCAAAAGCAAGAAAAGGGTTGATTTTCAAAAATCGAATGATAAAAAGAAGTTTAGACCCAAATCTCGAAAATCTTTGAAAGATAGTCAATGTTACAACTGTCAAGAATATGGGCACTTAGCAAATAGATGTCCTAAAAAGGACAAACCCAAGAAGAAGGGTATGTTGGCTACATGGGATGAATCATCTGATTCTGAAGCTTCTTCTGAATCAGAAGATTCTGAAACTGAGTTGGGCAATGAGGTTAAAGCTCTTATGACTCTAGCCAAATTCACATTTTCAGATAATGACTCAACAAGTGAAGAAAATCTGAGTAGTGAATGTGAAAATGAAGATGATCTTCAAGACGCTTATAATGCCCTATATAAGGAAAGTTGTAAAATTGCTGTCAAACTTAAACTTCAAAAAGAAAAGTTTTCTAAACTCAAAGAATGTTTTGAATCACTTGTCTTAGAAAAATCACAAATTTCAGATTGTTTTGAAAAATCAAAATGCGATTTGGAATTCAAGAACTCCCTAATTATTGATTTGAAATCTGAAATTGAGAAACTCAAAACTGAAGTATCTTCTCTTCTGAGTCTAAAGGACACATGGAAATATGCCCAAGGAGATCCAAAGTTAGAAAAACTTTTATCCGGATCAAGAAAATGTGGCGATCTATCCGGGTTGGGCTACGATAAAAATCTACCTCCTAAACAAAAGTATACTCCTCCTATGTTTGTTAAAGGAGAGTCCTCAAACTCAAAAGGGAAAAGTACTTATCAAGATTTTTCTAGAAATTCAAAAACTTTTCAAAAACCTAGAAGCAGCCATGTCAACTTTAATCAGAAACGAAATCCACTAGCTGAAAAGATAGTTGATTTACTCAAGGAGCTCTTAAAATCTAACTCTATAGGTCATTCTTACAACTATAAACAAAAGAAAACCAACTATGTTCCTAAACCCAAAACTGTTTTGAAATGGGTTCCTAAAGTTGCCTGCTTGGTTGCTCACATGCTTTCAAAGCAACAAGTCATTCAAAGTGGTACCTAGACAGTGGATGCTCCAGGCATATGACAGGTGACAAAGCTTTATTCACGGATCTGAAAGATATGACTGATGGTTCAGTCACATTTGGTGATGGTAGCAACTGCAAGATTATAGGCCAAGGTACGGTTCAACTTTTTAATCTTCCTGTGTTTAAAAATGTCTTATATGTTGAAGGCTTAAAACATAACTTGCTTAGTATATCTCAAATATGTGATAATAACCATAGTGTTCGGTTTTCTAATCAAAGCTGTGAGATACTAAACAATAAGGGTTCTGTAATATTAACTGGACGTAGAACGTCTGAAAATTGCTATATTATTAGTGAATCCAGCTCATCTAATCAAACATGTTACATGGTCCATACAGACGAGACTGATTTATGGCACAAACGTCTTGGACATGTACATTATCGAAATTTATATAGATTGAGCAAACGAGAACTTATAAGAGGTTTACCCAAACTTCAGAAATTAGATAAGATATGTGGTGAGTGCCAGATAGGCAAACAAACAAGAAACTCACACAAAAAGGTGAATTCAAATACCACATCAAGACCACTCGAACTCCTCCACATGGATCTGATAGGACCTACCAGAACAGAAAGTCGTGGTGGGAAAAAGTATATCCTGGTAATAGTTGATGATTTTACCAGATTCACTTGGGTAGTCTTCTTAAGGGATAAATCTGAAACCCTTGAAGAAGTGAGAAAAGTTTTCAAAAGGATTCAAACTGAAAAATCTTCTCAAATCAGTAAATTCGTAGTGATCATGGATCTGAATTTGAGAATAGCAATTTTGAGAAGTTTGTACTGACCAAGGAATATTACATGAATTCTCTGCTCCCAAAACTCCACAACAAAATGGAATTGTAGAAAGAAAGAATAGGGTGCTTCAAGAAATGGCTAATGTCATGTTGAATAGCATGAAGCTCTCTAAAAATCTTTGGGCTGAAGCAGTCAACACAGCTTGCTATATTATTAACCGAGTCTACACTAGCAAAGATAATAATAAAACGGCTTACGAATTGTGGTTCAATAAAAAGCCTACTGTTAAATACTTTCGAGTTTTTGGCAGCAAGTGCTATATTTTACGAGATCGTGAAAATTTGGGAAAATTCGATACGAAAAGTGATGAAGGGATTTTTCTAGGATATTCCTTAAACAGTCGAGCTTATAGGGTTCTGAACAAAAGAACTGGTGTGATTCAAGAATCCATTAATGTTGTCATTGATGATCACTTAAACACGCCAATCTCTAATTCAGATAATGATGAAGTTCTAATCATTGATAAACCCGATACTTCATCGAATCAGACTGATTCTGAGTTAAGGACTGTTAAAGATCATCCAACCACACAAATTCTTGGAAATCCTCTCACCGGTGTTCGCACCCGTAGACAACTTGAGGATATATGTAATTATGTATGTTTTACATCCCAAATAGAACCATCTAACGTAAAAGAAGCTCTTGCTGATGAGAACTGGATTGTTGCGATGCAAGAAGAACTTAACCAATTCGTAAGAAATGATGTTTGGTATCTCGTACCAAGACCTAAAGATAAACACATCATTGGAACAAAATGGATTTTCAAAAATAAGTCTGACGAATGTGGAAATATAATTAGAAACAAGGCTAGACTAGTGGTACAAGGTTATACTCAAATTGAAGGGATTGATTTCGATGAAACTTTTGCACCAGTAGCACGTCTTGAATCTATCAGACTATTTATATCCATTGCATGTTTTAGAAAGATAAAGATCTATCAGATGGATGTGAAAAGTGCTTTTCTAAATGGCGATTTACATGAAGAAGTCTATGTTGAACAGCCAATGGGTTTTGAAGATCCCAAAAATACTGATTATGTGTATCGGCTTAAAAAGGCACTTTATGGATTAAAACAAGCACCTAGGGCATGGTATGAGAAACTAACAAAATTTCTTTTAAGTCATAATTTTCAAATGGGATCTGTTGATAAAACTCTATTTGTTAAAAAACATAATGATCATATCTTAATGGTACAGATTTATGTTGATGATATCATTTATGGATCAACTTGTACTGACTTGACTACTGAGTTTGCAGATTTGATGAAATCACAGTTCGAAATGAGCATGGTTGGGGAATTGACTTATTTCCTTGGATTGCAAGTAAAACAACAACCTGAAGGAATATTCATTTCTCAATCTAAGTATGCTTTGAATCTAATCAAGAGATTTGGATTTGAGAATGGCAAGAATTTCGATACTCCTATGAGTACTACCCTGAAACTCTCAAAAGACTCTAATGGTAAAAATGTTGACTCAAAACTTTATCGGAGTATGATTGGTAGTTTGTTATATTTAACTGCTAGTAGACCTGATATTTCTCTAAGTGTTGGTATTTGCGCAAGATATCAATCTATCCAAAAGAATCTCACTTGATTGCTGTCAAGCGAATTATTAGATATGTCGCAAGTACTGTAAATCTCGGTCTCTGGTATCCTCATGAGACTAGTGTCCAATTAGCTGGGTACTCGGATGCTGACTGGGCTGGTAATCTAGATGATAGAAAATCAACCAGTGGTGGTGTTTTTACATTGAAATTGTCTAGTTTCCTGGTTTAGTAAGAAACAAAATTCTATATCACTATCAACAGCTGAAGCTGAGTATATCGCAGCTGGTAATGCATGTACACAGCTAGTTTGGATGCAACGAATGCTAAGTGATTATGGAATTAAACAGGATTCTATGTTATTACATTGTGATAATTCCAGTGCGATAAATATTTCAAAAAATCCTATTCAGCATTCTCGTACTAAGCACATTGACATTAGATTTCATTATATAAGGGAATTAGTAGAAGAAAAAGTTATATCTCTAGAATATATTCCTACCGAAGATCAACGAGCTGACATTTTCACAAAACCTCTCGATAAAAGCAGGTTCAAAAAGATGAAATTTGATCTTGGCATGTGCATTTGAAATGATTATTTATGCCTACTTGTATCATAGTGTATATATTTGCTAGATTGAATTCTAATTTTTGAATAATTTGCAAGAAATATGAATTTTTGGACATTCTTCGACCAGTCGTGAGTATACTCGACCAGTCGACCTTCGACCGGTCGTAGATATCCACGACCAGTCGTAGATCTCGGAAATCACTTAAAATTTGGGGATTTTTGCTTTCTTCCTCATTTCTTTTTTCCTCTCTAAGGAGCCGAGCTTCGACTTGTCGAACCCATCTTTCATGTTCTTCAAGGTTAGTGTTCCAAATCACGTTTTTCTTGCAGATTTGTGTCTAGATTGTTTACTTTTCAAGCTTTAAGCTTTGTATTTTGGATTTCATTGAGATTTGGGGTTTGGATTTTGAAAAATCTGTTTTGTGTAAACCCACTTCTCAATCCTTTGCAACTTCTTAATTCCTTGATATCCTTGTTGCAAATGGCTTCTAGAGGTAGAAAAACTACTTCCCGTGGTCCTTCTTCTTCCTCCAGATCGACCATTATCACTAAGCGTCATCTTCTTGTTACCAATGATGATCCATCTTATGTTAGGGACATTAGATTACGTAATGTTATTGTTGAACATCCTGTTGATGTTAATCATATTGCACCTTTTGACATCCTTCCTATGCTTGAAGCTGTAGGTTGGGTTAACTTATTACATTGGGGTGGGCCTGCATACCGGTCCATTGCCCAATCCATGTTTACATGTATTAGTGCTTTTTCACAGGATAATTTAACTTTTAAAATATCTACTAGAGAAGGGCCTTTTGACATTGATCGTCATTTAATTTCAGCCCTTATGGACATTCCTGTGAATGATGAGGGTATTCCTATCCATAACTTAACTGATAAACCCTCAATGTCTGAAAAACGCATGCTCACTAGAGACTTGTGCAACATGGATGTTCAATGGACACAAAAAGGGAATGCTCTTCCCGCACGATATTTGTTACCCAAGTACAGAATTCTCCACAAAATCTTTGTGTCTAATCTGTATCCTCGTTCGGGTAATAAAACTGACTTGGCTTTGTTTATGGTTCGTGTTATCCATGCTATCTCCAAAGGTACTCAGATTTGTTTACCATCCTTAATCTGTCATTTCATTCTTCAGTTTAGACTCCATCCTGGTCATAGTGACATTCCTTTTGCCTATTTAATGACTATATTGGCTACACATATGTTAGTCGATATGCCAGTTGATGAGGCACCAATCCATCATCTGATCTTCAACAATACTAATATCAATAAGATGAAGCTGGATCTACTTCTTGAACAAGGTGGTGGTGGTGGTGGTGGTGGTCATGAAGAAGCTGGTGATGACATTAATATGGATGACATTTTTGAGGAACTGGATTCTGACTCAACAAATGATCCAGATTTTGAACCATCTGATGTTGATGCTCGTTGAGTGCATTAGAGGATAAAGTTGAGAATATAAATGTAAAGATGGAAAACATGTCTGTTGCTCATGATTTACAATTCAAGTACATGCGCAAATATCTTAGGCGATTGAACAAAGGCATGCACCAACTTGATCCCTCTATTCCTGCTCCGTCATCTGGTTCTAGTTCTGATTAGTTTATATGAGACTTCTGGTCTGTAATAACTTTTTAACTTAGCACATGGTTGACTGAGTTTGAGTAGGATATTATCTATGTTTTATGCTGGATATTTATTCTATGTGAAGCTATGTTGAGTATCTCTATCTCTGTTTTGCTATAATCTCATAACTCCTCATGTTTACTCTCATATATCCCTTTATTTAGTTCTCCTTTATTGTTGTTTCCTTTGTCATATTGTGACAAAAAGGGGGAGAATGGTTTATTCTTAACGATATGAACGATATGATTGTGAGAGGAGTAGCATTGGTTATGTTACTCAGGGGGAGTATGTTTGAACTAGTTGAATGAAACTGGTTGAATGTTGAATGTTGAATATTGAATATTGATTTGCAGGTAAGCCAGTTGATATGAACTGGTTCATATCTCTTTAACCAGTTGTTTTATTTTATGTTTATCTTGGTTATGTGTTTTGTCACTAATTTGACAAAGGGGGAGATTGTAAGTGCTATATTTTATATCCCTGTTTGTTGTCAAATTTGTGGTGCCAAAATCACTGTTATATATCTTGCATAAGTGAAGCTCTCTCAAAGATCAACATTCATGAACAAGCTAAGCTCACAACAAGCAAAGCTCACAAGTACAAAGATCAACCTTGACTGCAAGAACTGCTCACAAGACATGACTCAAGCTGCATGACTTCAAGAAGAGTACAAGGCAGTTTGTAAAGAACTCAAGACACTTTCAAGATTGAGCTACATCAAGATTTCAAGATTGAACTACATCAAGACTTCAAGGCTCATACTTCAAGGTCACTAGTTCCTAATGTTTCAATGTCCTTACTTCATGGTTGAGGTTTGACTGACCTTAGGTTGACCTTAGAAGTAGGTCACTTTGGATACATAAATCGAATGTTTATTTTACATAAGTTTGGTCTGTTCTTCGACTAGTCCTAGGCCTTCTTCGACTAGTCCTAGAGTTGCTTCGACCAGTTTAAGAAATTCCTCGATCAGTCGTAAGTTTGTTACAAAAATCGGATAATTTCTGTTAGGCTTCGACTAGTCCAGGAATCTGTTCGACCAGTCGAAGGAACAGTGTCGACTGCATCTTCGACCAGTCGAAAGTCTTCGACTCAAAGTCCAGCGATGAAATTTAAGTTCTTCAACCAGTTGAATGAGATCTTCAACCAGTCGAAGGTGACCTACGACCAGTCGAAGGAGACCTTCGACCAGTCGTAGAATGGTTAAAGCTTATCGCGCCTGATTTTTCAAATATCTGTTATTGCTTCGACTAGTCTAAGAGCTCTCTAGACCAGTCGAACACGCGATCTGCTCACCTATAAATAGAGCACGAATCTCAAAAGAAATCATCGAATTAATTAATTCATTCAAGTCAATCTTCGTCGAACTTCTGAGAGATAATTTTGTGCTCCATCTAAGCTAAGTGTGCTTATTTAATATTCTCTTTCCTTAGCTTTATTTAATTGATTTTGTTTCTGCTATTCCAATCTAATTTGATAAGAGGAATTGTTATTCCCTTTCTTTGGAATCAAAATCAATTAAGGCAAGCCCTACTTGGTTAATTTAAAATCTATTAGAATTAGAACCATTGTAATTGAGTACTGGACATTGAACTTGGACATTCAATCATCTACTCTGATTTGGTTCTACCGGGCTGCTACAACGAAGGAGATAATCAGGTATTTTACATTTAATTGTAAATTCCTTTCTGTTTTGGTTTCTTTCAAGATTTGCCAGAAAAATCTTGTTGTATTGGTTATCTGAGGAGAGCCAGGAAAACTCAGAAGTGGGGTTTTTTTAATTGTGTAAGCCCACAGACAAAGACACAATTGTAAAGGTTTTTGGTGAACCTGGGAAAACCTATTTTGTTAGTGAACGCTAATATCCCCTGTGTGAGGATATTAGGAGTGGAGTAGCATTTTGTGTGGCTGTTGTTTAACAGTTGGTGAACACACAGGCGAACCACTATAATCCCTTGTGTTGTGGTTGAATGATTTATACTTCTAATCTTTAATTATTCTTTTGTGGGATGTATGTATGGTGGTGAATGTTGTAATCATTTAATTCAAGCATTGTGAGAATTTTGTAATAGTTTAGAATTTATTTTCTGCTATTCCTTTATCAGCTTGATATTCAATTTCTTTTAAAAGTTGTTCCAGCAAGGTTGCCCTGCCATTTTTATGGTGTATGGCTGTCCCTAGAACAATACATTTGTGATTACAATTTATTTCAATTCAGTTTGTATTTATTTCTTTATTCCTCTTTGGTTTGAGATTTGATACAAAGATCTTTCTAGAAATAAGGTTGTCCTACCATAAACTCTGGTTTTTGGTGAAAGGTTGTCCTTAGAACAACATTTGTATCAACCTCTCAAGATCTAAATTTTGAGGTTGTTTCACTTTCCTGCATTGTGATTTACTTTGGCTATCATATTCTTTTTAATTCCGCTGTTATAAGTTTTATTTGGCATTGTCCTATTCACCCCCCCTCTAGGACATATAGCTAGGCCTTTTCAGGGCCACGACCGGTCGAGAACCTCGGAACCAAAATTCGATGCTCGCTGGACTTTGAGTCGAGCCAGTCCACAACTGGTCACGACTGGTCGAGTGGGCTCCACGACCGGTCGTACGCGGCCCCAGATGTGGCTCCACTTCTCAACAATCTCCCACTTGAAGACACATCGCCATAAACCTTTGTCTTCTTCATCCGGAGTGCACCACCTCCTTGTCTTCAAGCCTGAAGACCAATCAAAGCTGAACAGAGCTTCAGCTTCTCCGGTGTGACTGCTTTGGTCAACATATCCACGGGATTCTCACTTGTATGAATCTTTTCCAGAGCAATCGATCTATCTTCCAGTAACAAACGTATGAAGTGATATCCGATGGCAATATGTTTGGTCCTTGAATAAAAGGCTGAATTCTTAGCCAAGTGTATTGCACTCTGACTGTCACTATACAACTTGCAATCTGCTTGCTTCTTACCCAACTCTTCCATAAAACCTTGCATCCACACCATCTCCTTGCATGCTTCTGTAGCCGCAACATATTCTGCTTCTGTCGTACTGATAGATACTATCTTCTGTAACTGAGAGGCCCAACTGACTGCAGCACTACCCAGAGTAAAGACATAACCTGTAGTGCTTCTTTTGCTGTCGATATCTCCTGCCAAATCTGAATCCACGTAGCCTTGTAACTTGATTTCTGATCCACCATAATATAGCCCTACATCCTTAGTACCTACTAGGTGTCTAAGGATCCACTTCACGGCTTCTCAATGTTCCTTCCCGGGGTTGTTCATGAACCTACCAACAACTCCCACTGCTTGAGCAATGTCAAGCCTCGTGCTCACCATAGCATATATGAGACTCCCTATCGCTGACGCGTATGAGACTTTAGTCATGTAGTCCCGTTCCTCCTGCGTCTTAGCACCTTACTCCTTAGATAGCTTGAAGTGGTTGGCTAATGGAGTGCTAACCGGCTTAGTACCTCGCATATTGAATCGATTAAGTACCTTGGCTATGTACTCTGCCTGTGACAAAACTAGTTTCTTGTTTTCCCTGTCACGTTTTATCCTCATACCTAGGATTTGTTTTGCAGCTCCCAAATCCTTCATGGAAAATTCTCTAGACAGTTGTCTTTTGAGATCTGAGATGTCTTTCATGCTTGAACCAGCCACAAGCATATCATCAACGTACAGAAGAAGGATGATGTACGACGTATCAAACTTCTTCAAATAACAACAGTGGTCTGCATGACATCTCTTAAAACCGTTTCCCGACATGAAACTGTCGAACTTCTTGTACCACTGCCTCAGGGCCTGCTTCAGGCCATATAAACTCTTCTTCAGTCTGCACACTTTGTTCTCCTTTCCTGGTGCCACGTATCCTATCGGCTGATGCATATATATCTCTTCTTCAAGGTCCCCATGAAGAAAGGTTGTCTTAACATCTAGCTGCTCTAGATGTAAGTCCTCTGTAGCCACTATACTTAAGACCATACAAATCGTAGACATTTTCACTACTGGTGAAAATATTTCAGTGAAATCGATACCTGCCTTTTGTTGAAACCCTTTCACAACCAATCTGGCCTTGTACCGTTTTGAACCATCGTGCTCCTCCTTCAGTCTATAAACCCACTTGTTATAAAGATCTTTCTTACCCTTTGATAGAGTGACTAGCTCCCATGTACGATTAGACTCAAGAGAGTCCATCTCCTCATCCATGTCCTGCTCCCACTTAACCCGTGTATCTGATTGTAATGCCTCTTTAAAACACTCTGGTTCACCATTATCTGTCAGTAGTAGATAATATAAGGAGGGTGAGTATGAGATCGTGGGTCTCCTCTCCCGAGTAGACCTCCTCAATACCGGTGTCTGTAGCCCTGCCTCATAATGCTCCTGTGCATGATCATCCTGTGGCGCTGTAACACCCATGTCTGGTAACTCTTCTAACTCTACAAATTCTTTCTCCTCAGCCTTATTTTCATGCACACTGTCCTTATGCATCACTTTTTCATTGAAAACTACGTCCTTGCTTCTGATGATTTTCTTGTTTTCTGCATCCCAAAACCTGTAGCCAAACTCATGCTGCCTGTATCCTATAAACGTGCACCTCCTGGACTTCGCATCTAGCTTTTTTCTGTGCTCTACATTAATGTGAACGTATGAAGTGCAACTGAATACTCTGAGATGTGCTAGGTTCACTTCTTTCCCAGTCCACATTTCTTCTGGTAGCCCACCATTCAATGGTGCTGAGGGACTTCTATTAATGAGATATGCGGCAGTATTTACAGCATCCGCCCAAAAAGTCTTGGGCAACCCTGCATGTAACCTCATGTTCCTGGCACGCTCAAGGATGGTCTTGTTAATGCGCTCAGCCACACCATTCTACTGTGGTGTCCCTGGAATCATTTTTTGATGTTTGATTCCATTTGCTGCACAATACTCCTCAAACCTCTTATCACAATACTCTCCCCAATTATCAGATCTGAGACACTTTACTGTTTTACCTATCTCATTTTCTACCATGACTTTCCACTTCTTAAATACATCAAATACATCAGATTTATGCTTTAAGAAATAGACCCACAGTTTTCTACTAGCATCATCAATAAAGGAAACAAAATAATGTGAGCCACCAAGAGATGATACCTGTGCCGGTCCCCACACATCAGTGTGTACAAGCTCCAACAGATGCGTCTTTGGAGCACGTCCTGTCTTCTTGAAACTTGCCCTCTTCTGTTTGCCATACACACAGTCCTCGCAAAATTTCAAGTCAATAGACTTCAGCCTTGGTAGCTTCCCTTTTGACAATAGCACTTTCATTCCCTTTTCACTCATATGTCCCAACCTCTGATGTTATAACTGCCCATTCACTCCAGTTGATGCGACTGCGAGTGAACAATACGATCCTGAAGTCACGTACAAAGTACCTTCCTTCTTGCCTTGAGATATCACCAAGGCACCTTTTGTGATCTTCCAAGAATCACTGGTGAATGTCGTCACATAACCGGTATCGAGCAACTGCCCCACAGAGATCAAGTTACGTTTCAAACTCGGTACATGTCTGACATCCTTCAATTTTAAGACCGTTCTTCTTTCTGATTTACATGAACGTCCCCCTTTCCAACTATACTGCACGGCTCATCATCACCCGAGTAGACTCTCTCAAAGCCACCTGACACATAATCACGCAGAACTTCCTTACACGAAGTAGCATGAAACGAAGCACCTGAGTCTATAACCCAAGACTCATTCCTCGCATCAAGAGACAAGATCAACGCCTCTGTGTCACTCTCCTCAGATAGATTCACTGAATCCTTCCTACCTTGAGAGTTTCCTTCTTATTTCTTAAGCGCCCTGCAATCACATGTCATGTGCCCCTTCTTGCCACAATGCCAACACCCGTCTTTGTCTTTCGGTCCCTTGGATTTCTTCCTCGACTTAGAACGCCCGTGTTTATTGCCTCCTTTATTCAGCGATCTTCCTCTTCCTTCAACGTTTAGAGCATTCCCTGAATCCCCTGAAACTCCTGTTGCCTTCCTTCTAGATTCTTCGCTGAGAATTAGACCGGCCACATCATCAAATTTCAGCTTTATCGACCTTGAAGAATTGCTCACAGCAATCACCAAACCATCCCAACTGTCTGGTAAACTGGATAAGATCAATAACGCTCTGACCTCATCCTTAAAAATAATGTCAACGGATTCCAACTTGCTCGTGACTGTATTGAACTCGTTTAGATGTTCAGCCACGCTCCCACCATCTGACATCTTCATGTTGAATAGCTGTTTCATAAGATGAACCTTATTGGATGCTGAGGGCTTTTCATACATTGTGGCTAGGGCTTCCATTAATTCTTTTGTAGTTTTCACCTTGGATATATTGAAGGCGGCGCTCTTAGACAAAGAGAGTCGGATCGTTCCTAAAGCCTTCCTATCCAGTAAAAATCATTCATCATCTGTCATCTTTTCTGGTTTCTTCTCTTTTCCTCCTAGAGGAATGTAGATGTCCTTCTGATACAGATAATCCTCCATCTGCATCTTTCAGAAGGCAAAGTTTGAACCATCAAACTTCTCAATTTTAGTTTTTCCATCTTCCGCCATCACTCTCAATAGAACTAAACCAATAGCTCTGATACCAGTTGTTACGCAGCACGCCAACAACGCAGTGGGCCTAAATCCAATCTCAGGCCTCACCCACAAATGATAAACAAGAAGAAATATAAACTAGAAGTTGATCAAAGCAATCCAAAATAAACCACAAGACAAGATATACGTGGAAAAACTCCAAACTAGAGTAAAAAACCACGGATGTAAACTTCCACTATGAAGAACAAAGATTACAAGGCAATATACTAACCTCTCCCTTGGAAGAACATAGAAACCCATTGCCCACACCTTAGAATTATTTTCCCAATATTCCAATACACCTAGAAAAGCCCTAGGAACACCTATATATAGTTTAGGAAACTTCCCTTTCGCACCCTTGTAAAAGGCGACACCAAAATCCGCAATCTGCATCGAATTCGGAAACGAATCTGCGTAACCTACGACTGGTCGAGCAGACTGCTAGACTGGTCGAGCGAACCCTACGACCGGTCGTGCATGGGCCACGACCGGTTGAGAACCTCAGAACCAAAATTCAATGCTCGCCTGACTTTGAGTCGAGCTAATCCACGACTGGTCGAGTGGGCTCCACGACTGGTCACGATCGGTCGTGCGCGGCCCCAGATGTGGCTCCACTTCTCAACATGACACTCTCATTTTCGTCAACGGGGGCATTGCTTCTCTTCGTGTGATCAAGATTTTCATGGAATCTTATCAAAGAGCTTCAAGTCAGAAGATAAATTTTCACAAAAGCATGCTTATCTGCTCGGCCAAACTTCCTCCAATCAGGGCCAGAAGAATCGAAAGATTGCTTGGCATCTCGTGGTGCTCTTCAGGTCTCACTTATTTGGGCGTGCCGTTGGCTTTCGGTAGATTGAAGTCAAGTGTATTTCTCCCTCTTATCCACAAGATTGAGAGCCGGATTGGTGGTTGGCAAGCGCGTTTCCTTTCTCAGGTTGATAGGCTAGTGCCAGTTAAGCATGTTCTCAAGAGTATTCCAGTTCACTCAAGTCGTTGGAGCGCCATTTTGTCAACTTTCTTTGGGGCTGGTCTGAGGGTAAGAAGAAGCTCCATTGAAAGAGTTGGCAGTCAGTAGGTTTGCTTAAAGCAGAAGGCGGATTGGGTGTTAGGAAATTGTCGAAATTCATGAAGGCTCTCTAGCTGAAGTTGGGGTGGGCTGCCAAGTACAAGGAAGGTAATAGCCTGTGGAAAAATTTCATTGAGGCGAAATACAAGTTGCTTCAGTCTGCGGCTAGTTCTGTCAACCCGCCATCATTCGCCTCTCCCCTTTGGAAGCAGATTCATGCGTTGCTGCCTATTCTGGATTGTAATGTGCATTGGCAAATCGGTAGTGGATCCTGCAATTTCTGGATAGACAATTGGTCAGGTATGGGCCCACTTATCAATCATTCCACGTCTCATATCCCTACATCTCTGCTTGCCACCCCAGTTAACCAGGTGCTTGGGTGGAATGGGCCTCTCCCGCCTTCATCTCTCTTCTCCTTTCTCCCTCAGCATGTTATAGACTTCATCTTTCAGGGAGGCTTCTACCTGTCGGATAGAGCAGATTGTTGTATCTGGCCTTTCACTGTGTCAGGTGTGTTCTCGGTTAAGTCAGCGTGGCAGCTCAGCAGGGCAGCCCTCCCACACAAGGCCTGGTCAAGATGGGTCTAGCACGAGAAAATGCCTTCCAAAGTCTTTCTATTTGTCTGGAGAATCTTACATAGGGCGATTCCAACTGATGTAGACGTTCAGGGGTGAGGTGTATCTTTGGCCTCTAAGTGCGTCCGCTGCGATGGCATTGCATCCGGTGGCCATAAATCTGAATCCTTGCATCATCTTTTCTTCAGCAGTGAGACAGCTTCAGACGTATGAAAAATTTTTGGGCAGGCTTTCGGCATTCCTTTCATCGCCAATTTGTCTATCATAGACACCCTCAATCTATGGTGGAACCCAGCAGGACTACAGCGTCATCTTTCCCCGCTTCTTAGGATTTCCCCCTCTTTGATTTTGTGGGAGATCTGGAAGTCTAGGAACTCAGCTAAATATGATGGCAAGCCTATGAAGGTAGTTGAGATTGTGTTCAAGGTGAGGTGTGAGATTTCCTCACTTGTTAAGCGCGCCCCTGACCTATTGTACCCACCTCCTTCCAGTTCTTTTCACTCTTTTCTGGGGATATCTGTCTCTCCCCGCCCTTGCTCTCTCCCTACAATCGTCAGGTGGGAGAAACCTCGCAGGGGATGGACCAAGCTCAATACTGATGGCTCGGAAAGGGGTAACCCAGGGCTGGCTGGGGGTGGAGGTGTTTGCAGGGGCGATAATGGTAAGTTTATTTATACTTTTTCAGCTGGCTATGGGCCCGCTTCCAACACATATGCGGAACTCTGTGCGATCCATGACGGGATTGCCCATTGTTTTAGTTTAGGCTTCTCCCAGATTATGGTAGAGTCCGACTCTAAACTGGTGGTTGACTTCCTGAACGGTACCGTCTGCCCCTCATGGAAATGGGTGTACTGGATAGATAGAATTCTAAGATGGAGATCTTCTGCTCAAATTCTTTTCTATCATATTTGTCGAGAAGGTAACGGTCCTGCAGATGGTATGGCTCGTATGGGCAGCGAGTCCCAAGTTTCTCCGCTCTTTCTTTGCTCATCGCTCCTCCCGAGGCATGTTAGAGGCAGCCTTTTCCTTGACAGGCTGGGCTTAAGGGCAGTTCGGCTTAGTACTCTCAATTGTTAGATCAGTGTGCGCAGCAGTTTGGCCAGAGCTCTGTCAGTTTTTTTCCTGCTTGTGGCAGATTATGTCCCTTACTCCCCTCAGTTTTTTTTGTTGAGCTTCTGCCTCTTTCGTTTAGCCCAGCTTCCAGTCTGGCTGAGCTTTCCTTTTTTGTCGTCGTTGGGGTTCAATTATGCCCTGTTCTCTGTAGGATGGCTGCAGTTTTTTTTTCTGCTCTTTTTCGATACATCTTTAGGCTATGTGATAGGTAAGGCCCGGCTTTTTTGTGGTGCCCACCTGAAATACTGATATGTTCATCTTTGTTCATACCTTCAATGAAATTGGTCTCTGTTTTTTTTTAAAAAAAAGGTTAATTATTTGTGACGACCTAATAACTTGTCACGAAATATAACTAATTAGTGATGAGTTGATATGTCGCCATTACATAACATAAAACATCATTAATTATGAAACTTGTCGCTAATAAAGACGTTTTACGATGAGTCCACTTGTCGCTAAAAAATTACAACCTCATCACAAAAGCCATTTTACGACTAATGTTGCTCGTCAGTAATTTTGTCGCAAATACAACATCGTAAATTCTATTTAACAACGAAAATAGCAACTCATCACCAATAAGTTAATTATTTGTGACGACCTAATAACTTGTCACAAAATATAACTAATTTGCGATGAGTTGACATGTCGCCATTACATAATATAAAACACCACTAAACATAAAACTCGTCACTAATAAAGCTTTTTGTGACAAATCCACTCATCGTTAAAAATCTCAAACACGTCGCCAAAGACTTGTTGCAATGAGTGTTGCTCATTGCTAATGAGTTAATAATTTGCAACGACCTAATAACTTATCACAAAATATAGCTAATTAGCAATAAGTTTACACATTGCAATTACATAACATAAAACGCCACTAACTATGAAACTCATCGCTAATAAAGATGTTTTTGCGATAAATCCACTTGTCACTAAAAATCTCAAACCTGTTGCCAAAGACTTGTTGCAATGAGTGTTGCTCGTCGCGGATTATATTTATTTATTTATTAGCAACAAATAAAAGTTGTCGCTAATAAAAATGTTTTTTTAATGTTTTTTTCCTGTTTAAACCAATTAATCCAACAAGATAACATGTATCAATCAATATTTATCATCATCCATTGAAATATAAAAATAATTTAATTAAATTAATAACAAATTTATAATTATCCTGAACACAAAAATATGTACAAATGTCCAAATTGTCTAAAAAATCAATAATAATAAAAAGAAACGCATGTCTTCGATAATGCGGTAGGGCTTGGGAAGATAATACCAGTTTGTAGGGAAATCTGCCAAAATAATTGAAATAAATTATGATTAGTGACTATTCTACACTACTTATATAACTTAAATGTGACATTCAGCTTCTTTTTTCTTCTTTTTTTTTTTCAAAAAAAGCTTTTCCATTCAAGAAGAGAGCTATACAAAAGGTACTTCGGGCGGGCCCTACAATAAAAAGGAGAAAGGCCCACCTATCGTTAGAGATAAACAAAATAAAAGAGAAGCACCGCTCCCTAAACAATCAACCAACTTCCTGCAGATTACCTAGCCCCACACAATCAAGAAATAATAGACCTCTTGTTAAATGAGGGAGGTTCGTCGAGGAATGAATAAGCAAATGGGCTTGGCCATCACTACCCCTATGCGCCAGGTCGTTGGCTACCCCGTTCGCTTCTCTAGGACAGTGAGTGATGGATATCTCTAAATGGGCCATAAGGCTCTTAATCCTAGCCCACCAATAGAACATGTTCCATGATGGGGAGGATGTCCCATGTGACATTCAGCTTACCACTAAGGATGTAATTGGGGCAGCTGTGACATGAGGGCACACACCATTTCTTCCAATTGACCCCGTCGTGTTTGCATATTATTTACTATCCATTGCATGACCTGCACCTCAGTACTAAGCTCAGCTACCGTTGCCTCTACATTCATTGATTATCAAAGCAGAGTTGAAACTGAAAAGTCCATCTTGAAAGAGGTAATTTAGACAACAAGCAATATTGATCGATATGAGCCTATTTCTACAATAAATATAGACTGCAATATTATCTCCCAAAGTGAAAAACAAAATATAATAAAAGTTCAGAGAAAAATACAAAAATAAAGGCCAACCAAGAGTTGGATTTCAAATCCTACTCTCCTCATAGGCATGAAGGATCCAGTCCATCCTTCAGGTGGATTCCACTTGTGCATGATGTGTGCTGAATACCAGCTAGGTTCTATTAACAGTTGGGGAAATTTTGGCACGTCTGATGTGGACCGTTGGTCATTTTTTCTAGTCCATTTCCTCATGCATGTGTGATATACTTTTTTTTTTATATGAAAGATTTGATTCATTCATAGAGGCAAATTTACAAAATGGACATTCGGGCACCCCTCATAGGCAAAAAAAGAAAAGAAAAAGGCAACAGGGGAACCTATCGTGTGAGCAATCACTAACGGCCATAAGCGGCCTGACATGGACTAATGCCTACAAACGGACATGCAGAAAACAAAACAAAAACTAGGGGGTAGACGAGCGGGTAGCCCCAAGGGAGCCAAGACCAATTTTGTCGAGGAAGATCAGCCCGCGGACCTGTGATGGAAGGTCCTTCACCTGGCAAAAAAAATCTGCAGTTTGGCACTTGCTCCCTTCCCTAGCCATACAATTAGCCGGACCATTGTCCTCTCTACTGATAAAGCTGAAGATGAAAGAACCCTTATGCACCAACCTCTCAATCCTATGGACCCAAGGATTCCGCCGTCTTGAGTTGAGAGATTTCCCCAAAAGATAGTCAATGACGACCCTAGAATCAGATTCAACCACGGCCTTGTTTAGTCCCAATTCCAGACACAAAAGGATCCCATCATGAACTGCGCGAAGCTCGGCTCCATTATTGGAACCGATGCCATAACCATGAGAGAAAGCGAATATTAGATCACCGTTGGAATTTCTGCATACGCCCCGTCCTCCATTTAGGCATGTGTGATATACCTAATCATGCATGTGTGGCCTACCTGATGACCTAGCCTAATTTCTGGCTGCGGCACACATGTCAGGATCCACCAAGAGAATGCCAAGATATCCTTATAGCTGGAAAGAGCCACAACTTCCACCTCAACATTTAAACAATAATAACAAAAATAAGAAATTGTACTTACAGAAGCATTTCTACGCGAGAAGTAAGGGACAACTGATATCTTACTTTGAAAAATTCATTGAGGGGAGTTTCCTTGTGAGCTTGTGATTTGAGAGCCCGTTTCATTAGAAACTCATTAAGACCATTTGTACAAAGCCAAAAAAAAAAAAAAAAAAAAAAAAAAAAAAAAAACATTACATGAAGTGCCTTATGGATAGATGGCATGTACAAATTTTACTACCGACTAGCTTCTCACAAGTATTATATAAAATGGATTTGTGAGTTTGTAAGAAGAGGATCAAGTAAATGAAAGGCCACATCTAATGATGAATGCAAGATATAGAGTCAAATAAAGATTCCTAATTGTATGTAGTTTTGACAACTAAAATCAAATAAATATGACATAAAGGTGTGACTATATATATATATATATAGGAAAACGCTCACCTTCGAACCAGTTCTTACGTAGTACGTACGAACTTTTTTGAGAACACATCATACGTGATGAATCTCGCAAATCTGAACGGTCCACATGAAGCAGAACCTCATGAAACCTCATGGTACGAATTTTTACTTTGATCTGAAACTTTGGTGGACCATGAAAAATGTAAACAGTTTCTTTCTTTGATTTAAATTTCTTTTTGCTACAGACGGTATGCATAAAAGTTTTAGATAAAAGTAAAACTTGGTCCTGGGGGTTTCACTAGGTGCTGCTTCACATGAACGGTTCAGATTTTGGATCTACATCACGTATGATGGGGTCTCAAAAAAGTTCGTACTTAGTACGTACGAACTGGTTCGCAGGTGAGCGCGTCTCATATATATATATATATATATATATATATATATATATATATATATATATATATATATATATATATGTATTGTGTGTGTGAAGAGTGTGTGTGTGTATTGTCCATTCGGAACAAATAAATAAATTAATTAAATTAAAAAAATAAAAAGCTATTCTTATGTTACACAACGTCCAAGGGAAACAACATAATAGATTTTCTAACTACTCACAATATTCTTTGGACTCACTGGAATGAGAAAGTTGGACACAAGGATAAAAATAAAAAGAAACATAAACAAAGATGATACGCATGAATCTGATCAAAGGAAAACAAGCACTGGTTAATCAATGAAAGTCAAGAAATCAAATTAAAAGCTACACTTCAGAAAAGCTAGAAAGAACATATATATAGTATGTGCAAGTTTGGCAACAGAGATAAGTTACCTCCTTACAATACACATTGCAAGCCATGTGATTAGAATTGTTCATCAAATCGGCCATCGGGTAAATGGTATACTGACCAAAGTCATGGTGATTGGAAAACTTTGAGCAACCAATTGTTGTTCTTTCCCACTGATTAGGAGCTCCCAGTCTGATCATCTCGCTTTTGGGTATGGCCCACCCACATAGTAGCCCACAAAATCTCAAGTCCTGGGCACCGAACACAGGTCTTGCTATAATGGCTGCATTGTAACTGTTATATATATATAAAATGTTCTAAATTCTTCTATTCCTTTACCTACTAGTTTTAGAAATAAGCATAATTTTCAAGTCAATCCAGTTCTTACAACAGTTAACAGAAGTCCTACGTGGAGCCCGTGCTTTGAATTTTATACTGATTCTCTAAACATTAACCTAGTTGCATATCAAGAAGAGTAAAAAAATGAAGGTAATATTTTAGGCCCATAATACGCAACTTGTATCCGAGCATGAGACTCAAAGTTGAAGATATATTTCCAAAGATGAACAAATCAAACACCCACTGTGTCCGGAAAGTAGGGTCTGTTATCCTACTATTGTTAGAGAGATCCGTAGCAGGGCTCTCAATGGCAGATATGTGAAATTTAATTTGGAAGAAACTAGACTAGGTGGTCAGTCACACTTACCTGCATAGCTGCTATTGTCGAACAAATGTTTGCATTGAGATAGCAGCACTTTTTTTTTCTTTTTCTTTTTTTTTTTTAGGAAAGAAGAACTATATATATTCATATGGAAGGGAGCACAAAGGCTGTACATCGCTAAATTCAGGCAGGGCCAACGACAAAAGGGTGCCGGCCCACCTATCATGTTGGGAAAATTTGAAAAAGGAAATAGAAGATCGGATTAGGCCTCGCACAGGTTGCCTAATCCTATTCTATCAAGGAACAAAAGACCCCTGATGGTGGATGGGAGGACTACAGAAATCGGAAGGTTAGGCCTGCTTGGCCATCACTGCCCAGACGTGCCAGGTCATCAGCAACAGCGTTGGCTTTGAGATAGCAGCCCTTGCTCTTGTATGACCACATTGGTGAGTTCAGCTGCCAAGGAACTCATCCCTTCTAGCTGCCAATGTCATGGGATTTAGATTTTAGTATAAATTAATAAGAGATGGTGAAAGAGGAAATGCACAATTCTCATTGCTTAATCAATCAATTTGCTCAGCCCAATAAACTGTACATGCATGGGCCACCTCTGGTACTGTTCCAAGTTGTTCATATGGTGATCCCCATCATAAATAAGGGTACCCCATAATTCACCCCCATTGGATTATCCTAACCATCTGATAGGGACCCCATTCAATGTAGATCACTTGCTGCAGTTACAAGCTGTCCTTTGCAAGACACTATTTCCCTGATAGGATCATCTGATAGATAAGATATTGGGCCATGGCTGAGATATGATGAGGCCCACCAGATGAGTAGCTTAAGCTTACCCAATGTTAGTACTTAGTAGGGCTGTCAACAGGCCGGGCCTATTCAAAATTCTGCACTTCATAGATCCAAGCCCAGCCCATTGAGAATACCCTAAATGTTAGATAGGTTACCCACTACAATTTGGTACAAACCAAAGATTCATACTTCATAGATGATGGATAGGTACACCCTGTATGCCAAGTCCTTAAAATTCCATTAGTTGACAATTTAGTTCCAGTATTATGCATTCTTTAGAATATTAATTTTTTTTTTTTTCATTTTTCCTATTTCTAAAAGCATATTTTTAATTAGGTGGTCGCCTTATATGGCCAAACTATTGTTATCTTTAGAAACTTTACTCTGATACTTTTGTGAATGTGTTGAAGGATCTTTGTAACCTTTCATTCAATCTAAAGAAGATAGCTTGAAGAGCAATTATTTCTCTTTTGACGGTTGCATCACTCTTACAAAACGTACAGGCAGTCTCTAATGTCGACTTTTTTTTCTTCTTCTCTTTTCATCTTTTTTTTTTTTTTTTTTTTTTTTTTTTTTTTTTTTTTGTAAATTTGTCAAAATTGGAAAGAAAAATAGCTATCCATTGTAACAAAGGAGAGAGAATCCAATGCAGAGAATTGGCCTAAAGACCCCTTCCTTTGCACGCACATCAGGAATGGAATCCTCCCTAGAAACCTGACAAAAAGATAACTGGGTGCAATCAGCCAATAGTAATCTTTACAATGTTATGGTGATTCCAGCTGTGCGCGAAAATGGTTGACCTTGAATACCTTCAACAACAAGAGGTCCAATAGAGGATTCCATGGTCCAACTGGGCATGATGACTCCAACTACCACTCTCATCCTGATCAATGATCATGGCTACCCAGCATCACCCGGATTACCTCTAGTTACAGGGACACTTCCATCCACATCAAAATAATGTAAATAATGTATAAATAAAATAATAAATGAAGTAAAAAAATAAATAAATAAACAAATAAAACAATGGAAATAAAAAGGAAGAGAGGAAGAACATTCGTACGGTTCCAACAAAAACCAATTATTATGAGTCTAAACTAACAAATAATAAATTAACAAAACATTAAAAATCTTGCAATAATCATCTCAAGAAAGAGTACTTTTTGTTAACATCCCTTGCTCTCTTAAAAGAAACTAGAGAATGATGGAGGGTTGCGTCATACGGCCGCGTTGATGCCATCGAGTGTTGTTCAATTAATGCCATCTATTGTCGCTCAATGCCATCGTAAAAATCCGGAATTTTCCATGCCATCGACAAACACTCCATGCCATCGTAAAAATCCATAATTTCCCATGTGGATGCTATCAACAGCCGCTCGATGCCATCATAAAAATCTGAAATTTTCCATGTAGATGCCATTGACAGCCGCACGGTTCCAATAAAAACCAACTGGGCATGATAACTTTAAGGCTTACAAGCCAATAGATGGTCCAATCACATATACTACAAAAAATTTGACAATTAAGCAATTAATCTATAAACATGATAATTTACATGTGTATGTCAAATGTGCTACCTATCAACTCATAGCATTCATCTAATCATGCATACATATAATTATACGTTCATCACATAAATATAATTAAACAAGTGCTCAAATACAATCCCAAAAATAAGTATGTGTAGTGGTTCAATTTCCCTACTCCACTCCCAACAGACGCACTCAATCCATGAGTGCACCAGATTTCACTATTGGAGGTTTTAAATTAGGTTTACCTCTAACTTTACAGTCCCACACAAGGACCCCTAGCATACACTCCAATCGGAGGCTCCCGCAAGAGACTTTAATTGATTTTCTATTGGCTAACCAACAACCTTTGTCATAATCCAAGGACCTAACTTTACTCCCAACATAAGCTCCTGCAAGAGACTTTAGCTAATTTTTTATCAGCTAATCAATAACCTCAGTCCTAATCTAAGAACTTATGTTTACTCCCGCCGAACGCTCACTTGAAGACTAACACGTACACGCCCATGTTCGTTGGCCTATACAAGGACTTTGAATTAGGCCCTACACAAGAGTTAAGGTCCTACACAAGAACCTAGTCAAGTTTAGCAATTCAAACTCTTACACTTAATCATAAATAAGGAATGAGTATATACAAACTCTTACACATGACAACTTGCTCGTTGAATTGAACCCCTTTTGTAGTACCTTTATTGGGTTGCTTGATTAATGTTCTCCAACGCTTCAATCAACTCCCTTTTGCTCCCATGATCACGATGCCAAAGATTCAGCTCTAAGATTAAACACATTACATGTGATGCTTTGATGCGGTGAACAAGGTGATGAGAGGTAATCTCTTACATCTAATGAAAAGTTGTAAAGCCTGAGATTTTAATTAATGGACACTCTAGAGATTGGTAGATGCTTAGGTTTGCCAAGAGAAATGGTGCCTAAACTCTAGAGAAAGCTTGAGATCATAGTCTTCTTACATATGAGCTTACAATGCTCATTAAAGTGAAGAATCACTAAGAAGAGAGTATGGATCTCATTGAGATAGAGCGTAGGAGGTTTTGTAGAGTTTAGGATGCACTAGGGTCTCTAAAATGCCAAAATTCATCGTTTCCACAAAGATTCGGTTGTTATATTTATAAGAAAAGGCTTCAATAGATCTATAATGACTAGTCTTTGGTTGCACCAAATGTAGGTTCAGTTCCACCGAATTATGTTCGGTTGCACCGAATTAAGGTTCGGTCTAACCGAATTTAGACAGAAAAGATGCTAAACAGATTTTAGGCACTTTCGGTCGAACCGAAGGTGATCTTCAGTCCCACCAAAAGTGGCCTTCGATGAAGCCGAAAGTGGCACTCAGTTGCAGCCAAATTACCTGAAATTCTGCTACAACAGGCTATTATGTTTTAGTCGTTTTCAGTCGGACCGAAGGTGGGTTCGGTGGGACCGAAGACTGCTGAAATTGTAAAGTTTTTTAGCAACATGGGACCTCTGAAGTCAATCTAAGGATGATCAATTTAGGATCATATGACTTATGGGGTGATCAATAAAAAAGTTTGCCTATTAGGTTTAAGATCATTTAGATGTTTATGTTGTTTTGGATCAAGAGTTAGGGTCACCAAGGCACCATATTTAGTTGTTCTTTACTCCTTGATGTTCCACCTTCACTTGTGTCTTGGTCTTCAACTTCCAAGGATTCAACCGACTACATTACATAAGGACTCATGTGATTGACAAATAAGGTGCATAAATTAGTGTCTTAACAGATAGGACTTCGATTTCAATCGATTTATACACTGAATTAATGAATGAGATATTGTGATTGCTATTAGTAGATTCTTGGATCCTTAGTCTTTTGTTTATTATTTTAAAACCCTTTAACCTATTCACTTGATTAAAAATCGAGACAACCATTTACCTTTTGATTAGTTATAGGTTGTGCTACCCATTCCCTGAGGATTTGACCTCGGTCTCACCGAGTTATTACTGCATCGCAGTCCTACACTTGGGGTTGTCAACTCTTAGGTTTGATCATTTATCTACCAGGTAAAGAAAGCTCATGTAAAGAAATTTTCAAATAACATAAGCTTAAGTTATTTCAGGACACTTCACCTCATTACATGGTAAAGCGGCATATATGTTCAATAATGGTCTCGCTATCTCTCGAAAACAAAGTAAACTTGGGAAACCTAAAACCTCATGGGAACTCAAAATTTTCAATTGACCCACTCAAGGTATGGTTTTCTATAAGTTAATCAAACAACCTATCGGGCGTTTGGTTGCATTCTATCACTACAAGAAAAATGGGCAAAGGCTACGGACTAGATCCGTAGTAAAAGCCCTTTTGCTACGGATCTGGTCCGTCTCATGTCCGTCGCAATTGGTGGGGTAGCTAAAGGTCTAGCTACGGACAATATCCGTAGCAATAGATACAATTAGCTACGGATATTTTCCGTAGCAATAGATACAATTAGCTACGGATATTTTCCGTAGCTATATATAGAAATAGCTACGGATTCTATCCGTAGCTATAGACAGAAATAGCTACGGATTATATCCGTAGCAATATATATCAATAGCTACGGATATAATCCGTAGCAATAGATACCAATATCTACGGTACATACCAATAGCTACGGATATAATCCGTAGCTATAAATACCAATAGCTACGGATATAATCCGTAGCTATAATAGTAATAGCTACGGCAAAAAGCTGTAGCTTTGCTACGGCAAAAAGCTGTAGCTTTGCTTTATATTTCGTACTTATTTTCCTGTTTCCATTGCAAGAACCTGCTATGATTGATAACTCATCTAAGCTTAATGCAATCAGAGAAAAAAAAATGATGCATTTATTACAATAGTAATCAAATCTACAATGCATCCTATATTCACATTTCTAAATAAACAATACTTCACTTTGCTCAACCTATCATAAGAATTACAATTAAGGTGTGCCCTCATGCATTAAATAATACTCGCGCTTTTACAGAATTTTCTTTCTTCAGACGGTCAAGTTCAGCAAACACAGAAGATAGAGTTTCTTCTTTCCTTGAAACTGCATAAGTAACTTCTGTAGACTTCGACAGAAGATCACTTTCAAGTTTCAAAACCCTTCCCTTGAGAAAATGAATTTCATCATCCACTAACTTCTTTAGCTTGTCAGCCTGTATAAAATAACAATTGTAGACACAATCAAACAAGCATGCCTTCGTACACATCTCAAAAGGAAGAAAGACCGAAAAAAAAAGAGCTGGAAAAAAACAATTATATATAAAGAAATAAAAAATGTACCTACAAATCTTTTAAACTATAGCAAAATCCATAGGTTAGGTTATCGGTTATAAGTTATAGGTTAAGGTTTAGTTTATAGGTTTAGGAAATCAGGTTCGGGTTCAGGATCGGGTTTAGGTTTGGGTTTTCAAGTTTAGGTTTAGGCTTAGGTTAGGGAGTTGAGACTAGGATTAGGTGTAGGTTTAGGTTTAGGAATTTGAGAATACATTTAGATTACGGTTTAGGGAATTGAGAAAAGGTTAAGGTATAGGTTTAGGAAATCGGATTCGGGTTCGGGATCGGGTTTAGGTTTGGGTTTTCAAGTTTAGGTTTAGGTTTAGGTTAGGGAGTTGAGATTAGGATTAGGTGTAGGTTTAGGTTTAAGGATTTGAGAATACATTTAGGTTAAAGGTTTTGGTTTAGGTTAAGGTTATAGGTTTTGGTTTAGGTTTAGGTTTAAGTTTTAGGTTTAGGTTATAGATTTAGGGAATTGAGAATAGTTTAAGGTTTAGGTTTAGGAAATCGGGTTCTGGTTCGGGATCGGCTTTAGGTTTGGGTTTTCAAGTTTAGGTTTAGGTTTAGGTTAGAGAGTTGAGATTAGGATTAGGTGTAGGTTTAGGTTTAGGGAGTTGAGAATACATTAGGTTAAGGCTTAGGGAATTGAGAATAGGTTAAGGTTTAGGTTTTGGAAATGGATTCGGGTACGGGATCGGGTTTAGGTTTGGGTTTTCAAGTTTAGGTTTAGGTTTAGGTTAGAGAGTTGAGATTAGGATTAGGTGTAGGTTTAGGTTTAGGGATTTGAGAATATATTTAGGTTAAGGTTTAGGTTATAGGTTTTGGTTTAGGTTAAGGTTATAGGTTTTGGTTTAGGTTTAGGTTTAGGTTTAAGTTTTAGGTTTAGGTTATAGATTTAGGGAATTGAAAATAGCTTAAGGTTTAGGTTTAAGAAATCGGGTTCGGGTTTGGGATCGGCTTTAGTTTGGGTTTTCAAGTTTAGGATCCGGTTTAGGTTAGGGAGTTGAGATTAGGATTAGGTGTAGGTTTAGGTTTAGGGATTTGAGAATACATTTAGGTTAAGGTTTAGGTTTTGGTTTAGGTTTAGGTTTAAGTTTTAGGTTTAGGTTATAGATTTAGGGAATTGCGAATAGTTTAAGGTTTAGGTTTAGGAAATCGGGTTCGGGTTCGGGATCGGCTTTAGGTTTAGGTTTTCAAGTTTAGGATCCGGTTTAGGTTAGGGAGTTGAGATTAGGATTAGGTGTAGGTTTAGGTTTAGGGATTTGAGAATACATGTAGGTTAAGGTTTAGGTTATAGGTTTTGGTTTAGGTTAAGGTTATAGGTTTTGGTTTAAGTTTAGGTTTAAGTTTTAGGTTTAGGTTATAGATTTAGGGAATTGAAAATAGTTTAAGGTTTAGGTTTAGGAAATCGGGTTCGGGTTCGGGTTCGGGATCGGCTTTAGGTTTGGGTTTTCAAGTTTAGGATCCGGTTTAGGTTAGGGAGTTGAGATTAGGATTAGGTGTAGGTTTAGGTTTAGGGATTTGAGAATATATTTTGTTTAAGGTTTAGGTTATAAGTTTTGGTTTAGGTTAAGGTTATACGTTTTTGTTTAGGTTTAGGTTTAAGTTTTAGGTTTAGGGAATTGAGAATAGTTTAAGGCTTAGGTTTAGGAAATCGGGTTCGGGTTCAGGATCGGCTTTAGGTTTAGGTTTTCAAGTTTAGGATCCGGTTTAGGTTAGAGAGTTGAGATTAGGATTAGGTGTAGGTTTAGGTTTAGGAATTTGAGAATACATTTAGGTTATAGGTTTTGGTTTAGGTTAAGGTTGTAGGTTTTGGTTTAGGTTTAGGTTTAAGTTTTAGGTTTAGGTTATAGATTTAGGGAATTGAGAATAGTTAAGGTTTAGGTTTAGGAAATCGGGTTCGGGTTCGGGATCGGCTTTAGGTTTGGGTTTTCAAGTTTAGGTTTAGGTTTAGGTTAGAGAGTTGAGATTAGGATTAGGTGTAGGTTTAGGTTTAGAGATTTGAGAATACATTTAGGTTAAGGTTTAGGGAATTGAGAATAGGTTAAGGTTTAGGTTTTGGAAATCGGATTCGGGTTCGGAATCAGGTTTAGGTTTGGGTTTTCAAGTTTAGGTTTAGGTTTAGGTTAGGGAGTTGAGATTAGGATTAGGCGTAGGTTTAGGTTTAGGGATTTGAGAATACATTTAGGTTAAGGTTTAGGTTATAGGTTTTGGTTTAGGTTAAGGTTATAGGTTTTGGTTTAGGTTTAGGTTTAAGTTTTAGGTTTAGGGAATTGAAAATAGTTTAAGGTTTAGGTTTAGGAAATCGGGTTCGGGTTCGGGATCGGCTTTAGGTTTAGGTTTTCAAGTTTAGGATCCGGTTTAGGTTAGGGAGTTGAGATTAGGATTAGGTGTAGGTTTAGGTTTAGGGATTTGAGAATACATTTAGGTTAAGGTTTAGGTTATAGGTTTTGGTTTAGGTTAAGGTTATAGGTTTTGGTTTAGGTTTAGGTTTAAGTTTTAGGTTTAGGTTATAGATTTAGGGAATTGAGAATAGTTTAAGGTTTAGGTTTAGGAAATCGGGTTCGGGTTCGGGATCGGCTTTAGGTTTAGGTTTTCAAGTTTAGGATCCGGTTTAGGTTAGGGAGTTGATATTAGGATTTGGTGTAGGTTTAGGTTTAGGGATTTGAGAATACATTTAGGTGAAGGTTTAGGTTATAGGTTTTGGTTTAGGTTAAGGTTATAGGTTTTGGTTTAAGTTTAGGTTTAAGTTTTAAGTTTAGGTTATAGATTTAGGGAATTGAAAATAGTTTAAGGTTTACGTTTAGGAAATCGGGTTCGGGTTCGGGTTCGGGATCGGCTTTAGGTTTGGGTTTTCAAGTTTAGGATCCGGTTTAGGTTAGGGAGTTGAGATTAGAATTAGGTGTAGGTTTAGGTTTAGGGATTTGAGAATATATTTTGGTTAAGGTTTAGGTTATAGGTTTTGGTTTAGGTTAAGGTTATAGGTTTTGGTTTAGGTTTAAGTTTAAGTTTTAGGTTTAGGGAATTGAGAATAGTTTAAGGTTTAGGTTTAGGAAATCGGGTTCGGGTTCAGGATCGGCTTTAGGTTTAGGTTTTCAAGTTTAGGATCCGGTTTAGGTTAGGGAGTTGAGATTAGGATTAGGTGTAGGTTTAGGTTTAGGAATTTGAGAATACATTTAGGTTAAGGTTTAGGTTATAGGTTTTGGTTTAGGTTAAGGTTATAGGTTTTGGTTTAGGTTTATGTTTAAGTTTGAGGTTTAGGTTATAGATTTAGGGAATTGAAAATAGTTTAAGGTTTAGGTTTAGGAAATCGGGTTCGGGTTCGGGATCGGCTTTAGGTTTGGGTTTTCAAGTTTAGGATCCGGTTTAGGTTAGGGAGTTGAGATTAGGATTAGGTGTAGGTTTAGGTTTAGGGAATTGAGTTTAGGTTTTAGGTTTAGGGATTTGAGAATGGGTTCGGGTTTAGGTTATAGGTTTTGGTTTTGGTTTAGGTTATAGGTTTGATTTAGGTTATAGGTTATAGTTTAGGTTTTGGTTTTGATTTAGGTTATAGGTTTTAGGTTTAGGTTAAGGTTTTGTTAGGTTATAGGTTTTGATTTATGTTATAGGTTACAGGTTTAGGTTTTGGTTTTGATTTAGGTTATAGGTTTTTGGATTTAAGAATGGGTTTGGGGTTTAGGCTATAGGTTTTGGTTTTGGTTTAGGTTATAGGTTTTAGTTTAGGTTTAGGTTATAGGATTTGAGAATGGGTTCGGGTTTAGGTTATAGGTTTTGGTTTTGAGAATGGGTTCGGGTTTAGGATTAGGTTTTGGTTTTGGTTAGGTTATAGGTTATAGGTTTTAGGTTTAGGTTTAGGTTTAGGTTTAGGTTTAGGTTCGGGTTTAGGTTATAGGTTTAGGTTTTGGTTTTGGTTTAGGTTATAGGTTTTAGGTTTTGGTTTGTTTAGTTTAGGTTTAGGTTTAGTTTTAGGTTATAGGATTTGAGAATCGGTTCGGGTTTAGGATATAGGTTTTGGTTTTGGTTTAGGTTATAGGTTTTGATTTAGGTTATAGGTTATAGGTTTAGGTTTTTGTTTTGATTTAGGTTATAGGTTATAGGTTTAGGTTTTGGTTTTGATTCAGGTTATAGGTTTTGATTTAGGTTATAGGTTATAGGTTTTGGTTTTGAGTTTAGGTTTTGGTTTTAATTTAGGTTATAGGTTTTTGGATTTGAGAATGAGTTCGGGTTTGGGCTATAGGTTTTGGTTGTGGTTTAGGTTATAGGTTTTGGTTTAGGTTTAGGTTATAGGATTTGAGAATGGGTTCGGGTTTAGGTTATAGGTTTTGGTTTTGAGAATGGGTTCGGGTTTAGGTTATAGGTTTTGGTTTTGGTTTAGGTTATAGATTATAGGTTATAAGTTTAGGTTTTAGGTTTAGGTTTTGGTTTTGATTTAGGTTATAGGTTATAGGTTCAGGGAAAGGTTATAGGTTTTGATTTATGTTATAGGTTGTAGGTTTAGGTTATAGGTTTAGGTTTTGGTTTTGATTTAGGTTATAGGTTATAGGTTTAGGTTAAGGTTTCGGTTTAGTTTATAGGCTTTGATTTAGGTTATAAGTTATAGGTTTAGGTTATAGGTTTTTGGATTTAAGAATGGGTTCGGGTTTAGGCTATAGGTTTTGGTTTTGGTTTAGGTTATAGGTTTTGGTTTAGGTTTAGGTTATAGGATTTGAGAATGGGTTCGGGTTTAGGTTATAGGTTTTGGTTTTGGTTTAGGTTATAGGTTTTGATTTAGGTTTTAGGTTATAGGTTTAGGTTTTGGTTTTGGTTTTGATTTAGGTTATAGGTTATAGGTTTAGGTTAAGGTTTGGGTTTATGTTATAGGTTTTTGGATTTGAGAATGGGTTCGGGTTTAGGTTGACGGTATGGTCCCTGCAAATACAAATATAAACATGGCCTGTCCAAATGGCCAGGCCCTTCCAATGCCGTCCATAGAAAATGGACAGCTTCATCATGGTCATAACAGCGGTTCCCACCTTCTAGGGACCCCCGCTCATCCGGATAGCTCCGACGCACATCCGGGTCTACTCCATTACTTTCGAGCAAATACATAAACCCAGCCTGTCCAAATGGTCAGGCCCCTCCAATGCCGTCCATAGGAAATGGACAGCTTCATCATGGTCATAACAACGGTTCCCACCTTCCAGGGACCCCCGCTCTTCCGGATAACTCCGACGCACATCTGGGTCTGCTCCATCAATTTCGAGCAAATACATAAATACGGTCTGTCCAAATGGCCAGGTCACTCCAATCATGTGCATTCTTGACAAGAGACGTATCAGATGCTTGAATCTGAAATATGCATTTACACAAAAATGGCATTGGGAATTGCTTCTCAAAACCGCAGACTGTTTTGTTTTGAAACTCGTTCATCTCACCTGAAAACCTGTCACATAATGAATAACTGCAAACACAATGATAACTACACATGTGCATTCTTGATAAGAATTAATGCTGAAATTACATATGAGATTTGACTAGAGTTCAAATGATTCTTCTATAACAAATGACAGAATTAATGCTGAAATTACAATTATGTTAGCGTCATTTATTATGGCAAGGATTCCAATCCACTAGAGATAATTAGTCTTTAGATGAATAGAAGATCGACAGCCCTTGCATAACTTACATCAGTATCAAAGAAATGAACATGTATATACACTAACGAGAAGTACATGTTAAAGATGTTGGTGGATTTTGAGTGGAGTTAGAGAAGGTCACCTCAGTCAAAGCTCATAAAGAGATTTTCTAGAAGGTCACCTCAGTCAAAGCTCAGAAAGAGATTTTCTAGAAGGTCACCTCAGTCAAAGAGAGAAATCTTTTTTTTTTCATAAATGTTTTTAGCCAATCCTAAAGAGTCCCATTCATAAATGCTTTTAGGCCAATACAAAAAAAAAAAAAAATGTTTCTTTCCAGTACATTAGAAAAGAAAAGAAAAGAAAAGATTTATATCACCAAATTCAACACCATGAAGTTTTTACACTCAAAATGATGACCCAAATTCCATCAGGACAATTGAAACTCAACTAACAAAAATCCCAAATCAAGAACTCCATTTCCAATCTCAACTCGAACTGTGATAGGCATCTTCTTTGTAATCACACACCGCAGTTTTTTTTTTTCCTTTTTTTTTTTAACACCCATTTCTTCCAAACTTCAAATCAATCTCCTATGTTCTCTTGGACTACCATACATGGGTCTCAATCTGTCAAGTCATTTCTTCTGATAAAAGTCGAAGAACGAAGGGTTAGGAGCTGTGGACTATACTAAAACCATCATTTAGGCAGGTGACCAAAAGAATTCATGCAAACATGAATCTCACCAGCCAGTCTTGAGGTAGAATGGACAATCCACTTCACCTTACAGAATACACAAAAATAATAACCAATATATTTTGGTCCAGATGAGTTAACAGGCCTATATGTCAAATCCAGCCCTAACATGGATCACAAATCTGTTGTTTGTATTCAAACAGATGGTGAAAAGAAAGAAAAAAAAGACAACGGTCAAGATCAAAGCATGATTTTGGCATCATGGTCCATCCAAAATAGCACCCAATTAGATTGACTGCTCCATTCAACTGTCCACTACTTATGCTACTATGACAAATTGTATCCTATTATCCAACCACGAAATTAAAATTAGAGAGACAAACATACCAAGCCTATAAATGTGTAAAGGTTGAGTAATACATTTCCTTGGGAACTATAATCTCCCTCAGAAGAATTTGCAAAAACAGTTTTGAGGTGAAGAGAAACACACATTTCCTGATCAATGATATGGTAATCTGACCACTTCTTGCATATGATGGTTATTGTAGAGATTTGTTGTGAAATCAATGTAGTAGAAAAGCATTTGGTTGTTGAGGTCTCACTCACAGCTAGTTGTATAATAAGTTACCATCCAACCAGTGCACAAATGTCAGTCTGGTTGAAAGTATTTGGGAGGTATTTCGACTCAGATTTGGGGCTGGCTGAAGGATGTATTTCAGCTCCATTGTGTGGCCTGGTTTCAACCTAAGGTTGAGGCCTGTTTCAGCTCCCTTGTGTGGCCTGAAGAAGGCCTGGTTTCAGCCTAAGGTTGAGGCCTGTTTCAGCTCCCTTGTGTGGCCTGAAGAAGGCCTGGTTTCAGCCTAAGGTTGAGGTCTGTTTCAGCCTAAGGAAGAAGGAAAATAAGAGAAGTTCAGCTATCATTTTAAGATGGAATCTAGACTTTTCATCCTTAACGACAGATGAGTCTATCTCCTGAAAAACATAACTAATCCACCAAGAAGAAGGAAAATAAGAGAAGTTCTACAATAAATTAATGATTGATTATTTCAGTATTTTCCCACCAAGAAATGTTAGTTGTCTCTCTATATAAATGGCACTTCTTCTTCTTCTTCTTCTTCTTCAAATTCAACTTGAAATGGAATTAGTCAAATTCACTTAAAACAAGATGGGACTAATCCAACTTTAGATTAGTTTCAGTTGGGGGTTGCTTAATTATTGCAATCTGAATCGAATTTCCATATCCAACAGTCTCTAGCTAACTGATGAATGAACAAGCACTTACCTTGCTCTTGATGATAAGAGGATTGAAGTCAAGTTTGAGATGATCGGAAAGCAATACCCCAAAGAAAGTTGTGTCCTTGACCATTGCACTCGATTTCGCCTGCAAATTGATGTATTAGTCATAACAAGAAATAGAAAGTGTAGTTATACTAGCAATGCAATTGAAACATTATAACATGGATTAATTGATGACAAATTTGTCAAACTATACAATGACATCAAGAAGCTCATTTCGCAAAGTCATCTACAAACATTGAGAGAAAGCAATCATTTGGCTTGGTCAGGTTTGTCAAAGTACTGCATATAAACAGAAGAAATTAGGTGAAAAATGGAAATGATAAATGAATTTGTAAGATTCAAGTTTTAAAGCTCCTTTGTCAAAGACAAACTTCCACTAATGTTGCAATAAAGTGCACCATCACCATCCATTTTTGTTCTTCTTTCTTTTTTCCCTAATTCATGCAAAACAAGTCTATGATTGACAAGATGGTCATATTAGTGGCCAGTTTCATTTCATGATGAATCATAACCCATGCCCCTTTCTATGATGCAATTTTACATACTGTAAATAGAAACACAAAGTAATGTAAAAAAAAAAAAAATTAAAACAATGACTAACAACAATGCTTAACAAAAGAACGACCTGATTTCATAAAATATATATCACTTAGTAATTTTCCATTACTGTCAACAAATTTTGTAGTTATCAAAAGGAAACTAATGATTTTGTAACATTGGCATAACAAAGTAAAGACCCAAAGTTAAGAACATGGAAGATGAGAAAAACTTGGATACTCTGGCAGTGTTATGGGTGAAACACAGGAACTTATAAATTACTTAGATATTGCACATGTAGCATAGGCACAACTTATGGTATCTAGTGCAGATGTGTCATGAACCAAAAATTAAACTTGACTGATCATCTGGTGAAAGAAAAAAATGAAGAAAGAAGCATGTAGAATTCTCCTTTATAGTCAAAAGACCAACTCACCTGAAGCTTACACGTCCAACTTCCTTTGTGATGTTTCTTGATAAAGGAAAGGAAAAAAGAAAAAAGGGTGCAACGGAAGCATTAATAAAAATGCATAGCATGTGCATGTGCAAGTGCATGAGCCTGTGCATGCCAACATAAAAGAAAACACGTAGGATTCTAGATGTCTATTCTCAGCAACCAACTGTTCTTGTTGTGGCAATTCTAATGTGCTGCTACTGATCATGCAATGAACACACTACTATAGAAGGCAATATTGTGTGGCAGTGCATTTGGTCCACTTTTATCCCTTTAAGGATGTCTTTTGTGCATGTTTGTGTGACGGGGCTTTAGTCCTTGAAACTGGGTTGTCTCCCAGTGATCCTAACCATCTAGACAATGAGTCTTGTTTTGTATCATGAATAGAAAATAATAAAAATCTTTTAGTTGGATTATCTTAACACTTCGAAATTCGGCTCTTTTGCTTTGAAAATGGATGCTTTCCATAACCTTTGTATAATCAAAAGATTGAATCATTCAATCTGAGAGATTTTTTTGGGACTCCATACTACAAGAAGGAGCATTTTGAAGCATTTAGTAAATCTTGATGTTCAGCCACCACGTAATCTCATGTTTTTACAAAAATTTTTTTTTTTTTTTTTCAGAATGAAAATCTCAAACATAGAAGAATTGTTCTGCATGCATGTATGACAACAACATATGCTTGAATCTGAAAAATGTAGTTAAAGAAAAATGTGATTGTTGCAAAGTTTCAAAACTACATGTTTGAAACCAAAACTATGGAAATGAAGAAGAATATAATAGAAATGACAGTAGTCTATCAAAAAAAAAAAAGACAGTAGTAAAAGGAAATGAAGAAGAAGAAAGGAAAACGACCTTTTTACCCATGATTTATGCATCTTCTTTTGCAGCCTTTGAAGTCACTCTCTCTGCAAGCAATCTTCTCCTTAAACAATCAACAGTTCTTGCTTCTCCTTCCATCATCTTCTCTTTGAAAGGAAAAAATAGCCTAATTTATCATATTAATCCCACACATCCAAGTTTGCTCTGATTGATAATTGAATTTGAAATTGAATAGTATGGAGAATGATAATTGAACTGAATCACAGGAATTAAAGCTTAACAAAGAGGAATTGGAAAAAAAACAGAGACTGAAACTGCAAATTCAGATGATTTTGAGTTTGAATTAAAATACATGATATGCAATGTCAACCTCTTTCAAATTAGAATAATGATACCTGATGCAAGATCCTTTTTTTTTTTTTTTTTTTCCATTTTTCTGTGTTTCCTTTAGTTCAATTCAACTGAGCATGCCTTGCATACAAACACGCCTTACGTTTAATATAACAACGTCGCTAAAATCTGTGGCCCATAAGACATATGCATTGACATGTGGGTCCACTTTACATTTCTTTTTGTCAATGAAAAAACATAGCTTAACCATTCGGTTTGTGCTTTGGGTGTATTTAGCAGTGGACTGTCTTTTATTTATACATTCAGACGAGAAAAAAAGTTAGTAATCCGGCAGAGTTGATGGATGAAAGGCAGGCACTTAAAAATTACTAAAAAAATTACATACCTGGAATGCAAGTAATTAAGTTAAATTGTCCAAACCTGGAATGCATGTGGATGGCAAGGCTCACACGCGTGTGGAATTAGCAAATCTCTTTCCAATTTTGGCAAACTTGGTTTCAAAGACCTGCTTTTCCATAGCATCAAGGCTATCCATTAGTTTCAACCAAAAAAGGAATGGTAAATCAAACTTGCATAGAAGTATGAACTCGGATTGACATTCGTAGAGATTCCAAAAGAAAAAAGAAAAGTGCAGATGAAACAACATTTTTTCATCTGGCTGAAATAAAAGAATTAGTTCTCATGCCATTAGCCAAAGTAACAACATTTTTTTTTAAAGAAAAAGATGTAAAAGAAACCTCTTTCAAAGCTACACCTGGAATTACAACAAAATGAAACAAAAATAGATGTGTTTTTTTGATTTGTTCTGGCTGGAAAAAAAAAAAAAAAAAGTTCTCATGCCATTAGCCAAAACCTCTTTCAAAGCACCTTGATTCCTTGTACTTTGTACCAGTAAGGTAAGATAGAGTCAGTTTAAATTGCCAATGCTTTCTCAATGTATATAAACTTACAAGATTGTTATTTGTTAATTCAAGTGAAGTATCAAGGAAGAAGATGGGCTGACTGTTTGGCATCCCATCACAAAAATACGTTGTGGGTGTGAGGAATTGTATGGTGATATGCAAGTTTGTACATGTAGGAGCCTTGATTTAGGAATCCCAACCCTTGATCTAAAGGAATCCAGAATAGACACGTGATTAGATGATTATAACACTTGGATTATTGGCCCATCTAAATGGTTTGAGAAAAAACATTTAGAATCCCATCAGGCTCTTAGTCAGATTGGTCCGGTTGGCTAGCAATGTACATAAACAGGGGGCCCACACATCAGGCCTCACTCACATTTTATTATTATTATTTTTTGTTTTTCACCGTTAACCACAAAGCAAGGGTACAATCTAAGTATATAAAGCTTAGAAGCAAACCATACAGCTGATGCATAAAACATACAATAACAACACTAGCAGACTCAACCTTGTGGAGCCGCAACAGTAAATTTCTGGTTTCAGCATGTTTGTTATTACAAGTAATTCGACAAGCAACGGATGATGATAGTGGTAGATAAAGAGAGGCGGGTTATGCAAACAAAACCCAAATCAAGAAATTAGAGTTCCAGACCAAAGAAAAAGCTCTCCAATTGTCTATAGGACTCTTGCTGGTGTTTCTCAGGAAGTACTTGAAGCCAAAACACAAACACCGCTGAAAATCATTCTTCCCGACTCCTCTACATCTTCTTTTCCCAATCACTCATGGCCCATGGGAATGTAATTCCAAAGACCCATATAAGAAAAACTCAATGCAAAACACAAATCGCAGTCTGGAAAACGCTTCCCAATTCTCAAAGTATCCTCCAATTCATTCATTTCTACTGTCTTTCTGCAACTGCCGAAAACCCAAACAATCACTCCAATAAAGAAAAACCCCAAATTTTCAAATCAATAAAGAAAACCCAAATCCCCAAATCCCTCAAACCCAAATCTTTCAGCCAAACGCACCCCAAATCTTTAAACGCCTTCTTTTTCACCCAATAAAGAAAACCCAAGAAAACCCAAAACTCAAAATCCTCAACACTCAAAACCCAAATCCAAACAACACCCGGAATCAGATTATTTCTTTCTTATAAATCAAAACAGAAAAAAAAGGAGAGGAGAGATGCAATGAAATACAAGAGATAAAATAAAGGAAAGGGTTAGAAAGATGAACCAGAGCTTCTTCTTTTTCTTTCCTTTTCTTCTTGAAATCCTGATATTTGCAACCCTTCTTGTTGTTAACACACCCCCACAACAATGACTATAGAGGGGAGTGGACTCACTTCGGCCGGTGGAAGGTTGGATGGTCGGATGGGCTGGCCTCTTCTCGTCGAGCTCCTCTCCACGTGTCTCCCTCTATCCGTATGAGAATGGAAGGAGAATGGAAGAAGGGGAGGAGGTAGGACGGTATGAGAGAGAGAGAGAGAGTGAGAGAGAGAGAGAGAGAGAGAGAGAGGAGAGGTAGGGCCGGCGCACGCCCTAGCTCGTTGTGGACGCGAGAGAGAGGGAAAGTGAGGGTTTGGGTTTGGGTTTTGGGAGGTGGGGCGTGCGCGCGGGAGATAAGGGCGGACGGAATTTCAGGGTGACGGACGACACTTTAAGTGCCTAGTTTTAGCACTCGTGGGGCCCACCATAATGTATGTTATTTATCCACTCTGTCCATTCATTTTAACGGATCATTTTAACAGTTGATCCAAAAAATCAGTCAGATCGAAGCTGTAAGCGGACTACATAACATATTAACGGTAGAAAATTATTTTTTATTATTTCTTATGGTGTGGTCCACTTAGACCTTTAATCTACATAATTTTTTGGCTCATCCACTGAAATTATATATATCAGAATTTATGGGCGGTTTAGATCAAACGCATATATTCTAATGGACCCCATGTAGCCTCTTAAGCACCATCAATATCTAATAAGGTTATGGTCAGAAGGTAAGTTTTAGCTACAAATAACTAGGTTTTAGCTACGGATTAAGTCTGTAGCAAGTATAGCTAAGGTTTATATCCGTAGCAAAAAACAAACTTGGTCTGTATCCTTTACCCTTTTTTTTTTGGTAGTGTATAGTCCTAAATAAACCTTATGACATCATCCTGGCAGATCGGCCATATTGGGCCTAGTGAATTTTCCTAGCTAAGGTTAGTACACAGTTGTTGGTAAGGTGTAGCCGGAAGTTGCCCCCTATGCGCCTCCACCCTTTGATAGTCATTATGGATAAGAGGCGTGGTCAACAGTTGCCCCCAAGCACCCACTATGCTAAAATGGTGAATTTGCGACGGACGAAAATCTCTATATTTAACGACGGATTTAATCCATCGCTAACGGAAAATGTCCGTTACCAATACCTTTTTCTCGAAAATCCGGTTGTGGAATTTCATGACGAACCAAAATCTGTTGCTAAAATCTGATTTACAACGGATTGTGGTCCGTTGTAAATGTGTGACGGATTAAATCCATCACAGATTTTGATTTTGCGACGGAATAGGATTCAGTAGCAAATTACCGCCCAAAATAGCACTTCGTGACGGTTTTTAGTTTCTTTTGCGACAGATCATGATCCGTCGTAAAAGGACTTTCATCTTAAACATGTCTTTAAAAAAAATAATAAAAAAAATTAAAGAATATGGTGGAAAATGATGTTTTTTTGTAGTCTAAGAATTGTTTTTTAATAGAATTTCAGTGGTTTAATTGTACATATTTGTATCTAAGATTATTTTTTAACAATTGATTGAATGCGAAGAATTTTTATTTTGTTTTTATATCAAATGAGTGGAAATTATTATTAATTTTTTTTATTTAAAACTAATATTTAAATGATTTGTAATATCACATGAAAAGGAATATTGAGAAGTTTAAAATTTTTTAACAATGTCTGAGAAAAATTGAGATTTTTGAAAAAGAAAAACTGTGATTTAATAAAAATTTATTTTTTGGGAAACAAAAAAGAATATTGAATAAAGTTGATAATTTTGAAAAAAAGAATTTCATTTTGAGAAAAAAAATAATATCCCGAAAAAGAAAATTAAAAAGACTTAAAAATGTGAAAATTTTGACAATGTTGAAAATTGAAAATATTTTGAAAAAGAAAATGAGAGTTTGTATTTTGAAAAATAAATTAAATTTGAGAAGTTCGATAAAAATTGACAAGTTCGAAAAAAATGCTTTAAAAAAAATGGAAAAGTTCGAAAGAATAAAAATTGTAAGATAAAACGATATTAAAAAATCGATACTTAAATAAAAGCAGACATTTTGAAAAGGAAAATAAAGAAGTTGAAAAAATTTGTGATATTGAAAAATAATAGAAAATGTTCGAAAATTGAAATTAAAAGAAAAAGTTATTTATAAAAACACTGAGATTTTGAATATATATATATATATATATATATATATATATATATAATATATATATATCATTTTAAAAGAAAATTGAAAAGTTGAAAACAAAATAATGCTTTGAAGAAAAAAAAATCGGCGTTTTGCAATTTTTGAGAAAAAAATAATTAAATTTTGAGAAAAATTTTGAGATTTTGAAAATAAAAATTTAGAATTTGTATTTTAATTTTTTTGAAATATTTGAAATAAAAAAGATATTTTGTAAAAAGTTTTCAAAGAAAAATTAAGAGTAAAAAAATATATATTTTGAAAAAAAATGTGATTTTTAAATGGAAATTGAGATTTATCTGTGAAAAAAAAAAACATTTTTTACTAAATTATTAGGCACATCCACTAATTGAACCTTCAACTATTTTTGGACAATCTAATCAGTCCAGATTGAGGAGTAATAACTTCAGATGTTTAAATCAAATTTCACTCAAATTGTTGATCAATCTTGTATGTCTAATATCTTTCTCATATGTAGCTTGATTGGGGCAAGTAACTAGTCAAATTGAAGGTATTGATCAGTAAAATAGAGTGAATGGACTAAACATGTAAAATGGGCCAAATATTCTGGTCAAAATTGTGACCCAACTTACTAACATCGTGAGAATCTAAAAATTGATGTTAGTAAGTTTTGTGCACCCCATCATGATGTGTGTTGAACATCAACACCATGCATTTGATGTGTCCCCTTTAGGTTATGAGATATCTTAAAAATCATCCGTATACGAAACTTAGGTGGGCCATACCATCTAAAACTATGTGAAGACATCTTAAAAAATATAAAAGCACTTGGCGGGGCCCACATGAGTTTTGGATGCGGCTGAAACTTGGTCTAACCCCTCATCCAAGTGGGACACACATAATGAGTGGGCTGGATATGTGAATCATATTTAGGTGGGCCTATATGATTATGAATGTTTTAAGGAAATCCCTCTCCACTACATTTAGGTGAATTACTCGGTACCCTTAGCATAATGAGTAAACTCTGTGGGGTCCACCGTTATTTATTTATTTTATCCACTCCATTCATCCATGTTAACAAATAATTTTAGGTCTGGAGAAAAAAAAGGAAGCATATCCAAAGCTCAAGTGGACCACACCACAAGAAATAGTGTGATTGAACCTCTACCATTGAAAAATTCTTGGAGGCCACGGAAGTTTTGGATCAAGCTGATGTTTGTGTTTTCTCTTTATCCATGTCTTTTTGATATTATGAACAGGTTGAATGACAAATAAACATTACTGTGGGCCCAAGGAATGTATCAACGTTATTCCACTGTTTAGTGTGGCATGGTCTACTTGAGCTTTGGTTTTATTGAAAATTTGGGATCAACCACATTGTTCATCCATCTTCGAGATCATTTTAGAAAATTATCCAAAAAATGAATCATATCCAACGATTAAATGGACCACACCACAAATACCAGTCGGCATAATGATTTTCACTGTTAAAAAAATCGTAGGGCCCATCATAACGTTTATTTTCCGTCCAATCTGGTCATAAGGTCACAAAGACCTGGATGAAGAGGAAAAACAAATTTCATATTAATCCAAAACTTCTGTGACCCTCAAAAGGGTTTCAATAGTAGGCGTTCAATTCCCCACTGTTTTTTTCAGTGTGGTTCATTTGATAGTTAGATGTGTCTTATTTTTCGTCTCAAGCCTTATGACGAGCTCGGCAGATGGATGGACAGTTTGGATATACAAATACCTCATGATGGAACCCACAGAACTTGTTGACGTCAGCCAATCCGCTTCCCTCGTATGCAATCTGATTTCATCTGAAGACGGGTTCGGGCCGGCGCCCTAACCAGTCTCTGTCCCTTTCGCACTGTACCTTTCGTCCTTAGTCCCCTCTCTCCTCTCTCTCTTCCTACAGATCTCTCCCTTCTCTCTCTCTTCCTGTCGATCTCTCTCCCTCCTCTGCTCGATCTCTCTTCCCAGTCTCTCTCTCTCTATCTCCACCCAAGATCCTGTTGCCGACTACCCTACCCACACACGCCCTATCTCTCTCCGAATATGTGGTTGAAGGCTTAAATCTCCAGGAACATTGAGGTATCTCTCTCTCTCTCTCTCTCTCTCTCTCTCTCTCTCTCAATGCCGATTTAGGGTTTTTCAGATTTTAGGGTGGATTCCACGGGAATGTTTATTTTCCATACAACCTGTTGATATGCCATACAACCTCATGATGGGACCCACAGAACTATTTGAATGGTTAGTGCATTGCATGGACCTATCCAACTATTTCTCATCAAATCAACGGTACTTGGTACTTGGATCGGGGAACTGGAGGAAATTTAGGAAAGCGTAAAATATTTCCATGTGTGGGCCATTTGATCAACGGATAGATGAGGAACATTCATATGGCAAATAGGCATTTTGTCAATTTCAATAGTTGGATCGGGGAACTAGAGGAAATTAGTGAAGGGGGTGTCTTATCAATGTTCAAGATCCCACACTTGGAACTATCGTTTAGTGTTGTTTATGCAATAGACTTTTTCAAGGTTTTTTTTGAAAGATAAGAAAATTTACAAAGACCTCTAGAGTCTATGCTTTGGTTCTTATGGTTTGATCCTTTTTTGGTTTCAGGAGATCAACTTTCACTATTAGTGGATTTCTGTAGAAATGTTTGCTTTGGTTCTTTTACTCATAATGCACAATACTTCAGTTTATTTGGTGCTTTCAAGCTTGATGTAATGTAAAATGATTGTTGAAGTTCTTGATACAAGACCATTTGCTGTTTTGGCATCTGCTTTGAAAAGCTTAAAGAGTATCACAAAACCCATTTAATTTGAAAATCTCAAGTGTCTTAATGTTCTTAATGCTTGTTCTACCCATTTAATTTGAAAATCTCAAGTTTTTCTTTTTTATCACCGCATGGCCCAACTGATGGAACTATCAGATTTTTCACATGTTTAACATACCATTGTGTGTGGATGGTATGGCCCGACGTGCATGTGTGCTAACATTATTGACTAATTCTAATCTTATGTGTCTATCTAGTTGTATGATGATAAACTCTAATGTATACAAATCAATTCAATTCTTGAAACAAAGTTCCAGGGCCACTAGATAAGAAATCTAATCCCAGGAATTGAGTTTAGTTCAACCAAACAGCAAATCTGTGATCTCAAACTTCCAGGAAGTAATAGTTTCACAATCACAACCAATTCCACAAACAATGGATTCTTCTACCGAATGGGTCATTTAGAATTGGCATCTTTCTTTTGAATTTTAATGTACTTTTACTATTCGATTATGTTTTCTGACTACATGGACAAAAGGTCCTACATAAAGAGAACATGACACTTTCATTTCATACTTTGTGTTTTTCACATTTAAGTATCTTTATAATCGACACCTTGCTGTTATATTTTTATGTATTTTGGTTATTTGGTGATCGCATTGTACTAAAGGTTTTACAAAGAATCATTATACCCTTCTTTATATGTGTTTTTAGTTTCTGGATCTTTTTAGATTTGCTTCTTTCTTTAGTATTCTCTTGTATTCTGATTGTACAATGCTCGGAATCTGTGACTGCAATGTTGGAAAGTCTTACATGGAGAGCACAAAGGCCTCTTTTTTTGCTCTATTAATGTTTTTGGCTTTTTGGTGGTTTTAGAATTTCCATGTTCTTTAGAATTTTATCTGATTTTGATAATTCTCTGCTTGGTTTTTATGATTGTGTTTCAGAAAAGTCAAAATCTCTTCTATAGTGAATGCTACACCTCTCTTCCTTATGCGTGTTTTGGCCTTCTTGGTCATTCTAGGATTGGCATGTTTCTTTAGAACATTAGCATATTATGATCAATGCTCTGTTTTTGTGATTGCATTGCAGAAATGTCTTACATGAGAGATCCTCTTTATTCTTTAAACATATTTTTTGTTCATAGGTCATCTAGAGAGAACATTCTTTAAATTTCTTTAAAATATGAGGTTATTTTGATAGTTTAATGCCTCAATTTTCACTTTAAATTACATAAATGTTTGATTCTATTTTGCAGGATATTAAGGAATTGCAAACTTGTGCTGTGTCAACATCTATTCCATTAATCAATTAAATCTTTCCTTGTATGAATTGCCATCATTTCTCTGCTGGCAAGTCAGTTCAATTGTACTACAAAATGCATCCTAGAACTCTGTTTCCATTCAATATTTTTATTTGTTGATTGAAACCTGTTTGGTTTAGGGATGGAGTAAGCGAGTCCCAGTTCAATCAAGTCCTGAACATTGAACTTGACCAGATCATCAAGGTACTCTTGCCTGCAGTGGCATTGCACTTCCTTTTCTTTTCTTTCTTTTCTAAAATGCCTAACAAATTCTTCTTTGGTATTTTTGGATGGCTTACTGTGTTGAGTTGCTTGATGTTTTGTTTTTGCAGGCATTTGAACATTTGGGGGAGAACTGGCTTCCAAAATTCACTGTGATTGTCGCCCAGAAAAACCACCACACCAAGCTCTTCCATGTTGGTGCCCCTAATAACGTCCCACATGGTTTGACTCTTCATTAAGCTTAAAGTCTAAATGGCATTAAATTATTTATTTATTTTTTTCAGTAGCCTAAATGCCGATTATGGTGTCATACATGGCACGTCTCAGGAAACCAATATAGCAAATTGCACCATTGAAATGGGATCGTCCATGTGATAAAATTTTGAAGTATCAAATGAATATTTGGTTTAACTGTCTGGTATGAACCACTGTACGTTTTAAGATCTCCAAGTGTTTGGGGTGGCACAATTTATGAACCACCCATTTTCTCACAGATATGTTTCGAGATTTCTAGTTGCATTTAATTTGTCTTGCTAAACCTTGTGACATTTCGATAGGTATTGCATTCTCTGTAAAGTCTCCTTTAATATTAGCTATACCATAAAACTAAAGGTGTGAGCATTTTCACAGAGGTAGGTGGTTTATTTCCTGGTTTATTTTAATTTATTTACAAAATTTTATTTCTTCGCTTCACCTTCTATATTTTCCATTTGCAGTCCTTTGCAGAAAAGCAATGGAATTATTTTGATCATTGGGCTCCTCGAAGAAATTTCTTTCAGAGACCCAATTTGGTTTCTAAATTCTGCTTACACTTGCTGTCAGACTCCTACCCTAGATTTGGAGCTTGCTTGCTTGGTCTCAATGCAAACTCTCCAATGGCCTTTGTAGAAGACCAAGACTAGGACTAAAGTTACCAAATCTTTGTAGAGTTCAATTCGGGCTCTTCGTTGGATAGTCCACTCTATTCTCCCTTCCAATGGAATTATTTTCTGCATTAGCTTGCCAACATATTGGTTCAATTACCAGATGGGGTACATGCAGGAGTGGCCCTTTGTTTTTTATTTTTTAGTTTTTGAAAGATGATAACCATTTCATTAAAAGGCTGCGGCCAAATTATACAAAAGAATAAGATTGAATATTATGCTTATAATGCGGTGAAAATTGCCCCAAAGTGTAACAATGAAATTGAATATGTGCTCGTTAATCTTCAACAGACTGCATGAGCAATTGACTACTATATCAAGGCCCAAGGACTTTGAATCTTTGCAGGACTGATTCCAAAGATAATCCAAGTTTTTTGAAAAGGTAAAAGATAATGCAAGGGAATGGGGCAAGAATTCTCTGAAACATTGAACATCTCATAAAAAAAATACCATCTCTTTTTCCAATTTCAATGGACATTCCAATTTCCTATAGAAGTGGCTTTCTTTGACATTTCGGCTGGAAACAAGTTTTCTTCCTTATAACCAAACTGCTCTAGTTCTCTTCTTTCCACAGAAGTGTTTCTGTTTTAGTTCAATTAGTGTTGAATCTGGCAATAAAACTTTTTTTTTTTTTTTTTTTTTTCTAGAAAAATTACTAAATCATATTTACTTGTATGCAGACCTCTGCAGTATGCAGAAATAGCTTTCTGTTACCTTTTCCCTGTATGTAACTTCTCCTAAATTCTTTGATCATTACATTCTGCAGACCGCATAGGCTTTCTTCTTTTTACAGTGTACTATGATCATATTCTTTGTTTTTACTTTTGATATCCCACATCAGATTAGCACATATTTCATTGATTTTGTTACTGTAATATCATCTCAGGTATATTATTAGTTTAGCGTTTACTTTCTTTACTACATCTATGATCAAACTCGTTATTACATATCAGAATCCCAGGTCACTTGTAAAATTCCATTCTCTTGAGTACCCTTGCATTAACAAAAGTTTCTTGAAAAAATAAATATACAAAAAAATTGTCTGATTTTTTGCTTTCAGTAATGATACCCAGTTGGCTTTGGCAGCCAGATCCAATGGGATCGCTTTCAAGAAACGTGCAAAACATTGCGAGTGTTAAATGTTGTGCATAATCATGAGATTGGTATTCCTCTTAGCAGTCAACAATACAAGGTCTTCAATACTCACTGAATTTAATTATTTTTTAATACAAAAATTCACTAAATTTAATTATTTTTTAATACAAAAATTCTCCATTTTTTTTTAAACTTCACCTTCTGCTTGTTGCGGTTTCTTACAGCACCAGTTCTGATTTGCCGTTTGATTAATGCCCACCAACACCTTTTGGCCCTTAGGATCTCTGAGTACCTCAGCGTGAATCAATGTTGTCACTTGTTGTTTCATGAAAATATATTGTTTTACATTATGGAATTTGTTCTCCAGAATTACTAAAATGGTTACAACTTGTGTTTTGACAGTTGTGGTAGATTTTGTTTACTATGAATGAATTTTTTGTTCTTGATATGTAGATTTGTTCTCATGAAGAAGTTGGAGACTACGGAAATTGGACATCACAAATATTCGGGATGAACTGTCTTTTACTTGTGTCAGAACCGAGTTGGACCAGCTACAGCTTCAAAAGTTAGCAGAGCAAGCTCAACAACAAACTAAAGAATCCAATGCAAAGGTGGCGTTTATCTAATTCTTTTTCTTCTACATTTTCAAATTAACACAGGACTTATTGAGTGTTTCTGTGACATCAGGAGCAGGAAATTCTCCAGCTAAGGAAGCAGATTAATGATTTTATTGAGGAAAGAGAGAGGTGGACACCCAGCTCCTTGAAACAATTTGTTCATCACATTGTTCTTCCTGAATTTTGATACTATGCTGGGGTTGTATGAAGGTGTACTAGTGGTCCAAAGGATGGAAAGAAAAACAGAAAAATGGAGAGAACAGGAGTGAAAGAGCTAGAGGGTCCTGATGCATTAGAACACGTTCTGCCCTGATGTGCCAGGTCTATTGAAATGGGGTGGGAAAATAATGGCCTATGAATATATGGTTAGGAAAAAGATTCAACAATAGGCCATAAAAAATGGCAAAAGTTGGTGGCTAGGATCTTTAAATCTGCGAGATATTAGGAGGCATCTCCTATCCATGTTGAGGCCCATCAGATAGTCTTGATCACCAAACCATGGAACCTGCTTGCACAAACTTAGCACAGCAGGACTCAATGCATACTGTGATGCATAGGGTCCTTATAAGAACATTGTTTTGGTGCATGGAACTATTCACTTCTACCGCATAGCATCTTGCATTCATGTCTTCTTTATTGCAATATTTTAAAATGAAGTTATAGGATTAGTTTCATATGGGCGCTCTGTTTTTGTAGCTGGATTGAGGAAATCAATCAACGACAAGCAGAAGTACTAGATGCCCAACTGACGGTTGAACAGCTTCAACAACGAGATCAGTTGCTCACGGCCCAAAATGAGATGTTGAAAGTGTGGAGAATTCCTTTTTATATTGTTCGAGTTCATTACCATCTACCATACCTTGCTTTAATGATGTTCGCTATCACTTCTACCTTTTGTATGGATGGACAAGGCCATCTCAAGAGGAAGGTTGCAGAATTGGATGAGATGGTGAAGAAATTTTTTGGATCACAAGACGTCCAAAAACGAGTTCACCAACCCACGAAGATCAAGGCATGAACACATATGAATTGATTTTTTTTTATTTTTTTTCCAAATTCTATATGCCAAAGTTTACTCAATCTTGTAGGAGTTCTTTCTGGCGATTGACAAAGAGGAACTTTCCAAGAGGTTAGCCCATTCAGAAAAGCTTCTTTCTCGTGTGAATGATGAGCTTGCACGATATCGCAAATCGAGCTTCTTTCGTGTTTTGCAATACACTCCTGCAATTGATATTTGGAGCATAGGATGCATTTTCATCAATTGGATCTCATGCCTGATTTGCTTGGAACTCCACCGGAATCCATTGTCAGGGTCAGTCTTCCCTTTCTTTTGATTGCAAATTGCAGTTGGCAAACATCAACAGCAAAATTTGTTGGGAATTTTGGGCAGTAGTTCTAGCAATCCCAGTTAATAAGATGTTAGAGAGCTTTGGGCGGTTGGTTGAACCGGATTGCGAGTATGCTATATTGCAATGAAATATGTAGAAATTTGACCATAGTGGAGGTGAGATATAGCGGCAACCAAACTCTCTTTGCAATTCTATGTTTCACATCTATTGAGGGTCAAATATTGCATATTAGACTTTGGTTTTACCTGAAATTATGAACATGATACTGTTTAATGCTTTATTTTAATCGTGTTTGTGCTGTAAGATAAATTTAGGAGCCTGGACTGAAAAATGGTACTAAGGGCCCGTTTGGCCGGGTGGATTGGAAGGGAGTGAATGGTATTAGGGTGGATGGTGTGGATTTCTAGGTAATGATGGTGTTGTCAGCGGATTGTCTTGAGATCCATAGGATTGCTATATCCCTGGATTCATATATCCAGTCCGTTTGGCATGCCCGACCAATCCGAAGATTAAAGCTTCCGGTCCCTTCCAATCCCACGAGCCAAACACATCATAGGCTAATTTGAACGGATTAGGATGGCTTGGATGGGATTTAAAGGTAATGATGGTGTTGTCAGTGGATTGTCTGAAGATCCATCGGATTTGGATCAGATCACCTGCACTGTTTGGCACGCCGGCCAATCCCGGGATTTACCATCCAATCCCTTCCACTACCATCTAATCCCTTCCAATCCAACCGGCCAAACGGGCCCTAAAAGCATGGATTTAACATTCTACAATCACCAAGGCAAGGGACCGACTCTAGGGGATCGAGATTGATGATTTTACACGGCTGAGATTCGACAAAATCACGTGTTTCACACTAAAGAGGCATGAAAGTCATCCTAAATGCAAGATTATTGGGTTCTCACCATCAGTTCGGCTCGAAACTTTATATTTAGCCTAAGGATCATAACTTAACCGTACACATCGAATTTCAGCCCTCGGATCCTTGTGGAAGTGGCCTAACTGACAAATCAGCCTATAAACCGTTGATTCTAGGCCCACCTACAATCTGGATATGCTTCAAACATTGGCTCAACCCCTTAAACTAGCTGAGAAAAGGGATGAATGGATTGGATTTTCCACCATTACCATCACCGTGGACCCCACCTGAGTTGTGTGTGCACCGTGCACATGTGCACTAGATGTGCACGGCAAGTCCAAGATGGTCAAACCGCCTTGGACCCTTTCTTCATTCAAAAACAGCAAAAGCCATTTTCTCTGGCAAACAGGGGCGCCGTTTGATCATTAGTGGGCCTCCATCATGGCCCATGCAAACGATCTGATTTGTCCATCATGCCGAGGGGCTCGATCTAGTCAAACCTATGTTGACCTTGTGCACTCATGCACGTACACGTACTGGTTTCAATGGTCACAAACGGACTGCCCTACAATTGTCCCAGCTGATTTCTTTCGTGGGTCACGCCGAATCTGATCCAAAATCATCCTTTCCCAACCGAAATTTCGTGAAGAATCTGATTTACGGCGTGAATTTCTCAAAACACCCAAAGGAGGTGGGCCTCACAGAAGTCTCCGCAAACAGCCATACGCAGTAACGTGCGCAGGCTCTGTTCTGCAAATGACCGAGAAAACCGGAAGTTCCGGCATGATCAGCGACCAAATCAAGGACCAATAATCTGATCTGGACCGTTCAGACGGCAGAAAAGCAGACCACGACCCTAGCCAAGAAGGAAGAATGGACAGTGGTGATGATCAATCGTCCCAAGATCGATTTGACGCAGGTCAGTTTCCATGTTGCTGCCGCACTAAAACAGGGAGTGAGTAAGAATGTTTCCAGATTTATCTTGGCGTAAGCAAGGTCAGTTCCTTGCAACCGACCTTCCTACCAGCCTTCCCTGCTATAAAAGAAAGAGGAGAAAGAGAAAGAAGGGGCTAGCTGGTGGTGGACGGGAGAGCAAGATAGAGAGTTTATTTTTTAGATTGCTTTCCTGTTTTTGTTTTAGTTTTTTAGTTCTTTTCTTTTAAGAGATTAGCCTAATCATGTCTATGAGTGGTTAAACCTCTTAGATAGGGCTAAGAAGTGAAGCTTGTATCATGACTGTTGGTTTTGTTTTGATTCATATCTGGTAGAACCTTATGGATTCTAGTTTGATTATTAAGGAATGTTTTTAGTTTTAATGGTTTGTTGTGACTCAAATTACAATAGATCTACGATGCTTGAGATATTCTCTTTTCAGGTATTGAGATTGTGAACTTGGGAACCCTGTTGTTCACCATTGTCTCATGGGCATAGTTGGGTGACGGAACCTTTCCTAACTTTCACAATTCTCTCATAATTGGCCGTGAGATTGGTAAATTGTTGTTGTTTACCATAGTCTCATGGGCATGGTTAGGTGACGGAATCACTTCCAAATCTTCACCACTCTTATCTATTAATGATTAGATCCATGAGAAGTTCAGAGATCTGACAACTCTTTTCTTACTAACTGGATAGGATAGGACTCTGATTCCAGTTGTGTCCTTGAATCATTGCTAGGTAACTTCCCAATTGTTACAAGTGGATCCTTGGCACCCTAGCTTTCCACCTTTAAATTTACAAGTTTTAGATTAATATTCACTATTATTCCCTCATACTTGATTTAGATTTCATCTTAGTCTAGTTCTAGTTCTATTTAGTTTCAAACTACGTACAGGTTCTAGTCCCTTGGAATTCAACCTCGGTCTCACCGAGTTTATTACTACATCACAACCCTATACTTGGGGAGTGAACAACGTCCAACTTTAAACTATAGGAATTGTTGTTTAGGTTAGCCCCACTCAGGTGATTTCTTCTTTACTGAATTGAGTTGGCAATTTTGTGAATAGTATTCTTATTAAACAATTGCGTGAATTATTTTTTGAATGACTATCAGGCGTAAGATTCAAACAAAAAAAAAACTGATGAAGTTTTTTTTATTCACAGATATTTTAGCGACAGACCAAATCCGTCGTTAATTTCTGAACAAGATTCAATTCCATCTTATACCTCCTATCAAATAGATTTCCCTACAAGTGGTTCTCCTTTTGGTTGCGATGATTTATTTTGTTCAAAGCGAGGCGAGCGATGTTGTTATCCCCTTCTAGCGCTCATTGACATCATATGCGGGTCATTGGGATCGGGAACATCATATATGAAATGACTTGATCCGTGAACGCGCTTACCCAATATCAGCGATGGCCTTATCCGTCGCCAATATTTTTAATGACATTCGGGTGGGTTTTTTTGAATTTTAGCGATGGATTTTTTATTTTTTTGCGACGGACCTTATCTATCGCAGATTAACAACGGATTTTCTTCGTCGCAAAAAAAGACCCAGTAAACAGCTACGGACCAAGCGATGGACGAAATCCGTCGTTTATTTGGTTTTATGACGGATTTGGTCCATCGCAAATTCACGATTTTTATGTAGTGGCCTCAGTCTTGTGTTGTCCTTGATAGTGTGGAGTCACAACCAGTGGTTGCCCTCTGGGTGACTCCATCCTTTGGTAACCATTATGATAGGGAGGTGTGGCCGATGGTTGCCCCCAAACGCCTCAACCCTAAGATATCCAGATAGGCAGTTAGTATTGCATAGGGTTTCCCCCTTAGTATTTATCCCTCTAAATTCTATTATGGTTGATTGAGCCACCTAGAGATAAGCGGTTCATTCACGTGTCTAGAAGATGACGGTTGGGCAGCCGGTTGCCTAGTATCAAGTCCCGATAGGGTAATAACTTTGTCAGTCGAGGTAATCTGACTAGTTATAAGATCGACTATCTCAGTCGCTCCTTGTCGTCGGTGAAGGTGATGAAGGATGACCTTGTGTCTCGATATGACTGGCTTTGGTTGGGAGCTCAGTGATTCACTCTTCCTCATGTTCATTGGGGTGAAGTAAAAGAGAGTGTTTATCAATGGCCTCAAGTATGACAATTAGACTTTGAGCCGATATTTTATTTATTTATTTATTTATTATTATTATATTATTATTATTATTATTATTATTATTATTGCTTATCTTGAGTTGTGACCTACATAATGTAGTAATATATTACATGTATCCAACGATCTAGTTGAAGAATGCACCAAAGTCACCAGAGATTTACTGAGAAAATTATCATGCTTCAATGTCGACAATGACCTCATTATGTTGACCAAAGTCTTGTTATTCTTTCGTAGCATCTACCACGAAACTAGCCTGTTTCAATTTAGGAGGCATCTTATTCTATTTAGAAATATATAACTTATTGGTTCCCACTGGACATGCTAAAAGAGTGTTGCTGCCAATTCAATCAAACAAGGCCACAGGTGAGAATGAGGGCCTATATTCGGTTTTTGTGTTGGAGTATGATGTGTGGGCGTGCCTAAGTCTACTCAACTCAAGGTTTGATTGAAATGTTAGTTTTCTCTAGCATTGAGATAGATAGATTGGAGATTGGACACATGATCCAGTTATCCTCTCAACCACTAGTTGCGCTCAGCGTTCGGGTGATTTGTGAAAGGATAAGGGTTAGCCCTTCCGAATGGATTCATTTTTTCTTATGATAATAGACATGAGTCTACAAACTTAAGGACTTTTTCTTTCACTAGTACTTTCAACTCAATATTTCTCAAACGAATAAGAATATACGAATAAATAAAAGAAGGCTATACAATGCCAATTTTATTAATATTTGAATGTATGGCTCATTATAATCGACAAAGTATTAAATAACCAAATAAATAAATATTCGTCTATCGGAACAAACGATTGAGACGAGTAGTTAGCAGAATGTAACTAGATGGGTATGATCAGCTAAATCAGAACTTAGTTTATCAAGATCTTACAACTTAAGGTTATGGTATTTTATCTACTCCTAAAATATTGTAGCGAAAGCTGCTAAACAGTAGCGATCTATGCTAGAACTAAGCTAGACTATGCTAAGATAAATGGAAAATATAAATGTAAACTAGATAAATGTATTTGGCATAGGGCACCGAGCTCTTCTTCATGTGCTCCTTTTATAGCTTGTTAAGGCGGCAAAACTCATCGTTGGGTTTCCTTGTTGATCCTGGATCTTCTGTGCTTTGTAGATAAGTGAATCTCCTAAACAAATCCAGACCTCTTAGTTCCTAGAATATTCTTCTCGTAGTTGATCTTGCTATGGAGATCTTTGTGGCCCACTAAAGATTAGGCATGGAAGCGTCAAGATCCCCATAATGAAGACAACCTGACTAAGATCAGGAAACCTCAAGAACTGATCCCAGACCTAAACTCGATCATGGCTACTCATCTAATGGCCCACCTCCTACTCTTCTGATTCGAGGTATTAGATAGTCCTGATGGTTTCGGATGCCTGAGAGATTTGATACTTGGTATTGATCCGATCGGACCACAACCACAGGATTAGGTCCTAAAACTCTCTCATTCTTTTTATTCCGATCGATGTACAACTTAAGAACTGATCTAACTTATGTATTTGCCTCTCCTGAATTAGATTGGTATTAAAGCTGGATTCACTTGGATATCGGTTTGATCTCCCGATATTCAGAACCGTCTCGAACGGTACAGAGTCACTAAACGTCTATAAGAAAATCTCCCATTTTGAAAGGACTGTGAAAGATAACTTCACCGAGGAGACAAATATGCGATAAGATCTGTTCTCTTGATGGGTTTCTTATAGACATGTTGGGCACGCTGCCTCATTAATTGACAAAATAAATATGGATACGTGGCATCTATCAATTCGTTCTCATACTGACGGCAAAAAGAGGATCAAACAAAAATACTCTCGGAAAAGGATTTCAACCCGTACTAGCCACATAGTGTCAACACGTGGCAGCCTTTCATTAGTCCACATCAGGTACCAAAAATGGGTGTAAACAATTTGGACCCACCTAATTTTGGCTTTTGCCTTAAAATGAGCCGGAAAAATGGATGGACAGTGTGAATAAAACACATATATCATGGTGGGGCTCACAGAGCATTTCTAGCACCAACTTCGGTAAGTAGGAGTGTCTACAGGCTCGGGCCTTTAAAAAAAATCAGAATTTTGAATAAAGCCGGCCTGACAACCCAGCCCAAAACAGTTCAAAATCCTGGCCGAGACCTGATAGTCTACCGGTACCAGAGAGGTCACTACTGAATCCGAGTCCCTGTAGATGCGTTCGCAGCCAACGGCCTCCATTTCGAAAGGTTAAAGAAGGCAGATTGCAGAAATATTAGATACACTTTCTTCTTGGGAAGTTCCAGGTAGTATCATACAGCACAACTGCCAACATGGCACATGTTTGTGAGATCTTGGCCATTGGTGTAGACCGCCATCAACTTGCGTGGGCCCAAGAATCAGGTTACCCCACTTGTCCCACGAACTACACGTGTAAATCAAACATTTGATGCTGACCTTCTTTTCCTGAACATCCACTTTTCTCAAGCATGTATGGCCCACCAGAGCCCTAATTTTTGGATCAGGACAGGTTCATGGTGGCCTTAACGTGATGAATGGCCAGAATCTTTTACTAGCGGCCAAGTTCGATGAATGAGAGAGATGTGCTGATGATACCGTGAACTTTGGTTTAGCTATCCATACGGTTGACCGGATGGGCCCCACAAATTCGCCGATCCAATGATCCTACACCACCGCGGCATCGTAATGGATGATTGTGCGAGAAAAGCCAACAGTCCAAATTCATCATCGATAAAGGACAGATTGGAAAGCTACAATCTGTGGTGGACGCTTATTGGCCCAAAGACTGCCGAGTCCACTAGTCTTGGTCTTATGCGTGCATGAAAAGAAAGGATAAACCAACCGACCGTGACAAATTCAACGAACATTCATGAACATCTCAAGACAAATTGGCTCAAGTATCTACCTGATGAATGTCCCAAATCTTGCACCAAGTTCTGTGGGCCCACCATGATTTTTGTGTTATATTCAGCCGTTCATCCATTTCCGGCCTGTTTGTTTGAAAGGTTGCATTTCATATGAATTGTGATGTGTTTAACATATATATATATATATATATATATATATATATATATATATATATATACATCAATTATTTATCACCAAGTTCTGTGGCCCCACCATGATTTAACATTTTTTTTTTTTTTTTTTTACATTAATTGCATTCAATGGATGAAAGGTACTTGACGGTAACAACACCTTTTTTTTTTTAGTATCTCATGACTTTGTGGGCCCCAAAATAGCATATATATTTTTTCCAACCATTATATATATATATTTTTATTATTTATTTTTTTCTAAGATTATTCTAAGCACAAACCTAAAACTCAGGTAGATCCAAAGCTCAGGTGTACCACAATACAACATAAACTTTTCAATAATTATCTTTTAATCTCTACTCTTTTTTTTTTTTTTTTTTAATGTGGTCCACTTGAGTTTTAGATTCACTTCAGTTTTGAGCATGCCCTAAAATGATCCAAAATAATGAATGGATGGCATGGATGTAATACATGGATAATGGTGGAACCAAAGTTTTGGGCTTGAAATGGTTGTAAATATCGAGGTGAAATTATTTCCATTTAATCACAGTTAAAAACAGTATAATTACCTTTTTACACCAAATATTAAAGTAGCCGCATGAGCTCAAAAACTAGGCATTATCCAAATCTCAAGTTGTGGACAGAAAGCCGTGGGACAATCACGCCACCCTTGAAACATTCTTAGGGCCGAACATGATGTTTATTTGCCATCCAGGCTGGTCATAGAGTCATATAAATCAGGATCAAGGGAAAACGCAACTACCAGTCTCAATCGAAACTTCCGTGGCCTGGACAATGGCTGGAATTCAATCCACTTTTTACTGTCGATCAAAAGCGTCGGTAAAACCTCCAAAAAACACCGGCGGTTTTTCTTCGGCGCTAGGCAAGCGCCAGTAAATGGGGGTGTTCTTAAAAGCAGCAAAAGTTAAACAAGCGCCGCTAGATCCAAGCGCCGCTAAATCTAGTAAAAACAACACTTTTAATCATGGAAAAGCGTCGCTAAAAATCTTTATAAGCGCCGGTAAAATTATTCAGAATGGCTGTATAAATTTGAGGGGCCCCAACGTAGGCTAGTAAATTTATATATATATATAATTCAATTAAAACCGGTATTTTTTTAATGTTCGAAAAATAAAAAATGTTGCAATACAATTTAAACTGAATATTAACAAAAATCTATATTACTTCACAATATATATATATATATATATATATATATATATATATATATATATATATTACAATAAATTGAAAATGGCCTTAAATAATTTTATTTATTTTTTAAAAAATCCTCTATATGGTATTCCTAGCGCGAGTGACGTCAAAAGGTTGAAGTGCTAGTTTGTAGGCCTAAATTTAGGCACAATTGATTAAAATCCTGCACACAAGGAAAAAATAAATAAATTAAAAAGTAGCATTTAACAACTTGATGCATGGAAAACAATCAGTCCTTTGATCGTGTCCTTAAAAAGTCAAAAACTATCAAGGCAACAACTGATGTAACTTGAATTCCATTACATCTATTGGCCCCACATTGATGCATGTGTTTTATCCATGCCCATCCATCCATATGCACCCCTCACACGTGACATTCAAGTGTACAAGTGACCAATATCAGTTGTGTATCTGGTTCATTAATTACAATTCTATGATATACCAAATACCAATTTTACTTAATTCAATATTTTTCATAGGAAAAATATGAGCTACATAAAGATTGGATGGTCAAAATACCATAATATTTCCACATGCAATTATTATGCGATAAGAAAAGCAAGAAAGAAACAAACAATTAAAACCACCCGTTTCCAGATACGCTTGAAACTGGATACATCGGCAGATTCGTACAATCTACTTAGAGTCCACCTAAGTAAGGTCTCAGTAGCATTCCGGTGAGTCCCATTGCACAAGTGGACCAATTGGTTATCATTAGCAACATCTGGCATAGTGGGACAGTTCACTTGATCATACCAATTGGAGCAACTATTGGTGCAAAAATCACGCTTGATCGGATGATCTTAACCATCTGATCAATTTTTTTTCTTTATATCTTTTGCAGATTTTTTTTCAATTTATTTCTTTATATCAAAAGCATTCTAATTACATACCAAAGTATCTTTCCTAACATAAGAACAATAAAAAATAGGAAACTAGAATCAATTAAAATAGGATATTGGCAATAATCATGTCATCCTCCGTATCTTGTAGGTTGCTATTCAGGCTCAAGCTAGAACTTGCTCCGGTATTGTCATAATGTTCAGACATGCTAATACAAGAAGAGCATCTCATCATAATCACTACAAGTCAAGCAAATACAGAACTCAAGGGGCCATCCGTCAGGTGGATGAACAGTTTGAACTACATACATTGGATTACAAGAGCATGCAAATATACAGTATTGAACTCCATGTCACATAATTTATGGAAATAACTGAATGTTAACTTTTGCAAAGGCCCTATTTGGTGGATGCCTAAAAACAAGTTCGTCTCATTTTAGTTAACAGTGATTATTTATGAGAGATCTTGATGTCTAATAATCTTTGATTTTCCTGCTCTGTATCCAAGGTGATTGAGCAACATAGGTTAAGAAACTGTCCAAGTTATGGTGTACATGTGTGGACAATAGCGGCCTCATCTCAATTAGAAACTGAAAGTTGCTAATGCAAGCATATAACTAGATTATAAGGTACTTGATAAAATATATATATATATATATATATATATATATATATATATATATATATATATATATATATAAGGACGCACTGTCAACAATTATGTGTCAGGGGATCATTTCAAAAGTTCTGACTGGGAATCTTTCCAAGGCAGATTTTCAGTGGAGTTTCACCGGTCTATTATGTGTTAGGAGATCATTTCAAAGCATGTGATAGCTGTTGGGGGCCTTGCACAAAACCTTAGGATCTAGCCCTCCAGAACAAACCAGAATTATGGATAATAACGCAATGAGAACAATCAATGCATCAATCACACCCCACACAAGAGATTTTTACGTGGAAAACCCTTAAAGAGGTAAAAACCATGGGACCTCGTCCAGATCAACAATCCACTATAAAGCAGAACGTTACAACCTTCTTCACTCACGCAGGAGTGGATAAACAATAAGAGAAATAGATAAAATGGAAAGATCTAACCGATTACGAGGACATAGAAGCGTTGAGATATAGATTGTACAGTAGATAACCTCCACGAGCAGAACCTCCCTTCTATAAGCTTCCTCTCTCTCTTTCTCCCTCTCTCTCACCTTTGATAGCCCTAAACCCTTTAGCAAATCCCTTGTAAAGCTTTAGGAAACCCTTTTGTCATACCTAGAAAACCCTAGGAACTCCTATTTATAGTTTTAGGAAACTCCCTTCCGCATCCCAGTTGCAAAAGGACTTACGACACGAAATCCATACAAAATCGCAGAACGAATCTGCGTAAGCTCGACTGGTCGAACAGAGCCTTCGACCGGTCGAGCACCTCGGTCGACTGGTCGAGCACCTTGGAGAAAAATAGTCCACAGTCACTGGACTTTGAGTCGTGCCACGATTCGACTCCTTCGACTAGTCGAGGCCAGTCTTCGACCGGTCGAGTGAGGCTCACGACCGGTCGACGACGGGTCAAAAAACCCATCAAATTTCCCCCTTTTTGACCCAGGAGGGATTTACCTTCTTCAAGTCAGTGAGGTTTCTACAAACCTCAAACTTACCCTTGAGCAAAGCCTTGGTCATCATGTTTGACCCATTATCGTCCGTGTGGACCTTCTCAAGCTGTAACACCTTCTGTTCCAAAGTATCTATGATCCAGTGATACTGAATCTCTATGTGCTTCGACTTGGAATGCTGACTTGGATTCTTGCTCAAGTGTATAGCAGTCTGACTATCGCAATAGACCACGTGCTCCTCCTGCTTCAGGCTAAGTTCCTGTAGGAACATTTTCATCTAAAATATCTCTTTACATGCTTCTGTAACTGCAATGTATTCGGCCTCTGTCATCGACAATGCTATGACCTTCTTTAGCTTGCTCTGCTAAGAAACTGCTCCCCCTGCAAACGTGAACATGAACCCCGATGTAGACTTCCTGGAGTCTATGTCACCTGTCATATCTGCATCTGTGTAGCCCTTTAACAAAGGTTTACCATCACCATAGCATAGGCTCAACCTGGATGAGCCTTTTAGATACAGCAGTATCCACTTCACCGCTGCTCAATGCTTTTTGCCAGAATTGGCAAAGTACCAGCTAACAACACCAACCGCATATGCTATGTCTGGGCGTGTACACACCATAACATACATCAAACTTCCTACCGCTGACGCGTAGGGTATCTTCTGCATCTCTTCCACCTCTGCCTTCGTCTTGGGACACTACCTGTCGCTCAATCTGAAGTGACCATCCAGTAGAGTATTGACTGGCTTCGCTGCATTCACATTGAACTGCTCTAGGACTTTCTTAATATACCGCTCTTGTAACAGCTAAAGCTTCCTGCTGCTTCTGTCACGGGTTATCTCCGTTCCTAGGATCTGTCTAGCCGGGCCCAAGTCTTTCATCGCAAAAGACTTGCTCAACTCCTGTTTCAGCCTGTCAATCTTCTTGATGTCTTTTCCCATGATGAGCATGTCATCAACGTATAATAGCAGAACTAGGAAATCACCATCTGAGAACTTGCGCGTGAACACACAGTGGTCCGACTCCGTTCTGTCATACCCATGTTTCAACATAAACGAGTCGAACTTTTTATACCATTATCGTAGAGCTTGTTTCAGCCCATACAAGCTCTTCCTCAACCTACACACCATATGCTCTTGGCCCTTGACTTCGAACCCCTCTGGTTGGTGCATGTAGATCTCTTCTTCCAGGTCACCATGGAGAAAGGCAGTTTTAACATCTAACTGCTCTATCTCCAGATCCACGCTAGCCACCAACCCAAGGAACACCCGTATGGATGTCATCTTCACCACTATGAGAATATCTCCTCGAAGTCTATGCCTTTCCTCTGACCAAACCCTTTCACCACAAGTCTGGCCTTGAACCTCGTCTATGAATTCTTCTGCTCGATCTTCTTTTTGAACACCCACTTGTTGCTCAAAGCTTTCTTGCCCTTAGGCAATTTCACAATATCATAGGTGTGGTTCTTATGCAAGGATTCCATCTCCTCTTGCATAGCTTTCAACCACTCCCCCTTATGCTCATCGGCTAGGGCCTCTGAATAATCTTCTGGCTCTCCCCCATCAGTGAGCATAATGTACTCATGCGGCGAGTACCTCTTGGACGACTGTCTGTCCCTAGATGACCTCCTCATCACCTGTGGCTCAACAGGTGGATCTAGTGGGGGTTGCTCCTCTAGCCCATCTTTTGAAGGAACTCCCTCGTCCTCTGCACCTTGCTGTAGTCCCCCGTCATCAGGCACCACGGGAGGAATAATCGGATCCATATCTTCTAGCTCACCTGAACTAGGCTGGTTCTTCTCTGACTTACCAATGTCTTTTATACACTGATCTTCAAAGAAAACCACATCTCTGCTCCTGACGAGCTTCCTCTAGGTCGAATCCACAATCTGTAACTAAACTTTTCATCACCATACCCTAAGAATACACACTGCCTGATCTTCATATCGAGCTTGGACCTCTCCTCCTTTGGTATGTGAATGGATGCCCCGCATCCAAACACCCTGAGATGACTGTACGATGGATCCTGTCCAGTCCACACCTTCTCAGGTACTTCTCCTTTCAACTGGGCTGATGGAGACTTGTTTATCAAATACACCGCCGTGTGCATTGCTTCTCCCCAGAATGTCTTGGGCAATTTTGCATGGGATAACATGCATCTGATTCTCTCAACAATGGTGCAATTCATTCGCTCAGCTACACCATTATGCTGAGGGGTCTTAGGAACCGTCTGTTCATGCCATATACCCAGGGACTTGCAGTACTCGTGAAAGTCGCCAATGTATTCACCACCATTGTCAGTGCGGATGCACTTCAATGGTCTACCTGTCTCTCTCTCGACCATAGCATGAAACAATTTAAACACACCAAAGACCTCGTCCTTGGATTTCAAAGCATAAGCCCAAACCCTCCTAGATGCATCATCTATAAAAGTAACAAAATACAATGCCCCACCCAAGGTTTTTGTCCTCATAGGACTACAAACATCAGAATAAATCAAATCAAATGCATGCAGTTTATTAACATGAGAAGCAGTTTTAACAAATGAAACTCTACGCTGTTTTCCTGATAAACAATCAAGACAGGTTTTGAGAGTTGTACCTGTCACGTCTGGAAGGAGTCGCTTCCTTATTAGTAGCTGAAGCCCTTTTTCACTCATGTGGCCTAGACACCTGTGCCACATGTCAATAACTGAATCTTCAGCTGCGTTCAACCCACCCTTGCACATACTGACACTTGCCTTGTAAAGGGTGCAACACTTCTTTCTTCTAGCCACGATCAATGAACCCTTGATGAGCTTCCATCGCCCACTAGCAAACCGTCTTTTATAGCCATCATCATCTAACCTCCCGTCGACATCAAGTTGAGGCAAAGGTCTGAGATATGCCTCACATCCCTGAGAACCAATGTGTAGCCCACATCGGTCTTCACACAAATATCACCAACTCCCATGATTTTTGATACGCCAAAATTTCCCCATCTTCATAGTCCCATAGTCACCTGACTTGTAGCTTATGAGGAGTCTCTGTGTGGAGTCGCATGAAAAGAAGCTCTCGAGTCTATCACCCAGTCAGTGTCTTGATTCATAGTCATGAGACATACATCATGATCTACTGAAAGAATAACTACCATGTTGTCATCTGAAGCGACCGCAGTAGAATCTGATTCATCTTCCTTCCCTTTTCCTTTCTTGTCGTTCTTCTTACCACGACATTCATGCTTGTAGTGGCCTTTCTTGCCACAATTCTAGCAATCAACATCTTTCTTGTTACTCGACTTGCCTCTTGATTTATCTCGGGCCTTCTTGCCCTTCCTGTTCTTTCCTCTCCCTCGTTCCTGTGTCACAAGAGCCTCTTGCTGAGTAGACCCCTGAGACTTCCTCCTTGTCTCCTCATTGAAGAGACAACTGGTTACTTGTTCCATAGATATCTTTCCGTCTGTCGCAGAGTTACTTAGAGACACCACCAATGTCTCCCAACTGTCAGGCAATGAACTAAGCAATAGTAAAGCCTGCAATTCATCATCCAGAACCATCTTCATAGAGGTGAGTTGGTTCACTATATTGCTGACCTCATTCATGTGCTCAGCCACAGAACCACCATACTTGAACTTGAGATTCATAAGTCGCCTTATCAAAAATTTTTTATTACCGGCTGTCTTCCTCTCATACAACCCTTGTAATTTCAGCCATAGGCTAGCGGCTGAGGTTTCCCTAGACACATGGTGGAACACTGAATCATCCAACCATTGTCTAACAAACCCCACCGCCTTCTGGTCCATCTTCTTCCAATCATCATCAGTCATATCCTTGGATTTTGCTGATATGCCTAAAATTGGAGAAAGCAATAAAGCAAGTCCTCCATCTTCGCCTTCCATATGGTCCAATTAGAACCATTGAGGCTGATCATCCTTGATGAGCCACCTTCCATAATTCAAAACCGATCCTACCCGTTCAATGAACTTGGCTCTGATACCACTTTGTTGGGGGCCTTGCACAAAACCTTAAGATCTAGCCCTCTAGAACAAACCAGAATTATGGATAATAGAGCAATGAGAACAATCAATGCATCAATCACACACCACACAAGAGATTTTTATGTGGAAAACCCTCAAAGAGGTAAAAACCACAAGACCTCGTCCAGATCAACAATCCACTATAAAGAAGAACGTTACAACCTTCTTCACTCACGCAGGAGTGGATAAACAATAAGAGAAATAGAGAAAACGGAGAGATCTAATCGATTAAGAGGACATAGAAGCATTGAGATATAGATTGCATAGTAGATAACCTCCACGAGCAGAACCTCCCTTCTATAAGCTTCCTCTCTCTCTTTCTCCCTCTCTCTCACCTTTGATAGCCCTAAACCTTTTAGCAAATCCCTTGTAAAGCTTTAGGAAACCCTCTTGTCATACCTAGAAAACCCTAGGAATTCCTATTTATAGTTTTAGGAAACTCCCTTCCGCATCCTAGTTGCTAAAGGACTTGCGACATGAAATCCGCGCAAAATCGTGGAACGAATTTGCGTAAGCTCAACTGGTCGAACTGAGCCTTCGACCGGTCGAGAGCCACCTTCGACCGGTCGAGCACCTTGGTCGACTGGTCGAGCACCCCGAAGAAAAATAGTCCACAGTTGCTGGACTTTGAGTCGTGCCACGACTCGACTCCTTCGACTGGTTGAGGCTAGTCTTCGACCGGTCGAGCGAGGCTCACGACCGGTCGACGATGGGTCAAAAAACCCATCAATAGCAACTTGGTAATTAAAATAACCTGTTTTGACGACCGGTGAGATGTATCATGTATGCCACATTCTCATGTGTTGGGATCATTTCTTAATAGATAAACCTATTTCTATTATTTGGAAATATAACCACTATATTACTCAAAGTATAAAGGGTGGGGAAGTATAGAAAGCATAGTTTAAAAGCTTAAAAAGCCATCTCTGGCTATTTATTAGAGCTGATAGAGATAGTGTCATGTGTATAAGTGATTCAGAATTCGATCCTGATTGTCTTACCTTATAAAACTTACTCCCTTTGAAGCACTTAAAGCTAAAGAAAAAAGTAAATAAATAGAAACCTTGAAGAGCTACTTGGTTTCAGATTTCATCAGAACTAATCTGCATAAAAACTTGATTTGATCACAACTCAGTCAAGATGGTGGAAAAACTCTGAAAAACTAAATGAAGGCTCTCAAACCTTTGAACTGAAGAGCTTTAACTTTAGCTCTAGGTCACAATATTACCAGCAAGCTTGCAAGCAACTATGGCTAGCTGCACAAAGATGAACTCAATTAAGAGCTAAAGCTTTTCAACCTCTCATTGTGCGGGCATGGTCGTGTGAGATTAGATGAACTCAATTAAGAGCCTTACTCCACTGTACCCAACTAGTTGCAGAGGGTATCTTTGTCATTTGATACAGATTCTTCTAATGCCTAAGAAAGGTCTAAAAGAAAGATTGGCTAACCAGAATTCATGCAGGGTCCATGCAAACTCTTCCAATTCCCATCATGAGCAACACATCAGTGTTGAAATTTCAGTCTGTAGGTAAATACATCAAAAGAAAAAGTACAATAGCAATCAAATAGATCTTTGATTTGTAGCGTGGTGTCCCACAACTGTGTATGGGTGCATGTGGAGAGTTCATGCAGGCTGAACATAGTTCAACATATAAAATAACAATAAAATTGCCCCATGTAAAACTAGCAATGATCATAAGAACTGTAAGCCCAAAATTTTCAGGGTAAGAACATGTAAGTACAATTCCAAAATTTACCTTTCTCCATGGGCTTGATTTTGATGAAGTTTGAATCGGAATCCCCATCTGCATTCACAACAACATGAGATTAATTACAAAAGGAATGCACCTAAAATTCACACAGGTAAAATAGGAGATCAACACACGCACACCCGCCAAGCTTTTGGCATAATCAGTTCCACCACATAAATAGAAAACCATACTAATGCTAATGCCATCATTAGGCTAATGCTAATGCTGCCAAATCAATAACACATTTGACACTTGCAGAAAGGAGTTGCAGAAGGCAATGGCAGTCCAGAATTGGAACAGAGCACATTACAAAAAGATACTCACCTCAAGACTACATTTTTAAAAACCCTCCAAAATGGGGGTTTATATTAGATTAAAATCCAAATACACCAAATTCCAACTACCAAATGCACCTTCAAACTGAAATCCCTTCAAATACACCAAATGCCAAACTACCAAACACACCCTAATAAAACATTTGTATACACCTGACCATTAAATACTTTCTATCTTTATCATCCTTCATCTCTATGAAAACAGGCTTACATTTAAAATGTCTAGAAAATATTACAAATTACCCATGGCAGATTGAAGACACCCAAAGTTCAAATGCTACACATTATGAACCCCACACAGGTGGCACAACCCACTTGCAATTCATATCAAACAAAAATTTTGCAGTCCACAAAACAAACAGTCGATATAATAAATAATTGAAATATTCTTTTCCTAATAGCTTAGTCAACATGTACCCTGAAACTAGTGTCCATGTACCACTGGTATCAGACACGACATAGGGAAGAATAAGTGTCCTCATTACATAGAACTTTACACTTGCCGACTGTGCCATACTCAACACAGCTATCAGCTCGTTGATTACTGAACAGAAAACATGGATATGAATTCTTAAAAAATAAAAAAAAAAAAAATTTAAAATGGAAGTCGATGTTCAACTTGATATAAATTGATATATGGATATAAATTGATTGAGTTGAACATTGACTTGACTTAAGCAACACAAAACATGGATAGAAATTCTAATAAAATCAAAGAAACTGTAAGCATTTTTCATTTCAATAACAGAAATTCCATAAAAAAAAAATAGAACGTTGTAATATATCACCATCTAAGCCTTATCCCAACTAATTGGGGTCAGCTACACAAATCTTACTCTATCATTCAATTCTAGCAGATTAATTAGAGTATACCGCTAACTACTACCAGATGCATTTGTTTCCATTTCTTTCCTTTCAATAAAGGGTTTTGATAAAATAGGTAAAACATTGTGTGAGCACAGGATGCAGTGGGAGTCGGCTAGACATATCTCGCACCATCTAATAATGGTGTGTGAGATTCTTAACTTGCATCTCAAAAGAGGCAGACATCGACCATGGATTGGATGACAAACAACGGATTCGCATCTCCATCATCATCCAATGGCTTCTTATTACTGTCAGATCGACAAGGTTGCTGAGGCGGATTGGATGAGGGTTTGGCAGTAAGGAACTAGAGTTTTAGATCGCGATGAGGGGTGAAAGGTTGGTTTTCGAAGGCATTTATAAGATTAGGGTTAGGGTTAGGGTTTGGAGTGTAGGATCGGCCGTTGAAGGAAGAGATGAGCTGGAGGGAGAGATTGAGGCAGGAGACGAGGTTGGGGATGAGGGATTGGAGGGAGGAGATGAGGTGATGTTGGTGGAACCATCGATTTAGAACTGGTCCTGGGTCTGCTAACCCATGTCCTTGAGGGAGAGGAGATCGTCTTGAAGCTGCTGCTGCCAGTTTCAGAGTCTTTCTCGTCTGGCTGAAATGACTTCATCGCGTCGTGGATTTGCAGAGAGAGAGAGAGAGAGAGAGAGAGAGAGAGAGAGAGAGAGAGAGAGAGAGAGAGAGAGAGTCGAGGGCGGGGTGAAGGAGAGAGTTGGGGCAGGGATCGTAATGGGTAGGGTTTTTTTTTAAAGTATTTATAGATCCGTTTTACCAGTGCCCGGTTTTGCTTAGCGCTTGCAAAAGACCTCTATGAAATTGCCAACTAAACCCCTTTTTGTTATAGTGATGACTCGTACATTCAATGTACTTAAATCAATGAATCACATCATTTTAATATAGGCATAATATAATTTGAATTATATGTCCTTATTAACATCTATCGATAACTCATATTAACTAATAATCCATTCACAGATATTCACCACCACACATATATAATAATTGAGAACACTAACTAAATATTTGTATCTACCCATTTGAGACTTTTATTAAGTCATTGTTCAAAATTATCAAGGTATTCAAAACTTATATAATCTAAATAAGAAGCCATTTCAAAATATAAATGAGAATAATAATAGGAAACACATGTCCCATTTAATCATTTTACTGATCCAGCATAGTAAGTTTGTCTTCGCTTAAATATGGCCACTGTTCATGTGGATCATCCACTAGTTTGGCCTCATATTATTGTTCTTGAGTTGTTGTATATGCTTCAATTCCATATGTACCATTTTTCCATCTATAAACCGTCTACATGTCAGGCCCAGTGAGTGAACCCATCATGTTCGTGCACAATACAATTACAATAATTCACACAAGTAAAGCATAATAATTGATCATAAAAAATAAAAATACGACACAAATGATGTAACTAATGTGAATGCTGTGAATGATGTTGAAAGAGGTGAGCTTACAATCCTAGGGAGGGTGAATAGGACTTATGCTAAATAAAAATTAAAGTACTGAAAGAATAAATAAATCAGAACTTAATCAGAGATCTCAATTGAAATAGTATTGAGAAATTGATTCAAACCATGTTTATAGGACAACCTTACACCAAAAACCAAGGTTTGAGGTAGGACAACCTTACATAAACTAGTAAGGATTAAGATCACAAACTAGAACAAGAGAATTTTAAAAAAAAATGCAACTATCTGTTACAAGCATTCACCACATGTACATAAAGATTTATAAACATTCACCACATGTACATCTCAAAAATCATTCAACACATAAACACCAGGAATTATAGTGGTTCGATGTGTACACCAACTGTTCTCAAACAGCCACACCTACTCTACTCCCAATAATCACAACCCACATGATATTGGCATTCACTAAAAAATAAGGTTTTCTCAGGTTCACCTTAAAACCTATACGGATGTGATTTTAGGAGGGCTATCACAATCAAAACCCCACACACCGAGATTTTCTGGCCGATCTCAGTCAAAACCAATACATGAGATTTTCTTGTCTAATCTCAAGTAAAACCAAAAACAGAAATTATATACTTATCTTCTTTAGAAGAAGATGAATGATGTAGCCTGTAGAACTGCTTCGGTTAATAACGAATATTCAATGTTCAATGTCCAATGTCTAATAACCAAAATGAAGGGTTCTAGGTTCTAAATAGATTTTAATTTAATTCAAACCCGGGCTACTTGTTTGAATTTCTAAGATCTCAAAAGGAAGAATAAAAACTCCCTTTAAAACATATGATTAATAAAAAGAGATCTAGAAATTTTAAAACAAAAACCTATTAAAAAGAATTTAAAATACCGTTCTATAGCTTGAAGAAGATAGGGGCTTTTCTCTCTCAAAGTGAAGGCTTTTGGTGGCTTGAATGATATAATTCAGAGTGAGAAAGACCTCTATTTATAGGCTAAAAAGTTGTTGCTTCGACTGGTCTAAGAATCAACCAACTTTCAAAATTTAGGCGGGATCGGATCAGAACCGTCCTTCGACTAGTTAAGTGGCCTGTTCGACTGGTCGAGCAATGCCTTCGACTGGTCGAGGATGTCCATAATACATTGCTGGACTTCGAGTTGAGCCACCTTTGACTGGTCGAGGGTGTACCCACGACTGGTTAAACCCTTTTCTGGACTAGTCGAGAAATTAACAAATTTTATCCGATTTTCAGTTGAAAGCTTAGACTGGTCGAAGTTTTTCCTAGACTAGTCGAACCAAAGCCTAGACTAGTCGAACTAAGGTTTATACCAGTTGAACTTGAGCCTAATTAAAGTATAGAAACCCAATTATTTTTGGCATTCAAAAGAACCTAAGTCTAAGGTCTTTCTAGGGTCAAATATACCTGTAAACATTAAACATTGAAATGTATACCTTGAAGCTTGTAGTTTTATCTTCAGGTACGTTCATTCGATCTTCTACCTTGAAGTAGTCTTATAAGTGTAGCTTGATCTTGAACTAGAAGAGAAGTAGAGCTCGTGTACATTGGACTTTGAAGTAACCATCTTCATGTTCTGAACTTGCACTTTTCAACTTCATGTCTTGAACTTTGAAGGTGAACTTTCCATCTTCATGTCTTGAACACAAGTTGTTTTATCCATTGAAATTTGATACATAAATGTGCTTTATACATCACAACACTTACAATCTCTCCCATTGTCAAATTCGTGACAAAACATAACAAAACGTACACATAAGTTTAGCATTTCTGCTTTGCTTGAAATCGCATACTCACTCTCAATATAAGCACTGATAGAATACTTGTATGTACAAACATATACAAAAACCATATATCTGTATGTACAATCATATCCATCCTAATAATATATAATCACTCAATTCATTCAATACCAATCATATTCATTCAATACCAATCATATCCAATCATATCCATACAAACTCTCTCCCTTTTTGTCACAAGTTGACAAAGGAAAGTTGGAGTATGAGGTAAAGAAATAAGTGAATGGCAATATAAGCATCATGAGTAAGAGTAAATTGATATCAACTGATATAAGCATAAGGAGAGCATCATGATAATATACAAAAGAGCATTATCGAAGTTAAGCAACTAACTTAAGAAAAAAGTATAAAGTTATACAACTCCAAGATCAAATCAAAGCAGACTAGTTGGAACCAGAGGAAGAAGGTGGTGGAATAGAGGGTCAATCTGGTGAAGACCCTTCGTTATGCGACGAAAGTATTTACACATATATTTCATTGAAGAGCGAGGGCTTTCACCCAGATTGTCCTGAGAGACTTTCAAAACATCCACCTTATCCTCTAGAGAGCGAAGGAGATCTTCGAATTGAGAAGGTTGAAAGTCAGGATTCGCCTCATCATCAGTCTCCAACTCATTGAAGATATCATCCATGGTAGTAACTGCTGGCAACAGTGCTTCGTCTTCTTCGACCTCATCCTCATCTTGTTGACCGGGGAGGTAATTTAGAGTCATTTTTGTTAATGTTCACATTGTCAAATGGAAGAACTGACTCAGCGGCCTTAGTGGTCGGCATAACAACATTGCAATGAAGGGCAAATGTCGTCATAAGATAAGCGAATGGAATAGAACCATGACTAGGATGAATGCGAAACTGAATGATCGGATAGCATATCAAAGAAGGAAGACAAATGGGGATACCCGATGCAACAGCATGGAGAATACGGGCCATCAATGGAGTGAGCTCAGATTTGTTTCCAGACCTCGGATAGACATTTGAAGTAAAAATGCGGTGAAGGACATATAAACGGGGAATCATTTTGGTGGCACGTAGTATATTACCGTCAGTCCACTCGGCATTAAATCGGCATAATTTATGAGTAATGTCCCTACGCTCAGATTCAAACATCTTATCAGAAAGAGGATGAATCAGGATGCCTTCATCATTAACATTTACATTAAGTAAACTCGAAATTAGGTGCCTATCTATTGGCACTGTCCCTTCTCTAAAATTGATGGAGAATGTGAGATTTTCAAGGGACAACTCCCCGATAGATGCAAACATGCCTTGTGTAATGGAATGGTAAGCTGGTCCGCCCCAACCAACAATATTTTCCCAACCAATATTTAAGAGAATGGGCAGCAACTTGAAACGAGCAATATTGTCAAGAGTTACCGCCTTTTCAATTATTATATCCCAAGTAGGGAAATCCTTCACATGCTCTGAATCGTCTTCAGGATCTCTCAGGGTTCTCACCCTAATTGGAGTCGTCCGGGAGGAGGAGCCGCTAGGCCCCTTGCATGTGACCTTCCTCTTAGTGCGATGCTCCATATAGAGTATGCACAAGAGAGTATAATATGTGGGTTTGGCGTAAGGTCAAATTTTAGCCCAAAAACCTTGTAGAAAGAGTGAAAATCACAAATCAACAACACCACAAAGATTAAAATGCATAGAGGAACCCAAATCTAAAAGGAAATCGAAAATGATACACTTACTAGAACTCTATGGAGATGGGTTTGACGGGTCGAGCAAGGAGGTGTTGAGGAAGAAGAAAATGGGAAGAAAAAAAAATGATTTTTCCCTTTTTAGGAAGCCAACCCGCGCTCCACGACTGGTTGTATACGTGCTCGACCGATCGGGGTTCGATTGGTCGAGTACGTGCTCTACTGGTCGTGCAAACAACAAAATAATTAATATTTTTATTTTAAAAACAAAATAAAAGCATAACATGACATAATTAGTTTGCAATGCACATACCAATATCATGTTTCAATTTAGAGAACCTATTCCCGTCAAGCAGTTTCGTCATAATATCAGCATGCTGATTTTCGGTCTGCATGTATTATAAAGAGATGCTCTTATCTTCAATCAATTCTCTCATATAATGGTAACGAATGTCTATATGTTTTGTACGAGAATGTTGAATGAGATTTTTAGAAATGTTAATTGCGCTAGAGTTATCGCAATACAAAATCATTGTATCTTGCATAATTCCGTAATCGGTTAACATTATTTTCATCCAAACCAGCTGGGTATATGCATTACCAGCTGCAATATATTCAGCCTCAGCTATGGATATAGATACCGAACTTTGTTTCTTACTGTGCCAGGAAACCAGACAGTTTCCAACGTAGAAACATCCACCACTAGTAGATTTTCTATCATCGATGTTCCCAGCCTAGTCAGCATCTATATATCCAGCTAATTGCACACTTGTATCATGCGTATACCATAGACCGTAATTAGTAGTACTTACGACATATCTAATTATTCGCTTAACAACAATAAGATGTGATTCTTTTGTATCAGATTGATATCTTGCACAGATTCCAACATTAAAGAAAATATCTGGTCTACTAGCAGTTAAGTATAATAGACTACCAATCATGCTACGATATAAGCGAGAGTCTATACTCTTACCTATTTCATCATTTGAGAGTTTGAGAGTTATACTCATAGGAGTATCTAATTTCTTACCATTCTCGAATCTAAATTTCTTAACCAAATTTAAGGCGTATTTGGTTTGAGAAATGAAGATACCTTCTTCTTGCTATTTAACCTCTAAGCCTAGGAAGTAGTTCAGTTTTCCAACCATACTCATTTCGAATTTGGATTTCATAAGTTCTGCAAACTCAATGGACAAGTTAATAATTATAGAACCATATATGATATCATCAATATATATCTATACAATCAGTATGTGTTCATTGTATTCTTTTAATGAATAAGGTTTTATCAACACTTCCCATGATAAAATTGTGAATGAGTAAGAACTTGGTCAGTTTTTCATACCACACCCTGTGAGCTTGTTTTAATACGTAAAGTGCCTTTTTAAGGCGATATACCTGATTTAAGTGTTTGGGGTCCTCAAAACCCTTAGGTTGTTCAACCTACACCTCTTCATGTAAATCCCCATTTAAGAAAGTACTTTTGACATCCATTTGATATATTTTAAATTTTTTAAAGCAAGCAATGGATATAAAGAATCTGATAGATTCAAGACGAGCTACTAGTGCAAAGGTTTCATCATAATCTACTCCTTCTATTCGAGTATACCCTTGTAAAACCAGTCTAGCCTTGTTTCTAATTATATTCTCCAATTCATCAGATTTATTTTTGAAATCCATTTGCTTCCGATTATATGTTTATCAGATGGTCTTGGAACCAAATACCAGACATCATGTAACGTCTCAGAAAAATCCGTACAAAGACCTGAGTATCACCTCAGGCAGAAATCACTCAGGACCAAATCCTTTGAAAATTAGGTGAGAATTAGTTAGTGCTAAACTAGAGTACCTGTGAAATTAGCACTAGTCACTTTAAATACTATCTGCAAGACCCAAAACTTGTATTATCGCTAATGCTACATTACCCCGAAATCTAGGATCCATCTCTAAACCTGGTTGCTCTCGGGGGCACATCGAAACTCCGTATCGGACCCGGACCGCACGTCGAAAGTCCGATTACCCCGAAACTATACCATTATGACCGCCTTGCTGGGCTTGACAACCACCTCAGAAATCAAGTCCTAACAGTTTCCAGAAACGCACAACTTGAGCCTGAAGCGAAGTGTGTGAGAAATGTGAATATATTTTGAAATAAAATCCAAACTTAAGTAAACTAAGTCGTGTCTCTTGCGGGCCAAATATAAGGATTCAGACCGTTAGAATCTATCCCAAATACACCCTCAGATTAGGAGAAATTTTCCACACATGTCAGTGCACTTGTGGCCCTAATCGAATACCGGTGACCGTTGAACTGAAACTGGTCTGCCACGGTCGATCTGTAAATCCGATCGGACTGAAAACTTAACTCAGCTAAGATCCAATGTCAGGGAGCTTAAGTCCAACTGCATGTAGAAAAGGGGTCTCCAGAAGTGCTCCGTTGGATTAGAACGGACGCTCTTTGGACATAACCTAAGTATACCTTATCCCTAAGGTCATTCCCATCAGTTCTGGGCCTATATAAGGGTCTTAAACCCTCTCTCTCCCTTCACATACGAATTTCAAAAACCCTAGAGAGAAAAGAGAGAAAAGAGGAAAGAGAGAGAAAGTGTGAGAGGAAGATGGGGTTACTCATGGGATTCGATCCCTGCCGCTCCACGTGCTTAACCACCACATTTGTATCGCTAATCCGGCGATTCCGACTCCGTACTTGGGTAAGAAATCCTAACCCTAACCTTTTTTGGAGATTTAAATAGTAGGAATGATGAAATATCTAACCTATTTCATTCTGAAGGTGACCGTCGTGCCGTTGACAAAGGCTAAGTGTCTAAAACGAATCCATTATGCGTTTACCGGCGTAAGGTGTAAACTATATTTGTTTAGGTTATGGTTTTCAAGGCTTTCAATGCCAGTTAATGATTTATAACTGTCATGGGTGCCATTTCACATGCCAAATGCGATGTCTGTTTTGCTTTACATATACATATGAACTATGTCGAAAATAGTGTATGTCATGTGTTTGTTGAAATGCTTGTATGAGTATAGAATCTGGATTTGTGTTTGCCATGATTAACTATCGTAGACATATGGTTGTAGTATACATGACAACTCCTTGGTGAAAGGATTTGCCCTAATACGTGTTATCACCAACATACGTCATGTATGTTGGAATATGTAGTCTAAGTGTTTGTAGAAATGTCTGAATGAACGAGTATGTAGTACATTATACTTTATATGGGTGTTGAGATGAGATTCTCAACTACCTTAACGATGTGTACGATTTTCTCCATGTAACTTATATTCTTTGTCTGTTTTACTTATGGAATGCATAGTTAAGAATACATGTTTATGTTGTATTTCATAAAATGATCAAATGGCTGTAAGAATTGAATTATTTGTTCATTACTGCTTTGACTATCTCATATGCTTATTTGTTGAAATTAAGTACGGTTGGGACTATGATCTAGTTCAGGCAATCGGTAACTGGTTCTGGTTTGGGGGCTAAGGTTGCTTCACCACCCAAGACGTGTTCAATGAATTCGAGCCATACCCTGGTTGTCGACAGTGGTTAGGCCACACGGAGTGCTTATGCACTTCATGTCAATCAACTCAAGGTGCGCTCGTGCTAGTCGAGCTCGTCAAGTAACCTGATTGACCCGATGTATGTTCACCATGTTTGGACGCTACTGCTTAAACCTAAGATACCAAACTCACCAGTGGAAACCTCGTTAACCTTGGTACCTCGATCTGCTAAGACTCATGAGCCAGACATGGTGCTATGGGACATTGTGGTCGAGCTGTCGGCCTATGCTGGGGCGACGAGCCTCCCCGTAGTGTCCAGTGAACAACATCGTCTCGTGAGACGAATACGGTGGTATGGGACACTGTATTCGAGCTGTCGGCTTACATTGATCCAGTAACGAGCCCTTTGTAGTGACCTCAAGCATATTTTAAGACTACGTTGCAGCGACGAGCCTTCCATAGCAACTAGAGTAGAAACTAGGCCTACACTGATCAGGTGACGAGCCATTTCTAGCGACCTAGAACTGTAATATCGTATGTGATTAGCTAGGACTGACAACCCTAGAATGGATCATTGTTTGGGAATTGATATAAGGGAGGTACCTTAGTTTCCCAATCCTGCCGTATGAAAAGGACTAATAAGAACTGGGTAATCATGCTCATGCACCACACTGCATGTGCCTTTTGGCGTTGGGTAGAGCACTGAGGAAGTGACTAACATGCCGCGACCGTGAGATGAATATCACAAAGGGAGTGCAGGCGAGGGCATGCATCATTACTTCATATCATTCTTGCATTAATCAGAGTATTTAGGGATGTTTGATTGTACTACTTTATCATTACTGCTTGACTGAATTGATAACATGTTAACCTTTGTTGTATAGCTCCACTAAGTTGATCACTTACTCCCACGTTCTGGGATGGTGTTTTAAACACCAACTAGACTCTGTCTTAGTTGTAGATGACGATGCGACCCATGAGGCGGAGCCTGACTTCTGTGACGATGAGGAGGCATTCTCTTACATACAGTATTCAAGTGGGTTCATGTGAGTCGTGTCCTGATCGATGGGGATTTCTGGGATACTGATTATATGACATTACACATTTTGTATATTTTAAGATTTTACTTATAATTATTTAACCTGGTAACATGATCATACTTGTGAGACTTATGATCACTTATATACTTTATATACTTATCACAGTCTTCGCTTGCATAATTTAACTATCTCTAGAGTATGATATGTTGTTTAGTATAATCCCACTCATGTTTAAATGCACTAATATAGACAACATTTAATAATTATTATCTATGTTACATAAGTGATGCGTTGGAACTCGGGAGTTGAGTGTATGCTCGACCCCCGATTTTCAGAGCATTACAAGTTAGTATCAGAGCATGATTTGGATTAAAATGGACCTGGGTTATGGTCACACGACGTACGCTGACGTATTTAGACCTAGGTGGGTGTGAGAAAAATGTAGAAACAAGCTTAGGTTTCCCAGTTTCGATAATTGGCGAAATTTACCAAAAACGATCACTGAGATCGGGTCAGTGCACATCCGTGATTGCTTGAGACGACCCCGGATCACCCCTAGATTGTCAATTGACTGGTTTAGACCACCATTTACCCCATCCCAGCCTTCAACAATTGATAAATGCGAATATGCATTGGAAAATACTTGAAGTGACCCGGAACGACTCAAAATGGAGTCGAGGGCCTAACGGAGCATGACCAGGGGGGCCCAGAGTGGGTCCCACACGTTTCTAGGGTCCAGGGGGCAGGAGGACCTCGTCCCACTGGCGAGCCATCGCCGGTTTGTCCAGAGATCGGCGAGGCCCTCGCCGGTTCCCCGAGGCCTCGCTGGTTCCACGAGGCCTCGCCGCCTGTCAGGCCTAGTCGAGCGGGCCGGTTCGGGCCGACGCCTCTAGGGTATTGTGTGGCTCACTGATGTATGTTGGGTCGGTTTAAACCCCACCCAATACTCCCCCTCTTCATAACCTACCCCCCAAGCTCTCTTCTCAAGAAATCACCCAAACCCCCCCTCCAAGTACTTCTTCTTCCATTTTCGTGCACCACCTACACCACCCCTTCAAAACCTTCTTCCACAGCTGTTGCTCTCCTCCTTTCGCTTTCATTTGAGCATTTCAAACCCCACTTTGTGTCTCAAATCCGTGGGAACCCAATACACCATCCCATTTCCCTATTTTCATCTCTTTTCAATGGCCTTATTCGAGCTTGTTACGGCTATATTCTCGATTTCCACTATTCTCTCTATCATGGGAAAGAAAAGGGCTCCTGTGGATGAAGCCGGCCCTAATCGCCCTACTCGTTCAAGGAGGCCAAGAGGCGCCACCGCAAGATCAAACATTGATAGAGAGATAAGAACGAAACGAGATCTCGATCCTCAGGCCCCCCTCGAGAGGGCTCTATTGGCGGAGGTGTCTCATGGAAGATTCCAGGGCCGTAGGGTCCTTTTTGAAGCACACATGGATGAGAAGCTCTTTGGGGATTATATATTATTGGACCGCTTGGTCGAGGCCGATTGGGGTCCCGTGTTTGAGGGTAAGTCTCGTGCCAATGTGGGCACTGTCCGAGCATTCTACACCCATATTCAAGAGCCTACGCTAGAGCCTTTGCAGTTCAAGATTCTCGTGGGAAGAGGTCGGGAGGCCATAATTGATGTTAGCTTGATAGCCCGACTTATGAAAATGCTACTTGGTGAGGTCGATGCAAGCGAGAAGAATCTGAATAGTGAACGTGAAAGGGATCGCCACACGCGTTTCCTTTGTGGCCGACTGGTTCATTGGCTACTAAACAATAGTCTCCTGGCGACTAATATGACAGATTACTACCGCTTGCTTCACCACATTTTCACGTTCAACGTTTACCCCAAGTGGAGCAACCGCAGTGAGTGCACGCGCCTGATGGTAGACTTTTTGTACCAAGCTGGGTAGGGAGAGAAGCTGTATGTGCCTACGTACGTATTACGACAGATATTCTGACCGCACACCTTACTAGGGCGTCTGATTCGCTCTCATTCAGCAGACTCATATGCAAGCTTGCAGGTGAATTTGCCTACGGACTTGGTGCAGAACTTCCCATGCCAATCCATTTCATCAACGACGCAACTCTTAACAGCATGGAGATTGGGCCACGACAGCGTCGAGCCCGACTCGATGAGAGTGAGGATGAGACGGGTAGTGGGGAGGATGAGAGTGATGAGGACGGCAGGGAAGAGATAGAGGAGGAACAAGAAGAAGAAGAGGAGGCTTAGGACACGGATGAGAGCTCCCCTCCTACGGCCCCAGAGCATGACAATGATCAGGCTGCTAGGGAAGCCCACTTAGTTTGGCTTGAGGAGGGCCAGGCTACCCTGCGACAGGAGATTATTGATACCCGGGCCCTCGTAAAACACAAGTTTAAGAAGGTGACTCGCACCTTGAAAGCTATCCTGTGCTGCTTGCAGGATAAGGGTGCCCCTCCTCCGTCGCCAGACTCGGATGCCTAGTCATCCATGTCGTCGCCCTGTAGCTTGTTTTGTTGCTATTTTAGGATGTCTGTGTTTTGTTTTAATGTTGATGGGCCTAGTAGTGTAGTGTGTAGAAAGTATGTTTGTTTTTGGTTGTTGGGTTTAGCATAGCCGCATGCGTTCCTATCATAATTCATGTAGAACTTTATTCCCTGTATTGTGACAAATTTTGTTAAATGAAATGCATGCCTTTTCTTTGCTATAAGTGTGCTGAATGCTTAAAGAATTGAGTATTGCTATGCTACATCTGACACGGATTGCACCCTATATTATATAGGGAATGCCACCTAAGAGCACGCGAAGTACGGCACGTATTACACTTGATGATTCACTTGACGGGGCACCTCCCATCAGCGATTGCCATATGGATCCTAGTTCAGGCCCATCTTACACTGACACTATGCCGGAGTCACAGCCAACCACTGGCCCCACTAATGGGCCGACATCTGTGCCATCGTCTACTACACTACTTGCGGCACCATCTGCGGCACCATCTGTTGCGCCACCGGCTCCTGAGCAGGCCCGTGCATCTTCTTCGACACCGTACGTGCCTCAGACGGCTCCCCCTACTGATAGGTTCGAGCAAATGATGTTCCTGATGCAGCAACAACAGATGCGGCAGCAGCAGCAGCTCTTGGCCACCCTTGGTGGACTCTTTGCCCAAAGCATGGGTGTAGCTCCGCTTGTACCTTTCGTACATCCTGCAGGAAACGCAGGTGCCAGCGGCCACTTTGAGCGATTCCAATGCTTACGGCCTCCTACATTTACGGGTACTCATAGACCCAAGGAAGCTGAGTATTGGCTCGACCACATCTCTAAGATGCTTAAACCGCTGCACTGCACGGAGCCTGAGCAGGTGGAGCTGGTCACCTATATGTTCGAGAAGGAAGCCAGCCTATGGTGGGATAGCGTCCTGCGGACAGTTGCAGTTGGTTATGTGAGGATGTGGGCCTCATTTGAGACCCGCTTCCATGAGAAGTACTACCCCATCACGTATCGCCACGAGAAGGAGACTGAGTTCCTTCGCCTCCGACAGGGAGGGATGACAGTGGCGGAGTATGAGAACTGAGTTATGGAGCTGGGTAGGTATACTCCATTGATATTAGGAGATAAGATATGCGGATGCGGCGATTTACTGAGGGTCTGCGACCCGAGATCCGATCGAAGATGTGTTGTGGTAACATATCTACCTACGCTGAACTAGTGGGCATGTCCCTGCAAGCTGAGCAGGATGGGGACAGGTTGTACCGTACACAGATGCCTATAGCTCCCAAGCCACGTCTTGATCTTCCGAGCAGACCGTTCCTCAGCAAGAGGCCCCGCGCAGACTCACAGCCGAGGCTGATGGCTTCACTTGCCACAGTGAGGCGACCAGATGTGTGGTGTGCCTACTGCAAGAAGCCTGGCCACACAGAGGTGAACTACTTCACCAGGATGAGAGATAGCGGCTTCTCACCACCGCAGAGGATCAACCGTCAGGTTCCTCAAGACATATCACCACCACCTCTGCGAACGACGCCAGCTCATCCATCATTCGGCCACCTACGCCTCGATTTAGGCCACCTCAGCCACCTATGGCGCCTCAGCCTAACCGATCTCAGCAGGCGCGCATCCATGCACTTACAGCGGAAGCACCTGATACTACAGGTACTGTACCTTTGGCCTTCGAGCTCACCGCCCACATCGAAGGTACTCCTATATTTCTGTTGGTGGATACGGGATCCACTATTTCCGTGATATCATGTTCTGCAGTCAAGTGCTTAGGGCTGAATAAGACCCCGATGGTTAGGGTGCGAGTTATCGTAGCACCAGGACTTTTACAGATGCCACCAAAATGTGTGAGGGTTTCTTGATAGATCAGGGAGCAGGACGATATGCATTGACCTGATTGTCATCACGATATACCATTTCGACGTCATCCTTGGTATGGATTGACCAATTGAAGTGAGGGCCGAGATTAACTGCAAGACCCGTCTAGTGATAGCTTACGAGCCTGAGGGCACGCCCTTTTCATTTCCTGTGCAGGTCAGTTGCCCTTTTTGAGTTCTTTGTTACGCTTCCTTATTGAAGAATGTTGATGGACCGACACTTGAAAACACGCCTGTAGTTCAAGATTTTGAGGAAGTATTCAGTAAGATACCGAGGCTACCTCCTCGTCGCGAGATTGATTTCACCATTGATCTAGCACCTAGTGCAACGCCCATTTCACTCCCGACGTATCGCATGCCTCCGTGTGAGATGGAGGAGTTGAAGAAACAGATCGATGATCTGTTAGATGTTGGCTTCATACGACCGAGTGTATCTCCTTGGAGAGCACCTGTGTTGTTTGTGAAGAAGAAGGATGGGTCACTGCGGTTGTGTATTGATTACCGCAGATCGAATTAAGTGACGGTGAAGAACAAGTACCATTTGCCCAGGATAGTTGATTTGTTTGATCAGTTGAGAGGAGCGCAATATTTCATGAAGATCGACTTGCAGTCAGGGTATCAACAGTTACGCGTTAGGGATGAGGACGTGTAGAAGACGGCTTTCAGGACTTGTTTTGGACGCTATGAGTTTCTCGTGATGTCGTTCGGTCTTACGAACGCACCTGCCATGTTTATAGACTTGATAAACAGTGTGTTTCGGCCGTTTCTATTCCGATTCGTCATCGTGTTTAGAGATGACATCCTAATATACTCTAAGAGACGAGAAGAGCACGAGGAACACCTCCGAGCAGTCTTGGATACTCTGAAGAAGAACCAGTTGTTCGCATAGTACAAGAAATGTGACTTCTGGAAAGAGGAAGTCAAGTTCCTGGGACATGTGGTGTCCAAGGAAGGGATAGCGGTAAACCTTGCCAAGGTAACAACGGTTCAGGACTGGGAACAGCCCGGTTCAGTTACTAAGGTGAAGAGTTTTCTTGGTCTGGCAGGTTACTATCGACGATTCATTCAGGACTTCTTGAAGATAGCCAGACCTTTATCTCAGTTGACACGGAAGGATCTGAAGTTCGTCTGGAATGAGAAGGCGGAAGCAACTTTCCAGGAACTGAAGGACAGGTTGACGTCCTCCCTGTACTAGTATTGCAAGAGCAAGGGGTCAAGTATACGATATATACCGACACATCTCGTGTAGGTTTGAGATGTGTCCTTATGCAGAAGGACAGGGTGATTGATTATGCCTCGAGACAGTTGAGAAAACACGAGCAAAATTACCCTACGCATGACCTGGAATTAGCGGTCGTCATCTTTGCATTGAAGCTCTGGAGACATTAACTCTACGGAGAGGAGTTCGAGCTCTTTTGTGACTACAAGAGCCTTAGGTACATATTCACATAGAGGAACATGAATACGAGGCAGTGGCGATGAATGGAAACCTTGAAAGACTTCATGTTCGAGGTTACCTACCATCCGGGTAAGGCTAACCTTATGGCTGACGCGTTAAGCCGCAAGAAGACCATAGAGTTTGCGGCTCCATTGATGGTGGCAGAATGGGGTATGGTTGAATTTATGCGTGACTTTGAGTAGAAGCTCATGGTAGAGGAACCATTTAAGAGTATCGCGCATATTCAAGTGCAGCTATTGGTTGATGCTTGAATCATAGTGGCTCAGTGAGAGGACAAGTGGTTAGAGGAGATGAGAATAAAGGCTAGTGAAGACGAGGATGCGGAATGGAGTGTTAGTACGGATGGGGGCCTGCGTTATCTTGGCCGCCTATGCGTTCCAGACATTCATGATTTGAGACGGGAAGTTCTTAAGGCAGCGCACAATTCGAAGCTAGCAATGCATCTAGGTAGCACGAAGATGTACCAAGATATGAAGAGGTTGTACTGGTGGGATAATATGAAGGCTCACATAGCAGATTATATGTCCCATTGTCTCACGTGCCAACAGGTCAAGGCAGAGCATTGCCGACCTCCTGGACTACTTCAGCCCATGCCGATAGTAGAATGGAAGTGGGATTTCATCTCTATGGATTTCATCTTGGGGCTACCGACGACAAGGAAGGGTTATGACTCTATTTGGGTGATCGTGGACTGGTTGACGAAGTCGGCTCACTTCCTCCTGATTAAGGTCCCAAACTCTACAGACGAGTTGGCCAGGCTGTACATCAAGGAGATAGTGCGTCTGCATGGAGTTCCCTTGGAGATCGTGTTAGACCGAGACACGCGATTCACATCCATCTTCTGGACTCGCATCCAGGAAGCGATGGGTGTGAAGTTGAAGTTCAGTAGCGCGTTCCACCCATAGACTGACGGGCAGATGGAACGGGAAAATCAGGTGTTGGAGGATATGCTGGGAGCTTGTGTACTTGATTTTAAGGACATTTGGGATGACTGTCTTCCTTATGCAGAGTTCGCTTACAATAACAGTTTTCAGGTGAGTATTGGTATGGCTCCCTATGAGGCCTTGTATGAGTGCCCATGTAGAGCACCGCATTGCTGGGCGGCGGTTGCCGAGAAGAGTTTGATTGGCCCAGAGTTAGTACAAGAGACCTCAGAGAAGATCGACATGATCAGGCATCGACTTCTGATGGCGCAGAGCAGTCAGAAGAGCTACGCCGATACGAGAAGGCGACCACTAGAGTTCGAAGTTGGGGACCATGTGTTCTTGAAGGTTTCCCCTATGAAGGGAGTCCTCCGGTTTGGGAAGAAGGGGAATCTTACGCCTAGATTCATTAGCCCATTCCAGATACTGGATCGAGTGGGGGTGGTAGCGTATCACCTGGCTTTGCCCACACCACTCGTAGGCGTGCACAACGTATTTCATGTATCTATGCTGAAGAAATACGTTCCCGATCCTTCCCATATTATCAGATAGGAGCAGGTACAGTTGAGTGAGGCCGCTACATATACATTGCGACCGACGCGTTTCCTAGACAGGAAGGAGCAGGTGCTGTGTAGCAAGGTTATCCCACTTGTGAAAGTGTTATGGACGCACCACATTGAGGAAGAGGCTACTTAGGAGACAGAAGCCGAGGTTCGAAAGAACTACCCTCAGATTCTCGAGGAGTACGAAAAGGTACTAATTTTGAGGACGAAATTTTTCTTTAATGGGGGTAGATTGTAACGTCTCGAAAAAATCAGTACAAAGACCCGAGTATCACCTTAGTCAGAAATCACTCAGGACCAAATCCTTTAGAAAGTAAGCGAGAATTAGCTAGTGCTAAACTAGAGTACCTGTGAAATTAACACTAATCACTTTAAATACGATCTGCAAGACCCAAAACTTATAGAATCGCTGACGCTACATTTCCCAAAATCTAGGATCCATCTCTAAACCTGATTGCTCTCGGGGGCACACCGAAACTCCGTATTGGACCTGGACCGCACGTTGAAAGTCCGATTACCCCCGAAACTATACCGTTATGACCGCCTTGCTGGGCTTGACAACCACCTCAGAAATCAAATCCTAACAGTGTCCAAAAACGTACAAGTTGAGCCCGGAGCGAAGTGTGTGAGAAACGTGAATATATTTTGAAATAAAGTCCAAACTTAGGTAAACTGAGTCATGTCACTTGCAGGCCAAATATAAGGATTCAGATCATCAGAATCTGACCTAAATACACCCTCGGATCAAGAGAAATTTCCCACATATGTCAGTGCACTTGTGGCCCTGATCGAATACCGGTGACCATTGAACTGAAACTGGTCCGCCACGGTCAATCTGTAAATCCGATCGGATTGAAAACTTAACTCAACCAAGATCCAATGTCAGGGAACTTAAGTCTGACCGCGTGTAGAAAAGGGGCTTCCAGAAGTACTCCGTTGGATCGGAACAGACGCTCTTTGGACATAACCTAAGTATACCTTGTCCTTGGGGCAATTCCCATCAGTTCTGGGCCTATATAAGGGTCTTAAACCCTCTCTCTCCCTTTACATACGAATTTCAAAAACCCTAGAGAGAAAAGAGAGAGAAAAGAGGAGGAAAGAGAGAGAAAGTGTGAGAGGAAGTTGGGGTTGCTCCTGGGATTTGATCCCTGCTGCTCCACGTGCTTAACCACCACGTTTGTATCACTAATCTGGTGATTCCAACTCCGTACCTGGGTAAGAAATCCTAACCCTAACCTATTTTGAAGATTTAAATAGTAAGAATGATGAAATTGCTAACTTATTTCATTTTGAAGGCTACCATCGTGCCGTTGATAAGGGCTACGTGTCTAAAACGAATCTGCTACGCGTTTACCGGCGTAAGGTGTGGACTATATATGTTTAGGTTATGGTTTTCAAGGCTTTCAATGACAGTTAATAATTTATAATTGTCGTGGGTGTCATTTCACATGCCAAATGCGATGTCTGTTTCGCTTTACATATACATATGAACTATGTTGAAAATAGTGTATTTCATGTGTTTGTTGAGATGTTTGTATGAGTATGGAATCTGGATTTGTGTTTGCCATGATTAACTATCGTAGACATATGGTTGTGGTATACGTGACAACTCCTTGGTGAAAGGATTTGCCAAGGATTTGCCCTAATACGTGTTATCACCAACATACGTCATGTATGTTGGAATATGTAGTCTAAATGTTTGTAGAAATGTCTGAATGAACGAGTATGTAGTAAATTATACTTTATATGGGTGTTGAGATGAGATTCTCAACTACCTTAACGATGTGTATGATTTCCTCCATGTAACTTATATTCTTTGTCTGTTTTACTTATGGAATGCATAGTTGAGAAAACATGTTTATGTCGTATTTCATAAAATAATCAAATGGGTGTAGGAATTGAATTATTTGTTCATTACTGCTTTGACTATCTCATATGATTATTTGTTGAAATTGAGCGTGTTTGGGACTATGATCTAGTCCAGGCAATCGGTAACCGGTTCTGGTTTGGGGGCTGAGGTTGCTTCGCCACCCAAGACGTGTTCGATGAATCCGAGCCGTACCCTGGTTATCGACAGTGGTTAGGCCACACGAAGTGCTTATGCACTTCATGTCGATCAACTCAACGTGCGCTGGTGCTAATCGAGCTCGTCAAGTAACCTGATTGACCCAATGTATGTTCACCATGTTTGGACGCTATTGCTTGAACTTAAGGTACCAAACTCACCAGTGGAAACCTCGTTAACCTTGGTACCTCGATCCGCTAAGACTCATGAGCCGGACATGGTGGTATGGGACACCGTGGTCGAGCTGTCGGCCTTCGCTAGGGCGACGAGCTCCCCGTAGTGTCCAGTGAGAAACATCACCTCATAAGATGAATACGGTGGTATGGGACACTGTATTCAAGCTGTCGGCCTACATTGATCTAGTAACGAGCCCTTTGTAGTGACCTCGAGTGTACTCTGAGACTACGTTGAGGCGACGAGCCTTCCGTGGCAACTAGAGTAGAAACTAGGCCTACACTGATCAGGTGACGAGCCCTTTGTAGCGACCTAGAACTGTAATATCATTTGTGATTAGCTAGGACTGACGAGCCTAGAATGTATCATTGTTTGGAATTGATATAAGGGAGGTACCTTAGTTTCCCAATCCTGTTGTATGAAAAGGACTAATAAGAACTGGGTAATCATGCTCATGCATCGCACTGCATGTGCTGTTTGGCATTGGGTAGAGAACTGAGGAAGTGACTGACATGCCTTGACCGTGAGATGAAGATTGCATATGGAGTGCAGGCGAGGGCATGCATCATTACTTCATATCATTCTTGCATTAATCAGAGTATTTAGGGATGTTTGATTGTACTGCTTTATCATTACTGCTTGACAGAATTGATAATATGATAACCTTTGTTGTATAGCTCCACTGAGTTGATCACTCACTCCCACGTTCTGGGACGGTGTTTTAAACACCAACCAGACTCTGTCTTAGTTGTAGATGACGATGCGATCCCTGAGGCGGAGCTTGACTTCTGTGACGATGAGGAGGCATTCTCTTACATGTAGTATTCAGGCGGGTTCATGTGAGTTGTGTCCTGATCGACGGGGATTTCTGGGTTGCTGATTAGATGACATTACATATTTTGTATATTTTGAGATTTTACATGTAATTATTTGACCTGGTAACATGATCATCCTTGAGAGACTTACGATCACTTATATACTTTATATACTTATCACAGTCTTCCGCTTGTGTAATTTAACTATCTCTGGAGTATGATATGTTGTTTGGTATAATCCCACTCATGTTTAAATGCACTAATACAGACAACATTTAATCATTATTATCTATGTTGCATAAGTGATGCGTTGGAACTCGGGAGTTGAGTGTGTGCTCGACCCCTGATTTTCAGGGCGTTACAAGTTAGTATAAGAGCATGATTTGGATTAAACTAGACCTGGTTTGTGGTCAACAACGTACGCTGACGCATTTTGACCTAAGTGGGTGCGAGAAAAATGTAGAAACAAGCTTAGGTATCCCAGTTTCGCCAATTGGCAAAATTTTCCAAAAATGATAACTGAGATCGGGTCTGTGCACATCCGTGATCTCTTGAGATGACCACGGATCATCCGTAGATCATCAATCGATGGGTTTAGACCACCATTTACCCCATCTCAGCATTCAACAATCGATAAATGTGAATATGCATTCGAAAATACTCGAAGTGACATGAAACGACTCAAAATGGAGTCGGGGGCCTAACGGAGCATGACCAGGGGGGCCCAGAGTGGGTCCCACATGTTTCTAGGGTCCTGGGGGAGGAGACCCCGCCCCACTGGCGATCCATCGCCGGTTTGTCCAGAGGTCGGCAAGGCCCTCGCCGCCTTGCGGGCCGGGCCAAGTCGGACGGTTCGGGCCGACACCTCTAGGGTATTGTGTGGCCCATTAATGTATGTTGGGTCGGTTTAAACCCATCACAATACTCCCCCTCTTCACAAACCCCCCCCCCTCCAAGCTCTCTTTTTCTCAAGAAATCACCTAAATCTCCACCCAAACCCCCCCTTCAAGCACTTCTTCTTCCATTTTCGTGCACCACCTACACCACCCCTTCAAAACCTTCTTCCACAGTTGTTGCTCTCCTCCTTCCCTTTCATTTGAGCATTTCAAACCCCACTTTGTGTCTCAAATATGTGGGAACCCAATACACCATCCCATTTCCCTATTTTCATCTATTTTCCATAGCCTTATTAGAGCTTGTTACGGCCATATTCTCGATTTCCACTATTCTCTCTATCATGGGAAAGAAAAGGGCTCCTGTGGATGAAGCCAGCCCTAGTCGCCCTACTCGTTCAAGGATGTCAAGAGGCGCCACCGCAAGTTCGAACGTTGATAGAGAGATAAGAACGAAACGGGATCTCGATCCCCAGGCCCCCCTCGAGAGGGCTCTATTGGCGGAGGTGTCTCATGGAAGATTCCAGGGCCGTAGGGTCCTTTTTGAAGTACACGTGGATGAGAAGCTCTTTGGAAATTATCTATTATTGGACCGCTTGGTCGAGGCCAAGTGGGGTCCCATGTTTGAGGGCAAGTCTCGTGCCAATGTGGGCACTATCCGAGCATTCTACGCCCATATTCAAGAGCCTACGTTGGAGCCTTTGCAATTCAAGATTCCCATGAGAAGAGGTCGGGAGGCCACAATTGATGTTGGCTTGATAGCCCGACTTATGAAAATGCCGCTTGACGAGGTACATGCAAGCGAAAAGAATCTGAATAGTGCACGTGAAAGGGATCGTCGCATGCGTTTCCTTTGTGGCCGACTGGTTCATTGGCTGCCAAACAATAGTCTCCTGGCGACTAATATGACAGATGACTTCCTCCTGCTTCACCACATTTTCATGTTCAATGTCTACCCCAGGTGGAGCAACCGCAGTGAGTGCACGCGCCTGATGGTAGACTTTCTGTACCAAGCTGGGCAGGGAGAGAAGCTATGTGTGCCTACGTACGTACTACGGTAGATAGTTCTGACCGCACGCTCTATTAGGGCGTCTGATTCACTCTCATTCGACCGACTCATATGCAAGCTGTGCGTGAATTCGCCTACGGACTTGGTGCAGAACTTCCCGTGCCGATCTATTTCATCACCGACGCAACTCTCAACAACATGGAGATTGGGCCATGACAGCGTCGAGCCCGACTCGATGAGTGAGGATGAGACGGGTAGTGAGGAGGATGAGAGTGATGAGGAAGGCAGGGAAGAGATAGAGGAGGAACAAGAAGAAGAGGAGGAGGCTCAGGACATGGATGAGAGCTCCCCTACTACGGCCCCAGAGCATGACACTGATCGGGCTACTAGGGAAGCCCGCTTAGATCGCCTTGAGGAGGGCCATGCTACCTTGCGACAGGAGATTATTGATACCCGGGCCCTCGTGAAACACAAGTTTAAGAAGGTGACTCGCACCTTGAAAGCTATCCTATGCTGCTTGCAGGATAAGGGTGTCCCTCCTCTGTCGCCAGACTCGGATGCCTAGTCATCCATGCCGTCGTCCTGTAGCTTGTTTTGTTGCTATTTTAGGATGTCTGTCTTTTGTTTTAATGTTGATGGGCCTAGTAGTGTAGTGTGTAGAAAGTGTGTTTGTGTTTGGTTGTTGGGTTTAACATAGTCGCATGCGTTCCTTTCATAATTCATGTTGAACTTTATTTCTTGTATTGTGACAATATTTTGTTAAATGAAATGCATGCCTTTTCTTTGCTATAAGTGTGTTGAATGCTTAAAGAATTGAGTATTGTTATGCTATATCTGACATGGGTCGCGCCCTATGTTATACAGGGAATGACACTTAAGAGCACGTGGAGTACGACACGTACTACACTTAGTGATTCACTTAATGAGGCACCTCCCCTCAGCTATTGCCATATGGATCCTAGTTCGGCCCCATCCTACACTGACACTATACCGGTGTCGCAACCGACCACTGGCCCCACTAATGGGCCGACATCTATGCTACCGTCTATTGCACCACCTGTGGCACCATCTGCGGCACCATCCGTTGCGCCACCGGCCCATGAGCAGGCCCATGTGTCTTCTTCGACACCGCACGTGCCTCAGACGGTTCCCCCTACTGATAGGTTCGAGTAGATGGTGTTGCTGATGCAGCAGCAGCAGATGCGTCAGCAGCAGTAGCTCTTGGCCACCCTTGGTGGACTCTTTCCCCAGAGCATGAGTGTGGCTCCACTTGCACCTTTCGTACATCCTGCAGGAAATGCAGGTGCCAGCGGCCACTTTGAGCGATTCCAGCGCTTACGACCTCCTACATTTGCGGGTACTCATAGACCCGAGGATGCTGAGTATTGGCTCGACCGCATCTCTAAGATGCTTAATCCACTGCACTGCACGGAGCCTGAGCAGGAGGAGCTGGTCACCTATATGTTCGAGAAGGAAGTCAGCCTATGGTGGGATAGCATCCTGCAGACGGTTGCGATTGGTTATGTGTGGACGTGGGTTGCACCCGCTTCCACGAGAAGTACTACCCGATCATGTACCGCCATAAGAAGGAGAGTGAGTTCCTTCACCTCCGACTAGGAGGGATGACAGTGGTAGAGTATGAGAACTAATTTACAGAGCTGGGCAGGTATGCTCCATTAATATTAGGAGATAAGATATGCGGATACGGCGATTTTCTGAGGGTCTGCGACCGGAGGTCCGCTCGAAAATGTGTTGCGCTAGCATATCTACTTACGCTGAACTAGTGGGCATGTCCCTGCGAGCTGAGTAGGATGGGGACAGGTTGTCCCGTACATGGATGCCTATGGCTCCCAAGCCACGTCCTGATCTTCCGAGCAGACCGTTCCTCGGCAAGAGGCCGCGCGCAGACTCACCGTCGAGGCTGATGGCTTCACCTACCCTAGTAAGGCGACCAGATGTGTGGTGTGCCTACTACAAGAAGCCTGGCCACACAGAGGTGAATTGCTTCATTAGGATGAGAGATAACGGCTTCTCACCACCGCAGAGGATCAACCATCAGGTTCCTCAGGCTATATTATCACCACCTCTGCGGACAACGCTAGCACATCAATCATTCCGGCCACCTACGCCTCGATTTAGGCTGCCTCAACGACCTATGGCGCCTCAGCCCAACCGATCTCAGCAGGCGCGCGTACATGCACTTACAGCGGAAGTGCCTGATACTACAACTACTGTACCTTTGGCCTTCGAGCTCACCACCCACATCGAAGGTACTCCTATATTTCTGTTGGTGGATACGGGATCCACTATTTCCGTGATATCATGTTCTGCAGTCAAGCACTTAGGGCTGAATAAGACCCCGGTGGTTGGGGTGCGAGTTATCGCAGCACCAGGGACTTTTACAGATGCCACCAAAATGTGTGAGGGTTGCTTGATAGATCTAGGGAGAAGGATGATATGCATTGACATGATTGTCACCACAATATACTATTTCGACGTCATCCTTGGTATGGATTGGCTAACTGAAGTGAGGACCAAGATTGACTGCAAGACCCATCTAGTGACAGCTTACGGGCCTGAGGGCACGCCCATTTCATTTCTCGTGTAGGTCAATTGCCCTTTTCGAGTTCTTTGTTATGCTTCCTTGCTGAAGAATGTTGATGGCTCGACACTTGAAAACACGCCTGTAGTTCAGAATTTTGAGGAAGTGTTCTGTAAGATACCGGGGTTACCTCCTCGTCGCGAGATTGACTTCACCATTGATCTAGCGCTTGGTGCGATGCCCATTTCACTCCCGACGTATCGCATGCCTCCGTATGAGATGGAGGAGTTGAGGAAACTGATCGATGATATATTAGATGCTGGCTTCATACGACCGAGTGTATCTCCTTAGGGAGCACTTGTGTTGTTTGTGAAGAAGAAGGATGGGTCACTGCGGTTGTGTATTGATTACCGCAGATTGAACCAAGTGACGGTGAAGAACAAGTATCCTTTGCACAGGATATATGATTTATTTGATCAGTTGAGAGGAGCGCAGTATTTCACGAAGATCAACTTGCAGTCAGGGTATCATCAGTTACGCGTTAGGGATGAGGATGTGCAGAAGATGGCTTTCAGGACTTGTTTTGGGCATTATGAGTTTCTCGTGATGTCGTTCGGTCTTACGAACGCACCGGCCGTGTTCATGGACTTGATGAATAGAGTGTTTTAGCCGTTTCTATTCTGATTCGTCATCGTGTTTATAGATGACATCCTGATATACTCTGAGAGTCGGGAAGAGCACGAGGAACACCTGCAAGCAGTCTTGGATACTCTGAAGAAGAACCAGTTGTTCGCATAGTACAAGAAATGCGACTTCTGGAAAGAGGAAGTCAAGTTCCTGGGACATGTGGTGTCCAAGGAAGGGATAGCAGTGGACCTTGCTAAGGTAGCCACAGTTCAGGACTAGGAACAGCCCGGTTTGGTTACTGAGGTGAGGAGTTTTCTTGGTTTGGCGGGTTACTATCGACAATTCATTCAGGTCTTCTCGAAGATAGTTAGACCTTTATCTCAGTTGACACGGAAGGATCTTAAGTTCACCTGGAATGAGAAGGCGGAAGTAGCTTTTCAGGAGCTGAAGGACAGGTTGACGTCCGCCCCTGTGCTAGTATTGTCAGAGCAAGGGGTCAAGTATACGATATATACTGATGCGTCTCGTATTGGTTTGGGATGTGTCCTTATGCAGAAGGACAGATTGATTGCTTATGCCTCGAGACAGTTGAGGAAACACGAGGAAAATTACCTTACGCATGACCTGGAATTAGTAGTCGTCATATTTGCATTGAAGCTCTGGAGACATTAACTCTACGGAGAGGAGTTCGAGCTCTTTTGCGACCACAAGAGCCTTAGGTACATATTCACACAGAGGGACCTGAATATGAGGCAGCGGCGCTGAATGAAAACCTTGAAGGACTTTAAGTTCGAGGTTCCCTACCATCCGGGCAAGGCTAACCTTATGGCTGACGCGTTGAGCCGCAAGAAGACCATAGAGTTTGCGACTCCATTGATGGTACCAGAATGGAGTATGGTTGAATTTATATGTGACTTTGAACAGAAGCTCATGGTAGAGGAACCGTTTGAGAGTATCGCGCATATTCGAGTGCAGCTACTGGTTAATGACTGAATCATAGTGGCTCAGCGAGAGGACAAGTGGTTAGAGGAGATGAGGACAAAGGCTAATGAAGACGAGGATGTGGAATGGAGTGTTAGTACGGATGGGGGCTTACGTTATCTTGGCCGCCTATGCGTTCCAGACATTCATGATTTGAGACGGAAAGTTCTTGAGGCAGCGCACAATTCGAAGCTAGCAATGCATCCAGGTAGCACGAATATGTACCAAGATATGAAGAGGTTGTACTGGTAGGACAACATGAAGGCTCACATAGTAGATTACGTGTCCCGTTGTCTCACTTGCCAACAGGTTAAGGTAGAGCATCACCGACCTCCTGGACTACTTCAGCCCATGCCTATAGTGGAATGGAAGTGGGATTTCATCTCTATGGATTTCATCTCGGGGCTACCAAAGACAAGGGTCATGACTCTATTTGGGTGATTGTGGACCCGTTGACGAAGTCGGCTCACTTCCTCTCGTTAAGGTCTCAAACTCTGCAGACGAGTTGGCTAGGCTGTACATCAAGGAGATAGTGCATCTGCATGGAATTCCCTTGGAGATCGTGTCGAACCGAGACACGCGATTCACGCATCCAGGAAGCGATGGGTGTGAAGTTGAAGTTCAGTATCGCGTTCCATCCACAGACTGACAGGTAGACGGAACGGGTAAACCAGGTGTTGGGGGATACGCTGCGAGCTTGTGTATTTGATTTCAAGGACGGTTGATCTGACTGTCTTCCTTATGCAAAGTTCGCTTACAATAACAGTTTTCAGGCGAGTATTGGTATGGCTCCCTATGAGGCCTTGTATTAGCGCCCGTGTAGAGCACTGCATTACTATGCAGAGGTTGGCGAGAAGAGTTTGATTGGCTCAAAGTTGATACAGGCGACCTCAGAGAAGATCGACATGATCAGGCATCGACTTCTGATGGCGCAAAACAGACAGAAGAGCTACGTCGATACGAGACGGCGACCGCTAGAGTTTGAGGTTGGGAACCATGTGTTCTTGAAGGTTTCCCCTATGAAGGGAGTCCTCCGGTTTGGGAAGAAGGGGAAGCTTACGCCTAGATTCGTTGGCCCATTCCAGATACTGGATCGAGTGGGGGTGGTAGTGTACCGCCTGGCTTTGTCCACACCACTCGTAGGCGTGCACAACGTATTTCATGTATCTATGCTGAAGAAAGACGTTCCCGATTCTTCCCATATTATTAGATGGGAGTAGGTACAGTTGAGCGAGGACGTTACATATATACTACGACCGACGCATATCCTAGATAGGAAGGAGCAGGTGCTGCGTAGCAAGGTTATCCCACTTGAGAAAGTGTTATTGACGCACCACACTGAAGAAGATGCTACTTGGGAGATAGAAGCCAAGGTTCGAAAGAACTACCCTCAAATCCTCGAGGAGTACGAAAAGGTACTAATTTCGATGATGAAATTTTTCCTTAAGGGGGGTAGATTGTAACGTCTCTAAAAAATCCGTACAAAGACCCGAGTATCACCTCAGGTAGAAATCACTCAGGACCAAATCCTTTAGAAATTAGGCGAGAATTAGCTAGTGCTAAACTAAAGTACTTGTGAAATTAGCACTAATCACTTTAAATACGATTTGCAAGACTCCAAAACTTGAAGAATCGCTGACGTTACATTACCCCAAAATCTAGGATCCATCTTTAAACCTGGTTGCTCTCGAGAGCACACCGAAACTCCGTATCGTACCTGGATCGCACGTCGAAAGTCCGATTACCCCGAAACTAGACCGTTATGACCGCCTTGCTGGGTTTGACAACCACCTCGAAAATCAAGTCCTAACAGTGTCCAGAAACGTACAACTTGAGCCCGGAGCGAAGTGTGTGAGAAACGTGAATATATTTTGAAAAAAATTTCAAACTTAAGTAAACTGAGTCATGTTGCTTGCGGGCCAAATATAAGAATTCAGATCGTCAGAATCTGACCCAAATACACCCTCGGATCAGGAGAAATTTCCCACACATGTCAGTGCACTTGTGGCGCCGATCGAATACCGGTGACCGTTGAACTGAAACTGGTCCGCCACAGCCAATATGTAAATCCGATCAGACTGAAAACTTAACTCAACCAAGATCCAATGTCAGGGAGCTTAAGTCCGACCGCATGTAGAAAAGGGGCCTCCAGAAGTGCTCCATTGGATTTAAACGGACGCTCTTTGGACATAACCTAAGTATACATTGTCCCTTGGGCCATTCTCATCAGTTCTAGGCCTATATAAGGGTCTTAAACCCTCTCTCTCCCTTTACATTCGAATTTCAAAAACCCTAGAGATAAAAGAGAGAAAAGAGGAGGAAAGAGAGAGAAAGTGTGAGAGGAAGTTGGGGTTGCTCATGGGATTTGATCCCCGCCGCTCCACGTGCTTAACCACCACGTTTGTATCGCTAATCCGGCAATTCCAACTCCGTACTTAGGTAAGAAATCCTAACCCAAACCTGTTTTAGAGATTCAAATAGTAGGAATGATGAAATAGTTAACCTATTTCATTCTAAAGGCGACCAGCGTGCCGTTGACAAAGGCTAAGTGTCTAAAACGAATCCGTTATGCGTTTACCGGTGTAAGGTGAGGACTATATATGTTTAGGTTATGGTTTTCAAGGCTTTCAATGCTAGTTAATGATTTATAACTGTCATGGGTGCCATTTCACATGCCAAATATGATGTCTGTTTCGCTTTACATATACATGTGAACTATGTCGAAAATAGTGTATTTCATGTGTTTGTTGAAATGCTTGTATGAGTATGGAATCTAGATTTATGTTTGCCATGATTAACTGTCGTAGACATATGGTTGTGGTATACGTGACAACTCCTTGGTGAAAGGATTTGCCCTAATACGTGTTATCACCAACATACATCATGTATGTTGGAATATGTAGTCTAAGTGTTTGTAGAAACGTCTGAATGAACGAGTATGTAGTAAATTATATTTTATATGGGTGTTGAAATGAGATTCTCAACTACCTTAATGATGTGTATGATTTCCTCCATGTAACTTATATTCTTTATCTATTTTACTTATGGAATGCATAGTTGAGAATACATGTTTATGTTGTATTTCATAAAATGATCAAATGGGTGTAGGAATTGAATTATTTGTTCATTACTTCTTTAACTATCTCATATGCTTATTTGTTGAAATTGAGCGTGGTTGGGACTATGATAGAGTCCAGGCAATCGGTAACCGGTTCTAGTTTAGGGGCTGAGGTTGCTTCACCACCCAAGACGTATTCGATGAATCCGAGCCGTACCCTGGTTGTCGACAGTGGTTAGGCCACACGGAGTACTTACACACTTCATGTCGATCAACTCAACATGCGCTCGTGCTAGTCGATCTCGTCAAGTAACCCGATTGACCCGATGTATGTTCACTATGTTTGGATGTTACTGCTTGAACCTAAGGTACCAAACTCACCAGTGGAAACCTCGCTAACCTTGGTACCTCGATCCGCTAAGACTCATGAGCAGAACATGGTGGTATGGGACACTGTGGTCGAGTTGTCGGCCTACGCTGGGGCGACGAGCCTCCCTGTATTGTCTAGTGAGCAACATCGCCTCGTGAGCTGAATACGGTGGTATAGGACAATGTATTCGAGCTGTCGGCCTACACTGATCTGGTGACGAGCCCTTTGTAGTGACCTCGAGCGTACTCTGAGACTACATTGAGGCTACGAGCCTTCTATAGTAACTAGAGTAGAAACTAAGCCTACACTGATCAGGTGACGAGCCCTTTGTAGTGACCTAGAACTGTAATATCGTATGTGATTAGGTAGGACTGACGACCCTAGAATGGATCATTGTTTCAGAATTGATATAAGGGAGGTACCTTAGTTCCAATCCTGTTGTATGAAAAGGACTAATAAGAACTGGGTAATCATAATCATGCACCGCTCTGCATGTGCCGTTTAGCGTTGGGTAGAGCACTGAGGAAGTGACTGACATGCCGCGACCGTGAGATGAAAATCGCAGAGGGAGTGCAGGCGAGGGCGTGCATCGTTACTTCATATCATTCTTGCATTAATCAGAGTATTTAGGGATGTTTGATTATACTGCTTTATCCTAACTGCTTGACTGAATTGATAACATATTAACCTTTGCTGTATAGCTCCACTGAGTTGATCACTCACTCCCACATTCTGGGACGGTGTTTTAAACACCAACCAAACTCTGTCTTAGTTGCAGATGACGATGCGACCCATGAGGCGGAGCTTGACTTCTATGACGATGAGGAGGCATTCTCTTACATGCTGTATTTAGGTGGGTTCATGTGAGCCATATCCTGATCGACGGGGATTTCTGGGATGCTGATTAGATGACATTACACATTTTGTATATTTTGAGATTTTATATGTAATTATTTGACCTGGTAACATGATCATACTTAAGAGACTTACGATCACTTATATACTTTATATACTTATCACAGTCTTCTGCTTGCGTAATTTAACTGTATCTGGAGTATGATATGTTGTTTGGTATAATCCCACTCATGTTTAAATGCACTAATACAGACAACATTTAATCATTATTATCTATGTTGCATAAGTGATGCGTTGGAACTCGGGAGTTGAGTGTATGCTCGACCCTCGATGCTCAGGGCGGTACACATCATATCTTACAAATTGATTCAATTCTTCTTGCATGGCAGCAATCCAATTCTCATCAGTAAGTGCCTCTTTTATGTTGGCCTGTTCAAATTGAGAAGTAAATCAAACATAATTGCAAATATTTTCTAGTTGTTTTCTTGTTCACACACCAGTGAGAGGATTCCTTAAGATTAGATCAGTAAGATGATCCTTAACTAATCTTAGTTCAGTATTAGTTGGACTAGATGAAGAGTCAGGTTTCTCAATTAAATTGACTTCATCTTCTTGACTAGGTGTGGGTGTGATCAGGTGATCATCAATTACGACATTAATGGATTCCTGAATTACCCATGTTCTTTTATTCAGAACACGATACGCTCGACTATTCAGAGCATATCCCAAGAAAATCTCTTCATCACTCTTTGCCTCAAACTTCCCTAAGCTTTCGCGGTCACGTAAAATAAAACACTTGCTTCCAAAAATTTAAAAGTACTTAACCATTGGTTTCTTATTAAACCATAATTCATAGGCTGTTTTATCTTTAGATTTTCTTAAATACACACGATTTCTAATATAACATGCAGTATTTATAGCTTCAGCCCATAAATTTTTAGGTAGGTTCATGCTGTTCAGCATAACATTGGCCATCTCTTATAGCACTCTATTTTTCCTTTCAACAACTCCATTTTGTTGAGGTGTCTTAGGAGTAGAAAATTCATATGATATGTCATGATCGGTACAGTATTTCTCAAAATTGTTATTCTCGAATTCAGTACCATGATCACTACTTCTGATATTGATAACATTCATTTCTTTTTCAATCTAAATTCGTTTTAATATCTTTTTAACTTCATCGAGTGTTTCAAATTTTTCTCTCATGAAGGCTACCCAAGTAAATCTGGTAAAGTCATCTACAATGACCAGAAAGTACTTTTTACTGCCTCGACTCTCCGTTCTTATTAGTCCAACTAAGTCCATATTGAGAAGTTCAAGGGGTTTAGTTGTGGTTAAGGAGTTCACCTTCTTGTGACTACTCCTAGATTACTTGCCAATTTGGCATGAACCACATTTTCTATCCATTTTCTTTAATTTGGGTAGACCTCTAATCAGATCAATTTTGCTCAGTCTATAGAGGTTTCGATAGTTAACATGTCCAAGGAGTTTGTGTCATAATTCGGTTTAGGGGTGCACACGGGTCGGTTTGGTCCGGTTCCGGGGTAAAACCGGAACCGAACCGTTCCTAACGGTTCTAGGATTTTTGGAACCGGAACCGAACCGTTAGCTCACTAGAACCGAACCAGAACCGAACCGTGAAAACCGGTTTGGTTCCGGATTGGTTCCACGGTTCTGGGTTTTTCAAATATGGACAGGCAGATACCCCCATCTTTCCTCGCTTTCTGTTGAAAAGGGGAACGTACCTTGGGACATTTTTGAGCACCCTAGATGATGGACGGTTCAGATCGCGAAAAGGGATGATGGGTGGGGCCCACTGTCAAAACCTAATCCATGCACGTCCGTCCTTGGACGTTTTTGCATGGTTTGAATATTTTGAAAAAAAAAAAATAAGTGGGATCACTTCTGATGGCATTCTCGGAGATCTACTCCGCTCATCCTCTTCGTAGTAACGACTAACGTGTAAGAAGAGGTGGGGACCACGGTTCTACGGTTCGGGTCGGTTCTACCTGCCCCTAAACCGGAACCGAACTGTATCCAACGGTTCTTGTAATTTTGGAACCGAAACCAGAACCGGTGCTGTCCAGAACCGGACCAAACCGGACCGATCCAACGGTTCCGGCCCGGTTCCACATTTCTACCAGTTAAATGTGCACCCCTAATTCGGTTTCATCAGTTTGGATCATGTAACATGAGAAGGTAACAAGCAAGATTCATTAATGATATAGAAATTCTCAGATGTTCTACGACCAATTAATATTACATAACCTTTCTTATTAGAAATCTCGCATCCTTGATTGGTAAATTTAACACTATGTTTGTAATCACAGATTTGAGATATACTTAAAAGATTGTGCTTAAGACCTTCAACATATAAAACATTTTCAAAAGGAGGAAGGTTAGAAAGTTGTACAGTACCTTGGCCCTATAATCTTACAATTGCTTCCATCACCAAAAGTAACTAAATCATCGTTCATTTCTTTATAGTTGGTGAATATCTCCTTGTCACCTGCCATATGTCTTGAACATCCACTGTCCAGGTACCATTTTGAATTACTAGAAGTTTTAAAGGCAATGTGGGCAACAAGACAAGTAACTTTAGGAACCCACTTCATTGTAGTCCTGGGTTTAGGAGTACCATTGGTTTTTCTCGGTTTATAAGAGTTGAAATATCCCTGTTTGTCAACTCCAATAACATTCGAGTTAGATTTGAGAAGTTCTTTAAGTAAATCCACTATTTTTTCAGCTAAGGGATTATGACATAGATTTCTAGGGCTAATGTTATTAGATTTGACTTTAGAAGCTTGAAAAGGTTTTGAATTTTTGAAATTGTTTTGATTATTTCTCAAGTTCTTACCTTTTGAGTTCGAGGACTCTCTTTTTACAAAAATAGGAGATGCATTCTTATTTTTTAATGGAATATTTTTATTATAGCCCAGACCCGATCTATCGCCACATTTTTTGGATGCGGTTAGTAATTTTTCCAGCTTAGGGTCTCCATGGGCACTTTTCCAAGTGTCCTTAGAACTCAATAGAGAAGAGACTTCATGTTTTAACTTCTCATTTTCTAATTTGAGCTTTTCAAATTCAAATTTTTAAAACTTAAATCAAGTTTTGTTTTTCATAACAATCAAACAAATGGGACTTTTCCAAAACAACTTTTTCAAGTCTTCTTGTGGTTTAAGAAATTTTATTTTTTGAATCTTTAACTTGACAGCTATTTTGCAACTCTCCCTGTATAAGGCATTATAGGCGTCTTGGATATCATCTTCATTTTCATTTTCAAGGTCACTCCTGAGATTCTCATAATCAGATAAGTTACAACTATCTGAGGAGGTGACTCTAGCTATAGTCATTAGGGCTTTCACTTCATTTGAAGTTTCACGTTCTAAATCGTCTGACTCAGAAGAACTTTCAGAGCCGGATGATTCATCCCATGTTGCAATCACGCCCTTTCATTTTGATCTATCCATTTTGGGACATTTATTTGCCAAATACACATATTCATGATAGTTGAAACATTGGTTGTCTTTTACAGATTTCCAAGTTTTTTATTTGCCTTTTCTTTAATCATAAGGCTTTTAAAATCAGATCGTTTCTTATTTTTGAAAATTTTGTAAAATCTTTTAACAAGTAAAGCCATATCATCCTCAGTATATTCTAAATCAGTATTATCATTGTTTTCTTTTGAAATGGACTTAGATGACTTAAGGGCTATGGACTTACCTTTAGGAGCTTTGAAAATTAACTCGTATGTTTGGAGTGATCCGACTAACTCCTCAACCTTCATTGATCAGTGTCTCTAAATTCCTGAATGACAGTCACTTTGAAATTAAACCTCTCAGAAAGTGATCGCAGTATCTTAGCGCAAACCTTGCTTTCTGGGATACCATCGCCTAGACCCCACATGGAATTCACTATGTCATTTAATTCGAAGTCCATGAATGTTTCATTTTCTTCCATACGTATTTCCTCAAACCTTGTAGTGAGGATTTGAACTTTAGATTTCTTGACAGTAGTGGTTCCTTCATGTGTCATTTCAAGGATGTCCCATGCTTACTTAGTTGTATTACATGATATAATTATTTTGAATTCATCAGGTGATAAAGCGCAAGTAATGGCATTTAAGGCCTTTGCATTTGCACTGCTCTCATTTTTCCGAGGTGTGGTCCATAGATAATAAGGTGATTCTTTAATGGACTTGGTTCCATCACTGCCTAGAACCTCAGACACTGGTGGTCTCCATTTGGTCACCGTGGCTTGCCACACGCTTTCATCAATGGATTTTAAGAAAATCTACATTCTGGCTTTCCAATTGGCATAATTTGAGCCATCAAATGGTGGAGGCCTAGTAATAGACAGGCTATCGAAATTTGAAATATTAGAAGCTCTGGATCTTTAAACTCTGGGAAATTAATCCAAATAAATGAGCCACTTAGCTCTGATACCACTTGAAAGAGGTGAGCTTATAGTTTTGAACGTGAAGGTGAACTTTCCATCTTCATGTCTTGAACATAAGTTATTTTGTCCATCAAAATTTGACAGATAAATGTGCTTTATACATCACAACACTTATAGATGTTGTTAATACATCAAGTGTATATAAATAAAAACCATCTACTTGCTTGGGTTAGATATCAACAACCTGTATTTGCACCGGCAGGCTTTTACAATTGATAGAATGATGTTGTTGATGCATCAAGTGGATATAAATAAAAGCCATCTACTTGCTTGGATTAGATATTGACAACCTATATTTGCACTTGGCAGGCTTTTACAATTGATAGGCATGGGCAAGGCTAGCATCCCCCATTGGGCAGGCTTCCACATATAGTAGGCTTCTAGTGGGTACAATGGGTTGTCTCTTGGGTAACCGTACAAGAGCGTTAACGATGCAAAGCATGAATGTTTAATTCATCAGTAATCATATAAACTATTACATGCATCTCTCTATATGAGAGGCATTTCAGGTGTTCATAATTCCATAATATCTCATCACTAATCAGTCTGTGGGATCCCGGTCTTTTGCAACATCGCTCATGTGCACACGTGTTCCGACTCGCACCGTTGATAGACCATACACTGCAGCCTAGTACACCTAAAAAACTCACCAAAGTGATTAATTCTGAATGACCTTGAGACCTCTATCATGTGGGCCACGTCGTCGTTGCGGTTGCAATAATGAAAACTATGTGTCAATTCGACGCTCCGTTAGTGAGATATGACCCATCAAATGTACGGCCCAAATTATGTATCCAATAACACAAGTAACCTTTATTATACTAGGCTCATTGGACTTAGGCCCATGTGGGCCTAAAGCCCACTTTTAGAACATGAAAATTACCACAAAATAGGATAATTGCTACATGACAAAAATATGAGCTAGCACATATGAGACAAGCACTATAAGACAAAATTGGATTCTCTCCCAAAACCCATATTAGCTCTCTCCCCATGCCATAGAAACTCATCATGGTCCATGTCCACCTCCTCTTATACATGCATCCAATGCATGTATTGATTTGTGTCACATCACTTCAAACAACCAATTGTAACACTCCACTTTATCATCCACCATGCATCACCTACAACCAATAACCCTTATCCATCCATTAGTTAATGCATGTGTACATTTCTTCCACCTTGGCTAATGCATGCTTAGCACCATCCACCTCATGCATCCACTACTCATACCATAAATCACATTCCACCTCAATTTTAGCACCAATGAGATCTCATGAACTTGCCACATCATTTTGTCACCTCAACCCCTAATTCCCTATATAAGAGTAGGAGCTCTCTTGCACTTATTTTTTTCCTATACTTAGAAAATTTTTTAGATTTTAAGAGAGTGAGAGAGAGAGTGGGGCCAAGGTGTGACCCACCATTGATCAAGAGGGAGTGGACCACACATCATCATCCAACCATCCATCCATTGAAGTGAGTCTACACCCCTCCTTTCATCTTCCTCATCCTCCTCTTTCTTCCCCTTTTTATTTTCTTGATATGTGTGGGCCCCACTGGTGTGAAGTTCTTGTGTGCATGTATTTATATCTATGGTGGTCAGCAAAGTGGCCCATGTCAGTATGATCTACCATGATGAACATCATATCTACACCCTTCATTTGTAATACTGTTTTTATTTCTGGACAGCAAGTTCTAAAAATCATATAAAATCAACCATGATAAGATCGGAGTTGAAACTTGGGGATATTATGAATCCCAATATGAACTAACTTTGGACCATATTTCGTAGCCATCCAACGGTCCACTCATCCGTAACATCAAGTTTACTTGGCTACTGTCCAGCAACACATTCAGGATTCCGATTTGCCTAAATGGACCCATTTTTAACTCTTTTAATGAATGTATTAAAAATATACGTTCCATTGAATTCGTAGAAAATCGAACCAGATTTCCAACAGTATATAATAAGCCTCAATCGAAGTTTGGACGGCTGAGATCTTGGCCTTATACGAAAGATGTATTTGGGAGCTTATTATGACTATTCTTGTTTGGGCCATATCCGTGATTCCAACGGTCAGATGTATTTGATATTTTCTCTTAACTTACTTGAGATAGTTAATAATCATATGTATGGTCCCTATGGTCAGATTCTTTCATGATAAATTTAGAAAATTCTAAACTGATAGATACTTCTGTAAGGGAAAATCTTGAATTTCTATGTGTGGTCCAGATGGATCCAAGGCTCTGTATGGTTGAAAACCTATAAACGGCCTAAATGACTTGTTCCCAAACCATCCATTGGATCAGATCCTCCAACAAAGAATCTGATCATAGAGATTTCATCAATATATATTTCATGTGTTACTTGATGAATATGTTGGATCTATGTTATACATAACAATTATCCTCTCATTGATCCACTTGGGTGTGGGATCACTTGTGATTTATGCATTTTATTAGTTCATCCAATCTGGGAACCCATGTATATTTTTGTGTGTCTCTTATCTATGGTTTGCTAGTATGTGGGCCCCACTTGCCATTGAACCTATTTTATTCCCTTTACACTTTTTGTTTGCTGAAAATTTTCTAAGTACTTAACTGTATTGCATGTAAGCCTCTTTGACACCTTGTAGTAGGCCCTACACTCATAGTTAAGGGTGCCACTTCAGGAGATGTTTAATCTTATATAAGTAAGCTGGGATGTCTCACCTTTTGTCAGGAATGACCCCGAAGTGTTTGGAAATTGAGCCCTAAGTTGTGACAGACCTCATTTCTGAAAACTCTCTGATTATTTATGTTTTGTACCAACTTTGGGCCTCTGTAGTGGACCACACGCTGGAGGTTTCAGCAGGCCACCACTTGGAACCTCTAACCTACACTAATGAATATATAAATAATATTTTAATTAGGCCAAATCAGACCCCACATGATCAGGGAGTGGATCCCAAAATGTGGTCAGGCATGGTTGTGCAGAAAATCAAAGTGCCTATGTTTGGCCCTATACTAAATTTACGTGTGCACAACCAGTTAGTTCCAACTTATAATTTTTGAAGTGCATATATAGTACAATCAAGGGCACCTGACGGCACACTGAAATGTGGTCCCTTGTGATCTTGGGATATACTTAAAATTGGGTCAAAACTAATTCTGCACTATATTTCCTGCAAGTTTCTCCAAGTACCCATGTTTGGGTCATCACCGTAAATTGTACTCACCCAACCAATGAGGTTTGCCTTATAATTTGTAAAACTCATACATACAGCTACCAGGTGGTTATTCTCTTTCACCATATGTAGGTCCCACATGATCATAAATCTAAATTGAAGATGGCTAGAAACCAACATTTGTACAAAAATCTATTTGATGTAAAATTTATGTGAGGCCACATTAGTATGGTCCATCACCTTCCCAAAGCATTTTATACACATCTAAACTCTGAAAAATAACTCTCAGATATTATTGGGCTTTTTCTTGGTTGTTGTATAAGTGGCTAGTGGGCCCAATACGATATATGACATGAAAGATGTTAGCATGTTATCCTTTATGTTTGAGATTGTGCATTATTTCTAGTTGGTGGAATGTGTGGCGCCCACTTAGTTGTGGAACTAGATCCACACCATTGAAAGTGTTGTGGTTGGACATTTATGCTCTTGGGTTGGCTTATTGATTCACCAAGTGGGACTCACACTTGGCCTATACGACCCCATGCCTTGCATGTAGTTTAAGTCCAGTGTGGGAGTCACCTTAGGTAAGACGCACCTAGTGATGAGTGAGATGATGATACATGTATAGTAACGTGATAATGATAATTATGAGTTGTTAGTTGAAATGATAGATATGATTTAATGGATGGTGAATTATGGTATATGCGTTGATGATGGATGAGTAATTATTTGCGTTACTTGTGACATTTCTTATGTTAATCATGAAGTAAAGATGATCTTCATGGTAATGATAATGATATTATATATTTATATGCATGATGACAAAATGTGCTAGTTGACCACCATGCTTGATATATAAGTGATAATAATGCACGTATTGATTATCGTGATGATATTGTGGACAAGATAACTATGTTTTACTTGATGTATGAATGATGATAAATATATGATATTTGTGTGGCCCACATGGTGAGACCCAATATGATGTTTGGGTGGCCCATATGTGCAGCTCAATATGATGTTTGTGTGGCCCATATGTGCGGCCCATTGTAATATTTGAGAGGCCCATATGATGAGGCCCACTGTGATATATGAGAGGCACATGTAGTGAGGCTATAATGATGCATGAGATAACATGAGAGAAGTCCATTTTATTCCCAACCATTTGAGGGCTACGGGCTATTTCATTAAGCCCTTGTGTGAGGCCCATTATGTTATGTATGAGGCCCTTGTGTGAGGCCATGGGCCCCACTATATGTTAGGCTCTATGTGGGCCACTCCTTAGGAGAAATGTTGGTTAAATGTCCACATTGATGGGCAATGGTGGTTAAATGTCCACATTGTGACCTTCCCTTAGGCCTTTGTTAGGCCCATTCTTATCTTTCTCTTAGTGGATTGACCCTAATCATTGGGCCCCATTGATATGTGCATGATCCATCTATTCATATTGGGATAACCCAAGATTTGGGCCCCCATTGGCTGCTAGTAGGAGTTTTTTAATCTTGTAGTCCATCTAGGACTTATTTGGGCCCCCTAGGGCATCTAGCGGGCCATATAATAGCATGGTGAAGGAAGCCCGTTCCGGATCCTTAGGATTATAGGTAAGCCACCTAGGCCCAACCTCGATATGAGGAGAGTTCATCATTGTCGTAGACGAAGGGATCCGTGCTATCGGATTTGGTATATCCACAGTCGAGGACCGATCTTTATATTATAGTTTAGATCGGCTGTCCATCTATGGACCCCGCCTTGTATATAGGCCGGTTATTGATACCGATTATGAGTACGTGATAGCATAGCATCATGATACATGCCCATATGCATCATCTGTATGTTTGTTATGAGATGAGGTTGACTATTGCATGTGTCATTGGACAGGTTATTTATGGGACTCCCTGATAGGTGGAATTGTCCCGCATGAGTGCACCGTATGCTTTGGATTGATGCATGACCGAATTATGTGACTCATGCATCTTGTATTGTATGTTATGATTACTGTACGCCCTAGCGACATCAGGGTTATAACCTTCGCAGATATAACGTGGATGGCAGGATTGGACACCCAAAATTCTTGTTAAGTACGGTGGCCCAAAGGATGTCCCAGGGTGAAAGTCCCCAAACCCTTATGGTACCATAAAGGATGCTCCAATGTTTAGACCGAGTTGATGTATGAGCGCATGAGGCCGAATACAAGGAGGCCCCGTCTCCTACTGTGTCGTGGTCGGTTGGAAGGGGGTGTGGCCTTACCCGCCCGAGGTAGGGGGCAATTGTTAGGCTGAGTATGACCAGCTCATAAATGGGCCTGCTATCGACGTGTCGAATAGATATTGGTTGGCTATTTGCCAAGCGGATAGTGAGGTCTCTTCCACTTAAGGCCTGTTTGGATTCACGTTTAGGGTGTATTATATTGTATTCAGGTACTGTTCATATATACGTTGGGTGATTTTCATAATACATCCATCAGAAACATGCCACTAACTAATGTTTGGATAAGAGGTATTGTCCTAACATGTATACAGTTTCTTGTATAGATCAATGTTTGGAAACGACGTATAAGGGCCACACATTGTATATACATATAAATATTGGTAGTCTATGTAGTATGAAACGTATTTGTAAACTCTCATACATTCTATCCCAAGCGGGGCCCAGTGTTGTTTTTATGATTAATCCTAACCGTCCATCACGTTCTGATTGAATAATGATGACCGTTCATCCATTGTCCCCAACTTGGATTGATGTGTCTAACGGTATGGATGTCATAAAAAAAATCACAACATCCAAAAAATTTCCACACGGCACAAATGGACAAAATCATGACTCCAAACAATGTTGGATGAGGAGAAACATTCACGAAAATTTGACCGTGGGCCCCACCTAGGCCATTTTCAATAATCCCTACCGTTCATCCATTGTCACCCTATTCAATTGATGTGTTTAACGGTATGGATGTCATCCCAAATGGTTGTTATTGCAGTAGAGGAACAAAATTGCAGCTTAAGGCATATGTTGGAGGGGGGAATCGTTCACTACCAAATTCACCTGTGGGCCCCACTTCAGTTTCAAGCCGTAGAATTTGTTGAAATAGGTGGAGCTCACATTCGATGACCTTGAGATGCAAGAAGAGGCGAAGTGGGTCCGACATTGAGATCGCCGTTCATCCATGTGACCATCAAATAACAGTGAATATATTTTAGAAAATGGAAATTTAAAAATAAATTACGAAAAAAATTCAAAAACATCATCAGTGAATTTGTGATTGGATTATCCATCCCGATCTAAATGTCTCACAAAAATAGACCATGATACAGTCTTCAATCCCAACCATGATGTTTACAAAAAAAAAAAAAAAAAAAAAAAAAAAAAGAAGAAGAAGAAGAAGAAGAAGAAGAAGAAGAAGAGAAGTTGAGATTCTCTTCAGCCTCACATATACTACAACTGAAAAAACAACCTAATACCCGCATATAAAATCAACAATCCAAGCAGCAAACGAAGAAGCAAAGCCATGCATGGTTCGTCTCCAACAGCAACAACAGGCACTCTCTCAGGGTTGCCATCTTCCCAGCCATACCTGGTGCCGATTTGGGTTCGATCATGAGAGCAGCTACACAGTTGCCACTGTCCATTGTTGAGGGACGATGAGATGCATGAACAGCGAGATGTCCAGTTGTCTGTCGCACCGTTCGATCGGGGAAAGTAGCCTAAATGATATAGTAAACATTAAAAAATTCCGCCAAACAAGAAATGGATATGACGTAATCTTCACTGCTTTGACTAAGAAATTTTTTTATCTATGAAAAAAATAGTATCCTACATACCTGGTGCAGATTCCAAGTATTCGTAGTATCTTCAAAAGTCGTGAACGACTTGTGTTTGCATCCACTGAAACAGTTAACTTGAGCATTGCAATCATCCCATGTCGCATAGATCCCGGGATTCCTCCCCACAAACACCACATAATATACTTTTGCTTCATTTCGCTGCAAGCAATAATCAATGCCTTAATCAGGAGGATATCAGGAAAAAAAAATAATCTTCCTTTTGCCTGTAATTCTACTATCTAATCTCCATATTACCTATCTTTCGAAGATGTGGGCACCAAATTTCGATTCTTTGGCAAATAAGTTAGAAATTGATCCCCACAACCAACCTTGCAAAGAAAATGAATTGATCACGTCAACCAACATGGAACAAATTGATCACGTCATCGAAAATTTGGGAAATCTCCTTACCACCTCGATATATATCCAAATACAGGAGAGCTTCAGTAAAACCCGGATTTCAGGGCCCCGAATTCAAAATTAATCTGTCAAGATTAATTCGAGAGAAAAGTGTATTAGTCCAAAATTAAATATTCGTATTGACATTTAGACAACATAACCTTCTCAATAGTAGAAACATTACCAGTAATAATCTGAATTTCTTTACAATAAGCCGAAGTAAACCACGTCATTTACACATAAACAAAAAGTGTATCAGTCCTACATTGAATCATAATCAACAGAGCATTGTATAATCCAGAAATAAATGATCGAGGTGAAAGTGTATCACAAAAATTGGCAGTTTTCAAATACACCAACTCCAGTGATATCATCGCAAGGTTACATTTCAAAATAACAAATAGCTAGTCTGTATAAGTAAAACCCTGAATCAGAACAAGTAATTCAAAAGTAATCTGTCAAGATTAGGCCATACAGAAGAGTTCTAATAGAAATAATCACTTCTGTCAACACTAAATATGTCCACTTAAAAATAAAAAGGAGACAAAGTGCATTATGTATCAGTGAGCTTCAGTAAATCCTCCAACATAATAATCCAGGTGAAATTAATTTCTACTGCATAATGAAAACTGAATCAAGTTAGAAACTGAATCAGAATATCGAATATCAGTTAAAGTCAGAACCTGCAACATAAAGAAACATAGCAGATTCAATATATCGCATTCCATGATTTTAAAGTTTTAATTGTTGCTCCAGCAGCAAACAGATCATCCACAGAGTTGCCAAAAAGTTAAACCCCCAAACCGAGCCTTCATAGACTCGGATAAAACAGTATCTACCACAAACGCCATAAAAAAAGTATCTCCACAACATAACAGTACACAGATAAAACAAATGGCCCATTTTCATTCTGGGCCACTGCGAGGAAGGATAACTTTCTCTATCCATTCCTTTCTTCATTCATGTCCCAGCTTCATAAAAAAAAACCTGCACTGACTAAATCAGTCTGCAACACCCTTGCAGCCTGAATTTGGTCTTCATTGGAAAGACCATCCACCTCCTCAAGCATACCCAACAGCCACTGCCACTGCACACGCGTCATGCTCTTCCCCTATGTCATTGTAATGGTCAGGTTGTTCACAGCTTCTACGACCTCCCTCATCCTGTCCCCGATGTGTTCACTTGGTTTACTCTTCCTACAACTTATCTCACTCCCATCGGCGCGACTATGACGAGAACATGAAGTAGCTTCCATTGGGCTTTTGTTTGCTCGCTTTGGCCGATTTAAGGATCCCTGACCACCACGAACTAGGGAGTTGCCCTCCGGTCATCCTCATCTAAGGATGAGAGACGCACAGTCTGGCAGGGCTCCTCCTCCGAGTCATCATCGGAGTTCATTTCGTCACGACCGCGCTATTTTCCCGATATGGGAGAAGAATATGCCGTACTCGCAAACCACCGTGGGCACAGCCATTGCCAAACATGAAGGCGAGGTCGTCCCATCTTTACACATGTTTGCCTCACACCCGTTCGGCATAGGGGTGTGTCTGTACACACAACAACAAAAAATTGTAATCATTTATAAAAAATCAGATCGTAAAAAATTGAATTGCAAAAATAAAATCAAGCCTTACCGCGATGTATCCATCTCATACATCCTCAGTAGCAATCACCATCTTATGGTCCTCGTCCCATCTGAATCCTGAGGCATTGAGCATGTCCTTTATTGCCCAATATAGCCTCTTCAAGGTCCGAAGCCAATTGAAAATATGACGGTTCTCTAACAATATCCCACAAGTATGTTATATCTCCTTAATCGTGGCCTTGTAAGCTTTGGGTTTAAACCCGATGTCACTTTTAAGGCCCGATTCACCTGTTTCACCAACGCATCAACTAATACATTATTCATGCTGTCTGTCCATTGAATTCTACTTACTTTACTTGAACCACCTAAAGTACGCCTTCATTGAGAGTCATTTTTTTAGGATGGCCTGGTCCTTGAGTGCGTATGCTTTTTTTTAGGAGTGCCACATTTTTCAATAGGTGAACTGGAACACTGGCTCAACACAACAACCTTCTTTAGGGGTGATGACTCTATATCTTTCTTTTTCGTGTCCTTGAATGTGCTCCTTAAAAAATTCATTGAACCTACAAGCAAAAAATGTTAATAGAAATATGACAGCTACAGCCAAGTGATGCACCAAAGTAATGAGTCATAGATAGACACAATGATATTCATCACAAATAAATAGCAACAGTATCATGAAGATAGTGAAAATATGTTGAAATATTCTTGCTTTTAACAAAGCAGATCATTAAATAAACCAGGCAATCTAAGTACGTTGTCTTGTGCGTGGAAGACTATCATTTCATATTCTCTCAGCTATCTCGTCTCTCTTACATGTCCAATCATCATGTGTGCGATCCGTCACTCGATCTAACGCTTGTCCTTCGTCCACCGTAGTTACATCTACTGGGGATGGTGAAACATCCTCTGTATTGTCTCCACTGTCCTCAACTTCCTCAGCCAGTCCATCATCACCACAAATACGGATGAAATTATGAAGGACACAGCAAGCTATAATAATTTTCACTTGCGTTATAAACTTAAACTGAGGAGGAGTATGTAGAATAGGAAAACGGCCTTTTAAAAGCCCAAACGAATGCTCTATGACATTTCGCAATGTGCGTGACGATAATTGAGAAGTTTCTTTTTATTGGCAGGCTTCCTTCCAGTACGAAACTCGTTCAGGTGATATCGCACACCTCGATATGGTGCCATAAATTCAGGAGAATGTGTATATCCAGCATCAACAACATCATATTTTCTTACACATTACAAGATATGTTTCAGTTGAATTTCAAACATAAACACTTATAATGTAAATAATCACCCCCTATAGCCAATTACCATGTGGAATAAGAAAACAATCAGGGCGACGGGTTAGTGCATTTCAGATCACACGAGTATCAAATGCGGATCCATCCCAACCAGTAAACACGTATACAAATTTCATATCAAACGTACATGCGACCAAAACATTCTATGACAGAAATCCTTTCCTATTTCTGAAAGTTGAGCTTGATTCTTTTAGCAAATAAGCTGGAATATGGGTACCATCTAGAGCCCCGATGCAATCCTACAATTAAAAGTATGCCACATGATCAGTTCATTCTCTCAAGTTAAAATTTAGGAATTGCTCCAACATATCTACTCACATTACCTGAAAGTATGGGCTCCACAAAGGGTTGTCGGATATTTCTTTGGGTGTGTGTAATCTAGGAAACTTCACGTACTCTGGATATAGACCAATTATAGCATCCAACACTCTAGTAAAGTGTCTGCTTACAGTCTCACCAGATCTTGTAAAATGATGAACAATCACATGATTACGTACATTATGTCCGATAGTATGAAGAAACATTACAACCTGCTCCTCCATACTGCATCTCCTGCTGTCAAAAAGTAGATTCCGATCTCTCAACAGTGAACATAATTCAAAAAAATTGTCCCTGCCCATCCTCAGCTACGCAAGACACTCACTATCGCTCTTATTTATTATTCGGTTGATGAATCTATCCCTCTCAATTTGACCATCATTGGGTTTTGCCTTTATACAGTACCGACGATAGTATTCAGCTGCTCCGATAACACATACTAAAGTTGCAATGGTTGTTATTGCAGCAACTATTTCACTCTCAGTCCATTCACTGCCAGAGGACCTTTCATCGGAATTTTCCTCACTTTCGGAAGCCATTGCAATTCAATGGAATACAAAAATGATCTGAATGGGAATTAGAATAAACAGTAAATTTATATCTTCTGAAACATGAAATGATTATACAGCAAACACTTCCATTATAGTCGAGATTTTATAGGCATTAATAGTCTGTAAACATTTGTTTTCCGACATTGATGATATACAAAAAGTTGAGATGAATACATAATATTATTTGAGTATGAACATCAGAAAATTTTAGTAGATAATTTTTGAACTTGATGATGAACAAATTGATACAACAAACCTGTTAACATGCAACTGTTAGAAGTTGCATTTAAAAATTCTAAGTACACACATCAGTCAATAAAGGCATGAAGTTAATTTAGTCCGTAAACATTTGTTTTCCGACATTGATGATATACAAAAAGTTGAGATGAATACATAATATTTAAGTATGAACATCAGAAAATTTCAGCAAATAATTTTTTAACTTGATGATGAACAAATTGATACAACCAACCTGTTAACATGCACATGCAACTGTCAGAAGTTGCATTTAAAAATTCTCAGTATACACATCAGTCATTAAAGACATGAAGTTAATTTCGAAGTTGGAAAGCCATGAGTCTCTGTTAACACACAACAATGTAAGTGGATGAATCTACCAGCACTAACCAATATATGTTCGAAACTGCAAGGCATGAAGGTGGCATTGAATCTCTCTAATTATGCCACTTATAACCTTGCAGCCTTAATTTAACAGATGCATTATTAAATGTAATCAAGAGACATCATACAGTGAACAACCCATTCAGATAACAGGGAATATGATGCTGAAAATGGACAAGATATTATGAAGAGATAATCATCTTTAAAAGACCTAAGCAAATTGATTTGGGCCTTAAAAAAAAAAAAAAAGTGTGTTTTGCATATGAAAGGGTTTTGAAAGAGTAATACCTCTAAAACAGTATTAACCCGGATGATGCAGAGCCTACTGAGAACAGAAAACTTCCCTTTATAACAAATGGTTTTGAAGAGCTTATTCAAGGAAGGGTATATTACAAAGAGGAAGGTTATAATATATCACAAAGAGCTTATTCAAGGAAGGTATATATATATTGTAAGATTTCAGAATTTGGAAACTTATATATATACTGTAATATATATATATATTACAGTATATATATATATTATATATATATATATATACAGTATATATATAAGTTTCCAAATTCTGAAATCTTACAATATACAGTCATCTCATCTACCTAATTCAGCAGAGCATGCACCCATCCTTTCCAAACTTTGACACTTACCAGCAAGATACTGTGAAATCCCAAGTTGGATTTGGAGGACATAAGAAATCCCTCCCATCGGCAATATAGGCATAGAGGGTGCTAGAATAGGGTGTAGACAGACATGGGTGTATACGTCAGACCGTATACACGCCAATAAGGAGGGGCCTCTTGCATCAAAGAGGGTCATGCAAGATAAAACCTCTTTCCAATCATGGTTACAGGTCGTTGGATATAGCCAATCCGATTTCCAGGAGTGAAATGATCGTACCTGATGGATCGGCTTTCCGCAACACGAATGATATACACGAATGCTCGATTTGCAACGGGCAACCTTGCAGAGACTTATAATGCCCACTGTATGTACAGAGGGATCTTCGGAAGGGCCGCTTCGGAGTTAGATGGCGACATGAAAGAGGTCGGAGATGATCTATGGAGGAGGTGGTGTAGAAAATCGCCCGTTCTCCTCATGGAGATAACACTCTTACGATTTTTAAAATTCTCCAGCATGCAAATACGACGCAATGAAGAGAGTGTACAGATGGCAGCGGAGCCGTCTGACAGTACAATACCGTCGCAGAGAAGTTTTAGCTCCACGTGGTACTCGTGCGCGTGATATTCCATGGTCGGCTACTCCGAACCAAACACCGTTCATGTCACATCAGTCCCATTAATACCATACAATACACATGCAACTACGAATCCAAACAGGCCCTTACACAGTTGTGTGTCAAGTGTAGGGCGGCAATGTGGTGTATAGTGTATTAGACCCCGGTGATTGTCTAGAGAGGAACTATACTGATATGAGGATTCAAATAAGAACTGGCATGACTTATGATTGCATCTTGCATATGACATTGACTACGTAGGCCTTGCACTACATAACCTTGGTATGGCTGACAGCATTGTACTAGAGCCCGGTAATGATCCCAAAGATGAGTTGTACTGATATGTGGACTTATTGAGTGGGAGTTACATATTCAGTATTTGACTCATTCATTCATTATCCACTCGGGTTGGTGGTACGTAGCTAAATCATTATGTGTTCCTTCACATTGGCCATGATTTCGGTTGGGGCGCACGACCAACCTGAGATCAGGAGTTTACCGCATTGAGTCCGGCTAACTAAATTTAGGTATAGGACTAGTTTGGATAGAAGTCCCTTATGATGAATCCCACGGCTTGCGATACCATTTACTATCATCTCGATTACACACTCCAGCTTCGTCATTCTCTTGCATTGCATGTTACATTACACCCTCAGTATATGACATTTACGTTACTATGTTTCTACATTACATGGCCTAAATAAGGCTGATGATATTCGTGGACTTGTCAGGAATTGCATATTGCATTGCACCCTCAACACATGACATTTGGCTTACTATGACTCCACATGCCAGCTCTGTCATTGCCTTTCCATCATATGTCATATAGTAGAAAATGGAATTTGATCATCTTGTTCATAATGATTGGTTATTTTAATGATTCATGGTCGCTTGTTGAGTGACATGCCTATTATTGATGTCATATTCATAATAACATGTGTAGTTATACGACATGGTTAATTGACAACCTGCTCACCTATGATAACATGATTGGTTGATGACATGCCTATGGTTGTTTTGGATGTCTTTACGGGAGTACCCTGATAAGACGTGTTTTACTCTTGGCACGCAGTAGACTCACGAGCTGTAATTAGCTCATACGTATGATTACACTTTTCAGGATGCATACAAGAGTTGTTGGAGTTTGCTATTGTTTCCTTCATTACTGTTGAGCTGGTGCACCACATCATGTGTGACATGTCGAACAGGTTCGTCTCTTCGATATGCATTGATACCATGTACAAAATGTGTAAACGCCTAAACAGATTAATCATTTAAAAAAATTCATACTGAAAAATCCTCCTTGTAAGATCCCAGGATCGGAATCTGACATATGGGTGTTGGGAGCCGAGAATGGGATACTACGAAGGCTGTTAGCACCGGATTCAGCGATCGGGAATTTTGTGATCCCAGTTTCCGAGTCCATAATCAATTTAATATAATACAATCATTCATAATCATAATCATAATACAACCAACCATAGTAATACAACAATCTATTTTAATCATAGTATGGAGAGGAAACATGTTGGAATCACTCACTTTAGGATTTGGTGAGGAAAGTTAATGAGAAATCTGATGGAACAAATCGAGGAATACATATAATTCATTTACATTATACAAAAATATTAAAAATGAATGGATGACAAAAGATCAAGTCCATAAAACCCTTGATTTGTTTTGATCATTGAGGCCATAAATAAAAGTGATTCTTAAGGTCCACAAGGTAATGTACCTAATGGATAGAGTTTATCTTATCCATCCAAACTATTAAAAAAAAATAATAAAAAAAAAAACAAAACAAAACAAACTAGATATCTTATAAAACGACCCATCACATAGATGACTTGGATCTTATAACAGCATGTTATGATGATATATATTATAGCATGTGGATGTTGTCCTAAACACGCCTCTACATTGGATAAATTTTACCATACATTCACATTCCCTTTTATAATACATATGATACAGATATATCATATTATGTACATATAACATATTTTTTCGACGTGAGTCCTACTACAAGTATCTGAACTGTTTATATGGTTACCACTACTATGATGAACCTTGAAAAGAAATTTTGATCCAATTCGAAATCTATGGAAGCCACAATAACCTAGAAGATTATCGTATAACCACCATTATTTCCTTCCTATACGAACCACAAAAAATTTAGATATGTTTTAAATTTACACCCTGAACCCAAAGTGACCTTCCAAACCAAATGGATGGGTGGATACAATACATTTTGTTGTATTTGATGTCTTAAATATAATCAGATTCTGAACAAATTTTTCACGCAACTACGAAAGTGCGGGATTTGTTTCCGATTTCGTTTATGATTCTTTTTTATTTGTTTGGGATTCTTTCTAAAACTATATATATGGGTGTAAACGGGATTGTGAGGGATTCTAAGGCTTTCTAAAAAGGGTTATAGGGTTTCTAAAAGGGTGGAGCAATGGAGAGATTTGAGGATTGCTCAAGTCTAGTAAGTCCTTCCTCTTTGTAATTTTTGCTTTCATAGTAAAGATCTGTTGCTTTGTGCCGTGGTTTTTTTCCGAAAGGGTTTTCCATGTTAAATCTTTGTATTCTCTTGTGTTTGCTTGGTGTTCTTAAATTGCTATCCTAGATCCATCTCTGTGTGAATCCGCTGTCCAAAACCCAACACATATATCACTATGGGATACTCCACAATCTCATGGCACCTAGTATATGCACACACATCTTTATACGTGTGCATGGGATGGGGCCGTAATTTATTCATGGCGTCCATAATATGATCCATATACACAAATCCTAAGATAAAAAAATTAGAAGTAAAAAATTGAAGTATTAACCTTGTCTTCCTACTGTATCTTAATCTCTCTTTTCTTCTTTTTCTGCTTCGGAGAGAATGTCCCAACCTTATACCGAGAGGACGCTTCCTTGGATAAAATATTGAATTAAAATTTTGAATTTTGAATTTTAACCTGCTATAATAATTTGGGTGAGTATGTCACAACTAATTTCATTATTCCTTTAAATTTTGAATTTTGAATTTTAACCTGCTATGATAATTTGGGTTGTTACAGTGTAATTATAACACATACATCGTGGTCGGTGGTATCCACCCAGTCCATTTAATTCCCATTGTATGTCAAATAAACAGTGGGCATAATTGTCCCCACTGCTTTCTGTGGTGTGGTCCACTCAAGGTTTGGATCTACCTCGTTTTTTGGATTATAATCTAAAATGATCTCTTGAAATGGATGGACGGTTTGGATATAACACATACATCATGATGGGCCCACAGAACTTGGTGACGTCAACACCCCTCCGAGATCGGTGGTCTGCGGCACGCCACGCAATCCGCTTTTAGCATTAGAAGTTAGAAGCAATTGAGAACGGGTTCTGCTCATCAACAACCGGACATGTAACAGTGTTCTGTACATTTCTATACCCAGATGATCTGCACCGTCATCCACATCGTCGATGGAGAATCTCCTGAAATTTTCTAAATTGAACTATTCCAACACTTGGATACTTGTGAATGTTTTACATTGAACTTACCTGTATTTTCACTTTCATCTCTTTTTATAGGCCAACCGTCACTCGGTCCCAGTGTAATGGAATCTGGCATGTCGAGCACGTGCACGTTGGATTACGTGCTTGACAAGAATAGATGCACAGGATAAAATCCAGTTGACTACGAAGTCCTGACTCCTCAGAGGAAATTTCCATAGTATACATACCAATGATAAATGCCAAGTGCACTCTCTCTCATGCCAAGTGCACTCTCACACATCGACATCGAGATTAACAACATATGTGGATGACTGGAACCGTTCATTAGGCCATTCCCACTTTTCAGATACCATGTCTCAAAGCTCTGGCTGATCTGAAAATGAGGTGGGCCACATTTATGAATTGAATTTGAACATTGGAAGATTTTTCTTAACATTATTTAGTTTATACACGTGTATCACACCTGGTGATGACCATTGCAAGATATTGAATCTACACAGTGGAGATCACCAGATGAACGGATTTGATCTGTCACACAGGCTACTCTTTTCCACGTGTGGAGTACAGAGCTCTCCCACCTCCTCATGCTTGTGTCCCAAGCACGTATGGTAGGTTTTTTGTTGTTGTTTTTACTCGTCCCTTGTCACACTCATTCTATATCGAAATTCAAACTCCTTTTTGACTTAACCTCCAAACCAATCTTCGTATAACAACCCCAGCCATCACTGGCTAATCAAATCCTCATTCAATACCTCCATCACGAAGATGGACGGCACCAACACCTCTGATGGATTGCTGAACACCGACACAATGAGCGGGAGCAGGTTGAACTCAGGCATCGGCCTCGCCATCGGAATTTTCCTCCTCATCATCACCACCCTCACCGTTGCTTACTACTTCTGCGCCAGGTCCTGCTCATCCTCGCCTCGCCAGCCTGGAGAGCTCTACGGTCCCGCTCAACATCAGCCGTCCGTAGCTGACAAAGAAGTGGGCCTCGATGAAGCTACCCTCTTGAGTTACCCCACGCTACTTTACTCGCACGCCATGATCCAGAACAAGGACACCACCTCGTCTCGCTGCTCCATCTGCCTAGCGGATTACAAGGACACTGACATGCTGCGGCTGCTGCCTTACTGCAGTCACATCTTCCATGTTAAGTGCGTGGACGACTGGCTGCGGCTGCACCCAACTTGCCCTGTTTGCCGCACGTCGCCCCTACCGACCCCTCTTACAGAGGTTGTCCTGGTATGAAGCAAGCATTCGTATTGGATCAACTGCTTCCTTTTAGTAGAGTGTAAAATGAATAGTATCACTATCCATTGGTAGATACTCTTTATGGTAAATTACAATCGTTGTGTTTGCATTAAGAAAAGTTGTGCATCTAAAATAGAATCTGATTGCCCCAGAGATTAGTTGTGCATGATCTAAAATAGAATCTGTTTGCATTAAGATAATGACCATTTGTTTATAGCTCCTCTAAATGATGGGAGACAAGTGAGAGAGGTCTGAACCATTCATCAGTTGGGACTCTGGACTTGGATGGCGTAGTGGAGCACACAGCACCTATTCAGAAGGTCACGCTTACATGGATGAAGGAAACACATAAATATGAGCTTGAACCAAGAATTTTTTAACGGTGGACATTCAGTCACTAGTTTTTTCCTATGGTGAGGTCCAGATGAGATTTGGATCTGCATCATTTTAGAGCTCATGTCCTAAAATCATCTCGAATAATGGATGTATGGAGTGGATAATACACATACATCGTGGTGGGGCCCACGGAGCTTTCCAAGTAACACAGCACCGAGGTGGGGGTGCCGTGTGCTCCACTAGGTAATCCGAGTCCCTAAAGCATGGATGATCTGGCCCAAAAATCAGGCTGACCCACTTATCAGGTGGGTGCTATGTAGAGCTGGACTCGGATCGAGAGATGAGGGAAAGAGGGAGTGGAGAGGAGAGAGAAAGAAGAGGAGGAGGGAGGTGATGGAGGCGGGTAGCTGCCAGGCTTAAAAGAGGAAGGAGGGAGTGGAGAGGAGAGAGAGAGAGAGAGGGGGGGTGGTGATGGCAGTTGGTGGGGGCTGGGCTTGGAAGAGGGGGATGAAGGAGGGAGGGAAAGTGTCTGGGCTATTTGGAAAAGCAGGAACGCTGCAGTCTTTGACAATAAGATTGCATCGGTCACGGACGTGTTGGCGGGAGGCAAGTGGTGGTTCAAGGTGATTCAGGACAGCCGGCTTACAGGGAATTCGTCTGGTAGCCGGGGGAATGCTACGTGCAGTTTTTCTGTCCGGCTCAGCGGCCTGGCTGGTCAAGATCAGGTGGGCAGTCGGTGGTCTCCCTATTCCAGCCACCCTATGGTAGTGAGATGGGTCGAACCGCATTTCGGTTGGGTGAAGATTAACGTTGACGGATCGGCGTTGAGCAATCCAGGTAACTCAGGTGGCGGGGGTGTTTGTAGAGATGACAGGGGTGAATTCATGTTCACTTTTGCTACGGGTTATGGGGTCGGATCTAATGTCAATGCTGAGTTGAGGGCTATCCATGACGGGATGGAGAGGTGTCTAGCCAGAGGTATGATTAGGGTGGAGGTGGAATCGGACTCTCAGATTCTGGTGAACGTCCTAAGCGGGACCTTCAGCCCCAGTTGGAAATGGGCGTATTAGATCGCTAGGATAAACCGGCTCAGGTGTAGAGGGATGTTCCAGTTTCTTCATATCTTCAGGGAAGGCAATGGGGCGGTGAATGCTATGGCTGGTTAGGGAAGTAAAGAGCAAACATCCATGATATTGGGTAACTTGTTGGACCTCCCAACCCAAGTTAAAGGGCTTCTTTTTCTTGACAAGGTGGGGCTAGGTGCCCTAAGGGAAGGGGCTAGGGAGGTTAGGAGATGACCGGGTCGATTGCTTGCCTCAGCATCTTCTCGGGTCTTTTTTTTGTTAGTTTTGCATAGTTCGATTACTTTATGATAGGCTTCCCCTAGGGTCTTTTATTCCTAGGGGTTCCGGAATGTAATTGGTTTTTGTGAATATATGAAACGGAATGTAATTGGTTTTTGTGAATATATGAAAAGCTCTCAAGGCAATCTTTCATATATATATATATATATATATATATATATATATATATATATATATATATATATATATAGATATATATATATATATATATATATATATATATATTATATATATATATATATATATATATATATATTCTGAATCCGAGTCGAGTCAAGTTTCGGATCAAGTTTTGAGTCAAGTTGGATTGAGTTATTAGCTAATTCAGACTTGATTCGGTTTGAATTCGGATTGAACGAAGCCTATGCGGTTTCGACCGACTCACCCATTCGATTGGGGTCGATTCAGGTCTGAACGGGCCAGACAAGTGGAGTCAGGTGAGTCGAGTCATCCCATGCCCAGCTCTAGTGCTATGTGCAGAACAAATGGACAGCTGAAGCATGTTCTTTTGTCCTTCACCTCACGCACTAGACTGATTTTTCTTCCTTGCGTCTTCACGGTTGAGCCTAGACACGTGAGATATTGTATGAACTTTACAATCGGTTGACAAGTGATACAGAGTGCCGATCAGGTCAGTGTGGTGATCGATCATATATCCATGCCTTACAAATTTACTCCAATCATTAAATGATTTTCGTCAGCAAATCGGTGGCCTGCAACTGCATGGTGTATTCCATGGTTTCTGATTTGGCTAAATTCCCACGTATGCTTTGGATGACGGCTGATTATTATTCCCTTCTATATATCGATTATCGATTATATTTTAGGTTCCTTTCATGTATAGTAAGATTTATTTTCATTTATAGCGGTATATTGTATAAATAAATCCTATTAGAACTAGATTAATACAAAAGACTAAAGAATTCTTCGTACTCTTTGGGTTATAATGATATCAAAGCAGTTCCTTTAGTCTATTATTCATTAAGGGCCTGTTTGATTTTTAAGTGCCGGTGTAAATACCGTGGAAATGGATAATTATTACCATTTCACTTGTTTGAATATTCATGGGAATTACTATCATGAAAACCGGTTCAAAAGAAGTAGTTTAAATTTTTAGACCCCACCTTGATGTATATGACATATCTGTTTCATCCATCCATTTTACCACAACATTTTGAGACATGAGATAAAAAATGAGGTAGATCCAACACTCAACTGGCCCATACCAAAAGAAACAGTGGCGCCAGGAAGTTTTTAACGGTAAGTATTTGATTCACATTTTTCTATGGCATGGTCCACTTGAGCTTTGGATATGACTCATTTTTTGGCTTATATCATAAATTCATCTGACATAATGGATGAACGGTGTGGATATATGATATGCATCATGGTGGGACCCACAAATATTTTACATAATTCTCCGTTTTTACACCAAAAAAGTGACCGTCAAATCAAACATGGGAAGAGTACGGCAATTACGGAGGGAAATAATTATTACCATTTACAGGGGCATTTCCCAAGGAATTGGAAAATCAAACACGCCCTAAGTTTTCTTTACTGTCGTAGACTTGCAAACGTAACAGTCCCTAGCACTGCCATTACAAAGACAATTACCTTATCCGGAGCCCGCCGTCCAGAAATCGCTCGTGCATGTAGTCCACACCATCTCTGCCCAAATTCGGCGACACGCAATGCATCTCTCACCAGCGTCCTCGCTACCCTATAGCAAGAAAGCAAAACTCCAAACCGCAAAATTGTTATTGAAATTATCTTGATTAAAAATATTTTAAAGTAATGTCATGAGAAATTTTGGAGCATGTCTTGATTGGGAGAAACCTCCAAGCAACGAGACTTGGCGGGATTATACTCAGCTCGACCTCATTCTGTCGACTTGAAGTCAGCTCAGACTTAGTTCCGAGGCACGGCATTGGTGTCGTCCATCGAGTTTAACCGAAAGAATATGGGCATGACAATCACTAAGTCAGTCTGAATGGAGACACAACCAACGCAACGTCCCAGTAACACACGATCTGGGAATAACTGCATGACCACCGAGATCTGCACGTTCGTTAGTCATGCTTAGTGGCTAAGATCGTGCTGAGAAATATGGTCACGTTCACTCCGGTTGCAAGGTATAAATAGTCATCAAATGCATAGGAACAGGTACGCAATATCTTACACCCTAAGCCCCAACTACACTACTTAGACCCAGATTCCTAGCTTAACTTTGGCATTGGAGGGTCCCCTGCTCTAGCCAGGGTCTCCTTTGTCCTTCTCCTATGCAGGATTATAGGGCTCGGTGCAAGTGTTCAGAGCTTAACGAGGGTGAACTAGATTTTTGCATCAACATATTGGCGCCATTTGTGGGGAAAATGAGACAAAAAAGTCTTTGTAGCTTTGCTAGAAATAGCTAAGGGAAAACGGAAAGCACTTCTAGCACCATCGGCGAAGCCCGGGCCCATAGAGCAACAGCATTTGTCCTCAATACTCCACGCTGAGTCGGCCCCAATAGGACCATCGCAATGGACCCGAAGCCGCGGAGGCAAGTATCACCATTACAGAATCAAGTGCAGGCATTGGTAGATGAGATCAATCAGATGAAGCGGCAACAAGCGGTAAGTCAATATCCGCCCTTCGACCAAGGCGAGGCCGCTCCGCCTGTAGTAGAGCGACCCATCCTTGTAGGTTCGCAAACAAGAGTATCTCGGAGCATGTCGGCCCGAGCTCCGACTCATATGCGAGAAGCGGATGCCCGGGTCCCGACTTATGTGTCTGAGACCTCAGCATTAGCCCCGACCGACCTTCTCCATGAGCTGGATAGGAGGAGAAGGGGCAAAACACCCGAGGTTGAAGCTCATCGTGAAACAATTGCAAAGAACAGGGATCCATGGGAAGCCCAGCTTGACGAACTTCGAAACCAAATCAAGACCTTGCAGTGGAACCACCAGGCACCGACTCCAACTGCAGTGGAAGCGATGATGGAGGAGACCGAGCCTCTATTTACCAGTGACATCATGGGCGCAACCATGCCTCCGAGGTTCAAAATGCCCCCCATTATTCACTACTCAGGGTCCGGAGATCCAACAGAGCACATGTAGTCTTATCGCTCATGGATGCAAATCCAGTTGGCCTCAGAGGCGATGATGTGCAGAGCATTCTCCATAACCCTCATAGGGGCCGCGAGAAGTTGGTACCGACAACTTAAGCCGAGGTAGATCAGCACATTTGCCGAGCTCAGTAGAGCATTCCTGATGCAGTTCATCGTCCAAAAGAAGAGCCGTAAACCGTCGAATCACCTACTCACCCTCAAGCAAAAGAATGGAGAGTCGCTGAAAGATTATATCTCTCACTTCAATGAGGAGGCTCTGCAGGTCGACGATTACTCTGACAAAATGGCTCTGTCCGCGATGATCAGCGGGCTCAAAGATGGGAGGTTCCTCTTCTCGATAGGGAAAAACCCGCCGACTACGCTTGGAGAGCTCATAAGTCGCGCACAGAAGTACACGAACGCTGAAGAGTTCTTCAGCTCGCGAAAGAGTAACCAAAGCTCAGAACATTCGTCCAAAGAGAAGAGGCGGAAGGATGAAGCACCACCATAGGCAATTAAGAGAAGATCAGATGACAATGCTCCCCGTGATAGGAGGCCAAGCAGGAGGCCCGAGAGAAAATTCAGCTCGTATACCCTCCTCAACACGTCTCTGGAACAGATCTTACTAGATATTCGGGACAAGAGGCTGCTACATTAGCCGAGCTGTATGAAGATAGAGGCAGGTCAACGGGATGAGCGCAAGTACTGCCGTTTTCATTACGATCATCGGCACAACACCAGTAATTGTGTTGACCTGAAGGAAGAAATTGAAACACTCATCTGCAAGGGCCACCTACATCAGTACATTAAGGAAGAAAAGCAGGTCAGAAGGACGAGCAGTCAAGCAGGGCTACGGATGAAGGTACAGTAATACGAACGATATACAATGGTCCGTCCGGAGGTGGCGACTCGAACAAGGCCCACAAAGCTCATGATCGGAGTACTGATCCCAAACACCACATTCACTTGGCCGACAGGCCTAGAAAGGAGCTCCGAGTAAACCCATGCAGTCTTACGTTTACAGAGTATGACGCGCGTGGGATTCAACATCCCTATGATGATGCCTTGGTAGTCGCGATGACGATAGTCAATCATAAGGTATATCGCATCCTGGTTGACACTGGGAGCTCAACCGATATATTATACCACGAGGCATTAGATAAGGTGCAATTTCTCTCCCGGTCACAATAGGAGAGAGGCAGAATCAGGTCACTCTGTTAGTAGACTTCTTGATGGTAAACGTACCGTCAACTCACAACGTTATCATCGAGCGACCATCTCTTAACGCCATGAGAGAGGTTGTATCTACGTACCACTTGATGATGAAATTCTCTGCTGTCGGAGGAGTGGGCTATTTCAGAGGTGACAAGTGAGAAGCTCGAATGTGCTATTCAATAGCAGTCAAAAAGGGCTCAGCAAAGCAAGCCTTCACGATTGGTACGCTCGACCCCACGAAAGACACCTCGGTAGAGATTCCCTCTATGGAGGACCTCTTAACGATAGGTATGCTCGACCCTAGGGAAGACACCTTTGTTGAGAGTTCTCCAATGGAGGACCTCTTGATCGTCACGCTCGATGGCATCGATTCGACCAGAATAGTCCAGCTCGGGTCATCATTGAGTGCCGCGCAGCGGGACCATATGCTAAATTTTCTGCGATAGCATGAAGATGTCTTTGCATGGTTCCACCAGGACATGTTGGGCATCTCCCCAAAAGTCATGGTCCACAGGCTGAATGTAGATCCAGAACATAAGCCAATCAAACAGAAGAGGAGAGCTTTTTATCCCAAGAGGTACGCGGCTATCGCTGAGGAAGTCGCCAAACTCCTTAACGTTGGCTTCATGGAAGAGGTCCACTACCCCGATTGGATAGCCAACGTTGTGCTCGTCAAAAAAGTCAACAAAAAATGGTTGGTCTGCATAGATTATTTTGACCTCAACCAGGCTTGCCCCAAGGATAGCTTCCCCCTCCCAAGGATCGACCAGCTGGTTGATAGTACATCCGGGCATGAGCTCCTAATGTTCATGGATGCGTATTCCGGCTACAACCAGATAGTTATGCACTCCTCAGATAGTCAGAAAATGGCTTTCATCACGAACAAAGGACTCTAGTGTTACCGAGTCATGCGATTCAGATTGAAGAATGCAGGGGCTACCTATCAACGACTGGTGAATAAGATGTTTGCTCATCAAATTGGAAAAATCACGTCGATGACATGTTAGTGAGAAGTGTCAAATCAGCTGACCATATCTCGGATCTGGCCGAGGCCTTCTCCATACTTCAAAAGTATCGGATGAGGCTAAATCCGAAAAAATGTGAGTTCGGTGTAGGTTCAAGTAAGTTCCTCGGTTTCCAAGTCAGTCAAAGGGGAATCGAGGCCAATCCGGAAAAGATAAGGGCTCTCCTGGGTATGAGCTCGCCCCGAAATTTGAAGGAAATCTAATGCCTTACAGGGAAGGTAGCCGCACTCAATCGTTTCATTTTCAGAGCCACAGATAAGTGTCTCTCCTTTTTTTAGCAATTTAAGGGTAGTAAGAAGGCAAAGTGGACTCCTGAGTGCGAGCAAGCGTTCCAACAACTAAAACAATATTTGGAATCGCCCCCATTGTTGTCTAAGCCAGAGAAAGGGGAACCGTTGTTCCTCTATTTAGCCGTGTCTTCCGCGACCGTCAGCTCAACCCTGGTCAGGGAGTCCGGGAAAAAGCAATACCAGGTATACTACGTCAGCAAGGCATTGATCCCAGTAAAAATGAGATATCCAGATATGGAAAAACTTGCCTTAGCTCTGATCATTTCGGCTCGGCGGATACGTCCATACTTCTAAGCATACCCCATTATTGTCCTCACAGATCAACCCCTCCAGCAAGTGTTGCAAAAACCCGAAGTGTCCGGACGGTTAACCAAGTGGGTGGTCGAGCTTGGCGAGTTCGACACGAATACCGACCAAGAACGGCCATCAAAGGTTAAGCGGTGGCCGACTTTATAGCGGGATTCACCGCTCAAAATAATGAGGCATATAGCTCAGCTGCACCCATGAGCTTAGTGGGGAACTCTGTGGTCATTCCTATCCCTCAGTGCGCCGAGGAGACCGAGACAGAGGATAAGTGGGCATTGTTTGTGGATGGTTCATCAAACTCGAATTGAGGGGGGCAGGGATCATTCTAGTAGCTCCCGACGCAATGATAGCTCAGTACGTGATAAGGCTCGGATTCTAAGCCTCCAACAATGAAGCAGAATATGAAGTCTTGCTGGCTAGACTTAGACTGGTAGCCTCCCTAGGAGTCCGAGTTTTGAATGTTAAGTGCGACTCACAGCTCATCGCTAATCAGGTATGTCGGAGTATGAGGCAAAAGAAGCTGGAATGGTAGCCTACCTGAACAAAGCTCGGAGGCTAATGAGGAAATTCCAGGAGTGATGCGTCAGCCAAATACCGAGAGCCGAGAACTCTTGGGCAGACACATTTGCCAGAATCACTTTGGCGACTAAGGGGAGAATTTCGAGATTTGTCCCAGTGGAGTTCTTGAGTAGGCTGAGCATCGACAGTCCCAAAGTTATCCGACCCGTGCAGGTAATTCCGAGTTGGATGGACCAATAGTTGAGTTCCTCATGGACGGGAAGGTTCCTGAGGACAGGTTAGAGGCTCAACGCTTGAGGATTAGATTAGATCGGCACGATATGTTATCATCGGTGATATCTTATACAAGAAGGGATTTTCCCAACCGTATCTGAGGTGCCTGCGGCCGGATGAGGCCGAGTATGTAATCAGAGAGATTTATGAAGGAATATGCGAAAACCATTATGGTGTCGGAGCTTTGGCATAGAAGATCATTCCTTAGGGATACTTTTGGCCGATGATTCAGGCTGACTCCAGAGACTTCATTCGGAAATGTGACAAGTGTCAAATATTCACAGCCGTCCTCAGGCAGCCAGCGGAAGAGTTGACCCCCATGAGTAGACCATGGACATTTGCTCAATGGGGGATCGATATCATTGGGCGTCTGCCGCAAAGCAAGGGGCAGACCAAATATGCGATCATAGCAGTCAATTATTTCACCAAATGGGCAAAGGCCAAGCCATTTACAAAGATTACCAAGCAAAAGATAACGGACTTCGTCTGGAAGAACATCATCTGTCGGTTCGACATCCCACGCATCATTGTGTCCGATAGTGAGAAACAGTTCGATAATAACAAGTTTAGGGGTATGTGCCGAAGGCTTGGCATCGTCAACGCTTACTCATCAACGCTTCATCCTCAGTCCAACAGACAAGTGGAAGATGTGAATAAATTCATCAAGCATCATCTCAAGATAAAGATGGAGAAAGCTAAGGGCAACTGAGCCGATGAGCTTCCGTTTATTCTCTGGGCATACAGGACCATGGCTCAGTCAACTACAAGAGAGACCCCCCCTTTCTTTCTCTCCTACGGCTCAGAAGTTGTCGTCCCAGTCAAGATAAGACTTCCCATAGCGCGGGTACGAAACTACTAAGACAAGCAGAATACCGAGCAAGTCGCAACAAGCCTTAACTTGCTTGAAGAATTGCGAGACATTGCCAAACTATGAGTTGCTGCTCAACACTAGCAGGTCACTCATTTCTACAACTCCAAGACCAAAACAAGGCATTTTCGACCAGGTGATTTAGTCTTGCGACGTGTGTTCCAAAACACATCAGAACCCGGGGTAGGGTCTTTGGGACCTAATTGGGAAGGCCCCTACCAAGTTATCAGTTCGGCTAAACCTGGTTCTTACTAACTCGAGAGCTTGGAAGGGTGTCCCTTACCGCATCCATGGAATGCCGAGCACTTGAAAGTCTACTACTCTTAAATGGAGCAATGTAAGGGTTGGTTCATCTTGTCATAAGTCTACTGTTTCAATAAAAGTCGCGTCTTTCTACAGAAAACTATCCAGTTCTACGCAATCTACAGGGGACCCCCATGAGGGATAAGGTCCTACAGGAGGGTCGGCCGTTTGACCGGACAGTCAACTCATTTTTCAAGTGTGCTACGAGGGACCGTCTCTCATGTGCAGAGGCGGAATCCTTCGACGAGCAGACTCTTATAAAAGAGGTCGGCTCGTCATTTGACAAATTAACATTTGACGGATCAACAGTCATCAATCACCATTCAACCATCGACATAAAAAAGGAGAAAAAATATCATCATCCAAATATCATCATCCAAGAATCATCATCAAACCATCATCATCCGAAAATATCCAAAGTGACGCCTAGGCGTCACAATATCCTTTGAAGTCGACTATAAAAAGGGGGGGGGGTTAAGAGCTACTTAGCGGGAGGTAGATCAATACCAAGGGGCTGAGAGGCAGGAGGAACCTCAGAGTCGGGAATCTGGCTGGAAGGACTGCCTTCAGCTAGTTCCTCCCCAGCGTCATCGGCTGCGAGGGCGTCGAGGATGAGGTTCGAATACAGCTCCCGGACGTCGTCTATGCAAGCACTATAACCGTAATAGTAGAACTTATTGGCCTCGACGGTTCTCTCCGCTGAAGATTTATACTCTTCAATGGCAACAGCAATCGTAGAGGCAACTGAAGCCTCGAACACAACACGTTGGGCCACTTTAGCTTTCCCAACCTCAAGCTCTATCTCCACAACAACATCAACTTTGGCTTGCTTCAACTCGGCCACCAGCGAGTGTTATCCTCCTCTACCGAGCCGAGATGAGCCTTGATATTACGAGTTCAAACTCGAAAGCATACAACGGGCTTGGAGCTCATTGATGTCCACTTGGTATAGCAGCTCTCTCACCTTCTCCTCAGCCAGTAAGCTGCAAAGCTCCTCCCGTTCTTCCCGAAGCGCTCCGACCTCGCCTTAGAGAGTTTCTATCTCCATGTCTTTCCTAGTCACTTCCCTCAGTCTCTCCCAAGTCAACAAGAACATGGGTGGTGACTAAATTGAGAGCAAAAGTTAGGAGCAATTCAAAATCAAATAAAAGGGGAATCTCATACGAGAGTTACCTTGTAGTAGACAAAGGCGATGTCGTTGATAAAAGACTCATGTTGGTGGGTGAGGAGATCAGCGATCTCCTCTTCGAGGGCATGCTTCGTCGCCCAGTTGACTAAGTCGTACATGTGATAGCCCGGAGGAAGTCTTCCAACCTCAGGGAGGGAAGCAAACCTTGCCGCCTCTCCAACGCCACTGTCAGCCGAGACCTGAGCCTCGACCATCGCAGTACCTCCGTCCCCGGGGGGGAGCATCCCCTCAGCAGCTTGGCCGACCCCCTCATGCTCGGAGGAAGAAGGGATCACAATAAGAGGATGTTTGGAAGTTGTTGGGGGCACCTTGGGGGCTTGAGGGGAGGTAGCGTCGGGTCGGATGGCTAGGGCCAGAGCGACCTCAGCCCTAGATGCAGCTGCAGTTTCGACCCCCACGACGGCGTCGGGAACTGCAGCAACAGAAACCTCGACCTAAGGAATCTCCTTCCTCTTCCGAGCGGTGATCTTCACTCGAGGTTCGGTAAGCGGCATCTCCTTAAAGGGTGGGGGTTTCCTCTTTTTAGATCCGGAAGCTTCGACCATACCTGCACAGGCAGTAGAAGATAAGGAAACCTCCGAGTCTATGAAACTCCAATATGGTGAAGTGATACTGACTTAGAGCAGAAGGGAGTGGCTTGAGTTTGTAAAGCCCGGACTGATGAAGATTATCCGGGGGTGATTACGTAGTGCCAGATGCGCTGCTCTTCCGTGCGTAGCATCGCTCTGACAACCTGAGCTTTGAGAGGAGAAGAGAGTTGGGGGGGCTCCCTTTGGGTATTCTACAAAAAGAATAAGGAGCGGTCAGAACGGTTCAGGTTGAAAAATCATGGAAAAACAAGCATCTCTCGGGATCCGACCTGGGGTGGAGAATCTAGTGGGCACTTGAACCCACAATTTATGAGCTCGGCCGCGGGCGCTTCCCATTCACCTGAAGCCCAGAACCACTTGTTCTTTCAATCTTTATTAGAACAATGAAGTCTGAGAATGAGGCTTGAACCCTGATGGGCCCAGGTAGCAAAATAATACCAGCACGGCTCAGTACAGTCGTGTTTGGCCTGGTAAAGCAACTAGAACTCATCGGGCATCAGCTCCTGGTTCTTGGCTTGGTGCCATATCATATACGACGTCATCAAGATTCTCAAGGCGTTGGGGACGAGTTAGCCCGAGGCTAACTTTAGGCGTGTTGTCAAGGTGTGCAAGAAGGGGCGTAAAAGAAGCTGAAGCCCATATTACAGAGCGCAGATGAAGATGGCGACGTCGCCCTCAGTAGGGTCCCCAAGGGCATCATGGGGGGTAAGGGCTCGTATGTGGACAGAGTCAGGGATCTGGAATTCCTCGCAGACCCAAGCCATCTGGGACTCGACGAGCACTAAGCCCCCGGGAAGAGCTCCATAGCTCGGCCACCAGAGTATCCGACGATAGCCCTCCCCATCGGGTCTCGGGGTATTCTTTTTATGCCCCTAGGATGAGCACTAGCCCCCTTTACCCTTTTTGGGCTGGGGATGGAGAGGTATCGTCTCTAAGGGACCTTCAGAGGCCTCAAGCCTAGAGTCCGAGCTCTCCTGCCCGGAGTCGCCCTTATACGCGTATCCCTCTCGAATTTCACCCGATCAGTTCGACATTGCAGATTGAAAGTGAAAAGAAAAAAAAAATGAAAGAAGGTTGGGAGGAGGAAAGACTCACCGGAAATCACCTGCTCCGGGGAACTTCCGCAACAAGCACCTTCGTAGATAATCGAAAACAAAGTTGCTCTAGAGAGGGGTATAGGGGTTTATATAGCCCGAAGTTGTCATCCGCAATCATGACGAACCGACGCATCCGAAGCTGAACCGTCACAAACTGAGCCTGCAAGACACGTGGCGATGGGCCATTAGCCAAGGAATGCCGAGCCATGTGCTACTAACATTGAGTAGCTATAACGATGTCATTCCGTCCTTTGGAATCCATGTGGCAGCTCCACAGTTAATCTGACGATTCAAATCTACAACTGTCACCACGTGTTCATCAGCTACAGGCCTGTAGTTGAAGAGTCACGACGACACACCTTCTTGATAGCAGATAATCATGATTGCGACCATACGCCTTAAACGAACTGACTCTTCATAGCGTAATGGGTCGAGGATCGTCTTCCCATGTAATTACTCTCTGAGTTCGAGTTCGTACTTAGAGAGTAGGGGGCTTCTGTTATGGGAAAATTTGGAGCATGTCCTGATTGGGAGAAACCTACGAGCAACGAGACCTGGTGGGATTATACTCAGCTCGACCTCATTCCGTCCGCTTGAAGTCAGCTCGGACTTAGTTCCGAGGCACGGCATTGGTGTCATCGTCGAGTTTAACTTAAAGAATATGGGCATGACAATCGCTAAGTCAGTCTAAATGGAGACACGACCAGCGCAACGTCCCAGTAACACACGATCTGGGAATAACTACATGACCGTCGAGATCTGCACATTCGTCAATCGTGGTTAGTGGCTAAGATTGTGCTAAGAAATACGGGCATGTTCCCTTCGGTTGCAAGCTATAAATAGACATCAAATGGATAGGAACAACTACGTAATATCTTACACCCTAAGCCCCAGCTACACTACTTAGACCCAGATTCCTAGCCTGTCTTTGGCATCGAAGGGTCCCCCACTCTAGCCAGGGTCTCCTTTGTCCTTCTCCTGTGCAGGATCACAGGGCTCGGCGCGAGTGTTCGGAGCTCGGTGAGGCTAAACTAGATTTTTGCATCAACAAGTAATATATATATATATATATATATATAAATAATGGGTGTTTTGTGTGTGTTTGTGGGAATAGTCACATATTAAAAAGGAGAAGAAAATTTTTGGTTTATAAGTAGGGTACTGAGTACCTTACTATTTACTTAGTGAATCTATGAAGTACCGAGACTTGTGTGACATACTCACACTCACACAAACGGGCACGGCTCGGGCTCGGGCTCAGGATTGGTGCAAGGGCATGGGCATGTGAGGCAGCGTGGCTATAATGACGCACTTCGCATGTGCGCATCGTGTCGCAAATGGGTTGCTCTCTCGCGAACCAGTGCGATAGTGGTTATTGGTCAAGTGGCTGGAGTGTTGTAGGTAAGAGGTTTGAGAGAGACCTATCTACCTTATATAGGGGCTGTAACTAGTCGTTTAAGAGGCCTGGTGTAACTGCTCATGCAGTATTAAACCGAAGCATGCAGAAACTGTTGCATGTGGCTAGCTTAGTAGTCATAAATGGCTAGCCACTAGGTTTAAACAACTAGCATGCATCTGGTTTCCCACCTATAAAATGGTAAGAAACTGCCAAATAACTACTAGTTTCTCACCAACAATCAGAAACGGTCATTTTGAGTTATGACCCTAGACCAAAACTTCCAACTACCCTAGCCTATATAAATATATCTTGGATGTAACAACCCTCAATATCAACACGCAACAAAAATTTTCCCTTCCTTACATGCCGCTAGAAACTAACACAAACCTGTTAGCAAGAATACAGTGATAAGAAAGTTCAACCACACATTGAAACTAAACAACCATCATCAACAAAAACTTATTGGGGTTGATCCTCCTAATATAACTCACATAGACTGTAAGATCAGCAAATCTTTGACCAGGGCCCCTTTAATGATACTTCCAAGAGAATTGAAAGGTGCTGATCGGACTAGATTAGGACGTGGAACCCACATCCAAGTTGTGCGTGTACAAGGATAATGTACACACGCTGTGCACAGGACTTAAGCATCGGGTCAAACGAGAGTTGACCCGATCAAAGCCAAAATCCCTCGATTTTTAATGTATTCCTGCCCATCTCAGATTCAAACCAAATCATCCGTTGTGGGCCATCATCAGTAATCTTTAGAGCTGGTCTCCTCAGATTCGAACCGTTCATCATGTTCAGTTGGCCCCACTGACTAGGACCATGAAGAGAAACGCGGCCATGGGCGCGCCATTGATCGCGAAACTGCGATAAACACACCGTTACCTGACACAAAAGCCAGATCCACATCACACCAATGTGCCAGAAAATCCAGCCATTTGGAATGAGTGGTCACCACCCACGCATGCAAGAAAGGCCTCGCCAACCCTACTGCTTTCCAAAAATGCACCCCTACCCGTCGGAAAGTGGAAAGAATCTTTCTTATTGAGGAAGGACGAATCTCAGTAGATCACAGGCTTTTGAAAACTTCATCCAAGAGATCTGGGACGTCCGGCCGAGGGCTGTCCGAAAAATCTCGTAAGAAAGCCGAGATATTGGCGAGATGCAGCCATATCTCGAACCACCCCCGTTTTAGAAAGAAGCATCACCAACGGTCCATCCATCATCGTGTAATAGACCTAACGGATACCATCTGGACCATCTGAACGTCCTAGATCGTTGAATCACTCGTCCCGTGCGAAAACACCATTATCAGCCGATCATCCTCTCCAATCTGGCCGTTTGACCCATATCCTATAAATCTAAGCCTTTCACACCTCCAAACCGTTCATCATGTGGCCCACCCCATTTAAAGTCCATCAGGAACAATCGTATAGGCCCATGCACTAGATCTAATGCATAGAGAGGCCCTGATGGTAAGCCATTCTCGGCTAACTCGTGTTATCTCCACGCTAATCTTCATGATTAGCTGTGGAACCCTCCAGAAATGGAATGGCTATATATAGCCATGTGTTAGGTTGAATCCCAAGGTAGAAAAGAGCAAGAAAATAGTAAGTGAAAGAGAGAAAGTTCTGGGTGCCGCTGGAGCGAGTTGTAGGCCTGGTAGCAACTCGACTTAGTCCGAATCGTTCAGCTTCTGAGAGAAAGCTGAGAGAGAGGAAGGAGATAGTGAGAGAGAAAGGAGAAGGGAGAGTGGAAGAAGAAGGTGAGAGAGAGAACCAGCTACTGGAACGAGTTTCGAGCTGCTGTTCGATCTTCCCAGCGCGGCTGCCATCGTCCACCTCTACGACTTCTCCCAACTCAGCACTACCAAGTTGCAGTGAGGATTCCAGGCAGTGACAGAGTCATTCTCCCTGAAACGGCCAGACCAAACCAACTCATACCAGCTCATGTTTCATCCAAACACTCCAAGGGATATCAAAATCCTACTCGAGCCGAGTCCGCGATCGAGTTATCAGTCTGGAGTGAGGTACGACTCATCTCACCATCTTTAACAACTGAGAATGCCCTCACCCAGCTGCTGCTCCACCAACGTGCTGCCAGGACTAGGTCAGATTGGTGATAACTTGTTCCAACCCGATCGTCTCGGCCCGAACTTCTAAAGCCTGGACGAGTCCATGAAGCTAGTCATCTCCCGAGCTCAGCACTCTGATGTGATTTGACTCGTGGTGGGACTGAACCAGACTTCTCTGCACCATCGTATAAGACCACTCCCTGCAACAAGTATAACTCAAAACCATTTCCGGCAAACTCCATTGCAAACAGTCCATAATGAATTAACTCAGTAACAACTTACTAAAATCTCAGAATAACCTATCCAGGTGTCATTCACAGCAGCTCACCTTGAAAAGTAACCACTCCTTAAACATGTATAACGCCTGAAAAGCCCCTGTAAGCTCCATTTCATGCAACTCATTAACGAGTTGACTCAATATTCAAACCAGACTTCAACTCAGTCAGTTATTAGAGCTGGGACTTAAGTTTCTATTTCGCTGATAATGGAAGACAACTTCCACCTGGATTTGAAGCTAAAAAACTCACAAGCTTCAAGTGAAACTTCTCCCAACTCGATCATGAGTTGATTCGTCCGGTTTCCCAACCGAGTCAACTCGGTAGCAACTCACTGTTAACTGCCATCTTCTATTTAGGAAATACCTAAGATCGTCTACCTTGAAGGACATCCTTTCCTTCTATCAATTCAAACAAGTAAGTAAATATACTTTCTTTAACTATTAAGCTACAAATGAGTTGAAATTAGAAGTTAGAACTTACGATTGATTGGATTTTTAGGATCATCACACACACTTCATAGGAACATTACAAATCAGAAAATACCCCAAGGTGAGGGATATCCCACATGGCTTCTTCATTTTCATTGAATTCTAAGATAGTTTAAGTTTAAATGTTTAAAGACATTATAATTGTGTAATTAGTAGTTGTGTTTCCCCTAACCTTGAATTGACATGGGTAATCATATGGGAATGCCTTAAATCGTGTTACTCTATCCATCTCATAATAGTTGTATCATGCTCATTATGCCACATTTGAAATTGCTTAAGTACTTATATACTTCTACTAGTTGCGTTGAAGTTAAGAATTCTTGTTCCCATTCCAACGATAAGTTTGCTCCATTACTCCTAATATGGGTTAGATTCATTGTAATGAATTTTTAGAGTAACACCAATGGTAATTTAGTTCTTTAGTTTCCCGTATGGATGTGATGAATATAACTAGTACATTAAATTCCCTTACTCAAGCTTCACTCTTGATAACTATGGAGTTGGAATTTAGCCTTACATTCTCTACGAAATTTTAATAATTACTTAATTATGGGCATAGTCCTACTAGTCATGACAAGGGTCATGATAATTCATTTCATCCTATGTTATAAATTAAGGTTATGTGTGGAATGTCACCTTTTATGAGAAATGTAGAATAAACTCGTCACTAATTTAGCATGCTTGGAATATTTCATTTATGGGCCATCATCTGGACTTAGAGAAAGTAAAGCATTTATGTGAACTTATGCTTGGATGTTTGATATCCTATTAAAATACTGAAAGCTTTGATAACATTTATGAGAGAAATCCCATTCATCCTATGGAGTGTACATGAGTATCATGGTGCATGACATAAACGCATGACATATGAGCTTTTTCGAGTGCTCAATGTAAGCCACACTCTATTCAATTTGATATAAGTCCTACCACTTCAGTTAGACTCCCAGAGCATGTGCATTTGTGCCACTTTGGGCGCTCTTTCTTTATATGGTCTTTTCCGGGTGGTTAGTTCTCCTTAGCATGTACCTTTGTTTACTTTTTCGGGTGTCTAATTCTCCTTGAGCGATCTATATTTCATAGTCTTTTTCGGATGGCTAGTTCTCCTTGGCCTTTGCGTACTTTTTCGGGTGGCTAGTTTTTCCTTGGGCGACCCTTTATTTTGACAGCTGGATGTGCATCCCCAGATATGTGACTTGAGCATACATTCATAAATCCATACATCTACATTCAAGTTATATTATCCTCACCATGATTGAATACTTGTGGTTTAAACTGCTTTAGAATGACATGATATGCATGAATCCTTGCGGGAAATTCTCACTCAGTTTTCACTCACCCAATTGTGTGGTTGCACCAAATAGACACAGGTATGATGGAGGAAGATGGCGCCTATGATGATACTCTTGGCACAACTGAGGAGGAGTATGGAGAGGAGGAACCTTATGCTGATGTAGTTGAGTCATTGGGGCTCAACTGATAACATAGGATATATTTACTTTCATGTTCTAGACATTATCTTTATTTTGCTTAATTTGAGAATTGTAATTAAAAATCCCCTGCTATGAGATCTTGCTTTACTTCATACTTTCACTCACGCATGATGAACTCGTTTTAATAGTTTATACTATAGTTATATTTCGATATTATGAAATGTGTTAGACATTAGATGAATGGTAGTTTCATTTTATGACGTAACCCTCGGGATTCTCGTACTCGAGCGATCATCCTCGGGTTATGAGAATCAGGGTGTTACATTGGATGATTCATTTCACCATCACCAACCAGTAAAAGCTCTCGTGTTCTCTGATCAAGCCAGCAAGGTTCAATATGAACCTTAGCCAGCAAGTCCTCAAGAAACAGACCAGTGTAGTGGTCTAAGCCAGCTATTTCTTTTCTGACATTCTCTCTAATTTGGGATTTTTCTTTAAGTTTTTTATTTACCAGAAAACTGTGTACATAGAATTCCATTAGTGGTTGCTTCATGCTTGCTGAACGCAGAACCATATACAGGCTCGTCGTATCCTAGGAGCTATTTTCCTGTAACTTGTCAGCAGTCTTAATTACTTTGATAAGGGGTGAATAACACTTTAAGGACATCGTGATCAAACGTGCTTCAGCCTGTCCTTAATATTTTCAATTTCTTTTATTATTTTACATAAATTACAAATATGTAATTTGAGAATATCAAGTTTGATAACAATCTTAAAGTGTTATTCTATGGAAACCGAATGTATATCCTCCATCAAACTAATGAACTAGGATTTGATTTGTCTCAATCGGTTCAACGGAACCAATTTTACAAGATAGCAAGATAAGATAAAGTTTCTCCTGACGGCATTAAAGATTTACTACATCTTAGATTCAAATCTTCAACCACTGCCTTAGGCAACCGACGAGGACACTCCTGAACAGATTATTGCATGAAACAAACGAGTTGAAGATAAATTGTTGTGCCATGGACACATATTGAACACGCTCTCTAACCGGTTGTACGATCTATATACACAAACTCTGTCAGCAAAAGAAATTTAGATAGCCTTAGAGTTCAAATACAAGGCCGAAGAAGAATGTACCAACAAGTTCTTAATAGCCAGGTACTTCGACTATAACATGATAGATGATAAACCTCTGTTGGCCCAAATCTAAGAATTATATTTAATTTTTAATAAAATTAAGGCTATTCAAATTGATCTTAAGTCGGGGCTATTATCGCAAAATTGCCCCCAATGTGGAAAGACTACAAGAAGAAGTTGTTGCATAAGCCGATGACTACACACTAGAACACATCCAGAAACATTTGTGAACTGAGAAAGAATCCTGCAACCACGATAAGAAAGTTGAAAATGAGAATTCCTTGTCCAAAGTATATGCAGTAGAAAACACCCAAAATAAGAATCCTGAGAAGGACGGTTCCCCTGAAACCCAATAAAGAAAATTTCAAGAAAACACAGAAGAAAAACGGAAAGTTCAAAGGCCCTTGCCATGTCTGTGGAAAAATTAGAAATTATGCTCATATTTTTCAATTTCACAAATCAAATAAAGAAGCAAGTGCAGCAGGAGGACGACGTAAAGGCCATGATTACTGAGGTAGGCAAAGTCCCCGATTGGTGGTACGATTCTACTGCCACACTACATGTCTGCTACAACAGGTCAGCCTTCTAAACTTATGAGGATGTGACTAATAGTCAAGAAGTCCAAATGGGTAATAAAGTTCGATTGAAGATCGTGGGTGTAACACCCCAAACATTTCAATACCCGAGTATTGAAAGTTCTCGAGTGTTACCATGAAAAATAACATAATATGTACATGTGTATAATGCCAATCTAACTATCCTAACCTTACTTCTATTCCCTGACATGAATCTAACCGTTGGGAATGATCTCCATTCATAGATGGAGTCATCTGACTGTTGATTCTAAGACAAGACCATCCATCATATGATTTGACATATGTACCTAATTCCCTTAAACGAATTGGTGAATAACTCCTTATCTATAATGATTTAGATATAAGTTATTTTGTAAGAATTGTTTGGAAAGGTGCATATAACCATGTAGAATTGTTACATTTTCTAAAACTCTTAGATCAACAATAATTATAAAAATACCATTAACCTAGACCCCTGAATTCTAGATCACATGGTTTCCACAATCCATTTAATGTGAAACTTTACATCATGCCTATATATCATAAATTAGCTACACACGTCGAATTTTAGCCCTTAGATCGCCCAATTTACAAATCGGCCTATAACCGTTGATTTTGGTGTCCATCGAGTGAAGAAACCTCATAGGTAGTCATAATTGGACATTTCCCTTCATATGAACGGAGTGGATTCACTCGCAAACATCACAGTGGACCCCACTTACAGTGCATGTGCACAACGCACATCACCGACGGTACACTGAACTAGAAGCCGGGTCAAACCCAGTTTGACTCGACAATTTTCGAAAGGAAAGAGAGTTTCTCCCGCTAGTGGACAGTTCAAACGAACACCATCCACTGGGATGAGTTGTGGCCCACCTTAATCGTCTGATGGGATGATCCAGACGGTCCATCATGTGCAGACACCACCTCCGACCAAGGCCCAGCGATCGGCAGAACATGATGCATGTCGTGATCCACTGTGGGGCCACCAAAACACGAATCGACTCCAATCATTGAGTCGATGTCAAAAACCCTCCTGCTAAGATGATGAATAAGTCAGATCTACCAAAAAGGCAATGAAGATGGGCCCCATGGACTCAAGAAAGGATCAGAATCCAATCTCACCCGCACCTCTTCCACGTTCCTTCCTCAAACAGCAATAGCACGGAGAAATTGGCGCACTTGGGAAGTCTTCAACATAGCATGTTTGAACTACGAGACTTGGCTTCAATCCAAATCGTCCATCCTTTAGGGAGGGAAATTTCGATCGTACCCACATTGAGGTTGGAGGAAAGAAGGGAGTATGGAGGTTGCGCTCCCCGATTCCGTGGAGACCACCGCAAAACGCAGCAGCTGCGATTGTGCAAATCAAGTTGTAGGGCCACCTCTCGATCAGTCGACCGAGCACTCCTGCACCCAAGAAACATGATCTCAACCTCCTTTGTTGGGCCCCATCTAAGGAATAGTCCAGATCCAAAAGAATCTACGGTGGGAAGAAGGAAGATCTGGAAGAAGAAACCTGGCCATCCTGTCTTTCTTTACTATGCAAATAAAGCTGTGTGGGGATTAGCATGAAACGTCCAGAATCCCTTACGCCCTATAAAACACCTCCCTCGACCCTTCAGCAATAGAAAAACAGAAAAAAAAAATGGACGTCCAGACCAGCTGCCTGTTCCATAAGAAAGAAAACAAGAGATAGCAAGAGAGAGAGAGAGAGAGAGAAACAAGGAAAAGAGATAATCGAAATGGAAGAAAGAGAGAGAGGCCGATGCCACTCGAAGCAGCAACTTGCTGAGCCTGAGTTCGAGTCAGGCGTGTTCTGGGTGCTGCTGAACATTCCAGCCTAAGGAAGAGAGAGAGAGAGAGACAGAGACGTCGACTCGCTGAGTACCGAGTCAAGCCAGACAAGGTTACATCTCTTAAAACTCATAGTCATACAACCACCTTCGTGAGACATACCTTAGATTAAGACAGATTATAATTACTTAATCATAAACATATATAGATGATTATATAAAAATCTAACCGTTCAGATTGTAAAGAAAAACGTTAGGTTAAAACTTCAACCCACGATGCCGATCCACACTCGAAGAAGAAACAAACCTCGAAGGTGAGGGTTTTTATCCTTAGATATGGTATTATCTTGACATTTACATGCTTTCATGACACTGTAAACTTCCTCCTATTTGTTTAATTTATCAACACCAACTAATTATCCTTATGGAATAGTGGTTAAAGTGTGATGTTACTCGTTCGTGGCCTTTCAAAATTTATGTGAAGGTTTTTCCTTTAAGTTGACATTACTTGAAGTTGATGTGAATTACCTTGCCTTTTACATGCGCTTGTGATTTCATTCTTGAAATTATTTAATTTATCATCAACAATTATCTACCCTTTTGGGAATTATGATATGTTGTTAATTACAAGTGATCTTTATGAAATTATGTAGAGCGATGGATACAGGCCTTGCCCTTGCCTTTATCAATTTGTTGAGTTTACCCTTACTACTCTTCTCTTTATTGAGTTGGCCATTGCCACTCTCCTTGTTATTGAGTTGGCTATTGCCACTCTTCTATTTGTTGAGTTAGCCATTGCTACTCTCCTTTTATTAAGTTGACCATTGTCACTCTCCTCTTTGTGAGTTAGTCATTGCTACTCTCTTCCTTTACTACCTTGTGTTATTTCACTTTTGAGGCTTGGGCATGTGTCTTGATATTCCATAACCCCCATGATTCAATTTATGTTCTCTATCAGTGCAAGTGATGTGTTAACAGGTATCACAACTAGTGACTCAATATTTATCGTGGACGTAATGCGTTATGGGTAGCGGCCCTCTTGGTCGTTATGAAATTTCGTGGGTTGATTGGTGTGGTGCACAATCGATGTAAGTAAATCGTCATGTGTGTTACATCACTTTTTCCGGATTGGATGTCACAAATAGTCACTCCATGAACATATCGTGTTACATAAATCCCTCAACCGCGTTATTGTGTCACCTTGAGATGTTCGCATAAATCCACGTTAATGTCAAACACGCCGGCGAATATTCATAATTATGGGATGCGAGTCGAGTCAAGTTTTCTATAAATTATATTTCACATTGTGATGATCACTACGTATGATGAGTCACACACACTTTGCTGGCATGCATTTCATGTAGGTTGTTTGTGCATGTCGATACCCCTTGTAATAGTGGAGTACGAGACGTATCAGAACCCTTATCTTACTTTTATGAATCTCTTGATGGATAACCATCATTATGAGTAGGGCATTGACCCTCTCTAACCATACAAATAATGCAGGTAATGTACAAATTGAAGACCTAGAGGACCATTTCCCTATGGAAGACTATACTGAAAGAATTCGAAGATAATTTTATGATTTAGTTTTATACTTCCACTGCAAACTCGATAAATGTAATGAGTTTCCATGGAGAAGGCAATTGATCATTTACCAAATTCTGTTACTTTGATGAAATAATCAATACAATCGATTTTAATCTCGTGAATATTACCTTCATGAATGTAACTGAATGTGATTATGAAAAAAAAAAATGAGGTGCGATTTTTCAGGCATCCAATTTATACATTATTAACACCCGGTTTTCTCGGGCACAAGTATAAACTCTGGTCGTGAAAATTCGGGATGTTACAGTGGGCAAAGGAACCGTGGAATTGATGTTTACCTCTGGAAAAAAGGTGATCTTAACAAATGCCCTGCACATCCCAGACATGAAGTGAAACTTAGTTTTTAGGGATCTTCTGGAAAACCTATAATAGGGGTAGTGTACGAGTTAGGCATGCGGATTCTATTAAGGAATATAAATTTCATCAGAAAGGGATATGCTTGTAACAGAATGATTAAGTTTTCATTAAAGGAAAGTAGCACTTCTACGTATATAATTGAATCTATAGCACTATGGCATGGAAGATTAGCGCATATAGGGTATATCACCTTAAAATTCGGGTCTAAGAATGGTTTAACCTCATGCACGGATAAAGAGAATGATAAATGTGAAGTGTGCATTCGATCCAAAATGATAAAGAAACCATTTCCAAGTGTCGAGAGATCATCTCAAGTATTGGATCTTATGCATAGTTATATTATGAGTTGAACAACATTCTTACTCATGGAGGTAGAAAGTACGTTATAATATTTATTAACAATAACTCTAGATACATGTATGTATACCTATTAAAGAAAAAAGATGAAGTGTTAAATATGTTCAAAGTATGTAAAACAAAAGTAGAAAATCAAATAAGAAAATAAAAATTCTCCTCAGTGATAGAGGAGGAGAATACTTCTCGAGTGAATTCTTCAACTTCTATGAAAAACATGGATTAACACTAGTGCACTGCACCATACACACCACAACAAAATGATGTAGGAGAAAGAAAGAATAGGACCTTAGTAGATATGGTCAACTCCATGTCAAAGTTGCCACTAAGTTTATGGGGTGAAGCACTACTTACAGCGTGTCACATCCTAAATAGGATTCCTTTTAAAAAAAGTAAAACTTCACCATATGAGGTATGGAAAGGTAGAAACCTAACATATGGTATCTTAAAGTATGAGAGTGTCTCGCTTATTGAACTCCTGATCCCAAAAGAACCAAGTTAGGACCCAAAGCTATCAAGTGCGTCTTTATAGGGTATGTACAAAATAACAATGTCTATAGGCTCCTAGACTTAGAATCTAACACTATTATAGAATCTAGAGACATTGAGTTCTTTGATAACTCATTATCCTTGGAGTCAAAGGATAATGAAATCCAAACTCCCAAAAGAGAAACAGTGAGTAAAGCTCCATAAGAAGTGGAAGCTCCAAGCAAACCTCGTAGGAGCTAGAAGATAAGAGTAGAAAAGAGTCTTGACTTTAAACAGATAAACTCTCCACATATCTTTTTTCATCTCATAGAAGGTGATAAAGAAAATAGTATCAGGAAGATACATATAGTAATGACAATAGAAGAAGACCCTAAAGCCCTCAGTGAGGTTATCTTCTAGAGACTTAGTTTTTTTTTTTTAATGAAGCCATTAACAATATGATGGAATCAATAGTGTCAAATCAAATATGGGAACAAGTGAACTTACTTCCAGGTTCTAAACCCATAGGGTGTAAGTGAGTATTTAGGAAGAAATATCACACTGATGGGACTATCCAAACCTTTAAAGTTAGATTAGTATGTAAGGGGTTCGGACGAAAAGAAGGGATACATTATTTTGACACATATTCCACAGTGGCTAGAATAACATCCATTAGAGTTTTATTTACGCTAGCATCCATACATCATCTTCACAGCCATCAAATGGATGTAAAAGACATCTTTCCTAAATGGTGACCTCAATAATAATTTTTTTTTTTTAAAGATATACATAAAACAACCATAAGGGTTCATTCTTTCAAAAAATGAGAAGAAAATTTACAAACTAATTAAATCTTTGTATAAACTAAAACAAGCACCTAAACATTGGCGTGAGAAGTTTCAAATGCATATATTCTAAAGTTTGTGGTTACTGTATAACTATTATTTGTATGTATGTTGATGACATGTTAATAATAAATAATAAAATGGAACGTGTAGCTGGTACAAAGAAGTTTTTGTTTTCCATATTCAAAATGAAATATATTGAATAGGTGGATACCATCTTAGGTATCAAAGTTAAGAAACATAATGGGATTATGTGTTGTGTCAATCTCATTACATTGAGAAGATAATAAGTTTGACCATTTAAAAATAAAAGAAGCAAAAACTCCATTTGATCCAGGTATAAACTGAATGAGAATAACAGAAGAGCAGTTGCATGACTTGAATATGCAAGTGCTATAGATAGTCTAATGTATGCTATGCAATTTACTAGACCAAACATTGCATATGTTATGAGTAAACTCAGTAGGTTTACTAGCAACCCTAGTGTGGAACACTAGAATGCAATTAGTAGAGTTCTCAGTAATTTAAAAGCAACCAAAGACTTAGGGTTATTTTACTCAGAGTTTTCTACTATATTTGAAGGATATACCGATGCAAGTTGGATACCAAGTGTAGGGGACAACCACTACAGGATAGGTATTCACCTTAGGAGGTGCAGCTATCTTGGAGATATAAGAAACAAACCTATATAACTCACTCAACTATGAAGTCTAAGTTTATAGCCCTGGCTATGACGGACAAAAAGGCTGAGTGGCTAAGGGATCTTTTATTAAAAATCATTTTCTGTGTGAAGCCTATACCGGCTATGTCACTACATTGTGATAGTGAAGCCACATTAGCTAGATCCTACAGTGGTACTTATAATAGAAAGTCTAGACATATAAGTTTACGACATAATTATGTGAGACAATTTATTCAACATAAAATAATTACAATTTCCTATGTGAAATCAAGTAATAACTTGTCTGATCCTTTTACTAAATCTCTAACGAGAGATGTAGTACAGGCAACATCTAGAGGGATGTAGTTGAAACTCTTCAACCAAAGTTTCACCAATGATGGAAACCCAACCTAAAATTAGAAATCCCTAAGTGCGGGTTTAATGGGTAAAAATAGGTTACTGATATGTGGAAAGTTTTAACACTAACATTATATATAACCTCATCCATAATAGATACTACTGTGCATTACAGATAGAGGGTTGAGTCTTAGAACTCTTAATGAAATTCAGTCTAAAAGAACATGTGTCTTAATAGCAACGACGATACTTGAAGGATTTCACCTATATTAATATAGAGGTGGTGTTGTCTCTCACGATAGTTGGAGTTTCTCTCGAGATCGTTCATGAAATATGATAAGTACATGACCATTAATTATGGTGAGTAAGATTTGTGTGAACTCTAAAACACAAAGTGAATATGTTTGTGGTATCTCCTGTTCTGTTATCTAGGAATAACTGCTGCAAAGTTGTGGCTACTAGAAATTTCAATAGAGCTTTGAAATACTTACACTAAGGAAATATTCAAATCGAAATATATCTTTCTTTATGCATATAAGTTGTGTCTAGTCTGACAGATGTTTTTCTTTAAAAAATAATAATTTTCAATCAAGTAGGGGATTATTATGAAAAATGTTTTGATTAAAAATATTTCACACACACACACACACACACACACACACACACACACACACACACACATATAAGGTTTGTTAAAAACTTGGGTTTTTGGTGTTTTGGGAATAGTCCTGTATCGAAAAGGAGAAGAAAATTTTGAGTTTATAAGTAGGGTGTTGAGTACCTCACTATTTGCTTGGTGAATCCATGAAGTACTTCCAGTGCGAAGCACTGGAACACATGCCCGCACACGGGCACGAGCCTGGTCTCAGGCTCGGGCTTGAGCTCAGTACGAGGGTGTGGGCATGTGCGGTAATGTGACTGTAGAGGCGCAAGTGGCGCACTTTGTACTTCGTGCGTACACATTATGTCGTAGATGGGTCGCTCCCTCACGACCTTACGCGAACCGATGCGAGACGCAGTGCAATAGTGGCTATGGATTAAGTGGCTAGAGTACTGTTATGGGTAATATGTTTGGGAGAGACATATCTACCTTGTATACGGGCTGGAACTAGCCGTTTAAGAGGTCTAGTATAACTACTCATGCAGTATTAAACCGAACCATGCATAAACTACTGCATGTGGGTAGCCCAACAGTCATAAACAGCTAGTATGCAGCTGGTTTTTCCACAAGCAAAACAGTTAGAAACTGCCAAATAACGGCTAGTTTCTCACCAATAATTAGAAACAGTTATTTCAAGTTATGACCTTGGACCAAAACGTCCAGCTACCATAGCCTATATAAACAAAGCTTGGATGGTTCATTCCACCATCACCAACCACTCGAATCACTCTCTCATACAAACCAACTAGTAAAAGCTCAAGTGTTCTCTAATCAAGCCAGCAAGGTTTAATACGACCTATAACACCCCGAACTTTTTAATACTCTAATATTGAAAATTCTCAAGTGTTACCATGAAATTTACCCAATGCGTATATGTGTAAGGTACCAATCTAGCTAACCTAACCTCACATCTATTCCCCCATGCAAATCTGACCGTTGAAAATAGTCTCCATTCATAGATCAAACCATCTGACCGTTGATATTAAAACAATATCATCAGATGTCCAAGTAAACCCACTAGCGATCATTTGCTTACAAAACTGACCATACACCCTACCCACATATATGATTAGATTATTTATTTTTTTTATTTTTTTTTTACATATATGATTAGATTACTAACCATCAAGCTTTCCTATTTTGAACATGTCATCTAACCATCCATCATGTGGTTTGATACATGTACATTCCTTTGACTAATTTGGTAAATAACTCTTTATTCATAATGATTTAGATATACGTTCTTTTGTAAGAATTTCTTAGAAACGCTTTTAGATTATCAATAATTACAAAATTGTCATTAATCTAGACCCTTGAATTCCAAAACACATAGTTCCCATGATCCATTTCATGTAAAATGTTATATCGTACCTATCTATCATAAATTAACCATGCATGTCAAATTTCAACCCTCAAATCACTGTAAAAGTAGCCAAATTGACAAATCAGCTCATAACCGTGGATTTTGGTGTCCATCGAGTGATGAAACCTCGTGGGTAGTTATAGTAGGATATTTCCCTTCATACGAATGACTTGAATTGGCCATCATATGGGCCAAGTGTGAAATATGAAGACCCCACCTTGGTAGGTTTTACTTAGCCGCCAAGTTATCCTTTTAGGGCTTATTAACTCTGCATAAACGTAGATCTTCAGATCTAACCACTTCCTGCCGTCCATTGCAATTTAAACTTTGACCACACCGTGGCCTCACATGACTACGATATCATACAAAATCTAGACCACAATCTATGATCCTACGCCGTTGACCGCGGAAGCCAATCTCTTCCTTTTGACACAAAAAGTGAAACTTCAAATCTAGGTCTTTCCCACCATCAATCAACCACCAAAATTTGTCCAATTGTCTACCTATCTTGGCTACACACTCCCTCCAAGATTGGTCCCTAATCACTAATCGTGGACCGCTAATTGAGATTAAGCTCATTTCAACGCCAAGATGAACTTATGTAAAACTCGAATCCAACTCATAATTGAACCTATAGCATCACATGACCCTGCTACACTTGTGAACGGAGTGGATCCCCCAAAGGATATCATTGTGGGCCCCACACTTGAGATGTGGGTGCGCAGCAGTACATGCTCCCATGACGCACCAAACCAAGGGACTGGTCAAACAACGTTTGACCAGGGCCCTTTCGAAGAGGAAATCTCTTCGCAACGCTCGCACTCCCGCCTTCGGGATTTCAAAACAGACCCGACTCTTCAAGAAACGCTGGAACCCACCACCACATCAAGTGAGCCGAATAATCATATTTCACATTGTGGTGATCACTAAGTGTGATGAACCGCATATACTTTGCTACGCATGCATCTCATGTAGATTGCTTGTGCAAAATGATACCTCTTGTAGTTGTGGAGTACGGGACGTATCAGAACCTTTACATTGCTTTAATGAATCTCTTGAATTATTATTCATCTTAAAGGATGACCAACCGTATAGATGATGCAAATGATGTATAGATTGAAGACCTAGAGGACCATCTCCCTATGGAAGATTTTACTAAAAGAATAAGAAGATAGTTTTATGATTTAGTTTTATACTTCCGCTACAAACTCAATAAATGTAATAAGCTCCCATTGAGAGGGCATTTGACTATTTATTGAATTTCTTTTACTCTAATGAAATAATTAATATAGTCGGTTTTATTCTCGCGAATGTTACCTTCATGAATGTATCTGGATGTGATCTAAATGAAAAAAATAATGTGCGATTTTTAAAGCATCCAATTTATACATTATTAACACCCGGTTTTCTCGAGCACGAGTATGAAATCTGGCCATGAAATTTCGAGATGTTACACGTCATTTGCCAGCAAGTCCTCAAGAAATAGACTAGTGTAGTGGTCTAAAACAATTATTTCTTATATGAGTTTCTCTCTGATTTGGGATTTTTCTTTAAGTTTTTTATCTGCCATAAAACTTTGTACACGAAGTGCCATTAGTAGTTTCTTTGTGCTTGCTAAACATAGAACCACATACATGCTCGTCGTATCATAGAAGCTATTTTCTTGCAACCTATCAGCAATCTTAATTAATTTGAGAAGGGGCAAATAACGCTTTAAGGACATCGTGATCACATAAGCTTCAACCTGTCCATAATATTTTCGGTTTCTTTTATTATTTTATAGAAATTACAAATCTGTAATTTGAGAATATCAAGTTTGATAACAAAAACCCCTTGCTCCCCCATCAAATTCTCACTCCCGCAGGCCCTCCTACCCAAACTCAAACCCAGCACCAACCCTCATACCTCCAGCACCGCCGCCATCTCTTAACTAGTCATCTTCTTCCCCATCATTTTCTATTGTTGAACCCATTAACTTCCACCTGCGCCATTGTGGTCGTCGATCACAACGTCGATTGCTCTATCCACAACACCAACCCCTGCCTCTCATTTGTAACGCTAAAAACCTTTGATTGTAGTGTTGAAAACCCCATCATTTGGACACCCATCCGCTTCCATTATTGTTGTCAATTGAGGCTCTGTTAGAATTTTGTTTGCCATTGTTACCCTAAATCTCATCCACCATGTATCACCCAGAATTTTCGTGGCCCGAGTACATACTCGTGATCGAAAATTTCGGGTGTTAATAATGTAATAATTGGATGATTCAAAATCGCACCTTTTTTTTAACTCCAGTTATATTTATGAAGGTAACCATTCACGAGAATAAAATTGAATGTACTTCTTATTCCTTCAAATTATAAAATCAACTAATTGTTTAATGCCCTCTCAAGTGGGAGCTGATTACATTATTCAAAGTTTTGCAGTGGAAAATAAACAAAGCTAAACATAATGCCATCTTTCTTCTTTATTCGAAATAATCTTCCATAGGGCTATCATCATCTATATCTTCAATATGCACTTCACCTGTAATGTTTGTATAATTGAAGAGGGTCAATGCCCTACTCATAATGATGGTTATCCTTTAAGATTAACAATAATTCAAGAGATCCATAAGAATAAAGTAAGGGTTTCGATACATCTCGTACTCCACCACCACGAGTGGTATCGGTATGCGCAACCAATCTACATGACTGCATGTCTAGCATAGTGTGTGCGGTCTATCCTACATAGTAATAATCACAATATGGAATATAATTCGTAAAAAACCCGACTCGCCCCACATTCTATACTACGAAGATTCGTCGACGTGTCCAACGCTACCGTAGATTTACGTGAACACCTTTAGACGATAGCACACATGAATCGGATGAATTATATGACATGATTTATTCATCGAGCGACTATTTGCAACATCTAATCCCATAAGTTATGTAACACGCAATGCAGATTACTTACATCGATTTGTGCACCACTACCTAAAATCCATGGAATTACGCATCGACCAAGATGGTCACTACCTAGAGCGCATTACGTCCATGATAAAATATACGAATCACTAAATTGAGACCTCTAACACATCACTTACATCAATGGAGAAATAAATCAAATAATGAGATTTTTAGAATTCCAAAACACATGCCTAAGACATAAAGGGAGGTAGCACAAGGCTAAACTAACAAAGGAGAAGAGTAGTGTTAGGCTAACTTAACAAAATAAGGGAAGAATAAAAACCAACTCAATATAGAGTGGAAACACGCGTCACTATCAAAATTGGCAAAAGACAAGACTTATATCCATCACCCCATAGGAATTCTTAAAAATCACGCATAATTAAAATCATACATTGACCATAATTCTCATAGCGATAAATATTTATAATGGTCCATCAATCAATGGCATGGGAATCATTGTAATATGAAGAGATATCCAAAAATAAGACAAATCATATATATATTAACCTGAATCAGTGTAAGCTTAAAGGAATCCCTCACCTTAGCCTTATATGTAAATCCTATAGGTAAATCTCGATGTAGGAGGGCTTTTACATGAACTACGATGTCGCTTGAGGAAGAGGGAGACAACACACGTGTGGAAAAGGAAGAAAATAGACAGGCTTCTAGGCTTGGACGTCTCTCTCTCTCTCTCTCTTTCTCTCTTTTTCTCCCTCTTTTTCTCTCTCTCTCTCTTCCTTGGATGTGAGAGGGTGGTTGGCGTGGGATTTTGAGTGGAGAAGGGATGCACGCACTCTTTTATAAAGAGTTTCTCAAATTGGGTTTCTCATCCCACTTGAATTGGGTTTCTCTAATTTGTCTCTTCTAGCGATCTTTCTTTAAATTTAATTCATTCATCGTGATGGGGACGTCGATATGGTACATAATTTTCTTGGTGATTTGCAATTTAAACTGGCGTAGCAGGTGCCAAAATGGACCTCATCCCAATTAACGGTCCACGCTTAATGATCAAGGCCCAATTTTAGGAGAAATGTGTAGTCAAGATACGCAAACGGTTGGACAAAAGTTGGTGATTGATCGATGGTGGAAAAGGCATAAATATAAAATTTCACCTTTTGCACCAAAAGGAAGGAATTGGAGTTAAGGCGGTTATCATTCAACGGTATATGATCATAGATCGGGGTCTAAATTTTGTGTAATTTCGTAGTCATATGAAGTCAAAGTGTGGTACAAATTTGAATTGCGGTTAATGGTGTAAAGTGGGTCAATCATAAGCTCCAGATTTAGGAAGGGTTGGTAAGCTTAAAATAGCTAACTTTGTGCCTAAGGAAAAGCCTACCATGGTGGGGTTCTCACATTTCACATTAATCCATGTGATGACAAACCCAAGTCATTCATATGAAGAAAAAAAAAATCCTACTATGAGTAGTTACGAGCTTTCCTCACTCGATGAACACCAAAATCAATGATTAAGAGTTGATTTGTCAATTGGGTCACTTTTACAATTATCTAAGGGTTAAAATTCGACGTGTATGGTTAATTTATGTTACATAAGCATTGTATAAATTTTCACATCAACCGGATCATAAAAACTATGTGATCTAGAAATCAAGAGTCTACGTTAATGGCATTAAATATTTACAATTTTGTCATCTTTTATATCTTCAACTCTCACCATCCGTAACATCGGACTACACCTCCAAATGCATTAAAATTTGACAGGCATTCTTTCATTTTTTATTTTTTTTTGCTCCTTCCATCGCCCCAGTTTGGGCCTTGATTATTTATAGATGACCAAGATGTCTTTTTAATGGGCTATAATACCCCAATGTCTAAATTAACTCTTTTATATATCTAAAGAAATTAACCAGTAGTTATGGCATATACATTACGATCTTCGAGCTAAGCAGTTTATTCCGATATTTGGGCACCTCGTTTAGCGGATCTAAACATGATGGACGGTCAGATGACATATTAAAAATAGGAAAACTTGATATTGGTTAGTACTCTGATCATGTATGTTGGTGATTGTATGGTCATTTTTATAAACGGATGAACACAAGTGGGTTTTTAAAGTGATCGAGAAGTAAAACATGTATACTATTAGATTCAAGTGACATGTTCGCATGTGTAAGTTTCTCGTATTATAGTTTAGTTCCTCATATTATAATTTTGATAGTTGATTAAGCATATTCATAGGTGGTGAACAAGATGAACAGATGAGAATCTTGATTCGATACATGTACGAGCATATGTAGGATCAAGTAATTAGTTTGCTATGATCGGGTGGTCAAACTCAAAGTGGACGGTCGGATATCTTTACTTATTGGTGAATAGTTAACTAAATGGTTGGTTATAATGAACAAGTATGAATACTTGGATATATAATGATCTTGTCTTAAAAATCTACGGTCGAATTACTTGATTTATGGATGAAGATCATTTACAACGGTCAGATTCGGGTTAGAGAATAGATGTAAAGTTAGGATATACTAAATTAGTATAGTATAGTGTGTGTGTGTGTGTGTGTGTGTATATATATATATATATATACATACTAAGTTAAATTTTATGGTAACATTCGAAAACTTTCAATATTCAAATATGCGACCGTATCTCTCATTTGCACCTCTTAGATTTTCACATACAGCCATTTTCAATCCAGCCACCACCATCCTCATTTGAAACCTCCAGCTACGACCTTTGTCTGAAGCTGCAACCAAACCCAAAACTTGATCAGCCTTTACGATCTGACCTCTGTCGCGACAACTGTTGTTGCGTTTACAACCCTCTCGCTCGGTGAAGTTATTGTGTCTCTGCTCCCATTATTTACTGCAGCCTCCATCTACTTAAATTGTTTCTCGGTTATCGCCTCTGCACTCCATATCCGACCACATACACAGTTTCCCTCATCAGGGGGCAGAGATCTAGCCAAGTGTGGACTGCTCGAAACAATATTCTTGCCCCTGCCCTCTCGCTACCAGGCAGCCGTGGATTGCCGACCTATTTGTGGTTGGGATTGCAATACGTTCTTGTGGCCTGACATATATATTCTCCTCTACCGCCTTCATAAAAGTATTTTTAGCATTTGACCTATTTGGTTTGCTTATATCTACCTTTCTTTCATGCAAAGCATGGATAAGGACTATTTTTTTTTCCGTGAAGTTTCACGTTCGATGACATCAACTATGGTCTCTACATCATTCATTTTGAGAAGATGTTGATTGTGGGGTTCCTACTACAGATCAACCAAAAGAAATGGTTTATTAGAAAATGAAGAACGAAAATTGATAAAACATGCAACCTCTTTATGCTTAGAAAATTGCAAAGGTCTAACAAGTATTTCTCAGTTACCGGGCGATTCAAAGAACTTAGTACGACTGGTTGTGCAAGAATGCAGTGGAGAACTGGAATGCATTATAGAGTAGATAGAGGTTGGAGATGATGCATTCCAATGTTTACAGAGGTTGTATCTCCCTAGTTTACCAAACTTACAGAAGTATTAAACTTCAGAACCAAAGAAGTTTTTTTTTTTTTTTGGGTTAGCTTGTTAGTACACACCCCACTGTCAGTACTCACTCTACACTGTTAGCCACCCCGCCTAGGGAATTGATACCATGACCTCGGTGTTGAAACGACATATCTTCTCTTAGTCTACCACTTGACATATGGATCAGGGTGTAACCTAAGAAGTATACAACTTGGACAATCTCCCAAGTTAAGGTGTCTCTTCTCCTCTAATATGGTAGAACATCCACATCAATTAAAAGTGCTTCTTGTAAGGAATTGTTCCGAAATGGAGGAGATTATAGAAGGCGACATGCTTCCTCATAATTCATTCCCAAGATTACGCATCCTACATTTGGGATGGTTAATGAAATTAGTAAGCATTTGTAGTCAGCAACTTACTTTTAAATCTTTGGAAGAGATGAAAGTAATTTCCAGTCCTAAGTTGAAAAAGCTCCCCCTATTCTGCTCAAGCATCCATGAAATAAAAAAGGAGAAATAAAAGGCGAGAGAGAATGGTAGGAATTAAGGATTAGAGTGGGAAGACGAGAACGTCAAGTCCGTCTGCTCCAGAATATTCACAAATGATGAGGTAAACTAGGTTTCTTTCATGAGCTCACGTTTTACCTTGTGACAAATATCGTCCAGGATTTTTAAAATCTCACAATACTTTCATGAGAAATCGATAATGCGTTATTATTATGATATTAGTGTGGGATTTTTAAACTCTTAGAATATTTTAATTTTTTCAAGTTATATGGCAAAATTTATTATTATAAAGGAATTTCTTTTATTTTGTTATATTTAAAGTTCTAATTATTTATTAGTTTTTACTAGCTGCTTTTTAATATTTTATTTTCAGGAATATTTTCCTGAATAATGCTACGAGTGTTGAGAAGTGGAGCCACATCTGGGGCTGCCCACGACCAGTCAAGGTTGCGCGGATTTCGTGTCACAAGTCCTTTCACAACTGGGATGCGAAAGGAGTTTCGCGGATTTCGTGTCGCAAGTCCTTTCGCAACTGGGATGCGAAAGGAGTTTCGCGAATTTTGTGTCGCAAGTCCTTTCGCAACTGGGATACGGAAAGGAAAGTTGCCAAAACTATAAATTGGGGTCCCTAGGGCTATTCTAGGTTAAGGTGAATTTAGGAAATTATTCTGAGGTGTGGGCAAAGGATTTTCTCTATACTTCCAAGGGAGAGGTTAGTATATTGCCTTGTAATCTTCGTTTCTCTTCATAGTGGAATTTTGCATCCGTGGTTTTTTACCCTAGTTTGGGATTTTTTCACGTATATCTTGTCTTGTGGTTTGTTTTGGATTGCTTTGATCTATTTCTAGTTTATATTTCTTCCTGTCTATTGTTTTATGGGTGAGGCCTTAGATTGGATCTAGGCTCACTGCGTTGTTGGCATGCTGCGCAACAACTGGTATCAAAGCTATTGGTTTAGTTCTATTGGGAGCGATGGCAGAAGATGGGAAAACTAGAATTGAGAAGTTTGATGGTTCAAACTTTGCCTTCTGGAAGATGCAGATGGAGGATTATCTATATCAGAAGGACCTCTATATTCCTCTAGGAGGAAAAGAGAAGAAACCAGAAAAGTTGACAGATGATGAATGGTTTTTACTGGATAGGAAGGCTTTAGGAACGATCCGACTCTCTTTGTCTAAGAGAGTCGCCTTCAATATATCCAAGGTAAAAACGACAAAAGAATTAATGGAAGCCCTAGCCACCATGTATGAAAAGCCCTTAGCATCCAACAAGGTTCATCTTATGAAAGAGCTATTCAACATGAAGATGTCAGATGGTGGGAACGTGGCTGAACATCTAAACGAGTTCAATACAGTCACGAGCCAGTTGGAATCCGTTGGCATTGCTTTTGAGGATGAGGTCAGGGCGTTATTGATCTTATCCAGTTTGCCAGACAGTTGGGATGGTTTGGTGATTGCTGTGAGCAATTCTTCAGGATCGACAAAGCTGAAATTTGATGATGTGGCCGGTCTAATTCTCAGCGAAGAATCTAGAAGGAAGGCATCAGGATTTTCAGGGGATTCAGGGAATGCTCTAAACGTTGAAGGAAGAGGAAGATCGCTGAACAAAGGAGGCAATAAACACGGGCGTTCTAAGTCAAGGAATAAGTCCAAGGGACCGAAAGACAAAGACGGGTGTTGGCATTGCGGCAAGAAGGGGTACATGAAACGTGATTGCAGGGCGCTCAAGAAACAAGAAGGAAGCTCTCAAGGTGGGAAAGATTCAGTGAATCTGTCTGAGGAGAGCGACACAGAGGCGTTGATCTTGTCTCTTGATGCGAGGAATGAGTCTTGGGTTATAGACTCGGGTGCTTCGTTTCATGCTACTTCGTGTAAGGAAGTTCTGCGTGATTATGTGTCAGGTGACTTTGGGAGAGTCTACCTGGGTGATGATGAGTCGTGCAATATTGTTGGAAAGGGAGATGTTCATGTAAATCAGAAAGACGGAACGGTCTTGAAATTGAAGGATGTCAAACATGTACCGAGTTTTAAACGTAATCTGATCTCAGTGGGACAGTTGGCTGATACCGGTTATGTGACGACATTCACCAGTGACTCCTGGAAGATCACAAAAGGTGCCTTGGTAATATCTCGAGCCAAAAAGGAAGGTAATTTGTACGTGACTTTAGGATCGTATAGTTCACTCGCAGTCGCATCAACTGGAGTGAATGGGCAGTTATGGCATTAGACGCTAGGACATATGAGTGAGAAAGGGATGAAAGTGCTATTGTCAAAAGGGAAGCTACCAGGGCTGAAGTCTATTGACTTGGAATTCTGCGAGGACTGCGTGTATGGCAAGCAGAAGAGGGTAAGCTTCAAGAAGACAGGACGCGCTCCAAAGACACATCTGTTGGAGCTTGTACACACTAATGTATGGGGACCGGCACAGGTATTATCTCTTGGTGGCTCACATTATTTTGTTACCTTTATTGATGATGCTAGTAGAAAACTGTGGATCTACTTCTTAAAACATAAATCTGATGTATTTGATGTATTTAAGAAGTGGAAAGTTATGGTAGAAAATGAGACAGGTAAAACAGTAAAGTGTCTCAAATCTGACAATGGGGGAGAGTATTGTGATAAGAGGTTTGAGGAGTATTGTGCAGCAAATGGAATCAAACATCAGAAAATGATTCCAGGGACACCACAGCAGAATGGTGTGGCTGAGCGCATTAACAGGACATCCTTGAGCGCACCAGGAACATGAGGTTACATACAGGGTTGCCCAAGACCTTTTGGGCAGATGCTGTGAATACTACCGCATATCTCATCAATAGAAGTCCCTCAGTACCATTGGATGGTGGGCTACCAGAAGAAGCGTGGACTGGGAAAGAAGTGAACCTTGCACATCTCAGAGTGTTCGGTTGCACTTCATATGTTCACATTGATGTAGAGCACAGAAATAAGCTGGATGCGAAGTCCAGGAGGTGCACATTTATAGGCTATGGGCAACATGATTTTGGCTACAGGTTCTGGGATGCAGAAAACAGAAAAATCATCAGAAGCAATGACGTAGTCTTTAATGAAAAAGTGATGCATAAGGACAGTGTGCAGGAAAATAAGGCCGAGAAAAAGGAATTCGTAAAGTTGGAAGAGTTACCGGACATGGGTGTTACAGTGCCACAGGATGAGGCAGAGCCGCATACACCAGTTGTGAGGAGGTCTACTCGGGAGAGGAGACCCACGGTCCGATACTCACCCTCCTTACATTATCTACTACTGACAGATAATGGTGAGCCAGAGTGTTTTGAAGAGGCGTTACAGTCAGATATACGGGTTAAATGGGAGCAGGCCATGGATGATGAGATGGACTCTCTTAAGTCTAATCGTACATGGGAGCTAGTCACTCTACCCAAGGGTAAGAAAGCTCTTCATAACAAGTGAGTTTACAGACTGGAGGAGGAGCACGATGGTTCGAAACGGTACAAGGCCAGATTGGTTGTGAAAGGGTTTCAACAAAAGGCAGGTATCGATTTCACTGAAATATTTTCATCGGTAGTGAAAATGTCTACGATTCGCATGGTCTTGAGTATAGTGGCTTCAGAGGACTTACATCTAGAACAGCTAGATGTTAAGACAGCCTTTCTTCATGGGGACCTTGAAGAAGAGATATATATGCATCAGCCGACAGGATACGTGGCACCAGGTAATGAGAACAAGGTGTGCAGACTGAAGAAGAGTCTATATGGCCTGAAGCAGGCCCCGAGGCAGTGGTACAAGAAGTTCGATAGTTTCATGTCAGGAAACGGTTTTAGGAGATGTCATGCAGACCACTGTTGTTACTTGAAGAAGTTTGATACGTCATACATCATCTTTCTTCTGTACGTTGATGATATGCTTGTGGCTGGCTCAAGCATGGAGGACATCTCAGATCTCAAAAGACAATTGTCTAGAGAATTTGCATGAAGGATTTAGGAGCTGCAAAACAAATCCTAGGCATGAGGATAAAGCGTGACAGGGAAACAAGAAATTAGTTTTGTCACAGGAAGAGTACATAGCCAAGGTACTTGATCGATTCAATATGGGAGGTGCTAAGCCGGTTAGCACTCCATTAGCCAACCACTTCAAGCTACCTAAGGATCAAGGTGCAAAGACGCAGGAGGAACAAGACTACATGGCTAAAGTCTCATACGCGTCAACTATTGGGAGTCTCATGTATGCTATGGTGAGCACGAGGCCAGACATTGCTCAAGCAGTGGGAGTTGTTAGCAGGTTCATGAACAACCCCGGGAAGGAACATTGGGAAGCTGTGAAGTGGATCCTTAGGTACTTGGTAGGTACTAAGGACGTAGGGCTGTGTTATGGCGGATCGAAAATCAAGTTACAAGGCTACGTGGATTCAGATTTGGCAGGAGATATCGACAGCAGAAGAAGCACTACGGGTTATGTTTTTACTCTGGGTAGTGCTGCAGTTAGTTGGGTCTCTCAGTTACAAAAGATAGTATCTATCAGTACGATAGAAGCAGAATATGTTGCGGCTACAGAAGCATGCAAGGAGATGGTGTGGATGCAAAGTTTTATGGAAGAGTTGGGTAAGAAGCAAGTAGATTGCAAGCTGTACAGTGACAGTCAGAGTGCAATACACTTGGCTAAGAATTCAGCCTTTCATTCAAGGACCAAGCATATTGCCATCAGATATCACTTCATACGTTCGTTACTGGAAGATGGATCGATTGCTCTAGAGAAGATTCATACAAGTGAGAATCCTGTGGATATGCTGACCAAGGCGGTCACAAGGGAGAAGCTGAAGCTCTGTTCAGCTTTGATTGGTCTTCAGGCTTGAAGACGGGGAGATGGTGCACTCCGGATGAAGAAGATAAAGGTTTATGGAGATGTGTCTCCAAGTGGGAGATTGTTGAGAAGTGGAGCCACATCTGGGGCCACCCACGACCAGTCGAGGTTGCGCGGATTTCGTGTCGCAAGTCCTTTCGCAACTGGGATGCGGAAAGGGAAGTTGCCAAAACTATAAATTGGGGTCCCTAGGGCTATTCTAGGTTAAGGTGAATTTTATGAAATTATTCTGAGGTGTGGGCAAAGGATTTTCTCTGTACTTCCAAGGGAGAGGTTAGTATATTGCCTTGTAATCTTCATTTCTCTTCGTAGTGGAATTTTGCATCCGTGGTTTTTTACCCTAGTTTGGGGTTTTTCCACGTATATCTTGTCTTGTGATTTGTTTTGGATTGCTTTGATCTATTTCTAGTTTATATTTCTTCTTGTCTATCATTTTGTGGGTGAGGCCTTAGATTGGATCTAGGCTCACTGCGTTGTTGGCGTGCTGCGCAACAACGAGAACATCATTAAGCTCTAAAATCTATCGAGATATTACAATGCCGAGAAATTGCTGAGAAGGTAACTTGTCACCATCTGTTTTATATTTATTTTGCTTGTTGTATTTATTATTGAGTCGGGATCCTTTGCCTTTATTGTCAGTCACAACCTTCACTTTAGCGGGAGGAGATTACATGCGGGCCCCTCCTCACCCAACACATGAGGACGTGGGACCCACTTTGTCCTATGTATTTTATATCCACATTGTCTATCCATTTTTCTAGCTCATTTTAAGGCATGATACTGAAAATGAAGCATATCAATATCTTAGGTGGACCACATCATATGCAACAGCAGTCATTGAAAGTTCACGATTAAAAACTTTCTACGACCCATAGTAATGCTCAAACATTACAAATGTTTACTTGCCATCAAAATTGTTGATAAGGTCACAGAGACCGAGATAATTGGAAACAAAAAACAAATATAGTCTTACCCAAGTTTTTTGTAGCCCAAAAATTGTTTTTAATAGACAAACATCCTTGATTCCCGTGGTGCGGTCTACTTAAGATTTGGATCTGCTTCATTTTTAGGCTCTCGAGCTAAAATGATCCACAAATGCATATGTACAGTATGCATATGCAATACATGATGGTTTTTTTTGACCCGTCGTCCTTTCGCAACTAGGATGCGCAAGTCCTTTCGCAACTGGGATGCGCAAAGTCCTTTCGCAACTAGGATGCAGAAAGGAGTTTCCTAAAACTATAAAAAGGGGTCCCTAAGGTTTTTCTAGGGTATGTTGTGTGAAGAAAACAGCAAGAGGGTTTCCTAAAGCTTTACAAGAGATTTGCTAAAGGGTTTAAGGTTATCAAAGGTGAGAGAGAGGGAGAAAGAGAGAGAGGAAGCCTATAAAAGGGAGGTTCTGCTCATGGAGGTTTTCTACTGTGTAATCTATATCTCAGCGCTTCTATGTCCTCGTAATCGGTTAGATCTCTCCGTTTTCTCTATTTCTCTTATTGTTTATCCACTCCTGCGTGAGTGAAGAAGATTGTAACGTTCTACTTCATAGTGGATTGTTAATCTGGACGAGGTCCCGTGGTTTTTACCTCTTTGAGGGTTTTCCACGTAAAAATCTCTTGTGTGGTGTGTGATTGATGCTTTGATTTATTTCATTGCTTTATTATCCATAATTCTGGTTTGTTTCAGGAGGATAGATCCTAAGGTTTGTGCAAGGCATCCCAACAAAGTGGTATCAAAGCCAGGTTCATTGAACGGGTAGGATCGGTTTTTGAATTATGGAAGGTGGCTCAAGGATGATCAGCCTCAATGGTTCTAACTGGACCATATGGAAGGCTAAGATGGAGGACTTGCTTTATTGCAAGGACCTATATTCTCCAATCTTAGGCATATCAGCAAAATCCAAGGATATGACTGATGATGATTGGAAGAAGACGGACCGAAAGGCGGTGGGGTTTATTAGACAATGGTTGGATGATTCTGTGTTCCACCATGTGTCTACGGAAACCTCAGCCGCAAGCCTATGGCTAAAATTACAAGGGCTGTATGAGAGGAAGACAGCCGATAATAAGATTTTCTGATAAGGCGACTTGTGAATCTCAAGTTCAAGGATGGTGGTTCTGGCCGAGCACATGAATGAGGTCAGCAATATAGTGAACCAACTCACCTCTATGAAGATGGTCCTGGATGATGAATTGCAGGCTTTACTATTGCTTAGTTCATTGCCTGACAGTTGGGAGACATTGGTGGTGTCTCTAAGTAACTCCGCGCCAAACAGAAAGATATCCATGGAACAGGTAACCAGTTGTCTCTTCAATGAGGAGACAAGGAGGAAGTCTCAGGGGTCTACTCAGCAAGAGGCTCTTGTGACGCAGGAATGGGGGAGAGGAAAGAACAGGAAGGGCGGGAAGGCCCAAGATAAATCAAGAGGCAAGTCGAGTAACAGAAAAGATGTTGATTGCTGGAACTGTGGCAAGAAGGGCCACTATAAACATGAATGTCGTGGTAAAAAGAACGACAAGAAAGGAAAAGGGAAGGAAGATGAATCAGATTCCACTGCGGTTGCTTCAGATGGCGACATGGTAGTTATTCTTTCAGCAGATCACGATGTATGTCTCACGGCTACGAGTCAGGACACCGACTGGGTGATTGACTCGGGAGCTTCTTTTCATGCGACTCCACGCAGGGACTTCTTCACAAGCTACAAGTCAGGTGACTATGGGACTGTGAAGATGGAAAATTCTGGCGTATCAAAAATCGTGGGAGTCGGTGATATTTGTGTGAAGACCGATGTGGGTTGCACATTGGTTCTCAGGGATGTGAGGCATATCCCAGACCTTCGCCTCAACTTGATGTCGACGGGAAGGTTGGATGATGATGGCTATGAAAGCCGGTTTGCTGGTGGGCGATGGAAGCTCATCAAGCGTTCATTGATCGTGGGCAGAGGAAAGAAGTGTTGCACCCTGTACAAGGCAAGTGTCAGTATGTGCAAGGGTGGGTTGAACGCAGCGAAAGATTCAGCTATTGACATGTGGCACAGGCATCTAGGCCACATGAGTGAAAAAGGGCTTCAGCTACTAGCAAGGAAGCAGCTCCTTCCAGACGTGACAGGTATGCCTCTCAAAACCTGTCTTGATTGTTTATCAGGGAAACAGCATAGAGTTTCATTCATTAAAACTGCTTCTCATGTTAATAAAGTGCATGCATTAGATTTGGTTTATTCTGATGTTTGTGGTCCTATGAGGACAAAAACCTTGGGTGGGGCATTGTATTTTGTCACTTTTATAGATGATGCATCTAGGAGGGTTTGGGTTTATGCTTTGAAATCCAAGGACGAGGTCTTTGGTGTGTTTAAATTGTTTCATGCTATGGTCGAGAGAGAGACAGGTAGACCATTGAAGTGCATCCGCACTGACAATGGTGGTGAATACATTGGCGACTTTCATGAGTACTGCAAGTCCCTGGGTATACGGCATGAACAGACGGTTCCCAAGACCCCCCAGCATAATGGTGTAGCTGAGCGAATGAATCGCACCATTGTTGAGAGAATCAGATGCATGTTATCCCATGCAAAATTGCCCAAGACGTTCTGGGGAGAAGCAATGCACACGGTGGTGTATTTGATAAACAGGTCTCCATCAGCCCCATTGAATGGAGAAGTACCTGAGAAGGTGTGGACTGGACAGGATCCATCGTACAGTCATCTCAGGGTGTTTGGATGTAGGGCATCCGTTCACATACCAAAGGATGAGAGGTCCAAGCTCGATATGAAGATCAGGCAGTGTGTGTTCTTAGGGTATGGTGATGAAAAGTTCGGTTATAAATTGTGGGATCCGACCGAGAGGAAGCTCGTCAGGAGCAGAGATGTGGTTTTGTTTGAAGATCAGTGTATAGAAGACATTGGTAAGCCAGAGAAGAACCAGCCTAGTTCAGGTGAGCTAGAGGACATGGATCTGGTTACTCCTCCCGTGGTGTCTGATGACGGGGGAGTACAGCAAGGTGCAGAGGACGAGGGAGTTCCTTCAGAAGATGGACCAGGGGAGCAGTTCCCACTTGATCCACTTATTGAGCTACAGGTGAGGAGGTCATCTAGGGATAGACAGTCGTCCAAGAGGTACTCGCCACATGAGTACATTATGCTGACTGATGGGGGAGAGCCAGAAGATTATTTTGAGGCCCTAGCCGACGAGCATAAAGGGGAGTGGTTGAAAGCTCTGCAAGAGAAGATGGAATCCTTGCATAAGAACCACACATATGATATGGTGAAACTGCCTAAGGGCAAGAAAGCTTTGAGCAACAAGTGGGTGTTCAAAAAGATGGTTGAGGAGAAGAATTCATAGACGAGGTTCAAGGCCAGACTTGTGGTGAAAGGGTTTGGTCAGAGGAAAGGCATAGACTTCGAGGAGATATTCTCACCAATGGTGAAGATGACATTCATACGGATGTTGCTTCGGTTGGCGGCTAGCATGGATCTGGAGATAGAGCAGTTAGATGTTAAAACTGTCGTTCTCCATGGTGACCTGGAAGAAGAGATCTACATGCACCAACCAGAGGGGTTCGAAGTCAAGGGCAAGGAGCATATGGTGTGTAGGCTGAGGAAGAGCTTGTATGGGCTGAAACAAGCTCCACGGCAATGGTACAAGAAATTCGACTCGTTTATGTTGAAGCATGGATATGACAGAACGGAGTCGGACCACTGTGTGTTCATGCGCAAGTTCTCAGATGGTGATTTCTTAGTTCTGCTGTTATATGTTGATGACATGCTCATCATGGGAAAAGACATCAAGAAGATTGACAGGCTGAAACAGGAGTTGGGCAAGTCTTTTGCGATGAAAGACTTGGGCCCGGCTAGACAGATCCTAGGAATGGAGATAACCCGTGACAGAAGCAGCAGGAAGCTTTGGCTGTCACAAGAGCGGTATATTGAGAAAGTCCTAGAGCGGTTCAATATGAATGCAGCAAAGCCGGTCAGTACTCCACTGGATGGTCACTTCAGATTGAGCGACAGGCAGTGTCCCAAGATGAAGGCGGAGGTGGATGAGATGCAGAAGATACCCTACGCGTCAGCTGTAGGAAGTTTGATGTATACTATGGTGTGTACACGCCCAGACATAGCATATGCGGTTGGTGTTGTCAGCCGGTACCTTGCCAATCCTGGCAAAGAGCATTGGGCAGCGGTCAAATGGATACTACGGTATCTAAAAGGCTCATCCAGGTTGAGCCTATGCTATGGTGACGGTAAACCTGTGTTAGAGGGCTACACAGATGCAGATATGGCAGGTGACATGGACTCCAAGAAGTCTACATCGGGGTTCATGTTCACGTTTGCAGGGGGAGCGGTTTCTTGATAGAGCAAGCTACAGAAGGTCGTAGCATTGTTGACAACAGAGGCCGAATACATCGCAGTCACAGAAGCATGTAAAGAGATGCTTTGGATGAAGAGGTTCCTACAGGAACTTAGCCTGAAGCAGGAGGAGCACGTGGTCTATTGCGATAGTCAGAGTGCTATACACTTGAGCAAGAATCCGAGTCAGCATTCCAAGTCGAAGCACATAGAGGTTCGGTATCACTGGATCAGGGATACTTTGAAACAGAAGATGTTACAACTTGAGAAGGTCCACACGGACGATAATGGGTCAGATATGATGACCAAGGCCTTGCTCAAGGATAAGTTTGAGGTTTGTAGAAACCTGACTGGCTTAAAGAAGGTAAATCCCTCCTGGGTCAAAAAGGGAGAGATTTGATGGTTTTTTTTTTGACCCATCGTCCTTTCGCAACTGGGATGCGCAAGTCCTTTCGCAACTAGGATGCGCAAGTCCTTTCGCAACTGGGATGCGCAAAGTCCTTTCGCAACTAGGATGCGGAAAGGAGTTTCCTAGAACTATAAAAAGGGGTCCCTAGGATTTTTCTAGGGTATGTTGTGTGAAGAAAACAGCAAGAGGGTTTTCTAAAGCTTTACAAGATATGTGCTAAAGGGTTTAGGGCTATCAAAGGTGAGAGAGAGGGAGAAAGAGAGAGAGAGGAAGCCTATAGAAGGGAGGTTCTGCTCGTGGAGGTTTTCTACTGTGCAATCTATATCTCAGCGCTTCTATGTCCTCGTAATCGGTTAGATCTCTCCGTTTTCTCTATTTCTCTTATTGTTTATCCACTCCTGCGTGAGTGAAGAAGATTGTAACGTTCTACTTCATAGTGGATTGTTGATCTGGACGAGGTCCCATGGTTTTTACCTCTTTGAGGGTTTTTCACTTAAAAATCTCTTGTGTGGTGTGTGATTGATGCTTTGATTTATTTTATTGCTTTATTATTCATAATTCTGGTTTGTTTCGGGAGGCTAGATCCTAAGGTTTGTGCAAGGCATCCCAACAATACATACATCAAGGTGGTCCTCACGGTCAGGGTCGCCACCCAGCCAAGCTACTCCCTACTTTTCCCGGATCAGGTGTTTGTTGCCAATGCCCAATCTTAGCGGTGGTGTGATGATGTGTTGGGTGCTGTGTCCATCCCTTTTGCCTCCTTCCTTTTAAGGCATGAATCCAAATGAAACAAATAGAGATGATGTGTTGGGTGTTATGTCCATCCCTTTTGCCTCCTTCATATTTTAAGGCATGAGCCCAAAAATGAAATAAATAGTTGACTTAAGTGGACCACTTTATAAAAAACAGTGATGATTAAACATCCACCATTAAAACTTTTTGTAGCCACAAAAGTTTTGGACAAGGCTAATATTTGTTTTTCCCTTTAACAAAGCTTTAGAGGCCTTATAAATCGGTTGTATGACAAATAAATATTATCATGAGCCCTAAAAAGGTTTCAATGGTGGGTGTTATCATCCACATTGTTTGCCGTGATCCGCTTGAGCCTGGGATGATCCGCTTGAGCCTGGGATGATCCGTTTCATTTGGAAAAATAATAATAATAATAGATAGCACAGACATAAAACACATCCATCATGTTGGCCCATTGTACCTAACACATCAACATACTATTAGGAGAGGTCCATGGTGTTGGGGCCAACACAACCTATCCCTGTAATTGGCCATGTATGCTGTGAAAGTTGAAGTGTGGATGCTGGAAAAGCTCTCTGACCCACCACAATTGTATTTGTTTAATTCATGCCCTCCATCCAAAAATTGAGGTAGATCTAAATAACAAGTGAGCCACATTTTTCCGATTTGAAGACGATAGGATAAAATGGAAAAGTGTGGCTCACTCAAGATTTGTATCTGCCTCATGCTTCATACTCCAGAATGAGTGGGCAAAATAGATGATAGTTGTGGATAAAATACATACATCATGTTAGGGTCCACTGACATCACTAGTAACAGGTCACTACCGGTCTGAGTCCGTTTGAAAGGGACCCGATTTCTTTGTGTTGATTGTAGTTTTAAGGACATGATTTCTCGAGTTTGTTTGCTTAGAGGAAAAGAATTTGGTGTTTTGTAGTTTTGTTTGCTTAAGAGGATTGAATTTGGTATTTTGAGTTTTGTTTTCGGGAGGTTTTTAAAGGTGCTTGTATGTCTGATAAAGGTGGGATTTTTGTTTCGTTGTGGGATTTCATGTTTCTACATATGGATTTTATTATTTGGGTGGGGGGGGGGGGGGGAACTGAATTTTTGCTAAGTGGTTTTTTTTTGAGTTTTGAATGAAAAAGCTAAAAAGTTTATCTTTTTGGCTTTAGTTCTCATGGAAATGGTGGTTTTGGGGCAAGAATTTCAGGTGGGAGATTTTCTTGTTATGTTGCAGTTGTTTCTCATTTGGGTTTTCACTTCTGTGCTTATGTTGGTTGTGTATGGAATTTCATGTGGAAATTGCTGGCTTTTGGGCTATGGTGATCATGGTCTAATATTATCTTTGACATTGAGAAGAGGGTGAGAGGTTTTTGGAGTGGAAGAGAGGATGTAAAGGAGAGATTTCCTATTTTATAAAGTGAGTTTGTTGGTTTTGGTATGGATGGAGAGCTCCAATGCAAGCCTTCTCCTTCTGGCATAAACTATGAAGGTCAGTTGTCTCTTGTTTTCTTTTTTACTTTCTCTTCATGCATTAATTTGTTTGCTAGGTTTGTTTTGGCATAACTTTAACAATGAATTATATATGCTTGTTCAGATTAACTTGAAATGCTTGGGAGTGTATTTTTTACTCAATTCCTTTGTTCTTATGATGTTATTGTGAGCTTGACAACCAATTCTTCGGAAGAAGTCCAGGGCTAGACAGAGGTTCTATTCACAAGACGCAAGGTTTCATTTAACAAGTAGCTCTGATATGTATGTTCACTAATAGGGAACTCCTCAAAAAGAATTTGGGAACTCTACCCAATCCATGGTGCTGGTTGTTAAAGGGAACCACAAGGCTTTGTATGGATTTTCCTATTGACTTCTTCGATGCATTAAATTTCCATATACATTTTATAAGAACAAAAATGATGGTCATAACCTTTGTTTTTAAACCTAGAATGTATCAGATAGTTGAACTGGATTCAGAGCAATGCAGCAGCTATTCAACAAATGCCAAGACCATTACCAACAACATTTGATAACAAATTTGATGGGGAAGCATCATCATCAGCTCTATTTTAGAACTTAGAGAACCTGCAAACAAAGTGCTTGGAAGCTATTACAAAGTTATAGGAGATTTGGAGCAGTTACAGGCCTGTTTTGGGGAGGGGGATCTCAGAGAGAGAATTTGGAGCTATTTCTAATTGTCTTTCTCCTAATCGAGCATGTGCTCAAGCAGACGGTATATGCCCTTGGTTTGTTTGGATGTGACTTGTATTAGATTGAGGCTGTTTCAGAGTGTATTTGGATACAATGTGGAATTGAATCATAATATTCTAGTAACTCTATAAGAGTAGAAGCGTGGACATGATTGAATTGTAGTTAGTTGATCCCTTTGCACCATATTGAGAGATTCGCCTCCAAATCACAGTAGAATTCCTTTCAAGCTGAAAGGAATTGTAACCACAATTTGTGTGCTAGTTCTTCGTTATAAATTCTAAGAGACATCGCCAATTTTTGTTGTTTCCTCTTGGTAAAAATAAATTTTCACAATTCAGTTCAACTATGTGTCCATCTCAGCCCATAGCATGGAGGAATTGAAATACGATATGTGCATGTTAGTGTGTATAAGTTCTACAGAAATCAAATAAAGCAACCACCCTAGTCTGTATGAAGCCTATAGAAGGGAGACAACGTCATTTTGTAACTTGTAGAATATTATGAAGCCTCTAGCATGCAGGAACTCCTTTTCGTAACTTGTAGTGAATATCGTTGAACTTGTGTCTGTTATTAATGGCAAATAATGAGCGGTTGTGTCCTAATATGGTGTCAAACTTGTAGCTGCTGAGTGATTTATATAATAGAATTTAGTGGCTATGAGTTAAGCACTTGCTTAGGTCAATGGCTCTTTCTATTTGCTGGAAAGCTTTGGACCTCTTTGGCAACCTCATTCATGATAACCATAGGTTAAGACCTTTCCTACGCTATTTTGCACTTGTGTAAGTACAGTATGACAGGAAACATGCTATTGGGTTTAGAAAGATAACCCTTCACTCTAGGACTCTATTTTCTTATCTTATTTGTTATGCATAAGTATTCGTTGGCAGCTCTTATGGTGATTGTTAACATCTAGTTCAATAGTGTATTCTTCTTTATCTTTTAACTAATGTATCCCATATGCCTATTTACTGGGTAACTGAAGTTCTCTCTTTGTTGGTACCTTTTCCAGTTAAGTTATGATTAGATTAGATGTTCATATTGTTTCTCAATGAACACTCAATAACATCCCTTACTTTTTTTCACTATTTTTTATATCTTTTGTTTGTAGGAACCAGTGGATCACGTCTAAGTTTTTACATGTTAATGGAATTACTCTTTTCAAATTATGAGAGGAAGGTGTCAAGTTACTTAGAAAATCAAACATGCACTCTTTCAGTCCTGATCATTCACCCTTGACTGAACTAGCTCAAAGGACATCCAATTGGGCTCTTAATGAGAAGATAAAATCAGGTAATTTTGAAACTATTTTTTCCTCACTTCCTTGTGCTGATTGTAGCTTTAATGGCTTTAAGGACATGATTTCTCAAGTTTGTTTGCTTTTTGGGAAAGAATTTGCCATTTTGAGTTTTGTTTGCTTGGAGGATTGAATTTGGCATTTTGGGTTTTGTTTTTGGGAGAAATTTGAGGATGCTTGGATGATAAAGGTGGGACTTTTGTGATTTGGCGGGGTGAGATTTCATGTTTCTGCATGTGGGTTTTGTTCTCGAGGATTTTGAATGGAAAAAAAGGTGGGAATTTTGAATCTTTGAGTTGGTGATGAAATGGTGGTCTGATTAGGGTGGAATTTCGGTGTTTTTTTTTTTTTTTTTTTTGCAGCTGAGTTTTTGCTAAGTGGTTTTTTATTGGGTTTTTAAATGAAGAAGCTGAAAAGATCTTCTTTTTACTTTATTTCTCATGAAAATGGTGGTTCTTGTGTGAGAATTTTGGTGGGAGGTTTTCTTGTTGTGTTGAAATTGTTTCTCATTTAGCTTTTACTTATGTGTTTGCGTTGGTTTTGTGTATGGAATTTCATGTGGAAATTACTGGCTTTTGGATTATGGTGCTTTTGGTATATTATCTTTGACAGTGAGAAGAGGGTAAGAGATTTTCAGAGTGGAAGAAAGGATGGAACAGAGAGATTTCCTGTTTTGGGAACTAACTTTGTTGGTTTTGGTATGGATGGAAAGCTCCAATGCAGGCCTTCTCCTTCTGTCATAAACTATGAAGGTTAGTTGGGTTCTCTTTTTTTTTTCCTTTTAATTCCCTTCCCTTCACACATTATCTGTTTGCTAGGATCGTCTTGGCACAAGTTTAATAATAACTTATATATGCTTGTTTGGATTGGCTTGAAATGATGAGGAGTTTGTTCTTTTGAGGTTTCTACGAGAGTTTGACAATCTATGGACAAAGTCCTTGGCTAGAAATAAACATTTTGTTCACTGGCCACAAGGTTCCATTTAACGACTGGCTCTGATGTGTATGTGCACCAATTAAGAACTCTACCCAATCCATGGTGCTAGCTGTTAAAGGGAACTAAAAGGCTCTATGGATTTTTCATGTTGACTTCTTCCATGTGCTAAATTTGTAAACATTTTATAAGAAAAAAAAATTGATGGTCATAACCTTTGTTTTTAAACCCAGAATGTATCAGACGGTTGAACTGGATTAAGAGCAATATAGCAACTATTCAGCAAATGCCAAGAGCATTACCATCAGTATTTCATAACAGATTTGGTTGCCATCATCCTATTTTAGAACTTGGAGAACCTGCGAACAAAGTGCTTGAAAGCCACAATGTATTAGAAGATTTGGAACAGTTACAAGCCTCTCAGATCTGTTCTCAGGAATCACTGGATGGAAAAAGCAATGCATCTTCAACCATAAAAGTTGGGAGTCTGAAACAAATCCATGAATTCATTAAATCTTCAAAGTTCAGCAGTTAAAGGAACAAAGAAAGAGGGCGTTCAGCAAGGAATGCATGTAGCCAACTGATACTTTTGTTGAGGAGACAACTGATACTTCAAAAAGGAATGCCTGCACCAGTAATGGAAGAGAACGGCTTGAGTGCTTGACTATGGATGAACCTCAACGATACGAAAGATACTGCATTAAATTTCATACATGTATTTACTTTCGTGGACTTTTTGTGGGTCTTTTTTCAGTAGGAAATGATGATGGGGTTTTTTCCCGTGCTCGACCGGTCGTGGGATGTGTTCGACCGGTCGAAGGTGCCGCTCGACCGGTCGAGGGATCCACTCGACCAGTCGAGGTTACGCGTATTCGTTTCACGATTTTGTGCGGATTGTGAATTTTTGAGTCCTTTCACAACAAGGATGCAAAGGGAGTTTCCTAAAACTATAAATAGGAAGTCCCTAAAGTTTTCTAAGGTATGGAAAAGATACAAGAGGGTTTCCTAAAGCTTTACAAGGGTTTGCTAAAGGGTTTAGGGCTATCAAAGGGATAAGACAAAGGGAGAAAGAGAGAGGGGAAGCTTGTGGAAGGGAGGTTCTGCTCGTAGAGGTGATCTATTGTGCACTTGATATCTCAGCGCTTCCACATCCTCGTAATCGGTTAGATCTCTCCATTTTCTTTGTTTCTCTTATTGTTTATCCACTCCTGCATGAGTGAAGAAGGTTGTAACGTTCTACTTCATAGTGGATTGTTGATCTGGACGAGGTCCCGTGGTTTTTACCTCTTGGAGGGTTTTTCATGTAAAAATCTCTTGTGTGGTGTGTGATTTATGCTTTGATTTATTTCATTGCTTTATTATTTCATATTCTAGTTTGCTTCGAGAGGCTAGATCCTAAGGTTTTGCGCAAGGTCCCCAACAAAGTAGTATCAGAGCTAAGTTCATTGAACGGGTAGGATCAGTTTTGAATTATGGAAGGTGGTTCATCAAGGATAATCAACCTCAATGGTTCTAACTGGACCATATGGAAGGCTAAGATGGAGGACTTGCTTTATTGCAAGGACTAATATTCTCCAATTTTAGGCATATCAGTAAAATCTAAGGATATGTCTGATGATGATTGGAAGAAGATGGACCGAAAGGCGATAGGGTTTATTAGACAATGGTTGGATGATTCTGTATGTGTCTACAGAGACCTCAGCCGCTAGCCTATGCCTGAAATTGGAAGGGTTGTATGAGAAGAAGACAGCCGGTAATAAAAATTTTCTTATATGACGACTTGTGAATCCTAAGTTCAAGGATGGTGGTTCTGTGGCCGAGCACATGAATGAGGTCAGCAATATAGTGAACCAGCTCTCTGCTATGAAGATGGTCATTAATGATGAATTGCAAGCTTTACTATTACTTAGTTCATTGTCTGACAGTTGGGAGACATTGGTAGTGTCTCTAAGTAACTTCGTGCCAGACGGAAAGATATCCGTAGAACAAGTAACCAGTTGTCTCTTCAATGAGAAGACAAGGAGGAAGTCTCAGAGGTCTACTCAGCAAGAGGTCCTTGTGACACAGGAATGGGGGAGAGGAAAGAACAGGAAGGGTGGGAAAGCCCGAGATAAATCAAGAGGCAAGTTGAGTAACAGAAAGGATGTTGATTGCTGAAATTGTGGCAAGAATGGCCACTATAAGCATGAATGTCGTAAGGCTAAGAATGACAAGAAAGGAAAAGGAAAGGAAGATGAATTAGATTCCACTGCGGTCGCTTCAGATGGCGACGTTGTAGTTATTCTTTCAGCAGATTACGATGTATGTCTCACAGCTATGAGTCAGGACACTAACTGAGTGATAGACTCAGGAGCTTCTTTTCATGCGACTCCACACAGGGACTTCTTCACAAGCTATAAGTCAGGTGACTATAGGACCGTGAAGATGAGAAATTCTGGCGGATCGAAGATCGTAGGAGTTGGTGATATTTGTGTGAAGACTGATGTGGGTTATACATTGGTTCTCAGGGATGCGAGGCATATCCCAAACCTTCGCCTCAACTTAATGTCAACGGGAAGGTTAGATGATGATGGCTATGAAAGCCAGTTTGCTGGTGGGCACTGGAAGCTCATCACAGCTAGAGGAAAGAAGTGTTGCACCCTTTACAAGGCAAGTGTCAGTGTGTGCAAGGGTGGGTTGAACGCAGCGAAAGATTCAGCTATTGACATGTGGCACAGGCATCTAGGCCACATGAGTGAAAAAAGGCTTCAACTACTAGCGAGGAAGCGGCTCCTTCCAGACGTGACAGGTACACCTCCCAAAAGCTGTCTTGATTGTTTATCAGGGAAACAGCATAGAGTTCATTTATTAAATCTGCTTCTCATGTTAATAAAGTTCATGCATTAGATTTGGTTTATTCTGATATTTGTGGTCCTATGAAGACAAAAACCTTAGGTAGGGCATTGTATTTTGTCACTTTTATAAATGATACATCTAGGAGGGTTTGGGTTTATGCTTTGAAATCCAAGGATAAGGTCTTTGGTGTGTTTAAATTGTTTCATGCTATGGTCAAGAGAGAGACAGGTAGATCATTGAAGTGCATCCGCACTGACAATGGTGGTGAATACATTGGCAATTTTCATGAGTACTGCAAGTCCCTGGGTATACGGCATAAACAGACGGTTCCCAGGACCCCTAACATAATGGTGTGGTTGAGCGAATGAATCACACCATTGTAAAGAGAATCAGATGCATGTTATCCCATGCGAAGTTGCCCAAGATGTTCTAGGGAGAAGCAATGCATACGGCAGTGTATTTAATAAACAGGTCTCCATCAGCCCCCGTTGAATGGAGAAGTATCTGAGAAAGTGTGGACTTGACAGAATCCATCATACAATCATCTCAGGGTGTATGGATGCAGGGCATCCGTTCACGTACCAAAAGACGAGAGGTCCCAGCTCGATATGAAGATCAGGCAGTGTGTGTTCTTAGGGTATGGTGATGAAAAATTCAGTTGCAGATTGTGGGATCCGACCGAGAAGAAGCTCGTTAGGAGCAGAGATGTGGTTTTCTTTAAAGATCAGTGTATAGAAGACATTAATAAGCCAGAGAAGAACCAGCCTAGTTCAGGTGAGCTAGAGGACATGGATCCGGTTATTTCTCCCGTGGTACCTGATGACGAGGGAGTGCAGTAAGGTACAGAGGACGAGGGAGTTCCTTCAGAAGATGGACCAGGGGAGCAGCCCCCACTTGATCCACCGGTTGAGCTACAGGTGAGGAGGTCATCTAGGGACAGATAGTCATCCAAGAAGTACTCATCGCATGAGTACATTATGCTGACCGATGGGGGAGAGCCAGAAGATTATTCTGAGGCCCTAGCCGTCGAGCATAAGGGGGAATGGTTGAAAGCTATGCAAGAGAAAATGGAATCCTTGCATAAGAACCACACCTATGATATGGTGAAATTGCCTAAGGGCAAGAAAGCTTTGAGCAACAAGTGGGTGTTCAAAAAGAAGGTTGAGCAGAAGAATTCATAGACAAGGTTTAAGGCCAGACTTGTAGTGAAAGGGTTTGGTCAGAAGAAAGGCATAAACTTCGAGGAGATATTCTCACCAGTGGTGAACATGACATCCATACAGGTGTTGCTTGGATTGGCGTCTAGCATGGATCTGGAGATAGAGCAGTTAGATGTTAAAACTGCCTTTCTCAATGGTGACCTGGAAGAAGAGATCTACATGCACCAACCAGATGGGTTCAAAGTCAAGGGCAAAGAGCATTTGCTGTATAGGCTAAGGAAGAGCTTGTATGCACGGAAACAAGCTCCACGGCAATGGTACAAGAAGTTCGATTCGTTCATGTTAAAACATGGACATGACGGAACGGAGTCGGACCACTATGTGTTCACGCACAAGTTCTCAAATGGTGATTTCTTAGTTCTGCTGTTATACGTTGATGACATGCTCATCATGGGAAAAGATATCAAGAAGATTGACATGCTGAAACAGGAGTTGGGCAAGTCTTTTGCGATGAAAGACTTAGGCCCGGCTAGACAGATCCTAGGAATGAAGATAACCTGTGACAAAAGCAGAAGGAAGCTTTGGCTGTCACAAGAGCGGTATATTGAGAAAGTCCTATAGCAATTCAATATGAATGCAGCGAAGCCGGTCAGTACTCCATTGGATGGTCACTTCAGATTGAGCGACAAGCAGTGTCCTAAGACGAAGGCAGAAGTGGATGAGATGAGGAAGATACCCTACGCGTCAGCAGTAGGAAGTTTGATGTATGTTATGGTGTGTACACGCCCAGACATAGCATATGCAGTTGGTGTTGTCAGTCGGTATCTTGTCAATCCTGGCAAAGAGCATTGGGTAGCCCTGAAGTGGAAACTACGGTATCTAAGAGGCTCATCCAGGTTGAGCCTATGCTATGGTGACGAAAAACCTGTGTTAGAGGGCTACACAGATGCAGATATGGCAAGTGACATAGACTCTAGGAAGTCTACATCAGGGTTCATGTTCACGTTTGCAAGGGGAGCGATTTCTTAGCAGAGCAAGCTACAGAAAATCATAGCATTGTCGACAACAAAGGCCGAGTACATTACAATCACAGAGGCATGTAAAGATATGCTTTGGATGAAGAGGTTCCTACAGGAACTTAGCCTGAAGCAAGAGGAGCACGAGGTCTATTGCGATAGTCAGAGTGCTATACACTTGAGCAAGAATCCAAGTTAGCATTTCAAGTCCAAGCACATAGAGATTTGGTATCACTGGATCAGAGATACTTTGGAACAGAAGGTGTTACAGCTTGAGAAGGTCCACACGGACGATAATGGGTCAGACATGATGACCAAGGCTTTGCTCAAGGGCAAGTTTGAGGTTTGCAGAAATCAGGCTGGCTTGAAGAAGGTAAATCCCTCCTGGGTCAAAAAGGGGGAGATTTGATGGGGTCTTTTCCCCGTGCTCGACCGGTCGAGGGCTGGTACATGACCAGTCGAGCAGGGATCGACTCAAAGTCCAGCGAGTTGAAGTTTTAGATTTTCGAGGTACTCGACCGGTCGTGGGATGTGCTCGACCGGTCGAAGGTGCCTCTTGACCGGTTGAGGGATCCACTCTACCAGTCGAGGTTACGCAGATTCATTCCGCGATTTTGTGCGGATTACGAATTTTTGAGTCCTTTCGCAACAAGGATGCGGAAGGGAGTTTCCCAAAACTATAAATAGGAAGTCCTAGGGTTTTCTAGGGTATGAAAAAGATATAAGAGAGTTTTCTAAAGCTTTAGAAGGGTTTGCTAAAGGGTTTAGGGCTATCAAAGGGGTGAGAGAAAGGGAGAAAGAGAGAGAGAGAGAGAGAGAGAGAGAGAGGAAGCTTGTAGAAGGGAGGTTCTGCTCATAGAGGTGATCTACTGTACACTTGATATCTCAGCGCTTCCACGTCCTCGTAATCAGTTAAATCTCTCCATTTTCTTTGTTTCTCTTATTTTTTATCCACTCCTGCGTGAGTGAAGAAGGTTGTAACGTTCTACTTCATAGTGGATTGTTGATCTAGACGACGTCCCGTGGTTTTTACCTCTTTGAGGGTTTTCCACGTAAAAATCTCTTGTGTAGTGTGTGATTTATGCTTTAATTTTTTTCATTGCTTTATTATTCCATAATTCTGGTTTGTTTTGGGAGGCTAGATCCTAAGGTTTTGTGCAAGGCCCCCAACAAATGAGGTAAAGGGAAGTGTTTTAGCATGGGCGTGATGACAGTTCGAATTATTGTTATGTATGTCCAAGTATAATATAATGACTTTTTGAGGTGCGTATCAATTTCATATTCCCTGCATATTAACCATCACACCCTCCAAGACTACCCAATATTTTATCTTCATACACCAGACAAGAAATCGAGAAATTGTTGCTACAAAAAAAATTCAGCATTGCATTTGTAGGTGCATAAACATTGTGATGAAAATTTCATTCAAAATCTAGCTTTGTCAATCTTAATTCTTGCAGCAAGGTGAAGGGAATTTATAGTAATACAACAACATGTATTCTAAAGTTTATTTGATTTTTTTTTTGTGAAAATCAATGCAAGTTTAGTATAATGTGTTGCCGACATCTTGGTAGTACAACAAATGTGGTTGATGACTTGGTAACTTGCACTTAGTCCAATTAAGTCTGTAAAGGTGGCCTATTCATGTTTCTCTGTTGGTAAAAGACTGCTGATATCTCAAGCCTAAGAAACAGTTGTTGGACTACATCTCACAAGTAAATGCCTCCATTGTCATGCAGCTTGGTTGTCGCTCATGTTTCTCTCAGTGATTTCGATTTGCTTTATCACTTTCCCATTGTCATTCAAATTTATCAAACGCCTAGTCTTCTTATGACGCAGGGAGGAACGTGATGAGGTTGATTACCGTCCTCCTCAGGAGATAACTATTCTGAATCCACGGAGCTCTCTAGACTCCTCACCGAGATTCCTCGAATCCATGAGGGACGAAAATAGAAATAATTTCTAATAAATTTGAAATAAATTGATTGATAAAAAATAAAAAAAAAACAATATTATAATCCATTAAATAGTGAACTCGAACCTAGGACGGAGTTTTAGACTCAAACACTCTAAAAACGTGACTTACTATAAATAGTAAACTTACTATTTATAGACAGTTACCATTGCTGCTAGACTTCATGATTTTCGGCCAAAAATAGTTAGTGTCCAATTTGGCCTACCACTTTATTCTCCTAATTTTTCTAAGCCATATTCATGTTGGGCACGACTCATACAACTCAAAGGATCAAAAGTTATAATTGAATGAAAACATACTATTTATAGTAAAAACGAAAACAAAATGGACTTTTGACCATTGATCTGTTGGAATCTTGAAAACCTAGCATGAGCAACCCAGCATAGCGGGGTTGGTTGGCTAAAGTAACTTCTCCTAGCCCAAAATCATATATGATATGTTGAAAAACTCATTCTAGTTTACGAGATAGGACTGTTTCTGACGGTCTTAATAATTTTCACCTCCGATCGGACTTTCTCTAGTCCATCTTTGCCATGAAAGTGTTCGCGACCTGCTCTACATCATCTCACTAGTTCTCTTCTCCAAGTTTTGAGACTGAAATTTTTTTCTAATCAATAAAATTATAAGAGGTGTGCTCCCACCTTTCTCCAAAAAAAAAAAAAAAAAATGAAATTATAGCTAGCAACTTGTCTTCACCTCTATAGAAAATGATCCATATACATATGCGTCCTAAGTTAAAAAGCATCCCTCGTGCTGTCACATACAAGAAATACTAATAGAAGCAAAAGAGAATGGTAGAAATGTTGTGTTTTTATAATAAAAATAAATTTTAAAAATAAAAGTTTATTTTTGGTAAGTAAATAAATATATTGATTATTAAAACTTTCCATTAAAAATGTGTATAATTAGTTAGTAAGAGAATGTGTTTTACTTCTGCAACCAGGGTTCAAATCACCTCAAGGATGGCGGCGTGGGTTGCTTGGGCGCTTTATTAGGCCCACTTAGCACTTAGCGCGTGCGCATGGAGCGAAAAGAGCCTTAGTCTTTTTTGCACATGGTTCAAACTTTTTGGGACATGGCTGTGCAACTTGAATTGAACTAGGGTCTACCCTAAAATATTATTAACATTAGTGTTGATTGAGAATGATTGTAACATGGTCGTACATGTGGCACCTATGCCACGTGTCACTCATGTGGCAAAAGTTTTAAATTGTTGGATGACTTTTTCTGTTTAAAAGGGTAATGAAATAATTATCATAAGACAAAGGGTCATGTCTTTTCATGGAATAATGTTGTTTGCTGTGAATGGTTGTGGATGTCTTGAAAAGGTACATTGGTATCTCTTCAGGAAGAACTCCATAACCATTCAATTACTATAAATTCTGAATACTATAATTCAGAAAGATAATTCTCTCCATTTTCCAGATAAATCGCAATACTCTCGAATCTGACCTCTTGCTATTTTTTTTAAAACGTTTTAAAGGAATATCGATGTCAAATCTAGAGATCAATTCAACACTTAAATGTATATATTTTCGTGTTAAAATTCGGATTGAAAGTTCATTGTATTCTAAAGACAATTTGTAGATTTTCTTCATTTACACTTGCTGGAACTACCAAAAAAAGGGCAACAAATATGTCTTAAGAAATTAACTATTCAAGTCGAGCCTTGAACCCGATAGATCTAACAATCTCATTATCTTTTTCTTCTTTTTTAATGGTTTTGACTACAAAGGTATATTTATTAGTCAATAGATTTCTAATACATTCTACTTTTGTTCATGCATTTTCTAAAGCAATGAATTCGATTGTATAGTTGACCGAGCAATACAGGTTTATTTGGTGGATTTTCAAGAGACAATTCCTCCACTCAAAATAAAAATATATCCAATTGTAAATTTTGATTCATCTGAATTTATAATCCAGTTAGCATCGTTGTCTCCTTCTAATACAACGAAAAAAAAAAATCAATATAATGCATACCATATGCAGTAGTACATTTTAAATACATTAGAACTTTAGACAAAGCATTCCAATGATTATAACTGAGGTTATGAGTATATCTACTCTATTTATTTACTGTATACACTATATCAAGTCTCGTGCAATTTGTTAGGTATATTAGACTACCAATGATTATGCAATATTGAAGTTGTGATACACTTCTACCAGTGTTTTTCTTTAGATGTATGAAATAATCATAAGAAATGTTAACAAGTATGCTATAAAAGTGATTAAAATCCTTTAACATCTTCATAGATATGATCCGTCTAATTTAGATCTTGGGGTGCAAGCGTTCAATTAAACTTGAGTCTGAGTATGACTCTGGTATGCTTAACACTATCCTAAGCATCTATTTGACTAAACAAAGGTATTTATTAACACGTGTGGTCTCATACTTAGTTGAATTGCAACACAATTACCATAGAAACTTACAAATCATTCATGAAGGTCAATCACGATGTATATGCCATCCAATCCATTCTATATGTCAAGTGTGCCAGCCATACTATGATTGAAACAGTGGCCGTAATGGCCAAGTGTTATATAGCCATTATAGTACATTTCAACAGCTGTTTTAGCCATTTGACGGTCCGTGCCAGCCCATTAAGGTCAGCCTTCTTTTTAAGAATGCGAACTACACCCTTCAGCACTACAACGCTAGCCCCTTGCTTCTTCAAAATGCGCACTGCAGCGCTTTCTTTCTCAAATAGCATTAAGCCCTGTAAGTTCTTGCAATTATAGTTACATGAAAGCCATTATATCCATTACATAATTTTTTTTATATAACCATAAATATTGTGCAAAGTAATAAGTTGGGAATTTTATAAAAACTTACATATATAATTAATATTAAATTTACATTCCAGTAATTTTTTTAAAAAGGTTTTCAAACAACCACCATTCAAGAATTATCATTCCATTGTATTACATTTGTTTCTCAACGGTAGGTTGGGTTCACAGCTTGAGGGGCCCTATGGTGATGCTTATGTGAAATTCTACCCGACCACCAGGTGTGTCACCTCATGTTAGGCCTAGGACTCAAAAATCAACCCATTAATATTTCAAGTGGACCACATTATTGGAAAAAAAAAAAATTACAAGGTGTCTCTAGACTCTCTCTCTCTCTCTCTCTTGGTGTAGCCCACTTGAATCACTAGGCCCAGGCATAAATTATGGTATGACATTTATGGATTCGAGTACATTTTATATAATCACTTTGGGCCCTGTAAAAATTAAGGGTGAATGTCTCTGAACCCGTTTCTTTGCCGTGGCCACCTGAATCACAAGTCATCCTAATATTTTAGCCCTAGGCTTAAAGTGGAGTTATACATTTAATGGAGTAGATTTTACATAGACATTACGGTGGGCTCACGAAAATCAAGTGGCCACTTCCGTCTCGAAACTGGTCTGACTGTAAAGGAGATTTCGATACACCGACCCACGGCTCAAGTGGTAGACGTGAAAATAACGTCGTTTAAATGCTGAGGTGTTGGTATCGATTCCAAGTGGAGTGTGGCTAACAGTGGGGTATGTACTAACCTGCTAACCAATTTAAAAAATAAAAATAAAAAATAAAAAAATCAGGGAGATTTCAACCGTCAATGGATTGGACCAACCATCAGGAATACTTTCATAAGGACCTAACAGTTTAAAAGTTAGCCACTAAGTGGACCATAAAGTACCATTGTTTATTTTGACAGGGCCCGCAAAAGATTCAGGCTGCCAATGATTTAGGTGGGCGACGCCGAAGGAAAGAATTGGAAGAGAGACGTCTACCCTTCATTTTTACGGACCATCATGAGGTGTGTTTGAATACCATCACGTGGTGAGTTTTAATAACAGGGAGTAAATGATTTAGAGTAAAAGGTGCTAATTTAAAATCCAACAAGATGAGATTAAAATAATTAGTGTAAAATGTCTATTTTGCTCCCTTGGAGAGTTATAAAGTAAACGAATTCATCACCATGCTCCTAGTGGCACGCTAATGATACTGAGAAACAATCCAATTGTCAATTGCATCACTAAAATCACGCTAATAAAATTATCTAAACTAATTTAAATGGATGGTTAAAAAATGTTGACAAGTTGCTTATTTGTGATCATTAATTTTATAGCTGACTTAGGGCTTAAAATTTCCCCAGTTTTGGCCAAGGTATATATTTCAATAGGCTTATCAGATATCACATATTTCTTGTGACTATTAAAGCCCTCACGGGAAATCCACTCCAACCATTAGAAGCAACCACAACTTGGACTTGGAGCATAAAAGCAAGCCCATCCATGATTCAAGTGGGCCACACCAATAAGAACTAACCAGTTTGGAGGGCGAGCATCAGCTTGTAATTATGATCGAGTAGGGCAAGTGTTGGCCAGTACACTGTGATCCACCTGAATTACAGAAGGGATGGGGACGACGCACCCTGTGGTCAGAGTGGATTCCACATAAGCATAATAGTGGAGCTGCCACAAGTTTGATTTTGTGGGTATCTTGTGTAGTCATGCATTAAAAGTTTTAGATTATTATAATATAAAGGTGCTTCCTCCTTGTTATATTCTGAAAAGATGGCATAGTGATGCAAAGGTAGGTTTTTCCAGAGAAGCGGCTACATTAACAATACAAGATAACTGCAATATTGTATCGGGTAAGCAGTACAAATATATGTCTCGCAAACTTCTTAAAATTACGGCAATAGTTGGAGAACATGAGGAGGTCTTCAAATTTGTTGATAGATATTCTGATAAATTTCATGATGAAGTGATGGAATGCATGAAAAGGATCAAGGAACTTTCGCTAAACGCTTATCAAGTTGTTGACAAAAGTGTAGATATTGAACATGCATGCTCAAACCCAATTGAAAGCGTAGATACTGAAATTGAAGGTGCATGATCTGAGCCAACTGAAAATGTAGATATTAAAAGCGTACATATTCCTAAGCCAATTGTAAGTGTAGATATCGAAAGTGCGTGCCGTGAAATGATTGAAAAAGAATTTACTTTTGTAGATTATTTGAGTTCACAAACTGTACATGGGATTAAAGTAAAGCCTAGAGTTAGGGACAATCATCGTACATATAAAAATCCGTTAGATAAAGCACAGAAGAAAAGATTTCAAAATCCTATTGCTTAAACAAAAGCAAATCAAGAGAGACAGGAAATGGCCCAAGCATTTCAACCTTCAAATTATCAATTTACGTTCACCCCAATGTGTCATTTCAATCAGGTATCACTCGAAACTTGTTTTGTAAAGCTTGTTATGACATATGTTTATGTTGTTATAGTTTTTAATTTCCCTTTTGCTTTTATTAGAGTTCACAGAGTATGGTGGCGAGTTCTCTTCGATTACCTGGTAGATCCATCGATGCATCATTATTGCCTCAACATGAATACCAACCAGCTAATCTTAACATGTTTCAATAAAACCTTTTTAATCTTGGGAGTGATCCTAGTGGATCCACGAGTGGCCCTTTTGTTGCTTGTGGCTATCCAACCATCAACTCAAATCAGCAATTTCTCTTGAGCAACCCACAATTATCTTCCCAAGATAGCGTTGTGTGTAACCAGGTAAAATTAATCATTTTAAAGGCAAAATATATTGAACATACCTTTTAAATTTCATATTTTGAGATATCTTCTTTATTCATATGTGAAATTTCTATGCAGTTGTCATCACAACAATCTGACAAGAATTAATCGGTGGGAAGAGCATCACATACGCTCTAATATTTTGTCAAAGGTGAGCACCAATCTTCTCCCTAATGCAATTTTTGGGTTTTGCTCCATCCACAAACGGGTCAAGGAAAAAGCAAGTTTGGATAAGCATATAAATATGCCAGTTGAAGGTTCACCATTTTCAAAATGGTAATGAGTATCATGATCATTTGAACCCAACAAAGTTAAAACAATGTAAGCAATTTGATTGCCACATCTGCAGTATGGCTCCTAAAGTCCACTTTTCAATTTTCCACATCAGGAGGTTCTCCACTACCAAATTCAATCATTGCGAGCGGGTGCTAGTCATGTTGACATGTATTTCCAATCCGTAGTTTCAAATTCTTGATATGAATGCTTATTTTCATTTACATGTCATGAAGATTGTAGGTTTGAAGAATAACCTTTAATTTTATATTTTTTCATTCTTGTGCAGGATTTATGTTCCAAGAAGCAGACTCTAAGGACGTTCGGTGTGGATGTGTTGCCAGTCTAATAATTTGTGGCTCTCTATAGATTTTGTAAAGTCAATTTATTTTTATCTTGTGGGCCCACTGTATTAATTATCAGGTGGCCAGGATTTTTAATAAGGTATCCATATAATGCTTGAGGCTGATATATAACATAGAATCATCAAATCAAAGTGGTGCTTTGAAATCATAAGCAGACCAAAGTAGAATTTATCTGGTAGCTGTTTCAAAATGATGATTGGAAAGGTTTTTTTTTTCCACTCAATCTTAGCTCTCCATTTTCCATTGAATTGATGATTGTCGTGATTTTTTTCACATGGCTTACTCATTGTCTGAATGAATGAATGGTTGAAATTGATGATGGGTCACCCCATGTGCCATTGAAAATCTCCCAAGAGATGCCCAAGAAAAAAGGCTTTGTCACTGTGACCACAGTATGGTCGCCAAGCATAACTCGGTCTAATGAAGAAAATCTTCAAACCATATCCACAAACCGTGCACATTTATATGAGAATGATCATCATCTACCACATTCTATTTATAATTACAGGGTGAAATATACAGATTCTGGAATGTGTAAAGTTGTAGTCTTTCTTTCTTAATGAAGAAAAAAATGCTCCCCACCAATTGACAGGTTAGGATTTTCCATATACACTACCAGTAAAAGGGGCAAGCGTTTTGGATAAAACCGTAGCTAAATACATATGGCTACGGTTAATATCCGTAGGATAACCGTAGCAATAGGTGCCGTAGCAAAAAATTCCCTGCAAAATGTACATACAGCTACGATATCCGTAGCTATAGACTAAAGCTAGCAATTGCTACTGTTTCCCAATATATAGCTACGGTTAATATCCGTAGCTAATTTTATATATATATATATATATATATATATATATATATATATGGTGCTCTTGCTAGTACATTCCCTGATAGATCAACCCATCTAAAGCTAATACAGATAATCATGAAACTGCTCTGATCCAAGATAGATGGTTTTGCAAATATAGATACAATTTCCAAATGGAGAAAGGAAAGGGCAAAGCTTTCATTGTACTGACAAGATTCAGTCCAGATATAAATATGATTTCCAAAATACATCTAACGTTGAAGTTCATTAGTTCTAATGGGGCCATTGATTTAATATAAGTGTCACTGATTGTTGGTGACGCAGGGATGAACGTGATGAGGATAAATACTCCGAATCCACGGAGCTTCTTTGGACTCCTCACAGAGACTTCTCGAATCCACGAGGAAAGAAAGCAGAAAATAGAAATAGTTTCTAATAAATTCGAAACTGATTAATTCATCCATAAAAATGAGTTAACAACCCTTTAAATGGGGGTACCAAGCAATGGGAAAGAAATCAGAATCAAACTACAACTACAACTCCTAGAATTCGCGACTTACTATAAATAGTAAACTTACTATTTATAGACGATCGTGATGTCTACTAGAGTGCAAGGTTTTCGGCCAAAAATAGTAAGTGTCCTATTTGGCTTCACCAAACCGTTCTCCTAATTATTCTAAGCTCTTTTCACGTTGGGCGCAACTCCTAAAGCCCAACGGATGAAGAGTTATAATCAAACTAAAACTTACTATTTATAGTAAAATTGAAATTAAAACAGGGAAATGACCGTCAGTCCAGGGGTTTTTCGCAATTCCGGGCGTCGCAACCCGGCATAGCAGGGTTGGTTGGCTAAAGTAGCTCGTTCTACCCCAAAATCATATATTTTTCGTCAGATAACTCATTCCGGATTGCGAGATACGCCTGATTTAAGGTCCAATGGTCTGGATCACTTCTGTCGTCGACCGGGCCTTTTCTGATCCACCTTGGCCATGAAACTGTCCGCGACCCGCTCTACATCAGTTGGGATCTTCTCTTGATCCATTTTCCACTCCCTATCCTTGTGAGATTCCTTCACTGGATGATAGCTCCTTGCATTGTGTTGTGAAGTTACTTGTTTGGATACAACCAAAAGGGTTATAATTTGTTAAATTGAGACAATATGCCATAGTTATAGCTTGTATGCTAATAATTTAAGAAGTGAAACAGCCTACTATAATATAATGTTACCTCATATGTTGTACCACTATGAATAAATTGACCTTAAAAAAGTTAGTAGTCTTGGAATTAAAATTGGAACATTGCTTGTGTTGTCAAAGACCTGAAAAATAATCATCATCTAGCCAACCACCTAACAATAATGAGTTTTTGTAAAATATTTTAAGGGACTTTTTGGATTGTCCAACCCAACTTTATAGTGTCTACACGCTAGAAATCCGTTCTAAAGCTTAGGGATGTCATAAAGGAAACATTGTTTGTATCATTGGCTGTAACGGAAGAATGATTTGTGGAACAATCTGCAACTTGTCAGTGGTAACATGTGATGAAAATTCGATAAAAACCAACCTGTTTATGAACTGTGGTAAAGGAATATGCACCAAAACAAGTCATTTCCAATGGCAGCTAAGATATGCCTCCATCAACTTCACAGAGCTTAAGAGTGAAATAAGAAGCATCTGAATTCCATATTGAGTGTTGAATATGAAATTATCTGGAACCCATCTGCCTCAGGCCTTTTCTCTCCTAATTCAGCTTAGAACGTCGTATCTCACCTGGCTCAAAAATCATGCTCATCCTACCATCAGGTGGACCACACTTAGAATCAAGGGATAACTGATTCAACATACAGGTATAGCCCACTTAGCTGGTTGGGCTGGGTATGGACATGGGGTCTCTAAGCTCCTAGGGAGGGGCACAACATGGATATGTTTTGGCCGCGGCTTCACCCAGTTACATTCATGGCTAGCAGGACTAGTCATTTGGAGTACTTGCTAAAGGACGACTCTTGGCTTACACGTCCCCAAAAGGCACATGTGCAAGGGATCTATGATGCATACCAGGTAGGCCCCACCACATAGATGCACTGGCATAAAATAAATAAACAGACAGTCTGAGCAAGTGGACCACACATACCAAAAGAGAAGGCATTTAAGTATCAATACCACCTTCCTTTAATTTGCCAAGCTACCGAAGACTATTATTACGAGACGTTACATCTCCCAAATAAATAAAGCATATCCTGTCTATGAAAATATAGGAAGTGATAGCTTGTTCGCATGTCATCCACCAATTCACACTCAATGCATGCATGGCCCACCGAACAAGTGGACCAGCCTGAATTTTCAACCAATGCATCTATGCAGTTGGCCTGCCTGATGAGGAACTTGGATAGACCCATTTCACTGTTATTATGTGTTTGGATAGACCAATTTCACTGATGAGTAGGCATCACATTTCGGTTCTTAAACAATTCGATCAAGCATCTCATCAAACTAATAAGCAGGCCAAGCATTACCAATGAACAAAAGATCGATAATCCACAACGAGGGATTCTACAGTGATACATGCATGTCGTGATGCTCGGGAAGGCATTTGCAGACATGTTAATTTATACAAGCGAACTAGCATGCTGTGAGCAAGATTGGCAAACTCGAGGTACACCATTGGGATGAGCCATATCCAAAAATCAAGGCGACCGGTGCCTTAAAAAAGGGACAGTTCGGATGGAGCAATGGTGCACATATAAAAGGTGAAACTCACAACAAAATGGACGGTTGCAGTTGTCCAATCACCATGACTTTTTGGCCACAAATCATCTATATTGTGGCCCACCAGACCAACAATCTCAATTGCATTACATGTTTGCACATGTAGGGCGAGAATGGAACTGCATAGAACTTCTAAGACACGCTTACGCATTTCATCGAACAGTTGGCAAGCAAAAATGGTGGGACTTCACTGATTATTATGTGTTTGGATGTTGAATTGGATTGAATTACGATGTGTTGAATTGGATTTTCACAAAAGAAAATTTTCCAAAACCATATAAGTAGCTAAATCTCTAAACCTCCAAATTTAAAATCCCTAAAATTTCAAAATTTACAAATCCTAAATCTTCTGATTTCAAAAACATTGTATATTACATCTTGAAGGTTGTGCAGTGTGAGAGAAATGATTCGGTGCGGCGTTTCTCTAGGATGATTCGGTGCGGTGTTTCTCGGAGAGAAGAAGGGAGAGAAGGTGCGAGAAATCTAAGAGGGAAGGAAAAAGAGATGCAGGAGGGAAGGAAAGAGAGATCCGAGAGAAAAAGGAGAGAAATCTGAGGAGGAGGTAAGGAAATCGAGCACCAGAGAGAGAGAGAGAGAGAGAGAGAGAGAGAGAGCTGGAGCGATTTTTGGTTTTTTTTTTTTTTTTTGTTTAATCAAGTCGAGTACTACGACATGAGGCCTAACGGCGTGCAATGCGCCGTGAACTTTCCTCCCTTGTGGGCCCTACAGTGTCAGCCAATAAGAAAGTGACACGGCTGGTCCGTCTTTTTGAACGTCTGAGCAGGGGTAGGACGCAATCCGCGTCCGTACTAACCTGCTAACCAATTTTTTGAAAAAAATCAGGGAGATTTCAACCGTCAATGGATTGGACCAACCATGAGGAACACTTAATTAAAAAATAAACAAATAAATAAATAGTCAGCCCTGTCCACTCATCAAGTGGACTACACTTGTATTTTGCCATTTATCAATGGCTATACACTATTTTTTCTGGTGTCTCTTACTTGATGAGTGGATAGAGCTAATATTTACACCAGCTGATTATCATGGTGGGGCCGATCTATTAGGAGGATTGGATTTCATAAGGACCTAACAGTTTAAAAGTTAGCCACTAAGTGGACCATGAAGTACCATTGTTTATTTTGACAGGGCCCGCAAAAGATTCAGGCTGCCAATGATTTAGGTGGGCGACGCCGAAGGAAAGAATTGGAAGAGAGACGTCTACCCTTCATTTTTACGGACCATCATCACTTGTGTTTGAATACCATCACGTGGTGAGTTTTAATAACAGGGAGTAAATGAATTTAGAGTAAAAGGTGCTAATTTAAAATCCAACAAGATGAGATTAAAATAATTAGTGTAAAATGTCTATTTTGCTCCCTTGGAGAGTTATAAAGTAAACGAATTTATCACCATGCTCCTAGTGGCACGCTAATGATACTGAGAAACAATCCAATTGTCAATTGCATCACTAAAATCACACTAATAAAATTATCTAAACTAATTTAAATGGATGGTTAAAAAATGTTGACAAGTTGCTTATTTGTGATCATTTATTTTATAGCCCACTTAGGGCTTAAAATTTCCCCAGTTTTGGCCAAGGTATATATTTCAATAGGCTTATCAGATATCACATATTTCTTGTGACTATTAAAGCCCTCACGGGAAATCCACTCCAACCATTAGAAGCAACCACAACTTGGACTTGGAGCATAAAATCAAGTCCATCCATGATTCAAGTGGGCCACACCAATAAGAACTAACCAGTTTGGAGGGCGAGCATCAGCTTGTAATTATGATTGAGTAGGGCAAGTGTTGGCCAGTACACTGTGATCCACCTGAATTACAGAAGGGATGGGGACGACGCACCTTGTGGTCAGAGTGGATTCCACGTAAGCATAATAGTGGAGCCCACCCGAGCTGCCAACCACCCGTTATGGGGTTAGATCTAACATAAGATAGTGGGATGATAATACTTTGATTACAAAGGCATACTTGGATTTATGAGGTCGCGTTTTAAAAGGCTTATATGAAAAAAGTACCAAAATGTAAATTTAATGAAAATTATGAAAATTAGTATGTAAAATTTCCTCAAGGGCCTGTTTTATTTCTCATTTCCGTTGTAAATGAAATGTAAATAGTGCAATTTCATAACTCATCATTTTAGGTTCTTGTTGTTTGAAATTTTAGAAAATATGCAATCATGATATTTTCTCGCCGTTTGTTTTTTGTTTTTTTTTTCTTTTTTTCGAGTATTTCCAGTGAATTGAAGCCAACCCCCGTCCGGTGGTTCAGCACAACCAAGTAATGGCCACGTACCGTCAACTGAATCTGTCCACCGGATACGTTGCTAATGGACGCTGGTGAAGGCCCACCGTGATGTGTGTCCCTAATCCATACCGTCCATCTATGTTTCCAGACTAATTTATAAAATGGGCCCTATTCATCCAAATCACAAATGGATGACGAACCAAAAATCAGTACTATCGTACTCCTACTATGCAACGCTTCTCAGGGGCTAACAGCCCTTTCCGATGAAGCCGGTATTCATGTTTTCCCTTAGGCCCCATGTCTATGTGAACCTACCAATGGAGAAGGGACGACACCCTACCTAGAATCCTGAAGAGTGGATCGTCCTCTTCATCGCCGTTGACTGTTTCCTGGTGAATAGGAACCTGTTGCGAGAAGGGAAACAGAAAATTATCAGGTAACGGGGATTACCCACATTAATCATCACGGGAAGCAGCAGCAGGAGATAAATCTCAAAGAACGGCTAGTGAAATGAAGAGATGAGCAGCTTATCCGTTGCTGAAGACAAGGACCAACCCAGTCTATCCGCCGTTTTTCGGTGATCATTCGCTACGGCAGAGAGAAGTAATGAAGAGTCCTAAGCGAATTTGGGAGGGGAAATGCTAAAGCCTCATGATTTACCAAGGGAAGGTTAGCGCCATTTCCATTTCCATTTCCAGTTCCAGAAAATCAAACGTTGAAATTTGGTCATTATAGCTCATTTAGTGTGTATTTGGTGGAGAAATGAGAAATCAAACAGGCCCTATAGTTTTTTAGGCGTGATTTTATATTATTCACTGAGGTGTGGCCACAAATTGTGGGCGAACACAGTGGATCACCTGATCTCCAGTTCATTGTAGATCTAGTTCGTACCATACAGGGTAGGGCAATCATAACCTTCTCATTCTGAGGCTAACAAACAACAAAAACACAGCAGCTGTCCCGATGGAAACAGGAACATCCCCACAATCAACATTGGCGACCTTGATGTCCTCAATCTGGACGGTAGTTGCTGGAATTGTAAACACTAAGGTGGATTGTGAACTCACATCTACATCTTGTAAATTAAATCATTTCAAATTTCTAGTTCGACATGAGTCAAAAAATAAAATCATATGGCTCCAGAGAAAAAAAAAACAGAATTCTTGCAGGCGCATCAAATACAGAAACAAGTAAAAACGCATAGAGAATCATACGTCCAAGACGCATTATATATCCTATACCTACACTAGAAGCCTGCCAAGTAGCAATTGGTCGTACCACTGCACCCTCTGCTCATTGTTATAGCAGATCATGATCGCAGAAATTTCCTTCTCCCTTCACCTGCTCATTGCTGGGCACACTGCACCCTCTGGGCACCACCTGGCATGTCCTCATCCTCATCATAAGCCTCCTGCGCTTGGGCCTGCTGCTTCCTGCGCATCTCCTCCTCAATGTTGACATCATGGAGGGTTGTCTCCTCGCACTCGTCCAGCTCCATGTCTGTCAACTGGGCCGAGGTCCTCGGAGGAAGGACACCCTCCAGAGCTTTACACTGGTCTGGGGTGAGCGATTCAGGGAAATCAACAGAGAAATGGATGTAGAGCTTCCCCTTCATGAAGGGCCGCTGGTACATTGGCATCCCTTCATCATTGATAGCCTTGAATTGATCTGTCACACATCATAGCAGTTTCAAGTACAGCCCATGACAAATAGATTCTCTTCGAAGATGATCACAATCCGAATTTTAATAAAGACAAAAAACCAAGTCAACTCAGAACTGAATTGCTGGACTTTTTATCTATGTTTTGAACCCAGTATGCTCTTTTGGATTGTCTGCCACCGAATGCAGACAAAAGAATATGTGATGATGAATAGCATTCCACATTGCAGTTAGCTCGTACCCACAGCACTTCTGTGGGATAGGAAGACGAATCCATGTCGTAGTTCAACAGGAAAATTGCAATTTGATTTGTTGAATCACAAGCAGTACAGTTCCAATAGAAGCCTAACTGCAGACAATTTCAACCCCCAAGTTCCGATGGGGATGATGCATAGCACGGTGGGTGATGCTGATGCATACAAGATCCAGCCCATATGGCAGAGGCTGCACCACCATATACAGTTCATTGGCCCAAAAATCAGGATTTTGGCTGAATGATCCCAGATGTTTGGTCCAAACAGTGCCGAAATTTTGCAATGGTGCTTTTTTTCCCTCCCTCATTATCAAAAGGGCAATTGGTTATCCAATTGGTCATCCAATCAGCAGATTACATACAAGATCCAGATCATATTGCAGGCTGCACCATACATTGGTCATGGTCCAAAATCTGGCTGATTGGATGGGGATGGCCATAGGCTTTTGATACAAACAATAAATAAAATTTGGCTTTGTTTTTTCCCCACCAAATCAGAGGGTGTTCTCATCATCTGACTGGCCTGAGTTGGGGCTATGGCCCATACATAGTGAGACCTGCCAGATGTGTAACCTGGAACTTGTCCACATCCTATGCTACCTAGGAATTGCTCCAGTCACGGAGATGGTTGTCATTCAGAAAATAACTAGTTAAAAAGGCAATTATGAAGGAGACAGGAAAAAACTGAACTCACCAGGCTTGACAACCTCCCCAGGGTTTGATTTGATCAGCAGTTGTCTGTTATCCAGGTGGGCCAATACAAACTGGAAGCCGCAGAGTGACTCAGTCAGAGACAAGGTATGCTCCACAAACAGATCATCGCCCTTTCTCTTGAACTTGGGATGCTCTTTTTGCTGCAGCACAAATACAATGTCCCCTGTGATGGTCTCTGGCTGCAATATTTCACCAAAAACATACAGTCAGGCAACAGCTTCCAACAGCTTCTTTTATCAAGAACTTCCAACTTCGTCCGCAATAAGGTCTTAAATAGGTAGCATTCATGTGTACCACATAAACTGTGGCTGGCGGGTCTTCTGGAATGACCGTAGGGCCCATTTAGATGTACTTCCACAAAAGGGGGTTTATCTGATCAGTTTTCACCGGGTCAGCTTTTTAGCACCTATTTTGCCAAGGGATGAGATGGGCAGTTTGCAAAGTGCATCTAAAGGCACCACACCAACTGCGGTTTGACTCAAAACGGGGTTTAGGCCTTACACACCCCTTTTAAGAGTGCATCCAAAAGGGCCCTTAATACATTTGGCATTCTGGAGTGGAAGAAAATGGAAAACATATGGTCCTGTTATTCTCATTTTACGGCCCCAAAATGATGCACAAGAACAGGAGTCAGGAAGTTCACATTCTTGCAGCTACCATGATTTGGAAGTAGCACACCCTGTCAGCCTTGAACACCCCAGCATGCCAAAACATTTAAAGTTTGGCAAGAGTTTGAAAACTAAGGGGAAAAAAATAAATGTTTGGCAAGAGTTTGAAAACTAAGGGGAAAAAAATAAGGGCACGTACCGCCTCATCAGCCTCTCCAGGGAAGGTAATCTTCTGGCCGTTCTGCATTCCTTTCTCCACGATGACTTCCAGAACTTTCTTCTCCTGCACAACCTTCTCACCTTTGCACTGTGGGCACCTGTCCTTGTCATTGATGGTTTCCCCAGTTCCCTTGCACTCGTTGCAAGGGTGCTGCATCTGTTGGATCATCGATGGACCCAGGTGCCTTATAGAGACCTTCAAGCCAGAGCCTTGACAACCTGCACACTTCATGGAAGCGCCTGATTTCGACCCTTTGCTGCAATTGGTAAAGAGGGCACTGTTAGCAACTCCCAAACAGTCACAGAACCAGGAAAAGCTCAAAACAGGTATAACTCACCCCCTGCACTTGGAACAGATGACATTTCGAGAGAGTGAAAGCTTCTTAGATGTCCCGTTGTACAGTTCCTCTAGAGAAACCTTGAGAGGATGAATCACATCCTCTCCTCTCCTCTGCCTCCGGCCACCTCGGCTGCTCCCACCTGACCAGGCAATAAAAAAGGAGAGAAAGTGAGAGATAATTAGAATAACATGCCCACTAGCTCGTCCTTTGAGTAAAAACTCAGCATTAAAACACAAGAATACTCAAGAGTCAGAATGGCATTGATTTTTCTTATAAATAAATAGAAGAGGTTGAAATGTAATGGAAGTAAAGATGGGCAACCATCATGCATTATGAGACAAGTAGTTAAGAGTTACGCATTATGAGTCAGAATGGCATTGATTTTTCTTATAAATAAATAGCAGAGGTTGAAATGTAATGGAAGCAAAGATGGGCTAACATCATGCATTATGAGACAAGTTAAAATACAATCACGCAGCTCTTTTTTTTTATTATTATTATGCACTTCCAATCTGCATAAACATGAGGAAAGTACAAAACAATAACCCGCAATGATGCTACACGGCAATTGAAATATACCTCCAAAGGGATTGCCACCGAAGAATGACTGGAAAATATCAAATGGGTCATGGCCTCCGGCTCCTCCACCCATTCCTTCTTTCAGTGCATCCTCTCCATACTGATCATATATTTCACGTTTCTCAGGATCACTGAGAACCTCATAAGCTTGAGCTAACTCTTTGAACTGCATAAACAAATGAATAGCATGTCAAGGTCCAATTCAACTTCACCAAGGGATAATAGACCTCATTGCCATAGAATTTGGCATGGCCCATTTCATCATCACAGGACGTTCAGGAATGCTGAACGGCTCTGTTTGAGAAAAAGAAAAGAGACTCAGTGATGAGCAGTGGGATATATTCCCATGTAACATTTAACTCCAACAGGTTGCTGGCACCTCACAACCATAATTCCACAACATTCATCCAAGAACTTGCTTAGCAGAAAATAAACAACACCCAACTTCAGAAAATTTTAATTTTACATCTCAGAAATATGTGATAACTTATAACCAGCCAAAATTTCTACTTCGGTGTTTTATGCGCTCTTAATAACTTCAAAACAATGTGACCTTCAATTTTAGAACATCAGATCAATGTCATGGTTAGAATCAAAGGAAATGTATACAGCATAGCCAAACTGAACAGAACTCAGGTTGCATTTGGGTAACAGAAGTATAATTCCATGATTTATTGATTTCATGAAATTCCAGTAAAGAGGTCATTTAGCTGCTTAGAAAAGTACTTAATCTGGAAATGGAATCCATAATAAGTAGGGGTGAATTCCTGTGTTTGGGACCCTAGAAAAGCTTTGAAATGGTTTCCCATTGGAAACATATTCAAGCTTTTGTGCTGCTCTTTTTACTCCTGGCCAGTGGCTGGCTTGCAAATTTCAAGGAAACAGATTCCTTCCCACAGGTCACTTTTTTAAAATTGTTTATAAACAGTACATACGTAGTAGAATTCCAGTCAACCCTTCCCAGTACCCAAACACCACTTCTGCATTTCATTAAATTACATTCCTAGTAACCAAATGTGACATATACCATCTCTTCCTTGAAACAATTCTTTGGGTCCTTTCAAATAAAGGAGCCCTTGAAAACTTTGGGATTTTTCCAAAATTTCACTGAAGTTGGATAACATGAATGGGTCCGGTTAACACCTTTCAAAACAAAAAAAGGGTCAGGTTAACTCTAAATCTTTAAATCATGTGGGGTTATTTTAATTTTGCTAACCTCAATGATAAAAGTGGGTTTTGTTTTGAATGATTTTTTTTTTTTTTTTGGCTGGTTAATTTTGATCTTTGCAAAATGCAATGAGATAAGTACACATTTATGGGCTTATTTCAATCTTCAAAGTTTCTGTAAAATTCAATGAGATAAAATGGTTTTTCTTTGCTCTGTATTTGCATAGAGGCTCAAATGAAAAAGAAACAGGAGAAGAATTAAATGAGTTGATCATAGAGCTAAGGAGAAAACATGATGATCTACAAGATGAATTCACAGAAGGGAAAAAAAAAAAAAAAAAGATTATTTTTGGGAATTCAAAGAAGTGAGATTATTTATGATATTTTTCATTCTTGATGCTTTGTGCTTTTCTTCCTTGAAGTTTAAAATCCAGGCAACAATCTCTCATGCAAAAGAGATAGATTGCAAGCTTCCTTGATGGAAGAGCTTGAAAGCTCATGAAGAGGCATTACACGCCAATCAACAGGTAATGTGAATCATTCAATTTAATAATATATTTGTTTTTATAACCTTAACTTTTGGATGAACTCGAAGTGAATTCTCCATATTGGTATGTTGGACTTTGCAGATAACATCTCTTCAAGATATTAACTAGAGGTTGTAGAGTATAAATTGCAACATTACAAGAACAAGCTTCAGTCGGACGGTGCATCAGTTGTCGAGAATGTTTCCAAGGTGCAAAAGGTATTAGCACAATGATGGAAAACCTACACAATTTGAGAGGTAATAACTGTTTGTAGCAGGAGCAATGGACTTCTTTTAGAATGAGATTTTTCCAAGAAAAATACCTCCCTTTTTTAGGCATAAAATACCTCCCTTTTTTAGGCATAAAAATGCTACCTCCACTTTCAATCCTAACCTTCCATCTCCTTTCCACTTCTAGCACAGCAAAGTCTTAGGAAGTTCTACTAATCTATCTTGTGTTTCAACGAAAGAAAAGTTTGTTGAAAGCAACCAGTATTTTTTTTAGTAACATCCATTATAAAAAGAGGGAAGGAGGAATTTCTGAAATGGTAGCCATTTTCAACCATAACAGCATACATTGTGGCTAGGGCTGAAAGTCGGGCGGGTTGGGTCGGGTTGGTGCTCAACCCTAGCCCAACCCAAGGTTCCTATACCTCAACCCTAACCCAACCTCGGGTTGGGAATTCTCAACCCAAGCCCAACCCAAGCGGGCTCGGTCAGGTTGGTCGGGTAAATATATGCTAATATTTTCATTATTATATTAGTCTATTATATTTTCGTCTTATTTTTTTTGCCTATAATTTTATTGATTATATATGTAGTTATTTATCGTAAAAAAGTTCATTTTTTCTAAACAAACAAGCTAATATATAGGACTACTCCTTTAAAAGTCATATTGTATATCAAGCAATCTATTTAGGAGAGAGAAATCCGGCGTATCTTGTTAGCTTGAGACATTGAAAATGATGTGGACCAATGAAACCCGACAGTATTGGAATTTCATGTGCCTTCAACACAGACGATCCGCACTCAATTATAATTAATTGATAAAGAACTTATATATTGATCGGGTTCGGGTTGGGTCAGGCAACCCAAGACCTCAACCCGAGCCCAACTCAAGTTTTATCAGGTTGGCATTTGTATGGCCCCACGCCCGAAACCAACCCGATACATCCTGCCCAAGCCCAACGCAATGTCGGGTCGGTCACGGGTTGGTCAGGTTGAACCCGCCCAACTTTCAGCCCTAATTGTGGCTCAATCTTTCCAAAAAAAAAAAACACACTGTTGTTCATAAAAGTATGTTTTCCCCAGGAAAAAAAAAACCCCCCATTTTCCCATTTCACATTTTTGAACCACGAGCGCCGGAGTCCACTTGGTTGAGCTACTGCATATGGGAGGGGTGTGCATTTTGAAGTAAGTACTTCATGCCTTAAATTGGAGTAGGTACTTAATGCCATAAATTGAAATTTTCTAGCTGAGATGGGATTTCGCATGGATAAGGGTTGGTCCTTAGCACAAAGGCACAAGAACAAGAAGCTCTTATCAAAAGAGAGGGTGAGAGTTACAAACTGGAGAATCAATTCCCCCTGCATGTAGGAAGCTTTGTGGAAATGGACAAAAGTAGGGGTTTTTCTTCTTCTTCTTCTTCTTTTTCTTCTTCTTTTTTGAAGACAGGGTGTCCCTGCCCCTTTTTAAGGAGGGACTAATCCCTGCAGATGCAGGCAATCACCAGCAAACCACATGCATCGGGTAAAGCACGGGGAGGAGAATTGAACTTGCATCTGTAGGGTTTCTTTGTTTCTTTGGAAAATTGGGAAAGATGATGAGGTGGTAATACCTCTATGCTGGGCCTACCAGCAAACATCAAAAATCAGCAATTTCACCTTTTTATGCTTGGATAAAATGACCATTGATGATGTTAATTGTAGACGGCTTGTTGGAAATAGAATGGAAGTTCACTTCGCTAAACACTAATGGGTCCCCTCAGCGATGCAAGGACATTAAATAAATTAAAATTTAAAATTTAAAATTTAAAAAAGAAAAAAAAAAAAAAAAAAACGCAGCTAAATTATGGCAGCAAATCAGACTGAGACCATTTGCAAAGCAAGTCTTACTCCCCATGGGAGACGGATTGGGTACTGCCCTTGCCAGTACCCAAGTCAGTACAGGCACAACATAGCAGGATTTGATTCTGTCAGAGATGGGCTACGCAAAGCATGTTTGAAAGTTATTTGGTCGGAGTACATACTTGACCGGCCCCATCCCTGACAGCAGCTTGCCATCCCATCAAATCCTGGTACCGACTTCGGTAAAGACAGGCAGTACCCAATCTGCATCCCTCCCCATGCTTTGCCTCGGCGGTCTGCTTGGAGCTAATACAAGAGGGAATGACCCAGTCATGGAAAGGCTCACGAAAACATTAACAGCTTTGGAGAAAGTCTTACTAACTTTAGCTAACCTTCCAAACACTCTCTCTTTCTGAAAAATTTCGGCATTGTTCAGATAATTCAATATTAACAACAATCCACACACGCACACACAAAAGAAAGAAAGAAATAAAAAGAATTATTCATGAAAAAACAAAAAACAACAAAATCTCAGAAATAACCCCACCAAACGCAAGCTAGAATTCAACGAAGGAGAAATTCGAGATCCATCAAAAAGGAAGGGGGGGTTAGAGATCAAGAAAATAGATACCTTTTCGGGATCCCCGCCCTTGTCAGGATGGTTCTTGATCGCCGCCTTCTTGTAAGCCTTCTTCAGATCATCCTGCGACGCTGTGTTCGACACTCCGAGGATCTCATAGTACCTCGTGTTATCGCTCTTCTTCGGCGCTCGCCCGAACATCTTCTCCCTTCCCTCTCTCGGTCAAAAACCCTAATTTCGATATGCGGCAAATAAAAAAGCCCTAATTTCGATCCGTACAAAGACCAAAAAGAAAACCTAAATTCGATAAGCAGCGGACCCTAGAATTTACGACTTCTTTCTATTGGGAAACAAACCCTCTCTGAGATAGGTTTGTGAGGGAGTGTAGCCTTTTTATACGGAGCTTTCTTCGACGAAAGGAGACCGGTAGAACAATCTAGAAGAGAAAAATGGTCTGAGCTGATGGCTGTGAGATTTCGTTTTCTCTCTGTCGGGACTTGGGATCTAGTGTGTATCGCCACCCACTGGAGCTCACATGCTTCGATGGTCCAACGACTTGAACCGTCCATTTCCTCACTGATACTATAGATTGCCTATTTTCACGTAATTACCCTTCATCGTTGATGATCCCACTACTTATTTAAGAGTTGAATGAGATCCATTCAAATTTCCTTTTCATTGTTCCAAGCTCGTCTACAGAGTACGGATATAATTGAATCACAACCGTCCTTTCATGATCATTTTTCTACCGTGGTGCATATGTCATGGATTCTAACACATGGACAGATCCGATGACAGGATCACTCAGCATGTGGGCCGCAGTTATCGGCGACACACGCTGTATTCTGAGTCGCCACGGAGGCAATAATGACCGCATTCACGTTTTCAATGCTTAAAGGGACAATGCTCACCTGTGCCTCTTCTTACGTGAGCACCCGTTTGCACCTTTTCACACGTATCATGGGTACGTAATCTGAACCGTCCACGCGATGCGGCACCCTTGAAACTCTATATTTATAATTTTTAATCTGATACAAAACCTGGGCCATAGCAGAGAAAGGAAAATTAAGGGAGGAAAATGTTTCCTTTTTTTAATGGCCCACTGGAGTTTTACATCAGAATGAAATTGGTATTTTGAGATTTCAATGGGTGACGCATCACTTTAACCGTTCGATTCTGTGTCCATAACACGTGTACAAAAGTATGCACGGTGCTCAGGTAAGAAGGTGCGCAGGTGAGCATTCGTTGCTCAACAGTGAAGGTGAATTCGTGGAGGCCGGGAAATACCGACTTAGGTGAAGGACGTGGGACGTGGACTGCGTCCTACCCCGCCCGTCTTTAGCCCCAGACGGCCAGTTCTGTGGCTCTGGGGCAGGCCCACTATGATGTATCTGTTCATCCACGCCGTTCATCCCTTCTCTCATGTTATTTTAAAGTATGCAGATAAAATTGAGGGAGATCCCACGCCTAAGTGGACCACACCGAATAATAAACTTTGGTTGCATTTAATGCACAAATCATTAAAATGACCATTGCATTAAATGTAAGCGTTGGATACGGCTAGAGACGGCAGGGGTAACATGGTGAGGCGTGACCGCGGCCCACATTGATGTATTTGTTCTGTATTTAGATTGTACATCCATTTCTACTTGTCAGGATGAGGGCTTTCAAATCTCAGGTGAGGCTAGTGGTAGGAAACCGTGCTGATTGTCCATTGTTAAAAACTTGATATGAGCTATTTTTTTAATCAAGTTGATATTTGTGTTTTCCATTGGTTCATGTTTAGGCGGCTTTTCCGAATGGGTTGGATGGCTAATAAAGATTATCACGGGCCTTAAAAATAATCATCGTAAAGCCATTTAAAACCTTTCAAGTGTTGAAACTAGTAGAAAAATCACTTGATAAGTCATTGATCTATTACATCTCTCCATAAACACGTATTGCTAAGTAAATTAATAGATCCCTTATTAGCCTATGTAAAAACCAAAAATGCTGAAGAATGAGCCCAGCCACACTCACTTTAAATAGCCATGTGGTAGCCTTGTAAAGAAAGTCAAAGCCATACAATTGAAATGATGGCCCTTACACATCCTTGGGCCTTAGTATTAATCAACCTCTCATACATTAATTATAAAGTTTTATCAAAGTTCATGTTAATGGGTCCTTACACTATTGACTTAATCTTCATCCACTAATGCATGTGTCGCAAGCTCCAATAATATCTTGAATCCATAGCATATTCACTCCAACTTGACTCATGATGGTGGAGGTTGTCTATCCTAACCCAAGTCAAACCACTCACATAGGACGACCTTCCTTTCTTCATGTGATGACCATGATCTATCATAAACTTATGATGGCCATGGTATAACATGGCACTGAGATTCATAGACCACAATTCTCCCATGATTAGTGACCACTGTGTCCAATCTTAAGTTCATAAGGACATCCACGACACTTGTACCCTTCTACCTGACCCATGTCTATATATGTTTAAAACCACATATAAATTAAGGCATAATAGTATTATGCCACCTAAGACACTTGGTCATCATGATGTACAACTGAGATCATCTTTTTCACATCCACATGCCCAATGTCTGAGCTCACATTGGTTTTCTAGGGCACTACTTTTTTTGTGTGAAATATTGTATATTTATCCATTATTATGCAATGGTTTTATAAGCATAGATGCACTTAATTGGTATAATAATATATGTTTTTCCTATGTGATGTGATTTGGAGAGCTAAGATGAAAAGAACACTTAAAGAAAAGATTTAATACTCAAAGAATGACCAAGTAAGGTTTGGAGATTTAGAGGTGATCAATAAAGATTTCAAGTGTCAAAGATCCAAGAAAACCAAATGCAAAAGAGAGAGAAACGACTGAAAAAATCACAAAGTACTTAACAGAAATAACAAACGATTTAATCCAATCTGAGGTTGGTTTGATCTGTTCGAATGTGTAGAACAGTCCAACAAGAAACTGTGATTTTCGAAAAAAAATCAACTCGATACTTAAGTCGGACGAAGCCCTATTCAGTCCACCAAAGGAGAGTTTGGTGCGACCTAAGGGAGACAAAGACTTCAAATCTATTTTGGTGAAATTCAGCTACAACCGAAAGAAAATTCGGTGCAGTTGAAGTGATGTTCGATGCGACCGAAGGCTGCAGTTGGTGCAACCGAAGTGTAATAAAAGTGCATAAATTTGAAGTCAATGCGAATTTTTCCTATATAAATAAGCAAATCTAGCCTTCCAAAACATGAATTAGGGTAGAAGAAATAGAGCAATGAGTTGTTGAGCTTCTACATAGTCCTTCAATCCATCAATTCTTCTTCAATTTTTATGTTTTTCTTATGAGTTTTTAGTTCAATCATGGCTATGATCGGCTAAACCTCTTAGTAATGGCTAAGAGGTAAAGCTTATAATTATTTTTAATGTCCTACTTTTGATTCATGTTATTGGCTTGAATGTTGAACAATTCAATGATATTTGGTTTTAATGAAGATTTATTTTCAATTTACTTTGATTCATTGTTAACTCCAAGCACAATGGATGCTTAAGAAAGCTAAGAGTAATTGTTTATCTATTTTGTAAGGGTTTGTTATGTAAAAACCATTTATTTGTCGTAGACTAAAGGCATAATAGATACTTTGAATTTCCTACGATCAATGTTTTAATGCTTTATGTGGGAACCAATTCAATTAAAGTTCAAATATATGTTGGTATGTAAATGATTATTTAACCTCTCTATTACCCGACTATAAAAGATAGGACTTCGATTCCAGTTGAGTTACATGATTGAATTAAGTGAATTAAACATTAAGAAAGGCTTTAAGTGGATCATTGATGCTCTAGTGCTTTATCTTTATCTGATTGATTTCCTTATTAATTACATCATTACTTCTTAAATAAAATTTCATAAGTTAGTTATAGTTCTAAAGTGCTTCAAAAATTAAATAATCATAAGCCCTTATGGGTTCGATCTCGATCTCACCGAGTTATTACTACATCACAACCCTACACTTGGGGTTTGTTTTGATCAAGTTTTTGGCGTCGTTGTCGGAGACTTCAACTGTGTCTTTCTGAAATACCTTAGTATCAGAATTAGTGTAGGATTAGGAGTAGCTTTCGTAGTGTTTTTAGATTAGTTTTTCTAAAAATTTTAGATACTAACCTTGCTATTGTTTCTTTTAGTTTGTAGAATCCAACCTAGAATCATCGATCGGGTACTATCCTTCCAACTCTCTTACTCTAGTTATTTCAGAATTTTTATTTTGATGTAGTTTTTATTTTCATAGGTTTAGTTTTAAATTAGGTTTGAGAGTGGTTTATACCCAAGTAGCTTCATAATAACACTCTCCGTTTATGAAGTGAATGAGGATTAGTTGAAGGATTGCCTATCCATCGCTGGATTAGACAACACCAAAGATCCTCTGATTTGGCCAAGAATATGACTGAGAATCAAACTTAACATTCTCCTGTTGAGCAACAAAATAAAAGCGAAGTGACCCGGCTAGAACTTTACGTGATGATTTACAACCAGTTATGATGAGCACGTCTTCCTATATGATGTAGGAAACGTGAATTTTAAGCTGGGAGTGATCCAACTACTTCTAAAATTTCATGGACTAGATTATGAGAGTCCATATCTACATCTCAAGGAATTTGATAAGATTGTAATGACATTTACACTTCAACAATGTGTCAGATGACACCCTTAGACTAAAATTGTTCCCTTTCTCCTTAAAGGAGAAAGTCAAGTCTTGGCTTCACTCCTTGAGACCAAGATCAATAGGAACATGACTTGAGATGACCCAGGAGTTCCTCAAAAAGTTCTTCCCGGTTCATAGGACTAATACCCTTAGAAGGGCTATCATGAACTTCTCACAAAAAGAGGAAAAAAAAAACTTCTTCTAATGTTGGGAAATGTTTAAGGATCTTCTAAGTGTTTGCCCACATCATGGCTACGAAGTTTGGAAGGTCATAAGCTTTTTCTATGATTGACCCTGCGTCAATTCGTAGAGATGATGTGCAATGGAGAATTTATAAACAAAGATCCTGATAATACGAGGGATTATTTTACATGTTAGCTGAAAAGGTGTAATCATGGGATACTTCATCCAAATCCATGAACCTCAAGTTGACTTAGTCCAAAGAAAAGGGAGGAATATACATATTAAGGGAAGAATACGACGTCGACGCCAGGGTGGCTAACCTTACGACAAAAGTCGAAGACATGGAATTAAAGAGAGTAGAAATGGCCAAACCTGACGAGACCGTTGAAATTATTTGTGGTATTTTGCGCTAATAATATACACTTAACGCAAGAGTGTCCCACAATTCCTACATTCCAAAAGTTTTTACATGAGCAATCTAATGCCGTAAACAATCATTGTAGACACTGAAAATCGGCGCCTATGCAAATTTATATATTAGTTTTAGTGGTGATGGTGATTAGGCTAATTTGTGGATGTTGGAGTCGCCACTAGCCAATTAACCTTAGAATCCCACGGTCGGCTAGAACCCATGGAATACGTAAGGTTGGAGAAATTCGAAGGCTCTCCTACCTTAGATTGACTCCTGGTCTGCGATTCGAGATTCCGGGTAAGGGACCTCGATTACAAAGAGGGAAGGTGTTACGTACCCTCTCTGCCCGTACAAACGTACGATCTTTACTTAGTGTGGAAAAAAAATTCAAGGGATGAATGATATGGTCGGATTAGGACTAGGCACACGTGGATTTCTGATGTGAAAAAATCTGAGATTTCAGCAAACCACAGAGCATACATCCAGGAATGTGTCGAGGAAGAGGATGTAATGATGCTTATGCCAAAAGGTGAAGAAAAATGGACTAGATTGCTAGAAATTTTTGATGTGACAGGATCCGATATACGGCAAGTCACAGAGCATACGTTCACTAGAGATCTAGAGAAGCAGGGGGGTTGAGAAGGCAATAGATGTCATGATGAATGCTTGTATGTAAAATGAATGAATCTTTGGCTTGATCTTGAGTAGGCTAAGACATGGACTGAGCCATGATCAATCCGGACTAGACTTGGGGATTGGGATGGTTGGGAAGGTAGGGAATATGCTAAGGGGATAGCTGAAAAATCTAGACTTGGAGGCTTGAGAGCTCCTCCTCACCCTCACTCTCTTCCTCTCTCTCTCTCTCTCTCCCTCTCTCTCTCTCTCTCACTTAGCTTCAGAAATGAGAAGTGGATCTTTGGGTGTGTTGAAATGAGAAGAGGAGAGGACTATTTATAGCCTTCTTCAATGGCTCTATGGTAATTTTTGGGTTTGAGAAGGGTAAATGCTCATGTGGCAAGTGGTGATTGGTTAAGGGGAGGGAGACGCCACGTGGCACACTCTCATTAGTCATTGGCATTGGTAAAACGGTAAAATAGGTCGGATGGGAGGGTAATTTTTGAAGAAAGTTAACTTTTGGACGTTGGGACAGTTGTCCCCAGAAGTTCACACGCGGGCTACGAGCGGCGGCACTCCAAGTACTGCCGGCGGTAGTCAAACTACCATCGGCGGTAGTTGGACTACAGCCCGGTAAGGGCTCAGGCCGGGCTCAAGCGTGTGGGTTTATTTGATATGCTAGTTCGTCCGATGGTCCTCTTTTTGGGGCTTTGGGGTTCAGATAAGTGGACTTGGTTTTGGGTAAAGAGCTCAGATCAAGGTATAGGGTATAGGTGGAGACTGCAAGTGGCTTGAACGGTTTGAATCAAGGATTTTGTGTTACAGATTGGAGGCTTGAAGTTTGGGTTAGAGTTTTGAATTAGGTTTCGATTTAAACTGGGATTAGGGTTTGGTTTAGAATATGATCATGGTTCTCGGATTGTCTTAGCCTTCTTAAGATGTTAGCCTGGGTGGGGTGTCTATAGATGCCCCTCTTTGACCGAGGTTGTAGGCAACCGAAGGTCAAAGCGAGTGGACACCCTACCCTTCTAGTCAGAAAGGATAGTGATTTGAATCTGTTGCCTACCATTGTGTCGTTGTCAGTTGACTGTCTAGAATAAAGATGACTAGCACGTATCATGAGGGTTGAGGAAAATGTTGTGATTGTCCCCTGTGCATTTGTCATGACTTTATGAGTTACCAATCTCAACCCTTTCATGTCAGATTGTTGATAGCATTGGAGAGTAAGTCTGAAAAGTAGAGCATCGCGCGTTGGTGCGACTTTACAAGGATTCCTGTACTGTTTGGTATGTCGTTTCCTTTGCTATATAATCACCTAGGAGTGTTCGTTCCATTTGATCGTCAAAGTGGTTAGCTGTCTTGCGCGTTCGTGCGACCTTACGGAGAACTCACTACGCCGACTTAGACTTGATCAAATTTTCCGAACATCCCTGACTATGTATGTGCAGGTAATCTTTTGTCATGCAGTCTACTGAATCTGATACTTTGGTTACAATGGATTGTTGTCACTTTGAATTTGATTATTCTTTCCAGAGATAGATCCACTCATTTCTACTAGCATTCACACGACTGTCCAGATATAGAGATCAGGCCAATCATACATGTATCATGTACGGATTCTATTATCCTCCAGGGAAACCGGGGGAGCCCGAATTTTATTTAGTTGTTTGCATTACCGCAACTGGAGAATATGGAAGATTCCTCAGTGTACTGCGTGCCCCGTGCGTTTTTTTAAAAATTTTGTTTGAAAGCTATTCCCTTTGGAACTAAACTCCTCGGGGATTTTATTTGAAAGTATTTTTGGATTTTAGAAAATATCCATTCAATCTCGTGGGTGGGCGTCGTCGTTCGATTTTTATTTGCACAAGTTAGGTAAGCAGTCACATTGCCACCACTGATGAGTTGGCGGGGCTAATGGTTTTTATTTGAAGATATTTTGGAATTATTTTGTTTTGAAACATCCGTCCGATCTCGTGGGAGGGCGTCGTCGTCTGGCTTTTATTGTACGGTCTGGATCGAGTAGCCAGATGGCCTCCACTAATGAATTAACGGGGCAATTGGGGAACATGGGCCTGATTTGGACATGTGGGCCTAGGACCATGGGCCTTGAAATTGGGTTTATGTAGTGGGCCTTACTTTGGATATATGGGCCTAGGAAATGGGCTTGAAAACATGGGCCTTTGAACAATGGGCTTGGTGGACTTTTGACATGTGGGCCTTGTGGACTTTGAACTTATGGGCCTTGTGGGTTTTGAAATGTGGGCCTTTAGGGCTTTGAACTTGTGGGCCTTGTAAGCTTCGAAATGTGGGCCTCTTGAGCTTTGAACTTGTAGGCCTTGTGGGCTTTGAGATGTGGGCCTCTGGGGCTTTGAAATGTGGGCCTTGTGAGCTTTGAAATGTGAGCCTCTCGGGCTTTGAACTTGTGGGTCTTGTAAGCTTTGAAATGTGAGCCTCTAGGGCTTTGAACTTGTGGGTCTTGTAAGCTTTGAAATGTAAGCCTCTAGGGCTTTGAACTTGTGGGCCTTGTGGGCTTTCAGATGTGGCCCTCTGGGGCTTTGAAATGTGGGCCTTGTGAGCTTTGAAATGTGAGCCTCTGGGGCTTTGAACTTGTGGGTTTTGTAAACTTTGAAATGTGAGCCTCTAGGGCTTTGAACTTGTGGGCTTTGAGATGTGGGCCTTGTGAGTTTTGAAATGTGGGCCTCTGGGCTTTGAAATGTGAGCCTTATGAGTTTTGAAATGTGAGCCTTTGGGGCTTTGAACTTGTGGGCCTTATGAGCTTCGAAATATGGGCCTCTTGGGCTTTGAACTTATGGGTCTTGTAAGCTTTGAAATGTGAGCCTCTAGGGCTTTGAACTTGTGGGTCTTGTAAGCTTTGAAATGTGAGCCTCTAGGGCTTTGAACTTGTGGGCCTTGTGAGCTTTGAAATGTGAGCCTCTGGGGCTTTGAAATGTGGATCCCAAACTTTGTTGACTGCTTTCCTGTATATGCATGAATGCTTTTGTTTTTTTTTTTTTTTAGTAAAGGAAAGCGATGTATAGAAAGACTTTTTTTTTTAAGGAATGAAAAATTTTGTTTGTGCCAAATTTGTCGGTATTTGCTTGTGTCTGAACTTGTGCTTGGATGGTAGAATCAAAACATTGAACTCAGCCTATGTCGAATCCGGTATTCTGAGTTGTTTACCAGGGATCTCTGTTCCCTGAAAGTAGCGCATATTAGGATCATGCCCCTTAGATTTTGGCAGAATTTGACAGAATTCTGATCCAAGACTTATCTCTTCCTTGTGCTTCTTCACTTTGCTCGTTGTCTTGGCTTCTTTTGTACCTGCACTTTTTGTTTTGTTTTTCTTTTCTAGTCATTTTTACCCGTAGAGCCTTTTCAGGTTTTCACCACGACTGACTTTCTCGTCATTTTTGCCCATGACGCCCTTTCAAATTTTCACTACGTCCCGAGTTTTTGCTCTTGCCTGCCCCTTGGCAGCCATGTTGTTTTTACCCTTGGTGCCTTTTCAGGTTTTCACCAAGTCCGCTACATGCCTGCTATTTTTACTCGAGGTGCCCTTTCAGGTTTTCACCTCGCCCATTTTGCTTAGGCATGTTACTTTTCTTTTGATTTTTCTTTTTTTTGTACAAAGGCAGGAGGCTAGACTCCATTCATTGTCGGCCGACTGGTGAGCTATCTGACTTTGTCTTCAATCATGATCGTGATGCTGTTGACATTGGGTTAAATTATCCTGAGGGGAAATGGGTTAGTGACTTGTGTTCTCACTCATTGGGTTCGACTCTTCTTTTCTTTTCTTTTTTTGGGACTGCGCGCTTTATTCGTCCATTTTTTAAAACTTTTTTTTTGAACCCTTTATTTTTTTTTGGAATACTTATTGGAAGGAAGGAATGATGATAGAATATACCTCAGGATGCTAACCTCTTGTTGTTTGACTTTAGCTTTAAGATTGTGGTTGTTGACATAGTCAAGTAGGATTACCCATGATAGATATTCACGTTGTCGGCGTTGATGGGCTCTGGAAGATCTTTGCCCCTAATGATGTTGAGATGAAGGGAACCTCCCGGAAGAATCTTCGCAAACGATCAGTGAATCATCCCAGGATGACTTGGACTTGCCCCTTGGATCTAGTAGGCACAATAATGAGATGTGCATTGTTACCATGTTACTAACCTTTCTTTCAGACTTGTTTGTCATTGGTCCTAGTAATCGTTGTGTGCTTTATGTCTGCGAGATGTAGTTGGTTGCATCGAGCTTACCACCAATCATTTTCCTTGACTTTTTTTTTTCATTCATATCGATGATGTAGGATGTTGTCGCTGCCCGCTTTTGTCTGACATGAGAATATACTCATGACCATTGGATGCCTTTGGGTTCATTCTTTCGATGATATCCACACCCCATAATGAAGAAGGGCTAGAGTGTTGACAGGTTATAAAGACTCGAAGCATGCTCATGGATCCGTTATGTAAGCTTTGAATATTTGAAGCACTTCCTGACATGCTACAATAGCTTATCTCCATCGTTCATCACAAGTTCTTCTTGGACATTACATGTTCCTTTATGCGCAAGTTGTGGACTCCATTGTTGTAACGCTCCGTATTTTTAGGACCCGAGTACACGACCCGTTTCCCAAAAACCCGAGTGTTAACCTTAAAGGATGGTCAAATTCGAGTACATTTTTTTTCTTTATCAAAGTAAGCGTATGAGCGTAGAGTGAACAAACCAACATAAGCGAAATTTCATTATCATTCAAATATACAAGCAGCCCATAATGACTTATACAAACTAATGTCTCAACATTAACGATTACAAGATTTGCATACATAAGAAATGACAGAAGCATATAAATGTAAGTCATATGACCACGCAGCTCCTTTGCAATACGGTCATGCATCCATGGCACCTGCACAGTTCCTCATCAAGTCTGAACATATACAACACCTGAGCCACCTGTTTTACCTGTACGGTTGTTTATTTGATGGATGAGTGGCCAGCTCAGTGTGAATTCCCCTCAAGATTACACACCGCCGCATTAGGTAAGCATAGTTATAAACAACAAGACAATCAAAACAGTATATGATGCAGTCTTTTTAAATGCATGGATGCATGAATGCAGTCATGGTCCTGGGTAACACATCCAGATGGACCGCGCCCCGGGTAACACATCCAGACAGGCGAATACATCGACCCGGGAAACACATCCAGACGGTCTATGCCCTGGGTAACACATCCAGACAGGCAAAATGTGTATGATAACAACAGATGGTGGTTGGTGCCTCGGGTAAAACATCCAGACAGGCGAATCTGTATGTTAACACGTCGACCCGGGAAAAACATCCAGACGGTCTATGCCTCGGGTAAAACATCCAGACAGGCAAATACGTATGATGACAATAGATGGTGGTTTGTGCCCTGGGCAAAACATCCAGTCAGGCGAATCCGTATTTCACGTATAACAGCAATAGATGTTGGTCTGTGCTATGCATGCATGATTAGTCAACCCGTTATTAGTCCAATTACAACCAGCCAATTTAAATAAGCTCACAGTCACTACGGGGAGCGCATGGCCCAGCGTAGGCCGACGGCTCGGGCATAGTGTCTCATGACCACCATCCCCGGCTCATGAGACTACCATCTTAGGATGTTTAATGAAAACTTGTCAACTAGTGGCCAATCATATTACAGTATATGGGGCTTACCATCGCATGGCTGCACGGTGTAAAACGTCGAACCCATATAGGAAAAATATCAAGTAAAACCACGTAGGGCGAGTATCAAAATATGCCACATAGGGCGAATATCAAAATCATACAATAAATATCATCCTTAAAAACCATTGGGCACAACAACCCTGGATGGTAGGCCCGCATCAATGATCCATCTAGACCACCACTCCATAACCACCAAGTCGAAGGTCCATTACGATCACAACTAGTCAAGTTACATCCCAAGTATGGGTGTACATTCATATGTGGGAATTTTTCACTAATGTACCAGTTTAAGTTCCGTAAGCAATCCACAAATAATCCACAGGCGTGAACAATTATACAGGAAAATCATAAAGCATGTAATACAATAATTCAATTTCCACCAGCTAACACATGTGATTATAAAGGGAGATATCAATTATGAATTTAATTAAAAACTATAACTTAAGCTAATGAGAAGATGGAAAGCTCGAGGGAAAGAATCATCACCTTATGCCATGAACCACCTTCGCCATCGCTAGGAGGTACATGCGCCCTTAGGGTCGAACCCTACCACAAATCATGAATCTTATACAATTAGATTCAAGTTCTACAAACTACCTAGGGTTCAAGATCATCGCCTATCGTTTGAATTATTTACCTTAGGGTTTTAAAGTAGACTTTAGGGTTTTCATCCTAGGGTTTAGTTCTAGGAGTTAAACTATAATACATGTGTAGCTTACTTGATGTAATAATATGGTTACTTGCACGCGGTTTAACATTAATGATACAACTAATACTAGTAGGAGTAATCTATTAGTGGCTAATCATGTCCATAGTAAAAATTTCCATGATAATAGTAATAAGGGTGGAAATTATAAATCGAGATCCCTCTAGTTTGGTGTACCATTAATTTCAATGTAAACTTAATAATTATAAAATAATTATTAGCATTAGTGTTATGATTTACATTAAGTAACATGGTATAAAAATCATTATGACAGAATTTAATAATAGAATTATGATTGATGATAATAATATCCATGACACTAATAATTATTTTGATGAAAATGATTAGTGTGTCCGAACGTTAATAACAACATATTAGGAAAGACAAGATAGATTACTAATACTTTAATTGTAATAATTTTTATATGTGTTAACTAGTTTTTGTATGGATAATTTACTAATCGTTAGTCATATCTATATTTAATAATCATAAAAATGACAATAATAATAGAAATGATGGTTAAAATTAGTTAAATCAAGATAGAAAATATGGGCTCACCCAGTCGACTCAGTTTGAGTCGGATTGACTCGGCTCACACACCACCACCTTCTTTCTTTTCTCTTTTCTTTTCTTTTCTCTTTTTTTTTTCCTACTGTTACAGAGGCCTCACAGAGCCCACGGCTCGACCTGATATCGCCCGAGTTGAGACGAGTCGGCTGGGTCGGGTTACAGCAGCCACTGACCCACCCTCTCTTTCTCTCTCATTGACTTCTTCTCCTCTCCTCTCCTCTCTTTCCTCCTTCTGTTTCCTTTCTCTTCTCCTTACTGCTGGAGGTATCTGGCAATGACCTGCCAACTGGTCTGACCCAGCCCAAACTCGGCCGGACGAGTGGGTCACGGTGGTGTGGTGCAACAGCCGCACCACCCGTCTCCTTTCTTCTCTTTTCTTTCTTCTTCTTTCTCTCCCTCATTCTATTTCCTTCCTCACTTTTCTGCTTCTTTGTTGTTCTACAGACCTGGTTTCGTCCCAACTCGAGACAACCCAGAGCAGCTCCAAACGAGGAAGAAGAAGCTGCCATTAATGACAGATCTCAAACAAATGCTTCCACCTCTGATTGGCTCCTTTCGGAAGGTCCGTATGGACTCTAAAAGCTTACCCATAAGTATTTTCGAAGCTTGGGAGAGGATAGGCTAGTGGGTTCGAAGGTAGAATGGAAACAATCATTTTCAGAATGGAAACAATCGTTTTCTAAGGTTTTTAAGAGAGGCCGATAGAGAGACGTTTTCTCTCCTTTTCTTATAGGAAGACCAACTTTTCCCAGGCCGTTGGATGCGAATGGAAGGCTGGGATTTGATCCCAGCATCCGGTTTTCTCAAAACAGCTACAAATAAGGTGGTTTTTGTGTCGGTTTTCCCCTGGAAAGCCCTAGCTCACGTGAGCCATCAACGGACGGCTGGGATAACTCTCCAAGGGACGGTCAGGATTGAGAGAGGACGTTTCACACGGATCGTGGAGCTGGCAAGAAGAGAAACAGTTTCTATTTTTGGAATTTTTGTGTTTGTAGGCCTGTTTGGGTTGAAGATGGTGTGCATACACGTGTTTCCGCGTGCGGGAGAAGTTAGGTTTTGTTCAAGACCTTGCTGCGCACAAGATGGACGGTTTGGATCACCTTGATGGTTCCTCGTGGTGGGCCACAGATCGTCACAAACGGACAACGTCCATTCGCTGCCAAACGCAGAGAGAGAGAGAGAGAGATTCCTCTCTGTTTATGGAAATATCGGGTCAGCCGCAGCTGACCGTTCTGGCTTGTCTGGTGCACAGCGGGTGTGCGACAGCTGTGTACACGTACCCCACCACATGGGGTCCACCGTGATGTCTGTGATAAATCTACTCCGTCTATTTTTCTTGTTGGTCCCTATTAGGATATTAGGCCGAGGATGAGGCAGATCCTAAGCTTAGGTGGGGCCCACAACCTGATTTGGGCTCTATTCACGGATTCTTGGCGATCTGATGGTCGGACGGTCCTAAATTCGAATGCCAACGGTTAAAAGACCTAAATGGACCATTTGTGAGGCTTTCATCTTGTATTACTAGCCAATTAATATAAAATTTATTACTATAGTACATTACTTATAGTTACACTAATTAAAACAATTTACACCTATATAAATATAATTTTAATATTAACATACCACTATTTACATGTTATTGGCCACACATTTACTAGTGCATAATTCATGCTACACAATGTCATACTATACATATATACGAATTAGAATTTATACAACACCACATTTAAAACTACATTGTTAAATAATATACCACTTTATTAAAATGTCTAATAATTTATGTATACGTATTTATAAAATATTTTTAATGATACACTAATATTTATAATTGAATCGTATGTTGTAAAATTATTATTCATTATGTTTACTTATCATAATATTATTTTCATAATATTTTACATTCATTCAGTACATACACATCACTTTATTTCAATACATTTTCACACACTATTTAATTGAAAATTAAATTATCAAAATATATCCATAATCCTTTTGATCTGTGCTTGTATAAAATTTATAATATAATAAATAATAAAAATTACTATATTTATTAAATATATTACTAGATGGTTCAATTCGTCTATCGAGGTGATTGAAGTCTTAGCAATGGGTTGCGTTAATGGCATGATGGTTCATTTTTGAAGATTAGCGGTTGGGTGGCTCGGTACATAGGTGCGGATAAACTATGATGAACGTAAGTGTTTACTTAGGCCTGACTTGTATTTATGCTAAGTTTGATTATACAGCAACACCCGAGTACTGGGAAGTACGAGGTGTTACACTTGTAGACTTCAGACATGATCTTGACAGCTTTGCTTGATGGGCTTGACTTCAGGCTTCATAACAGATTGTGTATGATTGGTTCTTTATTTGATCTGAGTAAGGCTCCATAGGAGAACCCAAAGTTAGATAGCCCTGGGCCTCAGGAATTCTGTCATTGTCTGCTTGTATTCAGGAGGCGAGGATCTCTTGATGCGTACTGTTCTAGGGACTTCAAAGGATCCTAAGTTCACATCTTCAAAATCATCCATGATGACATTGGCCTTTGTTTCGAGTTTTCTGAGGGAATCCTCTAGCTTGAGAGTTGGATCATCATTTTCCCCATCCTGGGCTTCGTTCAAACCCATGAGTTTGAAGTCTAACTCTAGATCGAAATCATATGAGTTGACTTTAAACTCGGATGTTGTAACAGACGCATTTAACACATTATCAATTGTGGGTTTTGAAAGATTTTCTATTGGTTTTGTGTTTTGAGAAATTTCTGTTGTTTTTAGATTTTGACAAGTATCTGAATTTTTTGGCATTTCGAAAATATCTAATATTTTTGGCTTTTTGAAATTTTTTGATTTTCATTTTAGAAGTATATGATTTTGTTTTGGTGTTTCGGAAATATCTAGTGTTTTTGGCTTTTTGAGAATTTTCTGATTTTTTTTTTTTTAGAAAAACGGCGATGTGAACCAAGGATTGCCTAATTCGGTTCGGGGAGCGAAACACTATTTGCTTTTATCGTGCCGTCTTGGGGATCGCGAACCAAATATTGCCCTGCACTCCTTCCCCTTAGGAGGCAAGGCTAGACGGATCAGTAGGTGGGCCCTCATTGTCGTGCCCAAATGTCATAATGAGTTTGGGATTGGGTTCTGAGTTGGTGTTGGATGTCACTTTCCTCAGCTCATCCCCGATGCATTGTGAGTCTTTGGATTCTTCTTGCTCAGGTGGGACTCAGACTGTGGTCCAGTCGATCAAGGGCAATTCTTGCCCCTTGCCTGAGTCATTTTTAAATGGCTCAGTTAGGCTCATTTGATCCTCCACAGTGGATCTTGGCCTGCCCACCGAATAGATGATCCCTTTCTTGATGGATCTGATTGATGTGTGGATGAAGGGATCGTCCTCCTCTTACTGACTTTGCTCTCCTTCGATCCATTTGTGCTTCGGTACCTCACCCATAAAAGGCTGATATCCTAGTCCTGTCATGCCCGCATTTTCTTGATATTCGAGTTAATAATAAAAATGTCGGTGCTCAACTGGAGGGAAGACATAGTTTGATCCAATGGGACATGCAAGAGGTATGCAATTCACAGTCTTGAACTTAAGACTATGGTATGTGATATCTTCATCGGAACATTGTATGTCTGTGATCAGGATATCTAGTTCTCAGCGGTTGACTGCTTCTATCGGTAAGATTTGTTCAGGATCATCCAGAATGGTCAGCGCCTTGTCTCTGAAAATGTACTTGGCCTTTTGGTGAGAATTGAAGAGAGAGCCTTAACTCTACGGATCCAAGACCGATCAGAGAGGAGATGAAATGAAGCTGTGATGTCAAAGACCTGAAAGGTGATGGTTGATGCTTTGGGGCTAATCAAGATCTCGACGTTAATCTCTTCCTTGACCTTTCTCCTATAGGCGGGAGCCACTCGTCCTAGACTTTTCTCTTGAAGGATTGAAGACTGAGTAGAGCTAGGTAAATCCCTTTGAGTAGCAGAATGTCCTTCCTGAAAAGTTTCCGCATAATTGACGTTGGGCCCTAATTTTGTTAGGGCATGTGGTATGTTGATCAGGGAATGAGATTTTTTCTTGGAGCATGACAGTTAGAGTAAGGGTCGGATAGGCAGATGGTGCCCCTTGCGAGATAGAAGATGTATGGATTGGATTGATTGGGGGTGGCTCTGAGGGCACGGAGATTAGACCGGCTAGAGATGCCCCTTGCATATTTAAGGGCGCAAAGATTGGATTGGATGGGCATGCCCCTTGCAGAATCGGGAGTATTGGTGTCAGAGTGACAATGATTGAATGGATGCATTAGACTAGATGGCAAGGCGATTCTCCCCGAATGATATTAGTGGCAAGGGTGCCCAATGAGATGAGGCTTACTTGATACATTGGCGGGGAATTCTAGAGGGTGTAATTGGTGGTGGCAACAGTAGGAGAGGTAACCACAATCATTTGGTTGTCAATCAGATCTTGGACTACATGTTTCAGGGCGAAACAACGGTCCATTGTCTGGCCTCAGGATTGGTGGTATGCATAGTACTCACTCTCATTATAATTTGGTGGTAGAGGGTTTAGTGGGGACTTAGGCAGTAGCGGAGTAAGTATTTGCATTTGGACTAGCATGACTAGTATCTCGCTGTAAGTTTGGGTTATTGGTGTAAACTGCCTAGGCTCCCCAGCCATCCCCATATGCTGACCATGATTGGGATACTGAAGATTCTCCCTTTGCTGTTGCTGCTATCATTGTCCCTCTTGAGGGGCGAATTGAGCGCCTTGGGTAGAAGCGACAAGATTGTCTTCTTCTATTGGATGGAGGTCAGGAATACTTCTGTCTCTGTTCTTATATCCAGTAGGCCTTCCTTCCATTATCCATTGTACTGGGGAAGCCTGATGAGGCAACCAAGGAGAGATCATCCCAGCCCTTATTCTGGCTTCGACTTGTTCCTCGGTGCGGATAAGTTGGATAAAGTTGGCATATGGATATGAAACGAGGTATCCAGAGATACTTGGATTTGCCGAGTGGATGATCATGTAGATTTGTTTCTCGTCATCAATGGGTGTTTTCATTCTGGTGGCCATGGCCCGCCACCGTCCAACGTAAGTTGATAATGACTCATCATTCCTCTACCTTAGGGCAGCAAGATCCGCCCTTTTGAGTGCCACATTAAGATTGTACGCAAAACGATCAATGAAAGCTTGGAAAAGTTGTTCCTAAGTTTTAATTCGATGGTAGTCTAATGACGTGTACCAATCTAACGCATCGCCTTTCAAGGATTTTTGAAATAAACGGATCAACGCTTCGTTATTACCTGCCAGAGTATTAAGCTCTCCACAAAATACCTTTAAGTGGTCCATAGGACACCCTGTACCATCATATTTGTTGAATTTTGGTACCTCGAAGTCTTAAGGTACCATTGCATTAGGGAAGAGACAAAGATCCTTGAACTTGGTGGATGGGAGATCCACGCCCTGCTAGTTCCGTAGCTTCCTCTACGTATCTTGCAATTGCTCTCAGAGCTCTTCAATTTCGGAGGGACCGGTCGAGAGGGGTTTTGCCCCTTGGAATTGATTGGATCTCCTATTAGGAAGAAGATGTGTGGGAGGGTTACTCCCGTTTCTATGTTGGGTTGATTCTGCAGGAAGAGGGAGAACATGATTTACTAGAGGAATGAGAGAGAAAGCAAAAGGAGTTTGTGGGATCGAGCTGTTTTGCACACTAGGTTGTGTTACCTGCGTGTTTGGTATGGCGCTTGGCACCAGGCGAAGCAATAATTCTTGCATTGCTTTGAGACTTTGGGCCACCTCATTCATGGTTACAGTAGCTGGTGAGTCTATTGGAGCTGCCGAAAGTGTCGGCGCCGGTGCCGGTGTCGATGCCGATGCTTAAGGAGCTGGCAGAGCTGCTGGCTCTTCCTCATGGGTAGCCATAGCTGCATGTGATCGAGTAGTCGTGGCTAGGATTGATGTACAAACTAGTGTAGCCAAATATGTTTTTTTTTATATGAATGCAGTGATGAATGTCCCTTGAGATTGGAATACCACACGTTTTCAAGTCGGGTCCCAGCTAATGTGCTCTAGCAAGTTCCCCAGTGGGGTCGTCATTCTGTAGATACTGGAAATCGGCGCTCACACTGATTTATAAGTTATGTTTTTTTGGTGGGGGTGATTAGGCTGATTTGTGGATGTTGGAGTCGCCACTAACCAATTAATCTCAGAATCCCACGGTCTGCTAGAACCCATGGAATACGTAAGGTTAGAGAAATCCGAAGACTCTCCTACCTTAGATTGACTCTTGGTCTGAGATCTGGGATTCTGGGTCAGGGACCTCGATTACAAAAAGGGAAGAGTTAGGCACCCTCTCTGCCCATACAAATGTACGGTCTTTACTTAGTGTAGTAAAAAATCTCAAGGGATGAAAGATATGGTCGGATTAGGACTAGGCACATGTGAATTTCTGATGTGAAAATATCCGAAATTTCGACAAACCACAGAGCATACGTCCAGGAATGTGTCTAGAAAGAGGATGTAATGATGCTTATGCCAAAAGGTGAAGAAAAATGGATTAGATTACTAGGAATTTCTGATGTGACAGGATCCGATGTACGGCAAGTCACAGAGCATACATTCACTAGAGATCTAGAGAAGTAGGGGGGTTGAGAAGGGAATAGATGTCATGATAAATGCTTGTATGTAAAATGAATGGATCTTTGGCTTGATCTTAAGTAGGCTAAGATATGGACTAAGTCATGATCAATCCGAGCTAGACTTAGGGATTGGGATGGTTGGGAAGGTAGGGAATAGGCTAAGGGGATAGCTGAAAAATCTAGACTTGGAAGCTTGGGAGCTCCTCCTCACCCTCACTCTCTTCCTCTCTCTCTCTCTCTCCCTCTCTCTCTCTCTCTCTTTCTCTCTCTCTCTCTCACTTAGCTTTAGAAATGAGAAGTGGATCTTTGGGTGTATTGAAATGAGAAGAGGAGAGGGCTATTTATAGCCTTCTCCAATGACTCTATGGTAATTTTTGGGTTTGAGAAAGGTAAATGTTGATGTGGCAGGTGGTGATTGGTTGAGGGGAGGGAGACACCACGTGGCGCACTCTCATTGGTCATTGGGATTGGTAAAACGGTAAAAAAAGGTCGGATGGGAGGGTAATTTTCGAAGAAAGTTGACTTTCGGACGTTGGGACAGCTGTCCTCAGAAGTTCACACGCGGGCCGCGAGCGACGGCACTCCAAGTACTGCCAGCGGTAGTCAAACTACCACCGGCGGTAGTCAACACCACCGGCGGTAGTTGGACTATCGCCTGGTAAGGGCTCAGGCCGGGCTCAAGCGTGTGGGTTTGTTTGATATGTTGGTGTGTTCGATGGTCCTCTTTTTTAGGCTTTGGGGTTCAGATAAGTGGACTTGGGTTCGGGTAAAGAGCTCAGATCAAGGTATAGGGTATAGGCGGGGACTGCCGGTGACTTGAACGGTTTGGATCAAGGATTTTGCGTTGCGAATTGGATGCTTGAAGTTTGAGTCAGAGTTTCGGTTTAAACTGGGATTAGGGTTTGGTTTAGAATATGATCATGGTTCTCGGATTGTCTTAACCTTCTCAAGATGTTAGCCTGGGTGGGGTGTCTACAATTATGTAAGGTCGTTCAGTGCTCCCATCTCAAACACGTACAATTCTAGTTGGAGGAACTACTCGAACCTCAGTTAGAGGAATGGGCCAATGGCGAATGCAGACAAAATCCTCAAGGGTCTCTCCCTTCGATCGTCATTCCACTACTAACTTAGAAAACAACCCAAGTGGATCCAGTTCAAAAATCCATGCATGATCAAGAGCAGTTTAATCAGAATACCTTGCAAGCATTCCAGGATATTAAAACATCCTTGGAAGTGTTTGCATCGTCTATTCAAAGATTGGAGTCATAATTTATTATTAGGGAGAAGGGGACTCTTCCAGCTCAACATCTACCTAACCCAAAACCACAATGCCAGATAAGTGACCCTAACTCTTCGACTCAACATGTGGAGCAAGCAAAGTCCATCACCACTCCTAGAAGTGGAAAAATAATCAACAAAAACATCCCGATGAAGGTTGAGAAGCTTAAGGACTCGGAAGAATCTAAGGGAGATTATATGCCTAGCGCACTATATATGTAAAAAATTAAAAAAAAAAAAAACAATACAAGCCGGTTGCTCAATTCCTATGAAGGTTAATCTCACAAAAACATCTACCCAATACTCAGGATATCTTAGAGGTTCTAAAACAGGTGAAAATCAACATCCCTCTGTTAAATGCCATAAAATAAATTCCGTCATATGCCAAATTCCTGAAAGATCTTTGTACGGCCAAGAGACGGCACAATGTACAGAAAAAGATGTTTTTAACTGAAGAAGTGAGTACCATCATTAGACAAGATGTGCCCCGAAAATACGAAGATCTTGATCGCCCAACCATCTCATGTGTAATTGGTGACCACTGGATTGAGCATGCATTACTTGATTTGGGGGCGAGTGGGAATTTGATCCCATAATCGGTCTACGAACAGCTTGGCCTAGGTGAATTAAAACCTACTAAGACCACACTCCAACTAGTTGATCGATCGATTCGTATACCGAGAGGGATGATAAAGGACGTGCTTGGCCAAGTGACAAATTCTACTATCTAGTAGATTTCATTGTTTTAGATACGCAGCCCGTCATTAATGCTAGCACTTATATTCCTGTCATCCTTGGACAACCATTCCTAGCTACATCAAATATCATAATCAATTGTAGGAATGAGATTATGAAACTTACCTTTAGGAATATAACACTTGAACTGAACATGTTCAACATGTGTAAACAATAGGAGGATAGTGATGATATCCATGAGATTAATTTGATAGATTCATTCGTGGAAGATAAGTCACTTTTGACTTTATAGTCCGACACCTTAGAGATATGTTTGGCCCACTCAACTAATTTAGATGATGACATGATTAGGGAGATGGATGTCTTGTTTGATACTACACCGGTACTTGAAACTAACAAATAGAGTTCTAAATTTGAAATATTACATTTGACTAACTCAAAGCCTTTATCGTCTAGTATCAAGGCACCAAAGCTTGACTTAAAATCGTTGCCCACTAATCTTAAATGTGCCTATTTGGGTCAAGATGAGATATATCCAGTGGTGATTTCTTCCCACTTGGATGAGGAACAAGAGAGTATGTTGATTTCTACTCTTAAAGAACGTAAAAGAACCCTTTGATGGACGATTGTAGACCTCAAGAGAATTGACTCTCTGATTTGTACTCACCGCATTTACCTCGAAGATAATACAAAAACATCTAAACAACCACAATGCTGTCTAAACCCAAATATGAAGGAAGTGGTTAAGGCTAAGGTATTATAACTATTGGATGTGTGTATCATATACCCTATATCCGACAGCCAATGGGTGAGTCCAACGCAAGTTTGGGATTGCCATCGTAACCAATACAGATAATGAATTTGTGCTAACCAGAGTCACTACTAGTTGGAGAATGTGTATTGACTATCGAAAATTGAATATTGTCACGAAGAAGGGCCACTTTCCTTTGCCTTTTGTTGATCAAATTTTAGAAAGGTTAGCGAGTCATTCCTGTTATTGCTTGCTTGACAGGTATTCGAACTATAACTAGATAGAGATAGCTCTAGAAGACCAGGAAAATACCACATTCACATGTCCTTTTGGCACTTTTGACTACGAAGATGACATTTGAATTGTGTAATGCCCCCACCACATTTCAACGAAGCATGTTGAGTATTTTATCTGACATTATGGGGCAATTTTTAAATGTATTCATGGATAACTTTTCTATCTTCGGTTCATCCTTCGGCAAGTGCCTTGAGTACTTGAAATTAGTGTTGAAGAGATGTGAACAAAAAAACCTTTCTAAATTGGGAGAAATGTCATTTCATGTTCAGAAGGGGATAGTCCTTTGACACATTATATCATTCAATGGAATTGAGGTGGATAAGGCTAAAATTGAATTAATCTCTAACCTACCATCACCCAAGAGTATACACGATGTGCAATCCTTTTTAGGACACGATGGATTCTACCGAAGGTTCATAAAGGACTTTAGTTTCATTTCCCATCCTTTATGCAACTTTTTTCAAAAGGAAACTCTCTTCGAGTAGAGCAAGGAATGCCAAAAATCTTTCGCCAAGCTCAAAGGCATGTTGACTAGCACTCCCATCATGCAACCACCCAATTAGAGTATACCTTTTGAAATCATGTGCGATGTTAACGAATATACAATTAAGGCGATGCTAGGCTAAAGAAAAGAGAAGAAGCCCTATGCTATATATTATACGAATAAAACTCTAAACTCTGCCCAAGTGAATTACTCCATTATGGAAAAGGAACTCCTAGTCATAGTGTTCGCTTTGGACAAATTTAGCTCCTACTTGATAGGATCCAAGATCATCATCTTTACCGATCATGCAGCACTGAAGTACCTTCTTTATAAGAAGGATGCTAAGCCTCTTTTACTAAGATGGATCCTTCTATTCTAAGAATTCAACTTGAAATCTGAGATGAGAAATGAGTAAAAAATGTAGTGGCTGACCATCTTTCTCAGCTTGTCCTATGCAATTCCATGGAGACGACACCTGTTAATGGCATGTTCACTGATGAACAACTTTTTAAAGTCTCCCAATTACTTTGGTACACTGACATCGCCAATTATCTTGCCGAAAGTACAATTCCTAATCATTAGACTACTCGATATAAGAAGAAATTCTTTACCGATGTATGCAATTTCTTCCAGGATGATCCATATTTTTTCAAATATTATCCAAATCAAATTATAAGATGTGTTCCTGCTCACGAACAACATAGTGGCATCTCCTTTTTCCATTCATATGAGTGTGGTGGCGACTATTCAGTTAAAAAGACCATAACAAAAAATCTGCGGTGCGGTTTTATTGACCCAGTGTTCAAAAATACAAACGAACACTACCAAAATTTTAAATTTGGAATGGCCATATCCTTGGTTTAAGTACGGATTTTAGCCGTTCCAAATTTTGAATAGGTTTAGCCCGTTCCAAATACAAAAATTACCCTAAAAACAGGGCCTGGACCAAATGTACCGTCTGACATCACTATCTCTCTCTTGCTCTCACGCATTCGCTCTCGCCTCCATCACTCTCTCGCTCTCCCGCTCCCAGACTCCCTCTCCCTCTGTTGCAAATTCCAGCTCTCCTCACAATCAAACTCTCCAAGGTTTGAGAGGAGAACGAGCTTCTGTTCTTCTCCCTTTAAAGGCGAACACTGACCCTTCATGTCATTTGCGTTCTCTCTCTCTCTCTCTCTCTCTCTCTCTCTCTCCTCTCTCTCTCTCTCTCTCTCTCTTGCTCGCTCTAGAAATGACTAGGGTTTCCTTTCCTCTGTATGAAATATTCACCACATTCAAGGCAGCTTACTGACGGGGCAGCGAAAAGGCTCTCTTCATCGAGAGAACTGTTTTTAGGAGGAAAAAAATTTGCATTTTCGTGGTCTTTTTGCTACAATTTGGAGTGATTTTGGTCTGATTAGCTCGAATAGAGGATTTTCGGAGCTTATTCTGAGAACCAGAGCTAAAAAATCGAAGATCAAGGTCGAAATAGAGGTTGAGAAGTAAAATGAGGTTTTCTGGCATTTCCGCTTAAAATCGAGCTCGAAATTGAGGGATTTCATTCGGAGCATAGACAGGAAAGAGATTTCAGAGGATTTTGGGGAACCCGAACTCGAATTGAAAGGATTCGGTAGATTCTTTTCTTTGAGGAAACTTTTTGAGAATTCTCTTGGAATCTTAGCTCAACAGGTGAAGAATTTCGGTCAGATCGCATCCGCTGAAGGATTTTGCGCTTATTTGATCATTTTGTTTGAATCCAGCTCGGATTCAGTTCGGAATCAGGGCAGAGACAGGATATCCGTGTCAAATAACCCTCTCAGATCATCTTTCTGCGATTATACGTTCGAGATCGCGGGGAAGTTGCTCAGAACTTTAGAGAGAGACTAGCTCAGTGGTGATTTTTCAGCGAAAGAGCCCAAATCTGCTGATGATGAGCATTTTTCCATGATACAGCACGTATCTCTGCATCATTCCTGAGAACAAAGGAAAGAGACGAGAATCAGATGGTTTTAGATTGAATCGCTTGGCCTCTGCATTTCTGTGCTGAAAAAGAGCTTTTCCAAGCAGTTTTCTGCAATTCCATCGGCCAAAACTCGGGGATTTTCTGTCCAGCGACCGTCTGTGCACTTTTCTGCCACTCTCGCAACATCGCGAGAGTGGCAGCAGCAGCAGCAGCATCAACAAGCATCTTGATTCCGGGAAGTATGTCCAGTACACAGCCGAACAGGTTGAAGCACTGGAGCGAGTGTACACCGAGTGTACTAAGCCAACCTCGATGCGTCAGCAGCAGTTGATTCACGAGTGCCCTATCCTATCTAACATCGAGCCAAAGCAGATCAAAGTCTGGTTTCAGAATCACAGGCAAGAGTCGTGAAATATTGAATTTGTTTATTCATTTCCTTCACTTTTTTCTTTTAGCTTGATGACTGTGTTTGGAACTGGAAGGGCTTCATCTCTGAGACCTTTTTTTGCATGCATGTAAAACGGTTCCTTTAAATTTTGGTGATACTTGCTGGGTTTGATTCAGCAAGATTTCCTCATGGGAAGATGGTTTATTTAGGAAGATAAAAGAAAAGAGGTTGAAAACGGAGAGCACAATTTAATTTCTTTTATTTGATTTTTTCTTTATTTATTTATTTTTGAAATGGAGGATAGAAAACAGAACAAAGAGGAGAGGACGTGAAAACAAAGGAAAAAAAAAAAAAAAAATTGTCTAATTTTATTTTATTTAAAAAAAATATCTGTGAGCTTTATTGAAGAAGAGGGGGAAATCTAATATTTCCCTCGGATCAGATGGTATTTTGTCAAAAATGCCACATGGAGAAATTAGTCCCTCTGGAGAACTGTATGAGGATGAACTTGAGTCTACCTTTTTTTATTTTTACACGCACACACCCCCCCACACTCACGCTAGTGGAATTTCACCACCTATGGATACTCGAACCCTTGACTGGGTGTTGAAACTCCTCAGAGTCTACCACCCGAGCAAGAGTAAGGATCCAACTTGAGTCTACCTTGTTCTTAGGTTGTCTTTGTCCATTCCTTCTCTCCCATCTCCTTTTACAGAGAAAGATCTGGCCTTTTTGGATCTGGATTTTTTTATATACCATTAGGACTTGCTCCGTGTTGCAGAGGGTAGGATTTTGAAGATGGTCTTGGTTTTTGCAGGTGCCGCGAGAAGCAGAGGAAAGAGGCTTCTGGACTTCAGACTGTTAACAGGAAACTGACAGCTATGAACAAGCTGTTGATGGAGGAAAATGATCACCTGCAGAAACAGGTCTCACAGCTGGTTTATGAGAACGGGTACATGCGGCAGCAACTGCAAAATGTAAATTCTCTCATCACAGGCTTTTACCTGTTACCTTCTTTTTGTTTCTTTTCACTGTTTTTCTCCAGACCTTATTTATAGTGCCAGAGGATTTGCAATTCAATCAATGCATTTAAGAGAATTCAAGTGGTTAAGATTAATTAGCATCTTCAATCTCTGAAGCGCATTTAATTCACTTGTTCTGCTATCACTGGATTTAATTGAAGCATTTTTTTTTCTTTATCGGAATATCTTCCAAAAATGTTGTGCATGCCCTCCCAGGTATCTTCTTCCATTGGGAAGTCCATCTTTAGTGATAGGTTTACCAACTCATTGATTCAAGTATTTAGGATTCTACTCCTGCAAGGGTACTTTCTGTAACCCATCATTAGACAATTTTTAGTTCTTTCTTCAATCTAAGCATGTTACGCTGATTCATATTATGTGTGTTGAGATTTAGAGCAACTTTGCCCCACTCTCAGAGAAATTTAGGGCTTCTTTCCTTCATTCTCACCACCGACTTGTCATCCAAGCTCCGCAACTTGAATTCATGTAACTAGTTGTCAACTAAACAGCATAAATGAGTTCCTAGAACTCTGCTTATTAGAGACTAAAGTTCACTATACGTTTCCGATACTCCAGTTCCACGTGTCCATGCGAACCTTCAGTTACCGCTGCATGTCTGCCTTAAGGAACTCAATCTCGGGGGAGACGTATTTCTTTCCAAGCTTTGACAAACAATTTTGCAGAAGGAATCTTGCCATTGTGGAATTTACCTGTCCATGTTGCAGCTAGATGGAGCTTCCTTTCAAGTCCAATCTAAGATATATATACATCAGCAAAAGCAATGTTTCTTTCCATATATTTTAATTGGCCTATGATAGGTTGTTTAGTAGGGGCCCCAATCTTGTTGGACCTTTTCTCTTGTGCAATAAAGTTATTCATTTTTAAAGAAATAAAATGAGGTTAAAATTTTGATGATTACCAAAGTATCCTCTAGGGCCCGTTTGGGCCCCAAAGTTAAAGGTTAGTAGTTTCTTTCTAAATTTGCAAATAGCAATTGTCGTTTCTTTGGAATATGAGGATTTGCTATATATGTTGATTTTTGCTTGAATTTTGTTCCAGATTCCTTTTACTTCCAGAGATTATCTCATGCTGACTGTACAACCAACACATCAATAGCTGTTGGGGAATTATAGGATCATCAACCCGAGGCTTTGCACTTTATAATCAAGTTTTTAGCTCAACTGGGGCTGCCATGTATGGACCCTAATGCCCCAAAACTCAGATAGGCAGATCCGAGCATCAAGCTTGGGCCTTTTTTTTTCACTCGAGTGTGGGCTGTTGCTGTGTTTCTCTTCTTAACCATCTATATGTAGACCAATAATTGGAAGGTCAGGTTTGCCCTATTGAGGATTTCTCCAATTCTCCAAAATGCAAACTGAAGTGCAAACCATCAGGCTGAGTATCCTATAACTACTCTCCTCTGTTTCAGATGGATTTCTCTAGATATTCAGGGATAGCACAACTGAACCGGAATGAGATTATCATGCTTATTGTGTTAGCTGCTTCTGTTTGCTGAAGCTATCTTTGCCTTTCGATTGATTGTGTGTGGATCTTCCTATCAATATATTATATCATTTCCTCGCATATTCATTCAGAGTCTTTCTTTCACTCACCTATTATCGATATCTAGATTCATTCAACTAGGGGCAGATGTATGCATTGCAAAGAGCATGGTTCTCTGTCTCAGCCACTCAGACCGACTCATCCGGTCCTGAATCAAGTCAACTTAGATGAGTCAGCAGTCCATGGCAAAGAGTTCCCCTTTTTGTCCATCTCTATTCTACTGTATGTTGGTTATTGGCTTCATTGCTTTGAACATCTCAAGTGGTAGACTGAGTGAAAGATACCTCGTTTCAATACTAAGGTCTTGGTATCGATCCCTAGTGGGGGTGGCTAACAGTGAAGTGTGAACTGACAGTGGGGGTGTACTAACAAGCTAACAAAAAAAAAAAAAAACATCCATTCAGAAATAGATTTTCTTTTCTCATCTCAACTCAATAGGTAGACCGGAGATTTCTAATTATTTAAATTTTTTTTTTAAATGATGAATTTGGGTAACATGAGGGAAGCAACAGCTGCTTGGCTCTCTGACTGACTGTCTGTGGTACAAAAACAAGTGCAAGCACACATGCATACATGACACATACAGACAGACACATATCACAACCATATTTAAAGTTTTCCTCCACTGAGAATCAGGAAGGATGGAAGAGTGCTATGGTTCCCATGATTTAAAGCACCTATCTTGACGTGTTCCATCAATCTTGGGCCTGTCTATTATTATTGTGATTAAATTCCTAGTTTAATAATTAAATATAGAGTGGAGTTGAGTTGAATCAGGTCTCCAACTCAACCCGACCTAGCTGGCTATTGAGTTTGACATTTTTGAGTTCTTAAATATGGTTGTAATATGTATGTCTGTATGTTGTTTCACTGGCTATTCCTGTTTGTAGTGGTCACACCAATCAGGAACTGCATCCATGGATATATGCATACTGATCTTTCAAGCAATCTGTTGTTACTGATCCATGTCTGCAGCGTCGCTGGAAAGGATGGAAGGTGTGGTTTATTATTCTGAAGAACGGCTTTCCGCTGATAGCGTTTTTTTTTTTAAAAATGGAATGCGGAGCCCCGCATGAGAGCTAATATGCGTCACTTGGTTCACATGTTGGATGGCAGAACTGTTGTAGCCTTGTAGGTCTGGACCATTCAATGGGCAATGCCTACTGTGAACATGACATGTACCAAAAATCATGTACTGTATTCTTCTAGAGACTTATCAAACTCTCTATGTGCAGATTGTGGGATTGGCAAGGGCGATGATCAAATTTTGTAGGAAAGGTTGAAGGACTGGCTGATGTAGTTGACATTGTTGGAACAGGTGGCGATGGGGTAAACACGGTTAACATCTCGCCAAGGGCTTCTATTCTAGCTGCAGCCTTTGGTGCAAAAGTTGCAAAGGTGCGTTGGTCATTTCACTTAGCTATAAATGTTCTAGTACAATCAGCAATTGTTATATATATATATATATATATATATATATAATATATATATATATATATATATATATATATATATATAAAATTTGAAAGATAACACTACTAGGGATTGAACCCTGGATCACTCACACACTACACTGTCTCTACCAGCTTTAACGAACGGGAGACCAATCGGAAATTGTTTAAGACCAGAATGACCAAATAAGATAAAGAATGACATTGTATCTTCCTTGGAGCAAGGAAACCTCCAATTCTTTGGCTTGTGGAAGTGCTAACGTATTAGAGGCGTTGGGTGTAGTAATTGACTTGGACCCTGAGGTTAGTATGGTAACATCAAGAGATTTATCAGGGAATACAAACAAACTTTCATTTATTTGAATGTTGATATGTTTATGTTTGTGATGTGAATGAGTGGTTTAATAGACGTCTTTCACAAGCCCTAGAATTCAACTACATTAATCATTTTGGTGGTTTAATCCAAACTGTCTAAAATTTATTTCTTGATCTAACTTTGCTTTACACTTTAGTTTGAATGTAATCGTTATCTTAATTAAGAAAAGTGTGAACTAGCTTATATTTTATAGATTTGTGATATTTGGAATGTTTTTGGTTAATGAAGATTTGATTTTTGTATCATACATTTTTAAAGTCGTTTCTGATTTTTAATTGTAGTGCAACATTCTTCAAAGTTTAAAATATAGGTTTCAAATGGAAAAAAAAAAAAAACTGTCCACAAATATATAGGATAGCCGATATTGAAAATTTGCGACGGTTTTTAACCGTCCCTAATGTTTAGAAACGGCCTATTTCAGGAATGGTTGTGAACCATTCCGAAATTGAAAATTTGCGACAGGTTTCAACCGTCCCTAATTTTTTGCGACGCCCTATCTAACCACAATTGAAAACCATTCCTAATGATTTAAAAACGATTTTCAACCATTCTTGAATAAGAATTTTGGTATAGTGGGAACTCTGAAAAGTATGCAAGCGATATCAAAAATTGGAAAGATTATCTAATAGAAATATGATGTCACTAAACCCCATCCTAATTATTGAAGCATTTGACTACTGGGGCATCGATTTAACGGGACCATTCCCCTCATCTTTCGAAACTCTATATTTTTTTGCCGTAGATTATGTATCCAAATGGGTTGAAGCAATTTCGTGCTGGAATAATGACCATCACGATCATTAAGTCTTTGAAAGAAGATAGTTTATCTAGGTTCGGAACACCTCGAGCCATCATAAGTGATGGATGATCACACTTTTGCAATAGATTGTTTGAATCATTGATGAAGAAATACGGTATTTCGCATAAAGTGAGCACCCCCTATCATCCTCAGATAAGCGGTCAAGCTAAAATACAAATAGGGAGATTAAACAGATTCTTGAGAAAACGGTTAACCCAGATCACAAGAATTGGTCACTTTGACTAACCGATACGTTGTGGGCTTATCGTATGGCATATAAAACTAAAAATTCGCCTTTGGTGTAATGGGATTACCACGACTGCACGTGCATAAGCTTGGCGGAGATGAGGAATGAAGGCTATGTCTTAGGGAGGATTAGGACCAAATAAATTTTTTATCTTTTTAAACCACAGTTGTCTACTTAAGCTAATATGCAATTTAAGCTAAGCAATGCAATTAACTCTAAGGCTTCCAAGCCATTTGAGGGTCTAATCACATAGACTACAAATGATATGCCAATTAAGCAACTTGTCTATAACATGATAGTACATGTGTGTGTAGGATGGGTTAACTATCAAATCCTAACATTCATCTAATCATGCATACAAATAATTAAACATTTAATCACATAAGTATAATTAAACAAGCGCACAAATGACAATCTCAAATACAAGCATGTATAGTGATTCGGTTTCCCTACTACACTCCCAGCGGATGCACTCAACTCATGAGTATACCGGATTTCACTATCAAAGGTTTTAAATTAGTTTAACCTCTAAATTTTATAATCTTACACAAGGAAGGGCCCCAGCAAGAGACTTTATATGGTTTTCTATCGATTTTTCACAAACCTCGGTTCTACACAAGTACTTATTGCCGTACGCTCTCGTCGGAGTCTCCCAAAAGAAACTTTAGTTAGTTTTTCATAGGCTAACCAACAACCACAGTCCTAGTCCAAAGACCTAGGTTTACTCCCACCTGAGGCTCCCACGAAGACTAACACATACACACCCGTGTTTGGTGGCTTACCCAAAAACTTGATTTAGGCCCTACACAAAAACCTAGGATTTGGGCCCTACACAAGAGCCAAAGTTCTACACAATAACCTAGATTTAGGCCCTACACAAGAGTCAATGTCCTACACGAGAGCTTATTTAAGTTTGGGTCACAAACTCTTATCATCAATCCTACAAAAGGAAAGAGAGTGTACAAACTCTTACACTTGACAACAGACTTATCAGATTGAGCCCATTTTGTAGCACCTTATTGGGTAGCTTAATCTATGCTCTTTCGTGCTTCAATCAACCCTTTTTGCCTCCTCCAATCATCATGTTGATGCTTTGCCAAGACTTCAGCTCCAAGATTAAACACCTTGCATGTAGTGCTCTTTTGAGGTAAACAATGTGATGGAAGGTTTGTTGAATCTCCTACAACTAATGGAAATTTGTATTTTCTAAGGGATTCACCTACATGAGTCTTCTAAAGGATTTAGAAAATGGTATACCTATAGAAATTGAGTCTAATCACTAGAAAATGGAGGATTTCAAGCACATCTTCAAGGTGGAGATCAAAACTCTCATAAGAGTGTTAATCTCTAAGAAGATGACATAGAACTCTTTGCTTTAGAGGCTTGGGATGGGAGATATGATCATGGAATTACCTAAGCTTCTATTAAACCAAAAACTCATATAAATGTCTAAGAACAAAAGGGCTTTTATAAGAAGTTCAAGTTCCAACAGTAAGAAAGCGAGCATATAATGGCATTGTCGATGCCATAGAAAGGTCTTCGATGTCATCAAAGCGAGCTTCGATGCCATTAAGAAAATTAGATAATATGATATATTTCTTGCCAGACATATCCGAGTTACCTTTCGATGCCATTGAGTGATCTTCGATGCCATCAAATGAGACCTCGATGTCATCGAGAAAATCAGATAAAACGCTCATTTCTTACTAGACATATCTGACTCTCTGTTCGATGTCATATAGTGGTATTTGATGTCATCGAAATAAGTTTTGATGCCATTGAAGGAGACCCTAATACCATCGAGAAAATTAGATAAAATGTGAAGTTCTTGCTGGACATATCTGACTTCCCTTCGATGTCATCGAGGGGCTCTTCGATGCCATCGAAGACTCCTCGAGATCTGCTCAATGGGATCGAGCACCACTCGAACTCTGCTGTTTTAGGCGTATGTTTTCACAGTAGGTTCGCACATCTTTTAGCCTTACTTATCATGTTTCAATTAGGTTCCTAAAGTTAAAGGATAATCGATAAGGTTTACATATTAAGCCAAGATCATATAGAGTTTCAATGGTTGTTTTGGGTAAAGGGTTAGGGTCATCAAAGTACCCTATTTACATGCTCTTCGCTCATTGATGCTCTTGTATTCTTGTGTCTTTGATCTTTAGCTTCTAAAGGCTCAGCTGACTACATGACACAAGAACTCATGTGATTGATAAACAAGATGAACAAATCAGTACATTAACAAAAACCCATATTGGTATGTCACCCTATAGATTTGTCTATGGGAAGGCTTGCCACTTTTCTGTAGAGTTGGAACGTAAGTCATATTGGCCTATAAAGAATTTCAACTTGAATCTCGACAAAGTTGGCTCGCTACGCAAGTTATAACTTAATGAACTAGAAGAAATCCAAAATGAAGCTTACGAGAACTCTCAGATATACAAGAACGGGATGAAGGTGTTTTACGACAAGAACATCCTTTGAAAAATTTTTAAACCAAACCAAAAAGTGATTCTGAATAATTTGAGAATTCATCTTTTTCCTGATAAACTTAGATCTCGTTGGATCGGCCCCTTTAAAGTCAAAATAGTTTATACTCATGGGACTGTCAAGATAAAAAAATCCAGCAAATGGTAACATTTTCAAAGTAAGCGGTCATCGCCTTAAACCATTTACTAAGAAATTCAATTCAGAAGATATGTCCATTCCTTTGAATGAACATGTCTATCAGGACTAACCTTCTAGTTTGATGGAAGTCCATCTATCTATTTACTGTTTTTTTAGGATTAGGTTAGAATAGTACAGTTGTTTTAATTTGCTTTGTTTTGTGCTAACGCCTTCGATGGTGGAGACTTCATGCCATCCTAATGATCTTCTTCAGGTACTCTCTCTCACTCATTCCTATTTTATTTTGGTTGTCTTATGTTACGACACATTGCAAATCTTTTTACAATGAGGACAATGTAGATTTTAGGTTGGGGTGAGACTAGATGGAATTAATCAGTATTTTCTTAGTTTTTAGTTAAAAAATATATATGTTTTTAAAATTTTCAATTTCAAAACTCTTTTTGAAGATTGATATTCTATGTATCTAAATATATTTGAGTGTAAAATGATAAAATATAAAGTAATTTTTGAAAGTTTAAAATCTAATTGATTTTTGAACAAATTTTTTTAATGAATTGATTGATAGGAAAATTTAAACATCAGTTGAGCCAAGTTTACAATTTACATCAAATTTATATTCATTTAAAAGTTAACTTGAACTCTTAATATTTAACTTGATGATTACTTAAAAGTGTTAAGAACCAAGTTTGGAGAGCCTTATCTACATTAGTATGAAGAGAAGAAAAGAACCAGCTAAAAAAACAGTAGGACTCAAAAATAGTTACCTATTGCATGTTCTTAAATGAGAAACAATTTTTTTTTTAAGGAAAGAAGATGCAATAGTGTGAAAGCCGTCGATGAAAAACATTTAAAGGCCGGAAAAATATGTGAAAAATTATATGGATTTAGAATCAGTAACTTGTGTTTTTTTGTCCACTTTAAGGTAATTATCATGGTTAACATTATAGAGAAAAGACTAACTCTTATGAACTATAAGTTGGAATTCACTTAGTACACCAGGAACTTGATATTTAATTACATTTTACTAACTAATTAATGAGGAGGAATTTAGTTAATAGTTTATCAGTGATATTAGGTTATAGACTGACGATATTTCATCCTTGTATATTTGAATTTTATTTGCATGTATCGGATTGCATAGAATGTTATTTTTCTGAGAGAGGTTTGAAAGTTGGGTTTTAAATATTAGTTTTTCATATGTTTTGCTTGGGACTAGCAAAATGTTAGTTGGTGATGTGTTAAGTGTGAAATGTTGTATATTTCTCCTTTATTATGCACTAATATTATAAGCATAGATGCGCTTAATTTATCTAATTATGTATATTTTCTTATGTGATATGATTTGGAGAGCTAAGATGAAAAGAACAATTAAATAGAAGATTTAATGCTCAGAGAATTACCAAGTAAATATTTAGAGATTTAGAGGTGATCAATGAAAATTTCAAGTGCCAAAGATTAAAAAAAATCAAGTGCAAAAAAGAGAAAAGACTAGAAAAATCACAAAAGTCCCACATAAGGTTGGTTCGGTCCAACCAAATGTGCACAAAATAGTCCAATAAGAAACCATGATTTTTGGAAGAAATTTGACTCGACACTTAGGTCCGACCGAAGCCATGTTGGATGCCACCGAAGGAGAGTTCTGTGCGACATAAGGGAGACAAAGACTTCAGATCTATTTGGTGAAATTCAGCTACAACTGAAAGAAAATTCGGTGCGACCAAAGGCTACAATCGGTGCAACTGAAGCGTAATAGAAGTGAGTAAATTTAAAATCGGTTTCAAATCGGTGTGATTTTTTTCTAAATAAAAGAGTGAATCTAGCCTTCCAAAACACGAATTAAGGTAGAAGATATATAATAAGGAATTATGGAGCTTCTACAAAATCCTTTTTCTTCAATCATTTGGTTCTTCTTTGATTTTTATATTTTTCTTATGAGTTTTTAGTTCATGTATGTCTATTATGATTGGTTAAACCTTTTATCCATGGCTAAGTGGTGAAGTTTGTAGTTATTTTTAATGTCTTAGTTTACTTTGATTCATGTTATTGGCTTGAATGTTGAACAATTCATTAATATTTAGTTTGAATGAAGATTTATTTTTAGTTTACTTTGATCCATTGTCAACTCCAAGGACATTGGATGCTTACGAAAGTTAAGAGTAATTGCTTATTTATTTCGCAAGGGTTTGATCTGTAAAATTCATTGATCTATCAGAGACTAAGGGCATGATAAATGCTTTTAATTTCTTGCGATCAATACTTTGATGCTTTATTTGGGAAACAATTCAATTGAATTTCAAATATATATTGGTATGTAAATGATGATTTAACCACTCTATTATCCGGCTGAATAAGATAGGACTTCGATTCCAGTTGAGTTATATGATTGAGTCAAGTGAATTAAATATTAAGAAAGGCTATAATTGAATCATTGGTGCTTTAGTGCTTTTTATTTATCTAATTGATTTCCTTCTCAATTACACCATTACTTCTTAAATCAAATTCTATAAGTTAATTGTAGTTTTCAAGTATTCCATAAATCGCACAATCATAAGTTCATGTGAGTTTGACCTCGGTCTCACCGAGTTATTACTACATCACAACCCTGCACTTGGGGTTTCTACCGATCATTACTTTAATAGTGATCACTCAGTATTTTTTTTAAAAAAAAGAAGCCATCTCAAACAATTGTTTTAGCAGTTTACATTAGTGATATCGTTATTACATAAGATAATTAATGCAGATGATATCAAAGACATCAAGAAGTTGTTTACTTCATTCTTTGAGATCAACGACCTAGGCTATTTCATCATTTCCTTAGCATTGAAGTTGCCTTATCCAAAGATGAAATTTTCATCTCTGGCATTAATATATGATTAATTTTCTTTGTGAGGAGGAGAAGTTGGGATCCTGACCAATTAGAAGTCCTATTAAAGCAAATCATCACCTTCACTTTATAGTGTCTGATCCCCTAACAAACCCTAGACGATATAGGCGCTTGATGGGCAAACTGATTTATCTCTCCATGGTATAGCCAGATATTGCACACGTCCTTAGCTTGGTGAGCTGATTTGTATAATCTCCATGCCTTCACCATGTTGACACGATTTGTCGTATTCTTCGGTATCTGAAGTTATCATCAGGTAAGGGAATTCTTTTCTGTGACTAGGGGCACCTTCATATGCTTGCATATTGTGACACCGATTGGGTTGGATCCTCCAATGAATGTCTCTCAAACACTAAGTATTATACCTTTGTTGGTAGTAATTTAGTCTCTTGGAAAAATAAGAAGCAATATTTAGTTGTCTGCCCCTAGTGAAACTGAATATCACTCTATGAGTCAGGCAACGTGTGAAGTTGTTTTGTTATAAATGCTTATAACTTCATACCTTAATGTAGATATATATTCTACTCTATTCTTTCTTTTTTTGTGATAACCAAGTGGTCATTTGCATTGCTTTTAATTATATATTTCATTGAACAAAGTATATTGAGGTTGATTGTCATTTATTCATAAAAAGCTTATTACAAATCTTATTTCTTCCTCTCACATTTCTTTTAAGGAATAACTTGCTAGTGTTTTTTCTAAGGTAGTTTCATCTTCTCATCTTCATGAGATTTTGTTTATGTTGGGTATGTTCCACCTCGAAGGGGAGCATTAAAGTGAGTATTTATCTTGTGTTTAGCCCATGGCGATAAAGTCAAGCACATATAGTGACCATAGTGACAAATCTCATTATTAGGAAGAATTTCTTGAGACATTTTAAAATTTTGGAGTTTTTCTTGGAAAAATCTTATCAAAAAAAAAAATACAAATATTTATTATAAATTAATAAATACTTTTTAAATATTTACTATATAATAATAAAACGAATTAGTTATGTTTAAAATTTTACGTTAATACCAGAACATTTTCATGATAAAATCACAAAAATAAAAATGATGATATGTTCAAGTTCTTTATGATAATTGTGGTGTTGTTAGTGACTAGGTGGGCCAAACTCGTACTTTAGCCAAATCATTGGCCTTCCAATGATTTATATGATATGGACCATGCGACGACTAGACCACAAATGCGGGACGATGAGTGAACCACAAAAGTGACAAGATGGTAGGAGAACGAGGCATGGTATGATAAGCTTTATGGTATCGATACCAATATTTGAACATTTCTCTATTCGTAAGGAGTCATTTGGTAAAACTTAGTTTTAACACTTATCGCTGGAAATACAGAATTTTTACAATTCAAACCATTTGGTAAATACAAAAAATTAAGCACTTAATTTTATTTATCACTGAAAATTTATGAATTGTTTCTAGTTACTTAACATCTATTTATTACTTAGGGCCTTTTTGTTAAATTTGAAATCCGAAGTGTGAATCTGAAATCTGAATCTGAAGTCGGAAAACTAATAGTGAATCTAGAATAACTTGTTTGTTAACTAACGTTCGAAATGTTTGAAATATATTAATTTGACACATTTACCCATATGAAACAATTGTGATTGAATCCTACCTTTAAAAACTCCATGAATTTCACTGAAATGTTTATTTGTCATCCAACCTATTGAAAAGGTCACAAACAGCTAGATGAAGAGATGACACAAATATCAACATGATCTAAAGCTTTTGTGGCCCAAAAGAATTTTTAAATGGTCGATCACCACTATTTCCTATACAAACGTCCATCTAAGATTTGAAACTAATTTATTTTTTGTATCATGCCCTAAAATAAGCTTTCAGTATATATGAAAGGTATGGATGTAGTCACATATATCACTGTAGGCCCCAGGTGTGATCCGAATTTCATGGGAAAGCCTTTCCCAGGAAGTCCACCGCTGGAAATCTAGGTGGGGCCCACCATGATGTTTGTGTGAAATCCACCTCGTCAATCCATTTTGTGAGATCATTTTAGGACATAGTGCTAAAAAATGAGCTGTATCAAATACTCAAATGGGCCGAAAATGTGAGGATTGGACGCCGATGATTAAAATATTCATGGGGCCACAGAAGTTCTCAATCATGCTAATATTTGTGATTTGAGTTCATCCACTATGAATGATAGTATGAACGGTATTAATGGCATGTAAACATCACTGTCAACCTCGGGGAGGTTTCAATGATAGGAATTTTCCTACACACCTTTTCCTTTAGTGCAGCCCACTTAAGTCTTGTATCCTCATTTTTTGTCTCGAGTCCTAAAATGATCTCAAAACACGAATGGACAGATTATATTTATCACAAACATAACGGTGGGCTCGACCTAAGATTCCAGTGCAGGAACTTCCTGCGAAAGGCATTTGCATATAATTTGCACCCCAAATCTCGAAGGGGATTGCATATTACTCCACCAAGATCTACCTAACTATAGACAATAGGACTTTGTGGGGCCTACCATGATATATATGTTTTATCCATACAATCCATTCATTTTTTTTCATATTATTTTAGAAATTAAGACAAAAGAAAAAAGGCAAATATAAGGCTTAAGTGGGCCACACTACAAGAAATTGTGGGAATTGGGTGCCTATCATTGAAAACTTCGTAGGGCCACATAAGGCTCTGATCAAGCTGATTTTTGTGTTTTTCCTTCATTCATGTTTGTGTGACCTTATAAAGAGATTTGATGGCAAATAAGCTTCACGGTGGACATCAAGAAGGTTTTAACGATAGTCATTCTTGTCCTACTACTTTATGTGGTGTGGTTGATTTGAGCTTTGGATGTACATTTTTTTTCGTATCATGCTTTAGAATGATATAGAAAAGTTGATAGACGGTGTGGATCTAATACATAAATCATGGTGGGCTCAGAGAAGTGCCCCATGTTAAAAATTGGGATGTGTATAATGCAATGGAGAAAATATTTGTCGCAACGGACAATTTTGGATTTAAAAAAAAATAATCACAGAGCGCATGCTTGATTCCCCATTAAGCTAGACTCCAATCACGGAAAAATTTCAGCATAAAATGGTGGATCGCTTTCCTTCTTCCGCGTTAACAAACACCACTAAACATGCAACATTTTCTGACTTCGGTCTTAAGTGCAAAAATTCAGTGTTAACAAACAGTCCCTTATTGTCAAATGCGATAATTGATTTTCTACGTCAATTTTGACTAAAATATTCCTACCAATTATTCAAAATGACAACACTACCCTTTTATGTTTTCCGAAACTATTACGTTCTCTCCCCATCTTCTCATTTGCCTCTTTCTCTCCATCTTCCCCAAAATCCTATGAGCATCCATTGCCATGCAACAATCACACGCTTTAGAACTCATGTGCATCACCATAAACGACCTGTATTGACTAGAGTGATGGTATAAACACTAGATCTACGGTGGGCCCCTTCACACCATCTGATAAGGTCTATGAGATCACCTAGTAGAGAAACAAAGGTTATGGAAAAGAGGTTTACAATTATGAAGAATTTAATGAGTGGAATGGATCTTATGCACCATGTGGACGTCGGACGTTTGCAAAAAATGCAGACTATTATATAGCACTACCTGTTACCCATGCAAGTTTTAGAAATCCACCTCTCTTGTTTTCTATTTCTTCCCTCCTACTTCCTCTTAAGTTTTAATTTTTTAGGATCTTATATTCAATCACGTAAAAGGAATATTATTCTTATAAAATCTAGGATTTAAGAGGATTTCAAATTTTCTAAAAAAAAAATTAAAATTGCTATAACCAAATGGCCTGCTTACATGTAGGGCTGTACACGAGCCAAGCTAGCTCGAAAAGCTCGCTCGGCTTGGCTCGATCTAGCTCGACTTGACTCGACTCGAACGATGAATCAAGGCGAGAAAAGCTTTATATGACCCGGCTCGTTTTGGAAACAAGCAAAGTTCAAACATAGTGGAGTTTGACTTGACTCGACTCGAACTCGGCTTGGCTCGACTCGAATATATATATATAATATATATATATATATATATATATATATATATATATATATATATATATATATTAAAATTAAAACATAAACCCTATCATACCCGTCCGTCCCTCTCATACCATTTCCCTTCCTTACCTAACCCGCCGCCGCCGCGCTTGAGCTCCTCTCTCTCTCTCTCTCTCTCTCTCTCTCTCTCTCTCTCTCTCTCTCTCTCTCTCTCTCTCTCTCTCTCTCCGAGCTTGACTCAGCATCTACCCAGCTTGTCTCAGCCGGATGGCCTACACTCACATGAGCTCTCCTCTCTCTTTTAATATCAACAACAAAGTACCATCTATGGTTTTATCTAATATATATGTGTGTGTGTGTGTGTGTGTTTTGATGGGGTTTTTTCCCCGTGCTTGACCTGTCGTGAGCTTTGCTCGACCGGTCGAGGGCTGGTGCACGATCAGGGCTCCATTCAAAGTCCAGCGAATTGAGGTTTTGAATTTCTGAGGTACTCGACCGGTCGTGGGATATGCTTGACTGGTCGAAAGTGTTGCTCGACCGATCAAGGGATCCGCTCGACTAGTCGAGGTTTCGCAGATTCGTTCCGCGATTTTGTGTTGATTTCGTTTCGCAAGTCCTTTCGCAACTGGGATGCGGAAAGGAGTTTCCTAAACTATAAATAGGAGGTACCTAGGGCTTTTTAGGTATGACAAGAGGGTTTCCTAAGGCTTTACAAGGGATTTGCTAAAGGGTTTAGGGCTATCAAATGTGTGAGAGAGAGAGAGAGAAAGAGAGAGAGAGGAAACTTGTAGAAGGGAGGTTATGCTCGTGGAGGTTATCTACTGTGCAATTTATATCTCAGCGCTTCTACGTCCTCGTAATCGGTGAGATCTCTCCATTTTTCTTTTATTCTCTCATTGTTTATCCACTCCTGCGTGAGTGAAGAAGGTTGTAACGTTCTACTTCATAGTGGATTGTTGATTTGGACGAGATCCCGTGGTTTTTACCTCTTTAAGGGTTTTCCACATAAAAATCTCTTGTGTGGTGTGTGATTTATGCTTTGATTTATTTTATTGCTTTATTATCCATAATTCTGGTTTGTTTCGGGAGGCTAGATCCAAAGGTTTTGTGCAAGGCCCCCAACATGTGTATGTGTATTATTAATTAAATATTTGATTTGGGGGTTGGGTCAGTTAGGTCGGGTTGCTGGGTTAAGTCAGATGCGAGTTGCAGATTGGGTCAGGTTGGGAGCAAGCTTGACTCGAAAGTTTTGGCAAACAAGCCAAGCTTCAATAGTAAGCTCGAGGCCAAGCCCAAGAAGAGTACGGACAAGCCAAGCCAAGCTTGGCCCACCTCGATTCGACTCGGCTATATGATCATCTAAGAATGTACATTGTTATGCATTGATTGCATCTTTGCATGTGTGCAGTTCCCTTACATGCAAGCCCAGATCTGGCTATATGATCATCTAGGAATGTGGGGCCCACCAATGACCTGTAGTGGGAGGCACCCCACGTCAATTGGACTCCCTTGGATCGAGCAATGGGGTCCACATTTTAACATCAAAACGTGACGGTCAATCTCAAAGTAAACCGTTCATCTCAACAACTTGGAACATTTAGAGGCAACAACTTTTGATCTCTTTTTTATATAATATCTAATCGGAGACGTAAACCGTTCATCTCCAAGTACCTGTCAATCCCTTCAAAATGAGTAGTCACACGCTCAAAACGAGAAATTGAATCGATGGGATCTTGGATGTACAAGATTATGTGTCACAAACACAAACAGTGAATCTGGTGTCAACAACTTGCAGTTGATTTTTGGCTCATTAGATGTAACCTGATCAAAGATGTAAACCGTTCATCTCATAGTACTCATTGATAGCTTTGAAACAGGAGGTTGGATGTTTTGAATTTGTGTGTCGTTAAAGATCCAGGCCACATGTTTGGAAATGACGTTTTGAATTTGTAGCCCAGTTTTTAAGGAATTTCTGATCTCCTTTCGAAGATCTGAGACATCAATGATGCCCGACACTTCGGGTTCTTCAAAATCAACAGGTCACTCATCAGATCGGAGCACAGATCACGACAGAAACAGATGCTCTATATAACATTTTCCTTCAGTGGGTCATATCTCCTCCTAATCGGATTTGGACAAATTTTGGTTTGAGCAGATTCGGCGATGTGCTCTTCGAGATGGTTTGGTCGAATTGGACCATGCATGTTCATATCTTTTGCTAGATGAGATCGTGACTATTTGATCTTGTTTTCAATAGATTGAATTCGATTTTGGTTGGATTGGGCTAAAAATCACTCTATAGCCATATGAGCTTTTGTTAGGTCAGAACCTACAGTGCACATAGAAATGTTGGAGGAGTCCATTACGGCCCAAGCATGATAATCCCATTGATATAATTTGAGTTGCACTCTTAAGGCCTTACAAAAGTTGGCAAGTGTGCTAATTGCATTTTTTGAATGCCAATCCAATGCTTGGAGGCAGACAAGATAGTCCACTTGAGTAAAGGTCATATCTCAAGTTTTGTTCATACAGGTGGGCACATTGGTTCCATTATCTATAATACTGTCCCCGTAGGGTCTGCTGTGGATGGATTGTGCACAAAAAATAAATAAAAAATTTAAAAAAAAAATTTTTTAAAAAAAAAAAAAAAAGAGTAAATGATCATACCCTTTAAATTGGCTTTTATCAATTAAATTTGAGATGTTGTCAATATTTTTCTTATTAGTCATCCCATTGAAGGCACCATTTGAAAGAGTTTGATTATTCTATTAAAAATATTGTACATGGTTCATCGATTAAAGAGTTATGTTTGTGACATGTATATGGATGAGTGTGCCAAATTTGGTGGCATGGCAATGGCAGATTTCATCTTATAATCTACAAAAGATAGAAATTAAGACAATAAAGGCAAATATGACAAATTACCAATTTCAAACATTTATCATTCGTGTTTACCATACAGATTTTTGTGAAAGTATGTTTATTTTCAGATATCATAGCTTTTTTAGACATTACCAGACAGATTTTTCAGTACTTAAAAAAGTATTAAAATTCACCACTTAAATTAATTTTCAGAACTTATTTTTTCAGTTTACTAAATGGCACCTATAGAAGAACACCTATCATCTCTCATTTGTTAGTTGAACTTCAAATCTTTAAGAAAATGAAACAATAAAAATAAAAATAAAAATAAAAACAAAAAGTTCAGATATAGTTTCTCCGTATCTTTGAGGTTGAATCCTCTATAACGTCTGTAGAAAAAAGCATCTGCTACAACTCTTATTCACATTAGTTTAAAAGTTACTAACATAGTTAGACACAAAACTGTGTAAATGTTATTCAATTGTATGTGCAGGGTGTCTGTAAAAAAATAAAAAAATAAAAATCATTTGCTACAACTATAATTCACTAGCGTTTAAAAGTTATTAATACGCTTAGACACTTGCAAACCTGCATAAATGTTATTCAATTGTATGTGCGGGGATCCACCGTGTTCTGTATATGCCATTCAAACCAAGCATCGAGTGAGTCCCATGATAGGATGCCCCAACAACCACATCAATAAAATAAATAAATAAATAACATTAGGTGAGCAACACCGTCCCTGCTCATGGCTTAGCGGTAAACTCATCGCGATTTAATTTTTTTTTGCAACTGGTTTTTATTGGAGCAGCTTCTGTCAACTTTACGAGAGAAAGGAGTTGACAGAGAGAGGGGGGTGGGGGGAATGTGTACTACAAAGCTGCCAGTCGTCATTTCTCACCAACATTTCACCTGATATGACAATCTGACCAATAAACTCATTGGGTGGGCCACACCAGTAAACTGTCGTACTAGAATGGTTAGACAAGATCACAAAATAGATCCAAGAAAAGAGAACCAGAATGAGAAAAGGAGGATCCAGGAAACGGCAAGCAGAAAAAAGAGTCCAATACATATATGAAGTTCCAAGAATGCCATAAGCACCACTACTCCAGTTTGAGATTATATATACCACCTAAAATTCTAAAGCCATCATAGTTCAAATACTAAACCAGCATTAGATGTTTTAAAGTATTAATGATGTGCTCCGGCATGCAGGAAGGCAGGCAGATGACACTGAAAAATAGCAGAAACTTTGTTCCATAGCTTCAGCTTTGAAGTTAAAAGTCTGTCTTGCTCACTGCTGGGCACACTGCACCCTCTGCGCACCGCCCGGCATATCCTCGTCTTCATCATAGGCCTCCTGCGCTTGGGCCTGCTGCTTCCGGCGCATCTCCTCCTCAATGTTGACGTCATGGAGGGTCGTTTCTTCGCACTCATCCAGCTCCATGTCTGTCAGCTGGGCTGAGGTCCTCGGGGGAAGGACAGTCTCTAGAGCTTTGCACTGGTCTGGGGTAAGTGATTCAGGAAAATCAACGGTGAAATGGATGTAGAGCTTCCCCCTCATGAAGGGCCTCTGGTACATTGGCATCCCTTCGTCATTAATTGCCTTGAATTGATCTACACAATTCACAGCGGGTCAGTACAAATGAAAATAGTTGTCCACCTATATGAAATACTGAAATCCCAGCAGAATTAAAACTCAACCAATTCTCTCATATAACTTGGTAAGAGCCAGTTTGGACACACTTCCTCAAAAGGGGGTGTCCCAAAAAGGAGGGTTCGGCCTGCTTGTTTTTATCATTTCAAGAGAACTGGTCTTTGCCTTGCCAGCACTTTAGCACCTATTTTGTCTAGCGGGAACATGCATCTAAGCACACAAAATCAACTGACATTTAGATCAAAATGGTGTTTTAGCCTCAAAAGCCCCCTCAAGAGGATGCATCCAGACGGGCCCTAAAGCTATAACAGACTGCCCAGATGCCACTGTCAATGGGCCAGACCTAGAACCAAGAAAAATCAAATTTTTGAATAGGCCTAGATGAGTTATCCAAAATCCAGGCCAAAGCCAAACCCATGCTCCACCAGCCGACAGCCCACCCAGATGGGGCCATTAACCCATCCTACCATCGGCATGAGCATTTTCTACAGGATCACCAAACAGGTCCCTTCTTTGGCAAGATGCTGTTGCTGACAATCCAGTTTGACAGAAATGTTGAAACTGGAAATTTTGATGTTTGGATCATGAGCATTATATGCTGATGACGAACTTGGTAAATATGCTTTCAGAGACCCATATGACAACAGCAGGCACATTTATAGAAGATCCAAACCACGCATCATATGGCTGGCCCACCACCTGTTCCCAAAGCTAGGCTAAATGGATGAATGATCGTAGGCAGATCAGCAAAGTGGCCATGGCTCATATGCCTAGCAAGGGGCCATGGGGCAATATACTTCAACAGAGGGCCTACCAGATGAGCAATCTGGATCTTGTAACGTCTGCCATGAGTCTCCTAGGGCTACAAGTGCTCAAGAGAGCTTACCAGGCTTGACAACTTCCCCAGGATTGGATTTGATCAGCAGTTGTCTGTTATCTAGGTGGGTCAATGCAAACTGGAAGCCACAGAGTGCTTCGGTCAGAGACAAGGTATGTTCCACGAACAGATCATCACCCTTTCTCTTGAACTTAGGGTGCTCTTTTTGCTGCAGCACAAACACGATGTCCCCTGTGATGGTGTCCGGCTGCAATTTTTTCACAAATAGCACTGTCAGACAAGAACTTCTATTTTATCATCTATATTTACACTAAGATCTGATGTAGCAACGGTACAAAATGCTTCTACTATAATAGTGTCTGAACTTAAAAACTGTAAGAACCGCTTCTACTAAAAAAGTCCGAAAACCCTTGTGTGCTTACGTGCAGTCATTTGGGAGTGTGACTATTCGCTGATAAGGGGGGACTCCATGTGGATGAGATCCACCCGTCCTTCAGGCCACCACCCTGTGTTTGGACTGAGGCCCAAAAATCAGGCCAATTCAAAACTCAGATAGACTGCACCATGGAGATCCACTTGGTGTGTCCAATCCACTCAATTCAGTTTTTGGACATGATTTTACACTTGTTCCATATGTGTGGCCACCTAAGTCCTGGATTGGACTGATTTTCAGGATCAATGGTGTATATGTGGCAGTGTACCTGATGGACAGCATAGATCTGTTGCACATTCTCCCTCACATGGTGTTTGGTTAGTTGTACGCACACCCTTGTATGACAAGGCATAGACCACCGCAGTCCAAAAATGACTGAACTCAGCCTTATCAAATGTTTCTATTATAACAAGCTCTGGACATACAGTAGTTAGAAAGGCCTCCATTAATATAGTTAGGTCTGAACTTACAGCAGTAAGAAAGGCTTCTATTATAGGAAGGTCTGAACTTATAACTGTACAAAATGCTTCTATTAAAAAACAAAGAAAAAGGAGGTAGAGAAGCTTTGCGGTCATAGTGGGAAATGACCCTATAATTGTAGGGGCTACCATGAAACAGATAACATAAGGTATAAGCAGAAAATTTCATGCCAACAAGATAATGGCTGTTTCTACCAAAAAAGGCTCTACCATAAAGCATTTATACTTAAAAAATAGAGAGTAGAAGACGGCCATCATTCCATCATATAGAAGCCATCATTGAGAAAAAATTGGCCATTACTAGATGGGTATTTATTTGTTATAGTAATGACATTTTTTTGTAACCTTTCGGAGTTTAAATGACTCAAGAAATATAAGGTTAATGTTGTTAACCTACCGCCTCATCAGCTTCCCCAGGAAATGTTATCCTCTGTCCATTCTGCATTCCCTTCTCAACTACAACTTCCAGTACTTTCTTCTCCTGCACAACCTTCTCACCTTTGCATTGTGGGCACCTGTCCTTGTCGTTGATGGTTTCCCCAGTCCCCTTGCACTCATTGCAAGGGTGCTGCATCTGCTGGATCATGGAAGGACCCAGGTGCCTTATTGAGACCTTCATACCAGAGCCTTGACAGCCAGCACACTTCATAGAAGCACCCGATTTTGACCCTTTGCTGCCATTGATAAACAGCACATTTTTAGCTATGACCAATCAGAATTATATAGATCAAACAGAACTGTGGAGAACGCATGACAGCATATAAAATACCCCTTGCACTTGGAGCAGATAACATTTCGTGAGAGCGAAAGCTTCTTCGATGTACCGTTGTACAACTCCTCCAGCGAAACCTTAAGAGGATGAATCACGTCCTCTCCTCTTCTCTGCCTTCGGCCACCACGGCTGCTTCCACCTCCTGGCCAGCCAGAAAAGAAGAATGGGCTCAGAGACTAACATTGACCACTGGCTTGTCATCATCTAAGCAAACATTCAACATGAAAGATGGAATCCTGGGATTCTTTTTGGCAACAACAATGGATACTTTTTGGCAACAGCAAACATTCAACATGAAAGATGGAATCATGGGATTCTTTTTGGCAACAGCAATGGGGTTGAAAGAAAACAGAAAACAGAAAAAGAGAGACCTGCCCATGCATTACAAGATACCAGCAGCTACAAATGGAAAATAAGCAGTTTCTGTTCATACAAGAGTGGAAAAAACGATCTGGTATAGCAAAAAAAATTACCACCAAAGGGATTGCCACCAAAGAATGACTGGAAGATGTCAAACGGGTCGTGGCCTCCTGCTCCTCCACCCATTCCTTCCTTGAGGGCATCCTCCCCATATTGATCATATACTTCACGTTTCTCAGGATCACTCAGAACCTCGTAAGCCTGAGCTAACTCTTTGAACTGCATAAACAAATGTGCAATGTGTCAAGGTCCAATTCAACTTCAATAAGAAAGAGTGGTCTATCACATTCACAACACAACAAATTCGATGTTATTGAAACAAACCATTTCTTCCACTGCATGCACTAATTACCAAAACAATCGATCCAGCTAACAAATTTTTAAACACAATTGGACTACATCATTTAATCATCATGACAAGCTCATACACACGGACAGCTCAACTGGGAAAGAGAGACTTGGCAACAGAGATGTAGAGAAATTTCTACAGTATATTCAACTCCAACAGGCATCTGTGGAACTCAACGAGAGTGCTTAGAAAAAAAAAAAAAAACAGATTGATGAAAACATGATGATGCAGATGCATGCAACCAAACTTCTGAGTATGGTAATTATGCACATAGCAAATCATTATTTGGAGTTCATATGATTACCCATTAGAAGTTCTAAACAACTAGGGAGAAATTGAGCCACATCATGCTTCCTATTTGGATTACAAACTAGTACCCTTTCAGTCTTACATGTGGCTTGGAGCCATTTAATTAAACTTTCATTAAGTGGGTTTTGCATTTCTCTTTCTTTTTTTCCCTTTTTTTTTCTCTTTTTTATCTAGGGAGACGATCCAGTGACCAAGAGCTCTAGAAGTTAAGAGTGCTCCTACTTGCATAGGGACATGCAGATAGCCCAATCAAGCAACCCAAACCGTCTATCGGGTCCATGGATCCAGAAAACAATAAATCACCAACCATGTTTATTTTTTTTAATAATAATAATAAGGCGATCTTGCTATCCAAAAGTTGATATTGCTTTGTCTCTAGTCATCAACTGATCTGGAAAACTGGTAAGGATGATCTTATCGAACTGATTCTCCAAAATATGCAATCCATAATGGGCCTGTCAAATGGATAGTTCAAATTGTAGATTGAATCCTTTTCTCCATAAAGAATCTTGATTGCACATTTTATAGGTTCTCAATCAGCTGGTTAGAATCAACCAATCTGCTATTGAATGGTGACCTGTGAAGTGTAAGCTGGACCTAATGAACATTCCAATCAGTCATCATTCGGGCATGGATCAAGCTCGTTGGTTGGTCATGTTGGGTTGACCTAGGCCAAGCCTAGGCCATGATGATCATAATGATATATATTTACATGTAACTATATACCATTATCATGTGTGCAAATTTCATAACAGCCCAGGCCCAGACTCAGCATTTTTTATAGGGTAAATTTTGGATCTAAAATACTTGGCCTGTTTCGGTTTCAGTTCAGGCTCAGGCTCGGGCTTTGTGTGTTTCAGGCCAGTCTCACTGCTGTGTATTGGACATATAAGTTCATGCATTACATCCCAGTAATATAAACCAGGGGAAGTGGGAATGCACATACAACGAGGATGTGAGAGAGTCAAAGTGGGAGAGATTGGTAAGGCAAAGAAAAAGGGGAGCTATTGTACAAAAAGTGAAAGTCACATGTATAGAGAATGAGTGCGAAGGGCACTCATGTTTTCTTTGGCGGTCAATCCATTTCCACATTTTCGTGTGTTGTGTGGCCTACTCGAGCTTTAGATGTACTAACATCCCAGCATGAGCCAGCACAACACATGTATGCTAAGGATTTCACACATTCACCATGGTGAGCTTCACAAAGCCTTTGTTGCAAGTTCTCCCTACTACTATGCTCCATGTCAGCAACATGCAAAGCCGAGAGAAGTTTGAGCAAGCACGCATCCAAAATATATATATATATATATATATATATATATATATATATATATATATATATATATATATATATATATATATTAGATTTTATTGAAGCAGGAGAGAGAGGAGAGAGAGAGGAGAGAGAGAGAGAGATGATGACGAGTCATCCAGTTAATACAAGGGACCACGCCAAGTACCCTGAAAATCTTCTAACGGACAACCCTTGAATATTTTTTCAGCTCCAACCCATTCAGTGACTAACCATTTAGCCTTGTGGAACACTTGATTTGGGCATGCACCTTGTCATTGAGGGCCTGTTTGGTTTTCTAATTACAACGGTAAATGGCTGTAAATGGGCAATGACTATTTACTCTCATAATTGTGGTGACATCACTTACAGTTGATTGCAATGATGATTTTACTACATTGTTTGCTTCACCCAAAAATCACTATAAAAATGGTAGTTTTATAATGTGAAAATGTAATGATTACAATTTACTTTATATGCTTCTTTTACAAGTGTATTTGACCCTTGATTTACGAGCCATAATTCATGTTTAAACAAACACCTGGAAATGATAATGATAATGATGGCTCATTTACTTTGCATTTCCTAGGAAATTGGAAAGCCAAAGGACAGGTAATTAACACTTTATTTACCAGCAAATACCTCATTACCGTACAAAAGCCGTGTTTGTGCAATGGGTGGGAAAATACGAAATTTGTTTCATCAAATACCACCTACAGTCATCAAGGTAAATCGTCTGAATTCCAAGAGAAATATGGCGCTGTTGACAGGGGAGAGCTGCATTAATGGCTCTGAAAACATTATAGTATTCTACAAGACTACAGTGCACATGGTTACCCATTATTCTCTGCTTAAAAACCCCATTCGCTCCACCTCTCATGCTCCCATTTCCATCCTCACTACCCGCGAGCGATCCCTTCACTCCACTATCCATTTCCTTCCCCAAACCTTCCAGCTCATCCGTCTTCTGCGCTCATCGAGCTTCATCACACATGGTTAGCATGTTTGGTTCTTGCATCCCATCTCTTCTACCTCCTACTGTATAGCGTGGATTTGGTTTTCTCGTCCAGGAGAACTATTTTGGATGGTTAATATTATCCTGATTACATATTTCAGGTCATGTTTCTTTTGAATAGTTGTTATCAGTTTTGGATATATATTTTGCTTTGTTATGTTAAAAAGCTTGACAATGCTAAACATGTTTATATCGTAATAGTTTTCATGATCCAAAGGCTGATGGATGATTTTTGTCCAAGTAGTGGAAGTGATTATGGTTAGGCCTGAAGAAGTCATCTGTATTAGCTGTCCATGACCAATCTCATTGCATGTCTGTGTGGAGCACTGAAACTGTAACGGTCAAAAAAAAATGATTTACCCTGGTCAGTCTAAACAGTGGAGTGTACGAGAACAAGTAAATTTCGCATTTTTCCCCGCGTTCCCAAACAGATTTTATTTTTTATTTTGTCAAATAATGCTGACGCCATGGGGACAAGTATGGTAAATAGCATTTATTACTCAATTACGTGTATTTATGGCCTGAATTACCTGTCCAAACAGACCCTAAAGGTTCTAGAATTGTGCTCTCGCCGAATTGACCATATGATGACCAAAAAGGGCAACTGCCATATCATCCTTCTTTTCTTTCCACTCACACTGTCATCAAAAAATTAGAACTGAAAAGAAAAAAAAAATTACTTGGTTGCAGATGAAACCTAAGCTGTCCGAACACCTTTTGCAGGTGAAATCTGAACTGCAATACCCCTGACTACATTTAAAATGTTTCCCATCTCCTTTGAACATTCATATTTTCTCACCCTAAGGAACTAATTGTGGGGGCAAAGTGTCAAAAAGCTGCTTGCATTATATATGTTATAAATTTATACACTGATTAACAGGTTGGGCTACAGCTCGAGTAAAAAAATAAAATTAAAATAATAATAATAATAATAATAATAATAGTGTCAGGCCCTGGTCAAAACAAAATTAGAAAAAGACAGTCCATTTAGTAGCCTCAGGCTTTGCCCGTCTTTTTGTTTAAACTCAAGCTGAACACAACCTGACCCAGGCCAGGCCCCTTTGACTCCTCTGATGCACCACAGGACAATTGGCTGGACAGGCAGAATTATACCATCCGGATTCATAACTCAATCATGTGTGAAAGCTAGAGAAGCAGAATCATACAGTGCAAACAGGCAGCTCGTGGGTGGGGAGGTGAACACTGAACAGCCACTGTGAGTAGAAAGACAATGAAGACGGTACTGCAAGAAAGATTGTCAGATAGCATACAGAGACTAAAGGTTCCAAAATCAGATAGAGGGAACCCATGTTACATACACCAATATTTGGCCACTATCAGGCGGAATCCATAACAGGACCTCCTTGCACTGGAGGGAAACAACATCAATCCCCAAGACATGTTATGCCTATCATGTCATGGGAATTTGTGCATCATTGGAACACCACACAAGCAATCAAGGAGGGAGAGCAGCCCTACATCATATGCAGAGCCTTGAGAAGGAGCGTATGCAAGGAGTTTGAAGAAAAAATAAAGAAATAATGGAGAGCAAAACAGCCAAAAGATGTGCACTTTAAACTTTACCAGAAGCATGCAGAAAGATTCTCCTAACCCAATCCAATCCAAATAACAACAGTCCATTCGGAAGCTTGTACATGGAAGTAAATGGGAAATGGAATTGGAGGTAAATGAATTGGGAGTAAATGGCCTACTCAGCTGTGTTTGGATGGGAGTAAATGAAATGCATTTGAAATCCAAGTATTTTGTTTGGATGGGAGTAAATGAAATGCATTTGAAATCCAAGTATTTTGTTTGGATGAGAGTAAATGGGAGGAATTGGAATGCATTGGAATTTTTCAACATATTCACCAGAACGTATGTAACATTCCAAATCAGCTTTAATATCCCAAACTAGTGTACACATGTGATATTTAACAGCCCATTCGGAAGCTTGTACATGGAAGTAAATGGGAAATGGAATTGGAGGTAAATGAATTGGGAGTAAATGGCTTACTCAGCTGTGTTTGGATGGGAGTAAATGAAATGCATTTGAAATCCAAGTATTTTGTTTGGATGGGAGTAAATGGGAGGAATCGGAATGTATTGGAATTTTTCAACATATTCACCGGAATATATGTAACATCCCAAATCAGCTTTAATATCCCAAACTAGTGTACATATATGATATTTAACAAAATGCTTGTAACAAGCCCATTGAAATATATACTTTAGCCAAAAATGAGGAAATTTTGATCCTCGGGTGGGCCACAAACGTAAGGATCACAAACAAGCAACTTGTAACCATTTTTTAGATGTCCATTTAAATGGCCAGCCTTTAGATGGGTTGGATCATTCTATTGGTGTGATTTTAGCGAAATAGCTAATAATTGGACTGTTTCAGAGTATCATCAGCATGCCACGTGTATGGTAGACATGTGCATAGTAGCACCTTTGTTTACTTGTGCGACCCTCCAAGGGAGCTCGATAAGGCATTTCACCTCATTTACTTCCAAATCCTCCCTTACAAAGAAGATTTCATGTCGCTATCTATCTCTTGGAGGCCGTTTAACCCGTATCAAGGCTGCCCTCTCCAACTCAAGGTGTTCCAAAACGGTAATGGTGGCCGTAACAGCCACCACCGTTACCGTTATGATAAGGGCCATAACGGCCATTATAGGCCCGTATCAACCGTTACAGCCGTTTTTTATTTTTTGAAATTTGTTGTTACTAGACTGTTATGGATCCGTTATGGTTCATTACGAGACCGTTACGGCCCATTTTTCTGTAACGGCCATTACGGCCGTTTCAACCCTGTAACGCGTAACGGTTATGATCGTTACCATTACGTAACGACCGTTACCGTTACGTAACGACGTAACCGATTTTGAATACCATGTTCCAACTTACTTTTGTATTTTACGTCCTTATATAGATGTCCGTACTTAGTTTTGGCCTCCTTAAACAAGCTTAGACGTGATTTTTTATGGCATGGGAAAGAGGATAAGAAGAGATTTCATCTTGTTGAATGGAATCAGGTTTATAAGCATTTTAAAGGAGCAAGTATAAAAGATTTACAGATGATGAACCGGGCTCTCCTTGGAAAGTGGACTTAGAGGCTAGAGACGGAAGATAAATGCCTTTGGAACAAGATCATTAAAAGCAAGTATGGTACTTCAGTGGGTGGATGGTGGACAAAAGACTTCCTCATACAGGCCCTCGGCCATTTGGAAGGGAATTCTTCATATGAAAAAAGATATGATCAAAGGTGTTGAGTTTGAGATGGGTAAAGGAGATAGAATTCGTTTTTGGAAAGATATTTGGCTGGGAGAAATGACTCTCAAAGACGGGTTCCCGAACATGTTTTGTTTGGCTTTGAATCAAAACATTGTTGTAGCTGATTGCTATTCGGTTATGAATGGTAAGACAGCTTGGAATCTACTGTGCAGGAGAAATCTCCAAGACTAGGAGGTTTTTTGCTGATTTCGTGCAACTGCTTGGCTATATTTATAAATCCGATCCAAATCAGTTGAGCGATGATAGAATCATATGGAGATTGGAAAAGTCTTCCATCTTTTCAGTTAAATCATTATACAATCTGATTCATTCCTGTCACGCCCTGAACTCGGAAACCGGGCTCACAAAATTCCCGATCACCGAATCCGGCGTCGACCGCCTCCGTAGTACCACATTCTTGACTCCCGGCACCCATACACCAGGTCCGATCCTGGGATCTTATAAGGAGGATTTCAAACATGATTTTGTTTCAGTATAAGCATAACCCACGAACAATAACCACAAGAACACCATCACAAAACCCACCATGATCACAACTTTTGAGTACAGTGCGTATGAAGGGAAATACAAGATAATGATAATAATAATAACTCCTGAAGCTTGACTGCACGCTCCAACTGCGGCGAAGCTACGGCTGCGCCCTGGCGTCACTTACACGCATCGATCGTGCATAAGCTTATAGAAAGCTTAGAGGGCGGTGTAAGTGTGTGCGCAATATGAGCGTGCTCAGAATGCAAGGTCAGAGTAATACGGAATCATGCTGATGAATACATGAATGCAATCAGCCATACCAAGGCTATGCGGTGCAAGATATGAATGTTATCGGTCATATCAAGACCATGCGATGTGAGATGCAAATCAAGCATGTCAATCCCCATCCAAATCCATATATCAACACAGCTCATCAAATATCAGTACGGTTCTCATTTTGGATAATCACTCGGGTTTAGTACACTCCAAATGGCACTGCCCCTTTCCAAGGAGCGCAGTCCAAGTGAGCGTAAGAAACCTCACTACCCGCCTGGCTAATAGTCTACCAATATCTATCCGGCATATCGATAGCGGACCCATTCACGAGCTGGTCAAACTCAGCCTAGCAAGGCCCCTACCGTCAGGCGAGTAAGGCCACACCCGTTTCCAACAGACCACGACACAGTGGGAGACGCAGCCTCCGGGTATTCGGCCCTCGTGCACTCATATATCCACTCGGTCTCGACGTTGAAGTCATCCTCTGGTACCATCGGGTTTAGAAATTTTCACCCAGGGACATCTATGGCGCCCCGATGCTTAGTAACAATATTTCCGGTGTCCGATCCTACCATCCACGATGTGCCTGTGGAGGTCATAGCCCTTATGTCACTAGGGCGTATAGTAATCATGTCATACAAATGCGAAGTGCATGAATCAAACTATCAGTCATGCAACAATCCGCGCTAATAAATGGCAACTCCGCCTATCAAGGGGCTCATAAACAATCTGCCGAAGGCATATGCTATAATCAGTCATTCCTCATATCAAAGCATACGCATGATGCGTATTAGCATGAATCATGGAACTATACTAAACATGTTATGTGGTGATGAATTTTGTTCATAACGAAGATGGGCCTAGATGGCGTACACAACAAGTATGGGCCTAAAAATGGGTCATAGGGAGAGTTATAATGCGGACATTTAACCAACATTATTCTTACAATGTGGACATCAAACCATCATTGCTCCCAAGGCATGGCCCGCCATAAACTTCATTACATAAACCATGGTGGAATCACACATTGTAATGGGCCTTATGTACATCCTGTCGGGCCTCGACCCAAGGGCTCGAAATACATCAAACGGGCTGCATCACATGGGCCTCATATACATACAGCTGGGCCTCAACATCGGGCCTTATATATCACATCGGGCCTAATCAAATGGGCTGAAACAATGGGTTAGGATTCGGGTAGAAGAAGGGTAAATGTAATTTTTTAAAAAAAGTAAAATCTGACTTTATACTACCCGATTATGGTCCGGATCGGATCGGATCGAGTTGCTACATGACCCGAACTCAACTCAATTTGGCGTCGGATCTGAGTGGGTTTACTCGATCTGACCCGACCCTGGCTTTCGGTTCAGGTCGGATTGGATCCGACCAGTTCGGTCGAGTCGGGTCGAATCCTACCCACCTCTACTTGCTCCACATGTAACACCATTGATGTATAGTATATTAAACACAAAAACTAGACTAATAAGCTTTGTAAACTTAAGTAATGGTATGAGTTGGATTCCACTTGAGTTCATATCCAATCTGTTGGTAAGGTCACACAAACCCGTATGAAGAGGAAAACAAATTTCATAATGATTCAAAACTTCTGTTACCCAAAAAGGTTTCAATGGCAGACGTTCAATCCTCCACTGTTCCCTGTGACGTGGGCCACCTGAGCACCACATACGGCTGATCTTTGGAGTGGGGCTCACAGCGAAAAGGGGCCCACCAAATGTACGGTGTGATGTTCGACACATCACGGTGGGGCCCACTTATGGGACCCACGGTCCCTGCCCCTTGACGCACGCAGCAGCGCAAGATGCTGCCTGCGCGTCCTCAGGCAGCAGCACTGCATACATGTGTTATGATTTTTATTTTATTTTTGAAGATTTTGATGGGTGGGGCCCACATCAAAGGAATCCAGTCAGTCGGCTGGGTTTCTTGGCTCGTGACGGGTCTAACAAGCCCAATATTGGGTATGTTTCGATGTGTATAAAGGTCAAAGTGAATTTTAACGGTGAAAACTACTGTTTTCTACGCTATGGCCCGCCAGATAATCAGATTGGCTTCATTTTTCGGCTCAACGCCTAAAATGAGCTAAGAAATAGGATGGACGGCGTGGATTTGATCCTTGCATTAAGGTGGGACCCTGCATGAGCAACCCACCTATATATATATATATATTGTTAGCTGTTAGTACACACCCATGTTAGTACACGCACTCCATGATAGCCACCATCACGTCCAGCATCCAGGGACGCTGGATGGCATGGATAAACACAGGCATCGTGGTGGGTCCCACATGGACGTAGCCCACATTTCATCAAAGTGGGTCCCACATGAACGTGGCCCACCTGATTTGAATCAATCTGATACTTGTGTTTTTCCTTCATCTTGGCCGTCCAATGGACCCGCTGCAAGGTGGGCCTCACGATCAAACGGTCAAGATCGTCTTGCACGTGGCGGCCACAAGACATCACACAAAAGAAAGAGAGAGAAAGAGAGAGAGAGAGAGATAGAGAGAGAGAGCCGGTGAGATAGAGGGACCCCACCACTATGGGCCCCTCACTACATTGCATACATCATTATGGGTCCACAACAAGTGGTCTTAAAATTGAAATCAACAATGGATCACCCACCTATTGGCCTCATTCTTGCTACCTTAGGCTTGTATGCTCCTTGCCTTCAACTTTGATGGAGGTTGATGATGGTTGGAAGGTTGAGATGGGAGATGAGGTGGGAAAGTGGGCCACACTTGTTGTGGAAGGGAGCTTGGAAAGGCTTGGACGTGTGAAATTTTGGGTTGCTTGGGAGTGAAGAGAGGGAATGAGAGGGAGAGAGAGAAGTGATGGGTGATGGGTAGAGTGATGGGGTTGTAAGAAAGTGATGGGTGGAGAGAGAGAGAGAGAGAGAGAGAGAGAGAGTTGACTTTAGGAATGGGAAGGGATGGGTTGTCGTACTTGGGGTATGGCTTGTACTTGACTTGATTGATTGATGGGACATGTTATATAGATTCCCTCGAAGTTCGCAACGTTTTTCTCGAAATGAACGTGGGCCCACATCTTCTAGCCCGGGTATCGGATCGGTGCACAAGTCGCGGCGTTGGAACCGCGGCGACGGCGCGGTCGCGAAGATACAAGTTTCGGGTCGAGCCAACTTCGGTATGCAATACTCGGCTTAAGATTGTGCGCAAACGTCGGATACGGGTCGAAGGTTGCCGAAATTCGACCGGGAGGACCGCGGAAGCCTACGAAATGGTAGGGTCAAGGATACGGGTCTTACAATTCCAATCATAATTTTTCAGAAGATCACCTTTATCATCATGTTTGGAAATATTCAACCTCCACAAAGGTTGTGGCTTTTGGGTGGCTAGTTGGAAAAAGGAAAATTCTGACAACGAATAATCTAAAAAAAAAAAAGGGATGGTCTTAACAAATATCTACTTGTGTTGCATGGGGGATGAAGAATCGGTTGATCATCTTCTCATTCATTGTCCTTACATTGCTAGTATTTGGGTAGATTGTGTTTCTTGCTTCGGGATTAATTGGTGTATTTCGAAATCGGCGGACCTACTTCTCAAAGCTTGGCATGGGATTAGAATAGGAAAGAAAAAGACTCAAGTTTGGAGAATGGCGATCCTTGCAATTTGGTGATCTGTGTGGGAAGAAAGAAACGACAGATGCTTTAGGGATGTTTCTAATTCTGTAGTTTTTATTACTTCTAAAGCAAAGCGTTTGTTGTTAGAATGGGCTGTTCAAGTAGATGTTTTAAAGTATTTTGATTTTCTTTTTCTTGGAGTTTGGTTTGTTACCGCCTTCTCAGTTGAAAGCTGCTCCAGCTTTTGTTTTTTTTTCCTTCTCCTTTCAATATATAAATCGTTATCTTTCAAAAAAAAAAAAACAAACAAAAAAACAAAGAATATTTCAGTTACAATCACATCAACTCCCATTTCATTTCATTTCCATGCATTTACTAACATCCAAACACACATCAAAGGCCATTTACCTCCATTTACTTCAAATTCACCTCATTTAACTCCATTTACTCCAATTGAAACAGCCCCTAGGTATTTCTGGACAAAAGAACGCCTCAACTCTCTATCTCTATCTGTAACCACTTCACTCTCTAATGGGTGTGTCAGTAACTACATGGAGTTTCGGTAGTGTGAATGCCCCACGCAAGCAGTGCCCTTACTTCTTCGGCTCTCTCTTACCCTGTTAGTGCAGTACTGCAGTCAGGGTGTGGGGGCACTGCTCAAGCAGTGTGTTCACAGGTAGTTCGATGTCCTTACTTATTCGGCTCTCTCTTACCCTGTTAACGCAGTTGGGGTGTGGGGGCACTACTCAAGCGGTGTGTTCACAGGTAGTTCAATGTCCTAGTTCGACAAAAGTACTCAAACTATACAGGCACACACTTCAACATGGCATTGAGATTAATGCCAACAAGCTACCAACCCTTTCCTGATTCCTGGGCCAGTGCATGTTAAGAGTGGGTCCACATGCTGAATGACTTGGATCTTACCCAAAATTTCAGCAAGGTCACACGCGTTTCGTACCGCACATGGTGTGGCTCCCTGCTAATTGGGAGGGAGGTAAGATTGCAAGGACCAAAGGCCCAATTTTGTTAAACAAAGCTTGGTAAATGAGTTGGCAGTGTACCCGCTCCCAAGCGGCAGCCAGGATCAAGTCTCCTTACCATGGTGTTCGATCTGCAGTGGCTCCAACGCCCCACCAAAAAAAGGCACATTTTTTGGATACTAATGCATTCAAAAATGCATGCCTAGATCATCCATAACCTCCTGCCTGTACAAATTCCATTATTGACTGTACCCAATTGGCTGTTTCAATCTTTATATGTCACGTGTGTGTTATTGTTTCACGACTTAATACATGCATGCAGGTGTATAAATGGAGTCCTAGAAAATTTGTATGAGATTCCAAAGTCCTTTGAAATCAAGAAATTATCCTATTTGGGTTTGTTCTTTTTTAATTGTTTTGGCGTTTCTACATGAAACCCTCGTCACAGACATCAGAGCAATTGAATTCATCAAAGAAAACATCCTTTTGCATTGAATAAGCTGCAGTTTATCTAACAGAAGCACATATTAATTCACAGATTCGTGATAACAAGAGAAGCAACCTAAAAACTAGGAAAATCAATACAAGATTCAAGAAAGCAATGGCCATTTCCAACAAACCTGATTTTACAATTTCCACAGAACTATATTTAAAAAAAAAAAAAAAAAAAAAAAAAAAAAAAAAAAAAAAAAAAAATCAAAATTCAGTAATAACAAAGCCAAACGACTGTCTTCGAGAATCCAATGAAGGAGAGATACCTTTTCAGGATCGCCTCCCTTATCGGGATGGTTTTTGATCGCCGCCTTCCTGTACGCCTTCTTTAGATCCTCCTGCGACGCGGTATTCGACACTCCGAGGATCTCATAGTACCTCGTGTTATCGCTCTTTTTCGGCGCTCGCCCGAACATCTTCTCCCTTCCTTTTCTCTCACAAAAGATAAAAAAATCCTCAAGAAATCGACCGATCTAAAGGACGAGAAATCCAGATGGCAGATATTTGCAGATTTCAACCAAAAACCCTAATTTGAAAACAGATAACCCGGATCAAGCAAGATCAACGGCTTGGATGTTCAAAAGCCCACCAGAAATCAACCGATTTACGGACTAAAAATCGAGATCTCGCCCCTAATTCGACGAAGTTAAACGGATCACCTAAGATCAACGGCTGAGATGTTTCCTGGCCAAAGAAAACGAAAGGTAGAAAGGGTACTCCGCTACCCCTGTCGCTTAGAAAACACCAAAGCAAGGTATACGTGAAGAGACGGACGATTATAAGGAGGGGAACGCCTTTCCAACATAGGATATCAACGGCTGAGACTGATTTATGGTGGGAGGGAAGATTCTGGGCCGTAGATAGGGAGTAGGAGAATAGAAGAATCTCGAATACTCTCCAGCTCTGAAGAAGCTGGAATATCGTAACCGTTGCTGTGACATCGGACGGCTGGGAACCTCTCTTCTAGATGTTTCGGAGATACCGGAGTCCTCGTTAGCGAGACCGCGTGACTTCACTTTCAGCACACGCGCGCACACGTGCCGTGAGTGAGAAGTAGTCGAGCTGCTTGATGAACGAGCCCACCGATTTAGAGGAGCATGTGTAGCCAACCCAAATAGCTGATTTACCTGACCTTTTAATCCAGCCCTCTAAATGATGGTTCTTACATCATGAACGGATTAGATCTAGTTCATATTTCTTTTCCGCACGTAGGAGCGGCTAGTCCCGGCTCCGCACTTCCTGAGCTGAATTCGCGTACGTCGTATACACAAAGTACGCGGATTGCGTCCTACCCCCGCTCGTCTTCGGCTGGGAATGGGCAGGAGCTATGAGTAGCCACAATGATTTATTGGTCTTATCTACACCGTCCATCCATTTTTTTTTATCATTTTAAGTACAGATGTTAAAAATGAGATAGATCTAAGGATCAAGAGGACCACACCACAAGAAGTAGAGGTGATAATGATTCTCACCATTGAAACATTTCTAGATCCCACCGTGATGTTTATTTCTCATCCAATTTATTTTCAAAGTTAGGTAGACCTGGATAAAGATAATATATGAAAATCAGATCCATCCAAAACTTTTGTAATCCTCAAGATATTTTCAATGGTAAGAATCCCATTGTATAGTCAACTTGAGCCTTGGATCTGACTCATTTTTGAGTTTATACCCAAAAATAATAGGAAAATATGGATGGACTGTGTGGATAAGACCCATGCATCACCGTGGCCACTCAAAGCTCTGCCCGTTTCAGCTGGAGACGGGCGGAGTAGGACACAATCCGCGTTCCTTGGCTCTGTTTCTTTTCTTTCTGTTAAAAAATAAAAAATAAAAAAATAATATCCTGTAAACAGTTTCTCTGGCTTTCGTTCGTCCGCAGAACACTCAAAGAATATATTAAAATGAAAAAACACTTTAATACTCTGGCAGACAGTGATGGAAGATACAAGGAAATTATAAAGGTGGAATGTGATAAAAACTGTCCAAATTAGTATTCCTGGTTTAGATTGCAATGAGCCCAAAAAAAATTATTATTATTTAATTATCTGATTATAAGATTGTGGGACATTTATTGGATGGTGGGGATCGATGCTAAAACCTCAGTGGTGAAACTGAACACTTACCATTGAAATATTAACTAGGGCCACAAATGTTTTGGATCAAGCCAATATTTGTGTTTTCCCATGAACTCCGTGGGGCCAACCATGAGTTATGTGTCTTATTCACTTGTCCATACATTTTACCAGTTTATTCTAAGGTATGAGCCCAAAATTGAAGTACATCCAAAGCTTAATGGACCACATCACAGGAGAGGTGTGAATTGAACATTAAGATTGAAATATTAGGGACACAAATGTTTTGGATCAAGCTAATATTTGTGTTTTCCTCATACACTCTGTGGGACCCACCATGAGTTATATGTCTTATCCACTGTGTCCATCCATTTTACCAACTTATTCTAAGGTATGAGCCCAAAATACAAGTATATCCAAAGCTCGAGTTGACCACATCACAAGAGACTGTGTGAATTGAACACTTAACATTGAAATCTTAACTAGGGCCACAAATGTTTTGGATCAAGCTGATATTTGTGTTTTCATTGAAATCTTAACTAAGGCTACAAATGTTTTGGATCAAGCTGATATTTGTGTTTTCCTTCGTCCATGTTTGTGGGCCCTAAGAAGGTTTTGACCATGGATATCATTATTCCTACTGTTTCTTGCAGTTGGATTCACATGAGCTTTGATCATGCTTCAATTTTAGGCTCAATTTCTAAAATGAGCTGAAAGAGTGAGTGGATGGCGTGGATAAGCCACATACATTTATGGTGGGTCCTAGAGAGTTTACTCAGTACAATAAGGTGTATTGGGATACTCAGTAAGCAATTCGATTTCTCCTGTGAGACCCTAGGCCGTCAACCGCGGGGCGTGGGGTTTGTCTCATCTTGGATATTGAACTGTTTCAGGTCTAAGCTTATTCAAAATTTTGATTTTGTTAGGCCCGAGCGCAGGCCATTGACACTCCTACCAACCTTGCCTGCAAACCTAAGGGCCTGCTTGGCCGGGCAGATTGGAAGGAATTGGATGGTATTGGAAGGAATTGGAAGTTAAATCTTGGGATTGGTTGGGCGTGCCAAACAGACTAGGTGATCTGATGCCGGGATATAACAATCCCATGGATTTTAAGACAATCCATTGACAACATCATCGTTACCTTTAAATCCCATCCAATCCACCCTAATTCATTCAAATTTGCTTGGGACGTGTTTGATTTGAGGGATTAGAAGGGATGGGAAGGTTTAATCCCGGGATTGGTCGGGCGTGCCAAACAGACTCGATATAGCAATCCCATGGATCTTGCACCAATCCACTGACGTAGCCATCATTACCTTGAAATCCATGCCATCCACCCTAATACCATTCAATCCCTTCCAATCCACCCGGCCAAACACGCCCTAAATGACTAATGACCCCACCATTACAAGCTGTCATAGAAGAGTTGCTCCCTGAGGTGGGGTCATCACAAAGATTACAGTGCAAGCTACCCTACAAGCGTATGTGACACATGTAGGACATTTGAGTTGTCCAGCTGCCCCACAGGCCTACGTGACACATGTAAGACATTTGAGTTGTCTACAAGGTAGGGCCATTGTGAAGATCACCTTGCAGAGACATCCAGTGAGTTTGGTTCTTAATCATTCCCCAACTGATTTAAAAATATCCATATTTTCTCAAGACTCATTTTATCAAACCTGAATTCAAACCACATGTAATCGTGTTTAGCATTTTGAATTTTTAAAATTTTTAAGTTTAAAAATTGTGTTTGGTAGAATGAATTATAAGAATTTTTTAAAAATAATTTTTTGTATACATACGGGATAATTGTTATGGACAGATGTCTTAACTTTGTCTAGTGGTTTGTCGATGATATCAACAGGGTTTCAGATGATATAACAGATGTCTTAAATCTGTTTGTTGGTCTGTCGATATCATCGACAGACCGTCGATGATATCGAGGCTGTCATCGAGAGATCTTCGATGACATCGATAATTGTTGAATTTTTCACCCCTGGTTGCTAGAAAATTTTGGTTCTGTTTCGATATCATCGAAGGACCGTCGATGATATCGAAGCTGTCATCGAGAGACCTTCGATGACATCGAAGAGTTCCGCAGATGCGATTGTGAAAATGCAGATTTTGTGAATTTTGTTTCCTATTCTGAGTCTGCTTCTTTCTAAACTTAGATAAAGGGGTGTATGCGGGATTGGAATGTATTATAAGGCTTTCTAAAAGAGTTCCAAGGGTTCCTAAAAGGATTTTAGGGTTTCTAAAGGGTGTAGCAAGGTGAGATTCGAGGTTGTTCGAATCGGGTAAGTCCTCTCTTTTTGTAATTTCTATTTTCATAGTGGAGATCTGTCGCTTTGTGCCGTAGTTTTTTTCCGCAAGGGTTTTCCACGTTAAATCTTTGTTCTCTTGTGTGTGCTTGGTGTCATTAGATTGTTATCCTAGATGTAGATCTGTGTGATTCTGCAGGCCAAAATCCACAACAAGTGGTATCAGAGCAATCGATTGGGGCACAGATATGAATCTGCAGGATTAGTAATAATGGAGAGCACCAGGTATGAGATTGAGAAGTACTCAGGGAAAAATAATTTTGAGTTATGGAAGATCAAGATGATGAGTTCCTTAATCAAGCAAGGCGAAGATGGTGCTCTTGAGGAGCGAAATTCTACTATGACTGATGATGAATGGAATACTCTTGATAAGAAGGCTTTATCATTGATCCATTTATGTCTCACGGATGAGGTTCTCTACAACGTCATGAGGGAGAAAACTGCAGCTAAGTTATGAGCGAAGTTAGAGGATGTTTATGCGAAAAAATCCTCGAAAAATCGCCTACACTTGAAGCGGCAGTGATATAACTTCAAGATGGCAGATGGTGGAGATTTGGAGACTCACATCAGCAACTTTAATAAATTAGTTTGCAAATTGCTAGATATGGAGGAAGTGATGAAAGATGAAGAACAAGCATGTATGTTGCTAAATTCTCTTCCGGCGTTGTATGAGTCATTCAAGGACACTATGTGCAGCACGAATAAAACTCTGAGTGTCGACACCGTTATCTCAGCCCTTCAAGGGAAGGCTATGAGAAAGCAAAACGGCGACATGGGGACATCTTCTGATGCACTATTTACAATGGGTAGGAATTCTGAACAAGGTACAGGTTCTTCAGGTTATAGATCCAAATCAAAGGGCAAGGGTAAAGGAAAGGTAAAGTGCTAGAATTGTGGGGAAGAAGGACATATGAAGAAGGATTGTGAAAATCCTAAATCGAAGAGAAGATTCTGAGGCTTCGTACAGTGAGGTCAATGTTGCCACGTCAGATGGATCGAGTGGATGTGATGGTGATGTTTTGTCTGTGTGTATGATCAAGCGGCCATACGATAATCGTAAGGACGAGTGGATGCTAGACATAGGGGCATCTTTTCACATGACTCCTCATCGGAGTTGGTTCCCCAGTTATAGTGAGTGCGATGGTGGACAGGTGTTTATGGGCAATGGCTTTGCCTGTAATGTTGTGGATGTTGGTACGATGCGTATCAAGATGTTTGATGGGGTGGAGCGTACCTTGACTGATGTCAGGCACGTTCCTGATTTGAAGCAGAATCTGATTTCTCTTGGTGTGTTTGAGCCAAAAGGATGTAAGTACACAGGTATTGATAGTGCTCTGAAGGTATCTAAGGGGGCACGGGTAATCATGAAAGCGCAACGACTCAGTAACTTGTACAAGTTTATCGGGAGCACTTCAAAAGGTGGAGCTATAATAGATGTAGCGGATTCCACCTCTGCATGTGTGTGGCATGTTGGACATGGCCACATGAGCGAGCAGGGTAGGAAGGCTGAGAAGTGTGGACAAGGATACAGAGCAGGTGAAGCAGCCACCTGTAAGAAGAATCACACGGCATGATCACAGGATATCGGCGAGGTACATGGACGACTCCAATATCGCAAGGGATTCATCTTCTATTCAGATGGCTCTAGGTGAGCCTGGTGCTGAGAAGTGAAAGGTGACTATGGGCGATATGATGGATTCGTTGTACCAGACAGACATATGGGAGCGGGTGGAGCTTCCAGTGGGCCGGAAAGCGGTTGGATGCAAGTGGATCTTCAGGAGGACACAACATAAATACAAGGCGAGGTTGGTAGCGAAGGGTTATGCTCAGAGAGAATGGATCAGCTTCTTAGAGATATTCGTGCCGACGATATTGCAGGTGTCTATTAGATCCGTGATTGGCGCTGGTTGGCCAATGTGATCTTGAGCTGGAAGGATGGATGTGGAGTCTGCACTTCTGCAAGGGAAAGTGAAGAGCAGATCTACATGAAGCAACCAGAGCGGTTCGAAGTTAAAGGGCTGAGAAAAGACTTTATAGGAGGTCGTGGTTCGACCTATCGCCTAGGCAGTGGTTTGATTCCTTCATGGTGAGTCAGGAATTGATGACATGTAGATCGTCAATTATGACATGCCCAAAATCAATGTACTAAAGACTCGATTAAGTGGGACATTCAGGATGAAGGATCGGGGGGCTACAAAGATGGTTCTCGACGTTGAGACTGAAAGAGGAATAGGCTTTAGTAATCACAAGAAGAATACCTTGTGTGTAGGTATTGATCAAGGAGGTGATGGACCATGTAAAGCCGGAGAGCGTTCCCTACGCATCTCTCCTCAAGTTTTCCTCAGGACATGTCCCAAAACAAATGAGGAAAAGTGGGATATCTCATGAGCCTTATTCGAATGTGGTTGGCAGTATATGCAATGGTCTGGATTAGACCAGTTATTTCACAGGCTATCAATGTTGTGAGCAAGTACCCCGGTAAGTAACATTGGGAAGCGGTGAGATGGTAAGAAGATTACGTCTTTCCTTTTGAGAAGACAGGAGCAAAGATGGTTAGGCACGTGGATTCTGATCCAACGTCCATTCTCTCCTAGATCGTTCCTATAGAGAAGTTCAAGGTTTGTGAAACTTCTCTGGGCTTGGCGATGGCGTAAAAGAAGGACGGAGTGTGCAAGAGAAGCTATGATATGGTGTAGAAATAAGAGAAGGAGATAAGAAGCTACACGGATGAAGATTGAAGACATGGTGAAGATTGTTATGGACAGATGTCTTAAATCTGTCTGGTAGTCTGTCGATGATATCGACAGGGTTTCAGATGATATCAACAGATGTCTTAAATCTGTCTGTTGGTCTGTCGATGATATCGACAGATCGTCGATGATATCGAGGCTGTCATCGAGAGATCTTCGATGACATCGATAATTGTTGAATTTTTCACCCCTGATCGCTGGACAGTTTTGGTCCTGTTTCGATATCATCGAAGGACCGTCGATGATATCGAAGCTGTCATCGAGAGACCTTCGATGACATCGAAGAGTTCCGTAGATACGATTGTGGAAACGCAAATTTTGTGGATTTTGTTTCCTATTCCGAGTCTTCTTCTTTCTAAACTTATATAAAGGGGTGTATGCGGGATTGGGATGTATTCTAAGGCTTTTTAAAAGAGTTTCAAGGGTTCCTAAAAGGATTTTAGGGTTTCTAAAGGGTGTAGCAAGGGTGAGATTCGAGGTTGTTCGAATTGGGTAAGTCCTCTCTCTTTGTAATTTCTATTTTCATAGTGGAGATCTGTCGCTTTGTGCCGTGGTTTTTTCCCGCAAGGGTTTTCCACGTTAAATCTGTGTTCTCTTGTGTGTGCTTGGTGTCATTGGATTGCTATCCTAGATCTAGATCTGTGTGATTCCGCAGGCCAAAATCCCCAATAATAATAAATATAATGAAGAAAAACATCTCAAATACTCTAACATAATATACTTGTGTAACATGTATGATAATAAGCGTATTGTTGATACACATGTAAGATAATAAGCTTATCATTGATAGAGAAGATGAACACGTCAAAGATTCAACTTCTCGTCAATGGCCTAGATTGAGTCAAAATCATGGCCATCACATGAGGTGTCAAAAATTGCAACACCAAGCCGTCAAAATATTCAAATTAAGAGATTTTGATTTTAAAATTTTGAAAAACTATATTTGTATCTATGTGCATCTTCTCCTCTATTTGGAAGAGTATTTGTAGATCCCTCAATCATGGAGATCATTCTCATATTGTAAAAATCTTACTTCACTTTGAATACATATGAAGTGAGCTCTAAGATCTCACTTTTGAGAGAGAGAGAATTCATTTATTATATTTACCTTTTTAATGGTACCAGAGAATTAAGGTCAGGTCAGGTCAGAAAAAAGAGATTTTTTTGTTATAGGGAAAAACAGACCGACCAATGGGAACAGGTCAGGTCAGAACCCGATGCATTCAACTGAGGCGCACAATAATAGAAACTCCAAACTCGAACTCGACGTCCCACTAGCAAGAGGGATCACAAACCCCAATGAAAGGAATCCGCAGACTCGACTAAGGAAACAACTCGGCATGAACCAGCTCGGCGGGACCTACGTCAGCAGTCCCCAGGTCAGCACATCTCGGGCCGATGCACTTCAAGTCGGCAAGTCCTAGGTCAGTACATCCTATCAACATCCGACCCCTTCGCCCGAGATGTAGCCAAAGATCTAGAAGCCTATCGCAATACGGATTCGCCCGAGATCTCGGCCGAGAATCTAAGACAATCACCATGATTCCCAATAGGATTCTAATCCTACTGTGAGATATCCTACTAAATGAGGAAATCCCTCCTACGCCACCACCTCTCCTAATCTATAAATAGAGACACCTCTAATGATGAAAGGTACGCACAATCTTTAGCCAAAACCCCTTTATTCGACCAGACCCAAATTCCATATCTGACTTAGGCATCGGAGGGTCTCCTTTATCTATTCCTTGTGCAGGTACACGAAGGTCCTGAGAAGGCTAACCAGATTTTTGCATCAACAATTTTCATCCACTCCTTTTACCCTATGTTAAATCCAACTCCATTTCTTCATTTTTAGAACGGCGTTAACCCATACCGAATCACTCTTAATGTTGGAAATTTGCTTCCTAAAACTTACTCAATCCAACTGCTTGTTGTGGAAAACACAGCTAAATGCCTTGGATGAAAGCCAAGCCCTTAAGGGGCTGTTTGGTACAATGGATTATATGGAAATAAGTGGGATGAAATTGACACTTTATAATGATTGTGGAGTGTTAGGTATTGTTAGTGGATTGGGAGTGATATACCAAATCTCGTCTCCGTGTTTGGAATATATAGTTTTAAAGCCGTAATCTAGGGATATTAGGAATACATGTTTGGATGTGTCATTCACACATAGTAAGCTTTTGAAAGCGGATTGCGTGGAGTGCCACACACCACCAACCTCCATGGTGTGTTTACGTCACCTAGTTCTATGGGGCCCACCATGATGTATGTGTTATATCTACACCATCCATCCATTTGGAGAGATCAATTTAGGCCATGAGCATAAAAATGAGGCAGATCCCAAGCTCAAGTGGACCACACCATAAAGTACAATGGGAACAATGATTCTTGCCATTGAAACTTAATAGTGCCCGCCATTATGTTTATTTGTCATCCAACTTATTCATGAGATCACATACACTTGTATGAAGAGGAAGAAATAAATATCAGACTGTTACTGACTTTTGTGGCCCCCAAGACATTTTCAATAGTAAACATTCAATCCTCACTGCCTTTTGTGGTGTAGTCCACTTGAGCATTGAATCTCTCTTTTTTTGGGCACAACCTAAAATGATCTCGTAAAATGGATGAATGGTATGGATATAACACATTCTTCATGATGGCACACCATGCAATAAGTCACTGAAATTCTCTTTGAACTTTCATTACTGAATATGGTTGTGGATATTGCAAATCCAAAATAGATACAGCAGATCCTTCTTTAATCATCAACACTTTAGCACAATTTCTAAAGTTTTAAATTGTCACTGACGGACTGTTTGACCAAACATAAGCTTTAGCTCAAAACGTGGTATTAGAAAGTCTATCCTATATAATTTGTCCTAATACGATGCTCCAAACACCCCCTTAAGGTTTTCTCAATGGAGAAAATTCCATGCATGTAGCTCATGTCTTAACTTTAGAAGGCATTGTTGTTAATGGAGCAGAGGATATTCCAAATCCAGACTATATAGGCTGGAGACATTTGGATTGATTGTAGACGACGGAGCAAAGGATTATGCCACCATTGCTAGTAGCACCCTGATCAAGGTGTGTTTCATGACCAGAGAAAAAACTCCATTATAATCCACTCCTTTCCTATGTGAGTACCCATTCGCTCTACGCCTTGTCTCGTAATTTTCACCATCCGTTTATATTAATGCTTCTTTTTTTCCAGTTGACTCATTTTCACCCTGTAACTTGTTAAGCTCTAAGAAGTTCCACCAACTCCCATGTTTGATTCTTGTGTAAAGATTTCATCTCCTCCATCATGGTCAACATCCACCCGTCATTATCCTTTCCAGATTTTGCATATTGAAAGGTGGAGGATCTCATAACAGATTGTTAACTTCAAAGGTGGGCCCCTACATGATGGATGACCCACATCAAAGTAAGGCCCTGCACAATGGACGATACACATCAAGTGAGCCCAACTGATGGACTGTCCACTCAAAGGCGAGACCCCATGATGGATGGTGGACGTTGAAGGTGGGCCCATATGATGGAAGGTTGACATCAAATGTTGGGTGGGCCCACATGATGAATGACCCATATTGAAGGTGGGACCCCACATGATGAATGGTCCACATCATGGTGGGCTGACATAATGGATGGTTAACATCAAAGGTGGACCCCAAATGATCGATGGATGACCCACATCAAAGTGTAGTCTCACACAATGGATGATCCACATCAATAGGGCCCCACTTGATGGATGGTCCACATCAAAGGTGGGACCCATGATAGATGGTGGAAGTTGAAGGTGGGCCCACATGATGGAAGGTTGACATCAAAGGTGGGCCCACAAGATGAACAACCCATATTAAAGGTGTGGACCCACGTGATGAATAGTTCAAGTCAAGGCGGGCCCACATAATGGACAGAGTGGACCTCAAATGATGGATGGACCACATCAAAGGTGGGACCCGCATGACGGATGGTGGACATTGAAGGGGAACCCACGTGATGGATGGTTGAATGACCCTTATTGAAGGTGGGCCACACCTTCCACCTTTACTCATTCCTCTTAATTGGATGATTTTATCCATCCAATAAATAGCTAGAAAAAAAAAAAGAATAGTCCACATTAATCATAATGAAATTGTTGTAATTTTTAAAATGAAAACAACTAACCTTAAAAACATTGTTATTTTAATGTTTTACCAAACGTACTTATTCAAATAATAGCTTTTTCGGTTATGAAAAAGTGATTTTACAAAACGAGCTCATTGTAAAACAAGAGCTAGAAGAAAGTCTTATAATAATATCTGTGAATTAAAAAGCTCTTATTGTATTAGATTAGAGATGCCAAATGGGCAGTAAGTATTGGATTAATTGACATTTATTGAACGTTTAAAAATGAAAGATATGCAATAAGTCTCCACAAAGAAGAGGTTAGGTTTGTTCAACTAATCTGATTTTAGGAACCATGGGTTCATGACGACCCCCTTCCCGCAAGAAAAAAAAAAAAAAAAAAAAAAAATCAAAATTTTAGTATTGGGTGAAAAAGCTACATCTATCTTATACCACTCCCTTCTCCTTAGCTTGAATTGAATAGGTAACTACCAAGTCCAGGTGTAGATACCCACCCAGAACAAGAAAACCTACTTCACTTGATATGGATTGACAAACAGAGTAGACCTTGGGAGCACACAGAACCTATCCCTGGCTAGCTTGAAAGCCTTGTACAACTCACATGCCAACAACCGGGATAGGTAATAGAAAAAGGGAGCCAACAAAAATTAAATTTCTACCAACATCCACTGTTCGACTAGTGGCTGCCATGTTGTTCCCTAGTAAGCAAAATTATTTAAATGCATTGAGATTTGGTAAGTGGGGCCTCGGGGTTTGAAATGAGCCAATTTAACAACTGATGAAAGTCCAATTTCCACTTATACTTCTATATAAGCAGACCCTTGTGTGAAAAGAAGAGAGTGGGGAGAAATAGAGTAGATGATAAAAAGGGATTCAAAGAAAAGTGCATAAGAGAGAGAAGAGGAGTGTATGAAAAAAGAGAAAGGAAATGGGGGAAGTAAATTGTTGTCAGAGAGATGTCATAAATCTTCAAACGTTCTGCTCGACCGGTTGAGGGTCCACTCGACCAGTCGAGGCCTACTCGACTCAAAGTCCAGTGAGCACATGTTTTGGGTATCAGGGATGCTCGATCAGTCGAGGGGATGGCTCGACCGGTCGAGCGGGTTGTTCGACCAGTCGAGGCCCTCCTTCGACTAGTCGAGGTTACGCAGATCCTGCGCGGACTGCGTAAATTTGAGGCGGTTTTCAGACTTTTTCGGACTAGGTGCGTAAGTGGAGTTTCCTAAACTATAAATAGGGGTCCCTAGGGCTATTCTAAAGTATTCTAAGGCTTTCTAAAAGTTTTTAAAGGGTTCCTAAAAGGGTTTTAGAGTTATCAAAGGGTGTAGCAAGGGTGAGATTCGAGGTTGTTCGAATCAGGTAAGTCCTCTCTCTTGTAATTTCTATTTCATAGTGGATTTCTGTCGCTTTGTGCAGTGGTTTTTTCCCGCAAGGGTATTCCACGTTAAATCTTTGTGTTCTCTTGTGATTGCTTGTTACTCTTGGATTGCTCTCCTAGATCTAGATCTGTGTGATTCCACAACACAAATCCCCAACAAGTGGTATCAGAGTGATCGTTGGGGCACAGATCTAAATCTGCAGGATTAGTGATAATGGGAAACGGCAAGTTTGATATTGAGAAGTATTCAGGCAAAAATAATTTTGAGTTATGGAAGGTTAAGATGATTAGCCTGTTAACCAAGCAAGGCAAGATTAAGGCTCTTGAGAAGCGGAAATCTACCATGAAAGATGATGAATGGGAAAACCTTGATAGTAATGTTTTAGCCTCTATCTGTTTATGTCTCACGGATGAGATTCTCTATAATGTTTTGAGGGAGAAAATTGCGGCTAGTTTGTGGGCAAAGTTAGAGAACATCTATGCTAGGAAGTCCTCTGAAAATCACCTACACTTGAAGCTACAATGTTATACCTTCAAGATGGCAGAGGGTAGAGATCTAGAAGCCCATATCAGCAACTTTAATAAATTGATGTGCAAATTGCTGGATATGGAGGAAGTGGTCAAAGATGAGCAACAGGCATGTATATTGTTGAATTCTCTTCTTGCATCATATGAGTCTTTCAGGAACACGATGTGCACCGCAAATAAAACTCTAAGTGTTGACACCGTTATCTCAACGCTTCAAGGAAAGGCTATGAGAAAGTTAAACGGTGACATGGGGGCATCTTCCGATGCACTGATTACGAGGGGCGGAGATTCTGAGCGAGGTATAGGATCTTCTAGACCTAGATCCAAATCCAAGGGCAAGGGCAAAGGAAAATTAACGTGTTGGAATTGTGGGTTGTCTGGACACATGAAGAAGGATTGTAGAAATCTTAAAACGAAGAAAGAAAATTCAACAGCTTCTTCCAAGGAGGCCAATGTGGTCACATCTGATGAACAATCAAGTGGTGGCATGTACTGTCTGTTTCCATGATTGGTCACTTACACGACAATCATAAAGACGAGTGGATACTTGACACAGGAGCATCTTATCACATGACTCCTTATCGGAGTTAGTTTACCAGTTACAAGGAATGCGATGATTGACAGGTTTTTATGGGCAATGACAATGTATGTAATGTTGTGGCTATTGGTACGGTGAGCATCAAGATGTTCGATGAGATGGAGCGTACCTTGATTGACGTCAGACATGCTCCTGATATGAAGAAAAGTCTGATTTCTCTCGGTGCACTCGAGGCTATAGGGTGCAAGTTCATATGTATTGATGGTGTTTGTCCTTAAAGTTTCAAAAGGGGCACTCGTGGTTATGAGAGCGCAGAGGCATGAAAACCTTTACAGGTTGATTGGGAGCACTTCAACAGGTGGAGCGGCAGCAGCTATGGCAGACTCCACGTCTCTACGTATGTGGCATGCTCATCTGGGCCACATGAGCGCGCGAGGCATGAAGGTACTTTCTGATCGATGTTTGATTCCAACTTTTAAAATTTTTAATTTAGATATATGCGAGCATTGTATATATGGCAAACAATCTAGATTGTCTTTTAAATCTGAAAAATATGTTTGTAAGGAGTGTTTGATTATGTGCACTTTACGTATGGGGGCCATCGCCAGAAGTTTCCATTGGGGGGTCGTCATAGTTTGTTTCATTCATTGACGACTACTCCAGGAATGTTTGGATTTACTTCATGAAATGTAAATCTGAAGTTTTCACCATATTCAAACAATGGAAGACAATGGTGGAAAAATAGTCAGGGCGAAAAATAAAGGTTTTGAGGACTGACAACGGTAGAGAATTTACTTCCACTGAGTTTAATGAGTATTGTAAGGATGAAGGGATCATTATGTACAACACAGTGCGCCACACTCCCGAGTAAAATGGTGTGGCTGAGCAAATGAATCGGACTCTCCTGGAGAGGGCTACATGCATGTTAAATAATGTTGCGTTGGGCAAGGACCTATGGACAGAGGCCGTTAACACGGCTTGTTATTTGGTAACCAATCTCCTTCAAAGGAAATTGAATGTAAAATTCCAGAGGAAGTATGGAGTGGTCAGAAAATCGACTACTCAGATCTACGCATATTTGGTTGTGAAGCTTACTCTCATGTACCGTCAATTGAGAGAGATAAGCTAGACCATAGAGCCAAAAAGTACATCTTTGTTGGCTATGACATTGGTGTGAAAGGTTATAGGTTATTTGATAATGTCACACGCAAGGTCATCACTAGCCGTGACATCAGATTAGATGAAAGCTCCCTTTTCGCAAGATGATCAAAAGGAGTAAGAGGAACCAGAAAGGTTGATCGTAGATGTCCAGATTAACTCAGATGATACTCAAGCAAAGATAGACGCGCAGACAGAGGTACAAGATCAGGTAGATCAGCCACTTGTGAGAAGGAATCCACCGCATGATCGCAGGTTACTGGCAAGATATAGAGATAACTCTAATATTACATATGCCCTCATTACAAATGAGGAGGACCCATCTACTATTTAGGAGGCTCTTGATGAGACTAATGCAAAAAAGTGAAAGGCGGTTATAGACGATGAGATGGACTCGTTGTACAAAAATCACACATGGGAGCTGGTGGAGCTTCTAGTAGGCTGAAAAGCGATCGGATGCAAGTGGTTATTCAAAAGGAAACAAGATATATACAAAGCAAGGTTGATAACGAAAGGTTATGTCCAGAGAGAAGGACTCGACTTTACAGAGATATTCGCGTCGGTAGTTAAGCAGGTGTTTATTAGATTCGTGTTGGCGCTGGTTGCCCAATACGATCTCGAGCTGGAACAGATGAATGTAAAGACTGCATTCCTGCACGGAGAGTTGGAATAGTAGATCTATATGAAGCAATCAGAGGGCTACAAAGTTAAAGGGGTAGAGAAAAAGGTTTGCATGTTAATGAAGTCATTGTATGGCCCGAAACAGTCGCCTAGGCAGTGATATAAAAAATTTAATTCTTTCATGGTGAGTCAGAAATTTACTCGGAGTGAATACAATCACTATGTCTATTACAAGACACTGAGTTATGTCAAATTCATCATCCTAGTATTGTATGTTGATGATATGTTGATCGCTTGTCATGATATGTCAGAAATCAAAATACTGAAGACTCAGTTATCAAGGACATTCGAGATGAAAGATCTGGGTGCTGCAAAAAGGGTTCTCGGCATAGATATTCATAGAGACAGAAAGAGGATCAAGCTTTGGTTATCACAGGCAAAATACCCTAAAAAGGTATTGATCAAGTATGGGATGGATCAGGTAAAGCCAGTAAGCGTTCCCCACGCGTCTCACTTCAAGCTTTCCTTAAAATAATGTCCTAAATCCAATGAGGAAAAGCAGGTTATGTCCCATGTGCCCTATTCAAATGTGGTTGGCAGTTTAATGTATGTCATGGTCTGTATAAGACCGGATATTTCACAGGCAGTTGGTGTTGTGAACAGATACATGTCAAACACCGGCAAATAACATTGGGAAGCGGTGAAATTGCTACTTCGATACATTCGAGGTACGAAAGACTACGTCTTAACTTTTGAGAAAACATGGACAAAGTTGGTAGTGTATGTGGATTCCAACTACACAGGTAGTATAGATTCCAGGAAGTCTACTTCAGGATACTCGTTTTGTACTATCGTGTAACGACTCGGAAAATTCCGTACGATGGCCCGAGTACCCCCTCAGGCAAAAATCACTTAGGATCAAATCCTTTAGAAATTAGACAAAGTTAACTAAGTGTTAAACTAGATTGTATATGAAATCCGCACGAATCACTTTAAATACGATCTGCAAGGCCCAAAACTTGTGGAATCGTTGATGCTACATTACCCTAAAATCTAAGATCAATCTCATTACTCAGCTGCTTTCGGGAGCACATTGAAACTCCGTATCAGATCTGGACCGCACGTCGAAAGTCCGAATGATATGAAGTTATAGACTTAGGACCGCCTTGCTGGGCTTAATAACCATCTCGGAGATCAAACCCAGATAGTGTTCCATGGCTATTCGCTTGAGCCCGTAACGAGGAGTGTGAGAACACTTGGTTTTCTTTATAAATAAAATCTCAAATAGTAATCTGAGACTTATTACTTGCGAGCCTGATATAAGCAATCAGACCGTCAGAATCTGACCCAAATACACCCTCGGATCAGGAGAAATTTCATGTACATGGCAGTGTACTTGAAATCCCCGATCGAGTTTCAGTGACCGTTGAACTGAAACTGGTCCGCCACGTGCGATCTGAGAATCCGCCTGGAACGAAAACTTAACTTCACCTAGATCTAAGGTTGGTGAGCTTAAGTCCAACCGCACGCAGAAAAGGGGTCGCCAGAAGTGCTCCGTTGAGACGAAACAAGCTCACTTTGGATATAACCTAAGTATACCTTGACCCTGGGTCTATTTTGGTGATGTTTTAGGCTATATAAGGACCTTAAACCCTCTCATATTCAGCCCATACGAATTTGAAGAAACCCTAGGAGAGAGAAGAGAGAAAAGAGAGAGAAAGTGTGAGAGTTGTGGGAGAACCTTCTTGATATTCTATCCTCTTACTATACACAGTTAACCCTCGTGATCTAATCGCTTTTTCGGCGATTTCAGCTTCATTTCTAGGTAAGAAAACCCTAACCCTAACCTGTTTTAGGGTTTCAATTAATTCAATTAGTAAAATAGCTAATACTACTTGCGCTTTAGGCCATTCTACTGTCGTGGGAGAAGCCTTCGCATCCCTACCAAATTTATTACGCTTCTACAGCGTAAGGTGCGGACTTTAGATGTATAGGTTATGGTTTTCAAGGCTTTCAATGTCGGATAATGATTTATAACTGATGTGGATGCTATTTCACATGCAATATGTGTCGTCTGTTTTGCCTTTCAAGTTTATATGAACTATATGGAATATAGTGTATTCTATGTATATGTTGGAATGATTGAAAATGTTTGGAATTTGGATTTGTACTTAACATGTTTATTTGTCGTGAATATATGCTCAATACATGTGTGACAACTCCTTAGCGAAAGGACTTGCCCTAAATCACGTCACGGTAAAAATACGTTATATGTGTTAAATGTGTAGCCCAAGTGTTTGTGAGAATGTTCCAACGGATAGTGAACTTGTATTCATGCATGCCATGATCACCCGTCATGGGTATATGCACATGATATACGGGGCAACTCCCTAGTGATGGGATTTGGCCTAACACATGTGTCATCATCACACACCATGTATGGTGATGTATGTGTTCTATGTGTTTGTGAAAATGTCTGAATATGTTAATGGTTATTTAAGAGTACTTGTATGAGGATCGAGATATGAATCTCGGTTACCTTAACCATGTACATGATTTACCACATATACGTTACATTGTAATGTCTGTATTACTCATGACATGAATGTGTGTGAAATCCTGTTTGTGTTGTACTTTATAACATGCTTGTTTGATTGTGAGAATCGCATTACTTGTTTATTTCCTGCTTTAACTATCTCATATGATTCTTGTTGAATTAGAGTGAAGTTGGGACTATGAGTTAGTCCAGGCAATTGGTAATAGAATAGAATTCGTAGCTGAGATTCATTCACCATGTGGGATGTGTTTGACGAACCCGAGTCGTACTTCGGTTGGCGCAGTGGTTAGGCCACGCGAAGTGTTTATGCACTCATGTCGTTTCAAATTGATTGTGCGCTCGAGCTAGTCGAGCTCGTCAAGTAACTCGATCCGCCTT
>JAJHSJ010000001.1:93187106-93728292 GCA_021015155.1 Magnolia officinalis
CCTATTATAGTACATACAAGCCATTATCAAACATGTGTATGAGATCTGAGCTTTCCATGAGGGACGTAAATTGCCGGGAACTTGAGGGTGGGGAGTTCCAACTGTATGTGGCTCACCAATATGTTTGTAAGAAATACACTATGTCCATCCGTTTTGCTAGCTCTAACATGAGCCTAAAAATAAGGCAATCTAAAACTAAGGGTTTTTAACCACGATGATTCCATGTGTAGTCGTCACACATATTTAACACCCTTTTTTATTTTATTTTTCTCCTAACAGAGTTTTTTTCACATTGATAAAATTGCTCATTGTCATTGACAATTATTCTCATACTTGCCTTTGAGTACGAGAGGAGATATAAGGCCCCACCATAATGTATGATGTGGCCTATTAAGGTGTGATTGGGCCCACTATAGGAGAGAGATAATTCATTCATTCTCTTTATACAGGTGTGTGTGTGTGTGTGTGTGTGTGTGTGTGTGAATGGAAAAATAATAATTAAATCTCGATTTTTTCTATGGTATGGTCTACCTTTGCTATGAATGTGCCTAATTTTTTTGATCATGCACTTAAATAGAAAACCAAATCTAATAAACAAAGTGGATTTAACATGTATCTCATGATGGGTCCCACAAATGGTGTCCAGAGAGCTTTTAGTAATGCCAAGTCCATTGAGAGACCTCATTTCGACATCTTCGATCTTTTCAAAGAGCTTCTTTTTCCTTCAAAACTTTCTTCGTAAATCGTGACCCACCACCACTCTCCGGCCCGCCCTAGTTTGTGGAGTTCAAGTCTCTAGAGTTACATTCTCTTATTTATTTTGAAACTCTTCTTATTTAATTATCCACTACTACACTCCTACATTCTATTTTATGACAGACTTTTCTTCCGCGTTCCATTCTCCAACGTTCTTTTCTTCAAATGAATGACTGTTAGAGTTTTCTCTTTTCCATCTAACTACTCACCAGCCTTCCATCTATAATATTAACATAAGAAGTAAAAAAAAAACATTTGTAACTTGTTTTATTAGAGTTGTGTTGTAGAAATATTGATAAAACCATAAATCTTCTTACTGCCAACTTTAAACCAGCCACAACCCTTACTAAATAACAATTACAACCCTTAGCAAATGGTAACTACAACTCTTGATACATGACTACTACAACCCTTAATTCATGACAACAATGACCCTTACTACATGACAACCAGAACCCTTTCTACGTGACAACCTCGACCCTTAGTACATGATAACCACAATCCTCGGTACATGACAACCACGATCATGTTATTTTTGTAAGCATAATAATTTGAATTTTTAGATACATTCGTATTTGAAGATCATGATTCTCTAGTCCATCTTATGTTATTATTATAGGGAGTGTATATGAAAATAAAATAAAATTTCTCATATAAGGGTGGGGATTCAAAATGTATTGTTTTGAATAATAAAATTATGTACCGGGAACTTGTAACTAAAATGCGTAAGATTATGTAGACACCGAATGAATTTGATGTCAGAATGAATGTCATGTATCCTGGGCAAGGTCACATATCACTCCCTCTACACACTATCAACAATGATAAAGATGTCCTGGCGTATATCCTTTTCTCTGAAAAGAATCTAAATTTTCATATATCATTGTATATAGAGAAAGTAAGGTGTACAATTGGTATCCAATAGAGGAGCACACACATTCATAGTCATTTAAACATAGTGCGTCATGATATTGAGCATGTTGTTCAGAGTTCCCATGAATCCAGTTCCGTCCGCAAATATGTGTTTGTAGATTTTAATGAGCAACACACAACAATGGATCCTAATTTGGGAATGGAATTTTCCTACATACCGAGACATAATTCAATGGTGGACAACTGTAACTGGCTATCTTTTTATTTGCTAGATAGTGAACATTGTACAGATATCCATGGGCCATCAACCAATGCACTCCAATGGTCTATGTTGTAAGTAGCCATTTTTATGTTTGTTGCATAATGAAGACTATACAAATATCCCCGGGACATCAACCAATGCACTAAGATAAGGTCCAATGGTCAACAGTTATGAGCGGCCATCTTTTTTCTTGTTAGATAGAGAAGACTATATAGATACCCTTGTGCCATCAACCAATGCATTGAGACATGATCCAACGGTCAATAGTTCAAAGCGGCAATCTTTTCGCTTGCTAGATAGTGAGGATTGTACAAATATCCCTAACCCATTGACTAATGCACCATGTAATGATCCTTTAGTTCACTTTGCTCTGTCATTATTTAACATGAACTTAAGCTTATTGATAAGGCAATAATATGGAGATATTCCTAGATCATAAACTTGTAGACATCCCATCCCAAAGCCGAGAAGCTGATAAAAAACCAGTCCAACCCAATGAACTCACCCTGCCAGACTCAGCCAAAACAACTCAAAACCAAACTTAGCTTCAAGCCCAGAACCAAACCTATTTCAGCCCCATACCAAGGCCCATGAGGATTTAGGATCTCGATGAGGCAAAACCAAAAGGAAACAAAGGCTGTAAACCATCACAGGAATCTACCTGCCAAAGCAGGAGTCAACCCACATGTCGGGCGAAACAACATAATGTGTCGCCCGACATGTGGCTATTCTCCTGCTTCCGCAAGAGAGGTTGGAGAGGGTGTGATTTGCTCCTAGTTCCATGGCAATCATGTGGGGAAGGGAAAATACCCTGTGATCCTCCCTTTAGCCAAATCTATAATCCATACCATAGATCCAACTGCTTGGATTTCACCACGTGGGGATCTTAAATCCTAGCTCTTTAACCCTTCTAAGTGCTAGACTTTCCATCATATATATATATAATATATATATATATATATATATATAATATATATATATATATATATATATATATATATATATATATATATATATAATATATAAAGGCTATAAATGACCCACTCTCCTCTCATTTTAAACACTTCCAAATCCCCAACATATATTCACCAAGCCCTTAACCATCCATAACCCATCTCATCCCTCCCCCAAGGAGAAGTGAGAGGTGAAGTATAAGAGTCCAGCCCAAGCCAGCCTAGCCTAGTCTAACTTTTAATCATCTGAGCAACCGAAAATATCAATCCTTGCCACTTAATCTGACCATTGTGACAAAACCGTTCATCCTTCCACCCAACTTGATCAATTTCATTTCCCCTACATAATTATTGTGCAACACCTATTCCCTTCTCAACCCCTTTGCTTACCTCAAGCACCAGCATCACGTTGTATACATTGCATCCGAGCACCCCGTCAACTTGAGTGTATGCTTGTGGCTTGCCGAAATATTGAATTATGCCCATAAAAAAAATCAAGTTGTTTGGTTATTCAACTGCTTCATCAAGTGGGTGAATCAAAGTAGATTTATATGACCCGATGCATCACTTATCATAGGCATCGCATTATCACTGCATTTCACGCACTTGCATCATCAGTGCATAAGAACAAACATAATCCCTTAAAGTTCATTTAGTCCTATGAAGTAGAGATCGTACATCTGTATATGCAGAGAGGGTGCCTAACACCTTCCCTCTTTGTAATTGTGGTCCCTTACCTAGAATTTTCGGTCGCAAATCTGTTAGTATACTTATTTGTACACCTTGTTTGTCAATCATGTAAGTCTGTGTACCATATAGTCAGTTGAGCCCTTATAAGCTAAAGACCGAAGACACAAGAGGACATGGAGCATCAAGGAGCAAAGAACAGGTAAATGAGGTGCCTTGGTGACCCTAGCCCTTAATCCAAAATAACCCAAACTTATATATGATCATGCCTTAATAGGTAAACCATTTATTAATCATCCCATAGCCTTAGGAGCCCATTTGAACATGTTTAGATAAGCTATAGAGGTCCCGAGCTGGTGTCAAACCAAACTGCCCAAAAACAACAGACTCTTAGGTGCCTTTGAGCGATCATCGATCATTCAGGAGATCGATCTCGATCGATCAGGCTCGATTGATCGAAGGTGTCTAAAATTATCTAGCAAGCTTTTGATATAAGCTGGAATTATAGTGATCGATCGATGACATCGATCGATCACTCGAAGGGGAGTTTGATCAATCAACAGCTCGTATCAATCGATCAAATCAGCTATTTATTGCCCCCTTTTTTGTCGCTTGAACTTCATTCCTCTTTAAAGGGCGTGCGGGCCTTGGAAATTTTGATGGATTTTTGTGCAAACATATTCTAGGTGTTTTTCCACTCATACCACACATCTTAAACCTCAATTTAAATAGTTTCATGCTAACCTTGTGATTCTTCACTCTAATGAGCATTCCATACTCCTATTTGAAGATGTTGATGAACTCTCACATTTCTAGAGATTAGACACTATGCCTATAGTTAGATCTTTGTCTAAACTCTCTACAATACCTTATCTAGGAAATCTCCTATGAATTACAACATTCTCATGTGTTGTAGGAGATTCACCCAACCTCCATTGCCTTGGTCACCTCTTTGACACATCATATGCAAGGCAAACGACCGTAGGAGCTGAAATATTAGCATTAATGATCGGGGGAGCAATTGAGAAGCAGATTCAAGCATGGAAGAGCTTTGAATAAGTAACTCAATAACGACTCATCAATCGGGCTCAATCTCATAAGTAAATTATCAATTATTGAGTCCATACTCTTTTTCCTTATGTAGGATTGATGGTAAAAGTTTGTGACCCAAACTCGAATAAGTTGTTGTGTAAGACCTAGGCTCTTATGTAGGGTTGAATTCACCTGACATGGGTGCATACGTATTAGTCTCTGTGGGAGCCTCCAACGGGAGTAAACATAGGTCATTGGACTAGAACCAAAGTTATTGGTTAGACGATAGAAAACTAAGTTTTCGATAGAGCCTTCGATGGGAGTATATGTTAGGTCATTGTGTGGGGTTGTAAATGTTAGGGGTGAAACAAATGAAAACCTCCGATAGTGAATCTCGGTACACTCAAGGAGAGTGCGTCTGCTGGGAGTGGAGTAGGGAAACTAAACCACTATAGATGCTTGTGTTTGGGACTCTCAATTGAGCATTTTTTTATTATACTTATGTGATTGATTAGTTGAATTATCTGTTTGCATGTTTAGATAAATGTTAGGATTTGAGTAGTTAATACATCCCACACACATGTACATATCTTGTTTATGGATTAGTTGCTTAGATTATAATATATATTATAGTCTATGTGATCGGACCCACTTTGGATTATAACACTTAGTGTTACATTGCCTTATTTAATTTTTATTAGTAAATTAGTTTAAGTAGGTAATTATGTTTTGAATTGGTATAATTTTTATAGGTTCTATTCAACCCCCCTCTTAGACTTAGCCTATAACACCCGGGCCAAATGTCACAGCGTCCTAGGACGTCAACTAGCGGAACCGTCACAGGACCACACTAAGCGTCCGCATGAAGCACACGTGCGAGGCCCTAAAAAGCTAGGGATAAATGACGGCAGGAGTCATTGTCACCAAGTTACGAAAGGACAAGGTCACGAACGTAGTCAGACTTGAGTATGACCTATGTCGGAAATGGGCAGCGAGGCCGGCTCCTCCAACAATTCACTGCGACAGACTAAAATGACCACGTGTTGCCCGTCAAAAATCCACTAGGCCCGAAACTATAGAATGTCATAGGCCTCACTGGGCTTGGAGTCCATCGTGGACGGCAGACCCAAACGGTGCCCCAAACTACACAACTTGGACCGATGAGGTAGTGCTTGAAAGGCGCGACTCTACAGGACCAAAAGCCTGAAACTTAAGTAAGTTGGCCCCGCCACTAAACTGTGAAGTTGTGACTTTCCAACCATTGGATTGCGATCAGACTCGGACCATGAGCTAGGGATATTTTGTAACGCCGCGTGTTTTCAGGACACGAGTATACGACCCGTTTCCCAAAAACCCGAGTGTTAACCTATAAAGAGCCAAAGTCCACATGTATATATTTTTCATTAGAGTTTATTCTTTCAGAGTTAGTAGTTAGCGTAGTATGGACAAATCAAACATAAAGGAAAGTTGCATTATCATTTAAATATACAAGAAGTTGCCCATAATGACTTATATAAACCACTGTCTCGATATAACAAATACACAAATTTACATGATTTAATATATGAAAAATGACAGAAGCATATAACATAGGCCGCAAGACCGCGCAGCTCCTCTTAACAATACATCCGTGCATCCTTTTTTTTTACACACGCACACACACCACAACACACCCACGTCGTAGTGGGATTTCACCACCTATGGGTACTCGAACCCTCAACCAGGTGTTGAAACTCCCGAGAGTTTACCACTGGAGTAAGAGTAAGGACCCAGACGGCCGTGCATCCCTGGTACTTGTACCCGGCTCCTCATTAGTTAGAACTTAAAAATCACTTAAGCCACATGTGCTACCTGTACAGTTATATATTTGATGGATAAGTAGCCAACTCAGTGTAAATTCCCCTGAAGATTACACACCGCCACATTAGGTAAGCATAGTTATGAAAATATACAACGCATACAAAATAATATATGATACAGTCTTATTAAATGCATGGATGTATGAGTGCACATCAACTAGGGATGCTCATCCAGTTGGCTTTTGGGCAAAACCAATGCAATGTGGCCGGTCACCAGCGAAAGTATATAGTACGTGCTAAACTCACAAAAAGTGGGTCGATAGTCGATAGTCTGGGAGCTGGCGAAACAATACCCTAACTAAATCCTATTAGGCACGTGCTACAGCATATAGAATTAGCCACCCATCATCGCCCGAATGCTATGAATGCATGATTAACCCATCCGTTATTATTTCATTTACAACCAGCCAGTTTAATAAGCTCAAAGGTCACTACGGGGGGTTCATCACCTAGCGTAGGCCGACAACTCAAGCATAGTGTCTCATTACACCATCCTTGGCTCATGAGGCTTCCACCTTAGGATGTTTAATGGAACCCATCGACTAGTGGCCAATCATATTTAGTATATGGAGCTTACCATCGCTTGGTTGCACAAAATAAAACGTCAAACCCATCTAGGGCAAATACTAAAATCAAGCACGTAGGGCAAATATCAAAACTAAACCACATAGGGCAATTATTAAAACTACGCCACCTAGGGCCAATATAAAAAAACCGTCCTTAAAAACCATTGGACACAACAACCCTACATGGTAAGCCCACATCAATGATCAATTTAAACCACTACTCAATAAACACTAAGTTGAAAGCCCATTACGATCACAACCAGTTGAGTTACATCCCAAGTATGGGTGTTCATTCATGGGTGGGGGTTTCCCACTAATGTACCAGTTTAAGCCCCATAAGCAATCCACAAATAATCCACAAGCATAATATGCATGATAAATATTAAGCATGTAATATAAAATTCAATTCCAACAATTTACACATGTGATTATAAAATGGAGATAACAATTATAAATTAAAATAATAAAAAAAATTATAACTTAAGCTAATGGGAAAATGGAAAGCTCAAGGGGAAGAATCATCACCTTATGGATCGCCACTAATGTCGCTAGGAAGCACGTATGCCCTTAGAATCAATCCTACCATAAATTGTAAAATTGTATGGTCAAATATAAGTTTATACGTTCCTTATGGTTAAGACCATAACCTAGGGTTCGGATAACCTAGTTTTAGGGTTTCGTCCTAGGGTTTAGTTAAATACTAAGATCCTAAGATTTGAATCCAAGATTATTAATAATAATAATGTTATTATTATTATTCTACCGTGGGCCAAATATTATTCATGATAGGAGTTTTAATCCATCCATATTAATAATGATGGTTCATAAGTTGATATTTAGATATACCAACAATATCTGATGTCCTTATAATGACCAATAATCTCTTAAATAATGTAAGTAATAATAATAAAATTTTTACTAACAATAATATAATAAGTACTAATATTAATAATCGTATTAATAAGAATTATACTAACCCCATAAGGAAAAATGGTAATATAGTCATAATAATGAATCTAGTAATGATAATAGGAGCTACGGTCTCATCATTTATGTTTAAGGTATAGACCTCGGGTCTGATGGGTTTTTTGACCCGTCGTCGACCGGTCGTGGGCCTCGCTCGACCGGTCGAAGGCTGGTGGTAGACCAGTCATGGAGTTGAGTCGTGGCACGACTTAAAGTCAAGCGATTGTGGACTATTTTTCTCTAGGGTGCTCGACCAGTTGAAGGAGGTGCTCGACCGGTCATAGGTGGCTCTCGACCGGTCGTGGACTTGGTTTGACCAGTCGAGGTTACGTAGATTCGTTTCACGATTTTGTGCGGATTTCGTGTCGCAAGTCCTTTAGCAACTGGGATGCGGAAATGAGTTTCCTAAAACTTTAAATAGGAGTTCCTAGGGCTTTCTAGGTACAACAAAAGGGTTTCCTAAAGCTTTACAAGGTATTTGCTAAAGGGTTTAGGGCTATCAAAGGTGAGAGAGAGACGAAGCTTATAGAAGGGAGATTATGTTCGTGGAGGTTATCTACTGGGCAATCTATATCTCAGTGCTTCTATGTCCTCGTAATCGGTGAGATCTCTTCGTTTTTCCTTTTGTTTCTCTCATTGTTTATCCACTCCTGCGTGAGTGAAGAAGTTTGTGACGTTCTACTTCATAGTGGATTGTTGATCTATACGAGGTCCCGTGGTTTTTACCTCTTTGAGGGTTTTTCATGTAAAAATCTCTTATGTGGTGTGTGATTGGTGCTTTGATTTATTTCATTGCTTTATTATCCATAATTCTGGTTTGTTTTGGAGGGCTAGATCCTAAGGTTTTGTGCAAGGCCCCCAACAAAGTGGTATCAGAGCTAAGTTCATTCAACGGGTAGGATCGGTTTTGAATTATGGAATGTGGCTCATCAAGGATGATCAGCCTCAATGGTTCTAACTGGACCATATGGAAGGTTAAGATGGAGGACTTGCTTTATTGCAAAGACCTATATTCTCCAATTTTAGGCATATTAGCAAAATCCAAGGATATGACTGATGATGATTGGAAGAAGATGGACCGAAAGGCGGTGGGGTTTATTAGACAATGGTTGGATGATTCTGTGTTCCACCATGTGTCTACAGAAACTTCAGCCACTAGCCTATGACTGAAATTACAAGGGCTATATGAGAGGAAAACAGCCGGTAAGAAGATTTTTCTGATAAGATGACTTGTGAATCTCAAGTTCAAGGATGGTGGTTCTGTGGCGAGCACATGAATGAGGTCAGCAATATAGTGAACCAACTCTCCTCTATGAAGATGGTCCTGGATGATGAATTGCAGGCTTTACTTTTGCTTAGTTCATTGCCTGACAATTGGGAGACATTGGTAGTGTCTCTAAGTAACTCTGCGCTAGACGGAAAGATATCCATGGAATAGGTAACCAGTTGTCTCTTCAATGAGGAGACAAGGAGGAAGTCTCAGGGGTTTACTCAGCAAGAGACCCTTGTGACACAGGTACGGGGGAGAGGAAAGAAAAGGAAGGGCGGGAAGGCCCGAGATAAATCAAGAGGTAGGTCAAGTACCAGGAAAGATGTTGAATGCTGGAATTGTAGCAAGAAGGGCCACTATAAGCATGAATGTCGTAAGGCTAAGAACGACAATAAAGGAAAAGGAAAGGAGAAGGAAGATGAATCAGATTCCACTGCATTCGCTTCAGATGGCGACGTTGTAGTTATTCTTTTAGCAGATCACGATGTATGTCTCACGGCCATGAGTCAAGACACCGACTGGGTGATTGACTCAGGAGCTTCTTTTCATGCTACTATACGCAGAGACTTCTTCACAAGCTACAAGTCAGGTGAGTATGGGACTGTAAAGATGGAAAATTTTGGCGTATCAAAAATCATGGGAGTCGGTGATATTTGTGTGAAGACCGATGTGGGCTGCACATTGGTTCTCAGGAATGCGAGGCATATCCCAAACCTTCGCCTCAACTTGATGTCGATGGGAAGGTTGGATGATGATGGCTATGAAAGTTGGTTTGCTGGTAGGCGATGGAAGCTCATCAAGGGTTCATTGATCGTGACCAGAGGAAAGAAGTGTTTCACCCTTTACAAGGCAAGTGTCAGTATGTGCAAGGGTGGGTTGAACACGGTGGAAGATTCGGCTATTGACACGTGGCACAGGCGTCTAGGCCGCATGAGTGAAAAAGGGCTTCAGTTACTAGCAAAGAAGTGGCTCCTTCCAGACGTGACAGGTACACCTCTCAAAACCCGTCTTGATTGTTTATCAGGGAAACAACATAGAGTTTCATTCATTAAAACTACTTTTCATGTTAATAAAGTGCATGCATTAGATTTGGTTTATTCTGATGTTTATGGTCCTATGAGGACAAAAACCTTGGGTGGGGCATTGTATTTTATCACTTTTATAGATGATGCATCTAGAGGGTTTGGGTTTATGCTTTAAAATCGAAGGATGAGGTCTTTGGTGTGTTTAAATTGTTTCATGCTATGGTCGAGAGAGAGACAGGTAGACCATTGAAGTGCATCCGCATTGACAATGGTGGTGAATACATTGGCAACTTTCATGAGTACTGCAAGTCCCTGGGTATACGGCATGAACAAACGGTTCCCAAGACCCCCTAGCATAATGGTGTAGCTGAGCGAATGAATTGCACTATATTGAGAGAATAGATGCATGTTATCCCTTGCGAAATTGCCCAAGACGTTCTGGGGAGAAGCAATGCACACGGCGGTGTATTTGATAAATAGGTCTCCATCAGCCCCGTTGAATGGAGAGGTGCCTAAGAAGGTGTGGACTGGACATGATCCATCGTACCGTCATCTCAAGGCGTTTAAATGCAGGGCATTCGTTCAAGTACCAAAGGACGAGAGGTCCAAGCTCGATATGAAGATCAGGCAGTGTGTGTTCTTAGGGTACGGTGACGAAAAATTCGGTTATAGATTGTGGGATCCGACCGAGAGGAAGCTCGTCAGGAGCAGAGATGTGGTTTTCTTTAAAGATCAGTGTATTGAATACATTGGTAAGCCAGAGAAGAACCAGCCTAGTTCAGGTGAGCTAGAGGACATGAATCCGATTATTCCTCCCGTGGTGCCTGATGACGGGGGAGTACAACAAGGTGCAGAGGACGAGGGAGTTCCTTCAGAAGATGGACCAGGGGAGCAGCCCCCACTTGATCCACCTGTTGAGCCATAGGTGAGGAGGTCATCTAAGGATAGACAACCGTCCAAGAGGTACTCGCCACATGAGTACATTATGCTGACACATGGGGGAGAGCCATAAGATTATTTTGAGGCCCTAGCCGACAAGCATAAGAGGGAGTGGTTGAAAGCTATGTAAGAGGAAATGGAATCCTTGCATAAGAACCACACCTATTATATGGTGAAACTGCCTAAGGGGAAGAAAGCTTTGAATAACAAGTGGGTGTTCAGAAAGAAGATCGAGCAGAAGAATTCACAGACGAGGTTCAAGGCCAGACTTGTGGTGAAAGGTTTTGGTCAGAGGAAAGGTATAGACTTCGAAGAGATAGTCTCACCAGTGGTGAAGATGACATTCATACGGGTGTTGCTTGGGTTAGAGGCTAGCATGGATCTGGAGATAGAGCAGTTAGATGTTAAAACTGTCTTTCTCCATGGTGACCAGGAAGAAAAGATCTATATGCACCAACCAAAAGGGTTCGAAGTCAATGGCAAAAAGCATATGGTGTGTAGGCTGAGTAAGAGCTTGTATGGGTTGAAACAAGCTCCACGACAATGGTACAAGAAGTTCGACTCGTTTATGTTGAAACATGGGTATGACAGAATGGAGTCGGACCACTGTGTGTTCACGTGTAAGTTCTCAGATGATGATTTCTTAGTTCTACTCTTGTACGTTGATGACATGCTCATCATGGAAAAGACATCAAGAAGATCGACAGGCTGAAACAGAAGTTGGACAAGTCTTTTACGATGAAAGACTTAGGCCAACTAAACAGATCCTAGGAATGGAGATAACCCGTGACAGAAATAGCAGGAAGCTTTGGCTGTCACAAGAGCGGTATATTGAGAAAGTCCTACAGTGGTTCAATATGAATGCAGCGAAGCCAGTCGTACTCCATTGGATGGTCACTTCAAATTGAGCGACAGGCAGTATCCCAATACGAAGGCAGAGGTGGATGAGATGCAGAAGATACCCTACGCGTCAGCTGTAAGAAGTTTGATATATGCTATGGTGTGTACACGCCCAGACATAGCATATGCGGTTAGTGTTATCAGCCGGTATCTTGCCAATCCTGGCAAAGAGCATTGGGCAGTGGTGAAATGGATACTGCGATATCTAAAAGGCTCATCCAGGTTGAGCCTATGCTATGGTGACGGTAAACCTGTGTTAGAGGGCTACACAGATGCAGATATGGCAAGCGACATAGACTCTAGGAAGTCTACCTCGGGGTTCATGTTCACGTTTGCAAGGGGAGCGGTTTCCTGGCAGAGCAAGTTATAGAAGGTCGTAGCATTATCGACGACAGAGGCCGAGTACATTGCAGTCACAGGGGCATGTAAAGAGATGCTTTAGATGAAGAGGTTCCTACAGGAACTTAGCCTAAAGCAGGAGGAGCATGTGGTCTATTATGATAGTCAAAGTGCTATACACTTGAGCAAGAATCCAAATCAGCATTCCAAGCCGAAGCACATAGAGATTCGATATCACTGGATCAGGGATACTTTGAAACAGAAGGTGTTACAGTTTAAGAAGGTCCACATAGACGATAATGGGTCAAACATGATGACCAAGGCTTTGCTCAAGGGTAAGTTTGAGGTTTGTAGAAACCTGGCTGGGTTGAAGAAGGTGGATCCCTCCTGAGTTAAAAAGGGGAAGATTTGATGGGTTTTTTGACCCATCGTCAACCGGCTGTGAGCCTCACTCGACCGGTCGAAGGCTGGTGGTCGACCATTCATGGAGTCAAGTCATGGCACGACTCAAAGTCCAGCGACTGTGGACTATTTTTCTCCAAGGTGCTCGACTAGTCGAAGGAGGTGCTCGACCGGTCATAGGTGGCTCTTGACCGGTCGTGGACTCGGTTCGACTAGTCGAGGTTACGTAGATTCGTTCCACAATTTTGTGCGGATTTCATGTCACAAGTCCTTTCGCAACTGGGATGCAGAAAGGAGTTTCCTAAAACTTTAAATAGGAGTTCCTATGGCTTTTTAGGTACAACAAGAGGGTTTCCTAAAGCTTTACAAGGGATTTGCTAAAGGGTTTAGGGCTATCAAAGGTGAGAGAGAGAGAGGAAAAGAGAGAGAGGAAGCTTATAGAAGGGAGATTATGCTCGTGGAGGTTATCTACTGTGCAATCTATATCTCAGCGCTTCTATGTCCTCGTAATCGATGAAATCTTTCCATTTTTCCTTTTGTTTATCTCATTGTTTATCCACTCCTGCGTGAGTGAAGAAGTTTGTAACGTTCTACTTCATAGTGGATTGTTGATCTGTACGAGATCCCGTGGTTTTTACCTCTTTGAGAGTTTTTCACGTAAAAATCTCTTGTGTGGTGTGTGATTGATGCTTTGATTTATTTCAGTGCTTTATTATTCATAATTCTGGTTTGTTCTGGAGGGCTAGATCTTAAGGTTTTGTGCAAGGCCCCCAACAGGGTCTAAGTTACTTAGGCCTAGGATTTTATCCTAAAGTTTATATCTAGGTTCAAATGTTTGGACTTTATTTCTATTTGATGTAATAATGATATTAATAATGTTACTAATTACAATTAGTCATCCAATAATAGCTAATGATGCCACAATAACAATAAATATAATTGAATGAAATGACTTACCTAATATGAGCTAGATCTGAGTGAGTTAACTCGATCAAACCAAATCAACTCGGCAGCACGTAACGGCTCTCCATCTCCTCTTCTCTCCTTCTTTCCCTTCCCTTTCTATCTCCTTTTTCTTCATTCAAATCGTACACCAGCGGAGTTGCTGGGCTAAAACAGAATCGGCCTGACTCATAAAACTCGACTCCATGAGTTCCAGCCGTGTTGAGTTGACCCGGAATGACTCCCTCACTCTCATCCTTCTTTTCTCCTTTTTCTCTATTCTTCTCCTCCTTTCCTTTCTTCCTCTCTTCCTTCTTCTTCTCTCTTCTACTTCTGCCTTTTGTCAGCGTGCAACAAACCTGGAGCAGGCCCAACTCAGCATGACTAGGGACATTTTTGGCCTGAGTCGAGTTGGTGCAACACTTGAACCAGGCCCGACCTGGACCCATTGCTGGCCTAGATTGGACCCAACTCGGACCTGGCCCGATTTGGGTCACCTGCTGCGAGGGTGCAGTGCGGCCCAGCCCGAATTGAGCCTTCCTCTCTCTTCTTTCCATTTGTTTCTTCTCTTCATTTCCTCCTTCTTCTTGTTTAAACAGGTCCAGCAATACCTGGACTTAGTCCCAGGAGACAGGCCCAACTCGCAATCCAGCGAGTTGAGCCGAGATGGTGCAACGGCCCACCTTTCTCTCTTCTCTCGCCACCCCTTCCCTCCTTCCACTCCATTTCTCCCTGCCGAAGGTCCCACGGTACCACTAAACGATCCAACTCGAAGACAGCATGCTCGAACCGAGTCTAGCTCGGTTTGGGGCGGTGGGGAAGACGACGGGCTCTCATGGCAGACTCCCAGCCACGGCTTCTCCCTCTAATTCGACAACATGGGATGATTCATACGGACCCTAGGAAGCCTATGGATAAGCTTCTTCGAAGCTTTAGGAGAGTTTGGATGGTGGGTTCGCATGGAGAAGAAAACGGCTGAGATTTCGGATTTCCTTCTAGTTTTCCTTTGCAAAGACCTAATAACGGGGTATAAACAGCTAGGATTGCTTGTAAATGAAGGGATGAGATCAAGGGATTCCCACGCACGCGGATTGCCCAGCTGGCGGTGGAGACAAGCTTCCATTTTTACAATTGATGTGTTTGTAGTACCTGTTTGCGCCGGCGTTTGTGTACACACGCTATCACGTCTACATGTGAGGCCCACTAGGTTTTGGTCAAAGGGATCTCCCGCACCAAATCATCCAATCAACGCATGGTGGTGGCCCATAGCTCTACACCAGCGGCCTCTCGTTCAAATGCCACACGGGCGGGAATGCAAAAAAGGAGAGAACTTCTCTCTTTTTAAAGAAGTTTCGGGTCAAGCTGGTTTGATCAAGCTATCCCGTGCAGTGCACTGCGGGTGCACACTCACTGTGTACACCCACCATGCACGTGGGGGTCCACCATGATGATTTTGAGAAATCTAGTCTGTCCATCGGCGTCAATGGCTTAGGATAGGCCACTAACCTGACTATGAGCTGAATCCATAGCTCAATGGACCATGCAACATGGGTTCTTATGTTTAGTAGATGGTCACGGACAGTCCAAAGGTCGAATCGTCTTAGTAGTTTAATAACTAAGATTTTTAAGCCTTGGGTCCTATTTAAGGTGGATCATGTAAATAAGTGGGCCACAAATGTTTTAATTATAATCTTCAGTAGTTAATTACAAGTTTTTGAAACCCGATGGTCTGATTGGTTTCAAATCGATGATCCACATCAACCCAATGCTTGGCACTAATTATGGATAAATTGGTCAGTGGATCTATAAGTTTGGTCCCACCCTGTGGACTATCCACCTCATGCTTTTACATCATCAAATATTTAACTTTTATGATTATCATTACTATTATCATTATTATTATTATTATTATCATTAATATTGCTACCTATACATTATTATTTATTTACCCTTTTTATCATACCTACATGTAAGATGTGGACTACTCGTTATGCATCCTTTAGCTACATATTCAAATATTGGGGTAAATTTACATTATAGCGAGTCACTCCAAGTGAACGTCTAATTCCCAATTTTGACATCTGGTTGGTTTGTTTGATTCAACAGTAGGATCACTTGATTTAAGGGTGGATATTCCTACCAATGGCGCTAAGGGTCATAGGGTTTATCTAGATGAAGATCCATGGTTGGATTAATGGTCCGATGGTTTGATTATGATGGCCATGTGGCAGTTCTATAAGTTGGATGTTGTGGATCCAATGAGTGGTGGATCTGACGATCTAAGGCCTACGATTGATAATGTATGGCTCAGTTTGTCTAATAAGGTCAGGTTAGGCTTCCGTCGCCATTTGGATCCTAGTAACATAGTGGGTTCCTAAAGATCAATGTTACTTTTAGGGTGAGATGATTATTCGTTCTTGAGAACCAATAGTTAGATGACTCGATATATGAATGAAGATCGTCCTAATCAGTCCAGATGGATCGATTGAGGGCCACTGGATGATGACGTGTAAGGTGAGTCACGCATGACCCCATGCATGTGTGATTAATTTGGATTTTCAAGGTAACACGTGAGTACTAAAAAGTATGGGGTGTTACATATTTCCCTGCTCATATCCGTATAAATAGGGCCCTCATCAGTGACGGTTGATCATAAATAAAGCCCCCGCGGTCAATCAAGACATCCGATTGTTGTTAAATTCAGACCAATCACTCATCCAGCGATGGGGCACCTACCCCATGGCACAGATGGGTTAGTGGGCCCCTAGTATAGCCCTATGGGCCAAAATTCAGCCCACTAGGGGCATGCATGTTAGGAAAAGGACTCCCAGAGCCATTTAAACACAAACTCTAGACTATTTAAGCCTAAAAATCACACTCCCTCACTCCCATACGAATTTTTCTGTTGCAAGGGAGAGGGAGAGGGAGAGAGAGGGGAGAGTGGAGGAAGAGAGGTCCCAAGGGAGCTAGATTGGGGAAAATTCCTTCCTACTACAGCCCGCATTGGAGCCCACGACTCCGCCGTCGTAGAAAGCGGTTCACCGGCAATAAAGACGTAATTAATCCAGCCCCTTTTCGAATTTTGGCATCTTAGGCCACTTGCATGCGCTCTAACAAGCAAATTCTATCGACGCAGGGCTCTGATACGCCAACCCGCGGAATTGAAACCTTAGGAACGACACCACGAACCGTCGAACTACTCCTGGGTGCGGACTATTATCCTTAGGTGACAATTATTGAACCTAGGTTGCAACTAATGATTGTGTGTGCGAAAGTAGTATGCATGTTGATTAGCAAGTGAATTCTTTGGTAGTTACTTCTCCATAAATTGCTTAATCATGCTTAAAGTAGCTAATGATTGCTTCTATGATAGATTAGGCCAAGTTATTGAACTGTTGCCCTTCATTTATTTCACTTTCTGTTATATGAAATTGATTCTAATTTTTCTAAAAACCTACGACGAATTGGGGTAATGTGCTTGCATGTTGCCAATATGTGTTGATTGAGTTGAATGCCCATGCATATTGTTATGTATGCCTGAATTTTTTGGGACTAAAAGAAGTTTATGATCTCCTACAAAATGTTATGTGATCTACCCTTTTGGGTTGGCAGTAAAATTGCAAGACCCCCACAGGAAGCCCCACCGGTTCGGTTGCCCAGCGACCAATCCGACCGATCTAGGAATAACATGGATAGCCAGCAGTAGTTGGACTACATGAGAAGCTCGCACCCATTGCTGGATGCTTTTTAGTTCACCAAAATCGGCCGAATTGGCCCACTAACTGACCAACCATGTATGACTCACCACGTATGAACATGCCTGTTTGAACCCGAGGCACCCTACGCCCATGGAGCGCCCATTGGCAATAGTTATGATGTGATCCACAAGTCTAGGGAGTCAGGCATGGTGGAATGAGACACTATGCTCGAGCTGTCAGCCTGCGCTGTGGCGAAGAACCTCCCCGTAGTGACCCCGAGCAAACCTAGCTTACAAAGCCACCGTTCGTATGAGTTTTCTGGGAGTAACAAACCCAAACGGATTAAAGATCACAGGTGTAAGGCTGCCACGACCGCCTAGGCCTCGCGATCAGTATAAGGCATTGACTTCGTTAGCGTGTCCTAGTTTCCCCAATCTTACTGAGGAACGGACACAACTAAACACTTGGTTAACATGATCACGACCGCATCGCATTAGTTAGGTTGGCGATTCGACAGTCGAGGTCGCATTAAGGGAGTGTTGGACATTTGCAAAGGTATAGATGGTGTCGCTTGAGAGAGTGTTGGATGGCGAGGGCATGCATCATGTCATAATACCATGCATGAGCATTAATAAGTGTAATTAGGAATTGTGTGTTTAGATGATTTTCATTAATTACACCTGTGAAATTAATAACTTGTGTAACTTAATGCTAATGGAAACACTGAGTTGATCACTCGCTCCCACTCTGGGATGGTGTTTTAAAACACCAACCAGACTCTATCTTAAATGTGGCTATCACGGAGCCTGATGCACTGGATGGAGCGATTTTAGATGAGGAGGAGATCTCCTACTTCCAGCTACTGGGTGGATCGTCGCAGGTCGCCCTAGGACCAACGATGGGGCCTTAAGGTAAAAAGGGGATATTTGTACATCTTTTGGACTACATATATTTTGCTGGGACGCGGTCCCATACCTTATGCATATTATCTTATTTGCAAGCTATACATTTTATTAGTCGTACTTAAATTAGTAAGTTGTTTGCTGTTTGTGCCGCATGATCTATTTAATTTCTCAATTGCTCATATATTAATCAAATGATTCCTACACTTTGACAGTTGTTGAGTGTCTGATATTGTATATTTTTCCCTATTTATATATTGGTTTTATGAACATGATAATGCTTAATGGTATATTTTATACATGTTTGCGTTGCAAGGTGGATTTGAGAGCTTAAACTGAAAAGAATGCTAAAAGTATGGATTTAACGCTCAAGAATCACCAAAGCAAAGGATGGATCTTAGGAGACCAAGATTGAAGAATTCATATGCCAAAGATCCAAAAAAACCAAGTGATTTTCGACTAGCCTAAGCCATGTTTCGACCAGCCTAAGCTCTGCCTCGACTAGTCGAAGAAACTTCGACTTGAACTCTAGCAACATTATCTTTTAAAATTCACATGATCCTCGACTCGTCGAAGATTGCCTTTGACTCGTCGAAGGTTGCGTAAACAGCACAGGGATTGTATAAATTTGAGGCGGTTCCAAGGTCGGTTTGCGAATTTTCAAGGTCGGTTCGCAATAGGGTGTGGTACAATTATAAATAGGAGTCCCTAGGATGTTCTTAGACATATTATAGGGTTTGAGGAGTGGAGAAAAAGGGTGGAGCCGCCATCCGAGAGTTTTCTTCTTCTTCCTTAGTTGTTTTTATGCTTTAGTAAGAGTTTTTAGTTCAATCATGTCTATGGTTGGCTGAACGTCTTAGCTAGGGCTAAGTGGTGAAGCTTGTAACGTGATTAAGATGTTTGTTTGCTTTGATTCATATTTTGTTGAACTCTCTTGGATTCTAGTTTGATTATATGTAATATTTTTAGTTTTTAATGGTTTGTTGTGACAAATTATAATAGATCTATGATAGCTTTGAATATCTCCTTTTTCTCTTTGAGATTGTGGGATTGGTTAATCCTGTTGTTCACCATCGTCCCTTGGGCATAGTAGGGTGACAAAATTCCTCCCATAATTCTCCTCTATTGATGATTAGATCCATGAGAAGTTCAGAGATTCAATCATCTCTCTCTTTGCACTAAGCACATTAAAAAACTTGATATATGAACTTATAATCTGAAAGAATTGATAAAGAATTTATTTGATTGATTGCTTATGTGATTTGGCTCTAAGTTTTCAAAACCTCATTTTCTCACCTTAAGTGTACTCACTCATACTTGATTGCACAAAGGACTGATTTCTAAAAAAGGATTTCAACATTGAGAATTGAGAATTATTTCACGTATGTTTTTGCTCAGAACTAGCAAAATGCTGGTTGGGGAGTGTGTTGAGTGTCAAATATTATATATTTTTCCCTATTTATATCTTGGTTTTATGAACATGATAATGCTTAATGGTATATTTTATACATGTTTGCGTTGCAAGGTGGATTTGAGAGCTTGGATTGAAAAGAGTGCTAAAAGCATGGATTTAACGCTCAAGAATCACTAAGGCAAAGGATGGATATTAAGAGACCAACATTGAAGAATTCATATGCTAAAGATCCAAGAAAACCAAGTGATTTTTGACTAGTCTAAGCCCTGCTTCGACTAGTCTAAGCTCTGCCTTGACTAGTCGAAGAAACTTCGGCTCGAACTCCAACAACATTATCTTTTAAAATTCACGCGATCCTCGGCTCATTGAAGATTGCCTTCAACTCGTCGAAGGTTACATAGACAACACACGAACTGCGTAAATTTGAGGCGGTTCCAAGCTTGGTTTGCGAATTTTCAAGGTCGGTTCACAAGAAGGTGTGACACAACTATAAATAGGAGTCCCTAGGATGTCCCTAGGCATCTTCTAGGGTTTGAGGAGTGGAGCAAATGGGTGGAGCCTCCATCTAAGAGTTTTTCTTCTTCTTCCTTAGTTGTTTTTATGCTTTTCTTAAGAGTTTTTAGTTCAATCATGTCCATGGTTGGTTGAACCTCTTAGCTAGGGCTAAGAGGTGAAGCTTGTAGCGTGATTAGGATGTTTGTTTTGCTTTGATTCATGTTTTGTTGAACTTTCTTGGATTCTAGTTTGATTATAAGGAATATTTTTGGTTTTTAATGGTTTGTTATGACAAATTACAATAGATCTGCGATAACTTTAAATATCTCCTTTTTCTCTTTGAGATTGTGGGATTGGTTAATCCTGTTGTTCACTATCATCCCTTGGGCATGGTAGGGTGACAGAATCCCTCCCATAATTCTCCTTTATTGATGATTAGATCCATGAGAAGTTCAGAGATTCAATCATCTCTCTTTTTCCAATTGGATAGGATAAGACTCTAATTCCAATTGGATTTCCTGAATCAAGTAAGGTAGCATCTCGATTGCTACAGTGGATCCTTGGCACCCTAGTTCCCACCTTTAAATTCACAAGTTTCAATTATAAATTCACAATTACTCTATCAAATAATTTTAGATTTAGTTTTAGATCTTCTTCTACTTCTAGTTCAAGTTATAGTTACTTTCAGAAACATACGAGTTTAGTCCCTATCGATTCTAGCTCAGTCTTTCCGAGATTATTAGTACATTGCGACCGTTGTCACGCCCCAAACTCGAAAACCGAGCTCACAGAATTTCCGATCATCGAATTTGGTGCCGATAGCCTCCGAAGTACCTCATTCTCGGCTCCCAGCGCCCATACACCAGATTTCGATCCTGGGATCCTACAAGGAGAATTTTTTAACATACATTTATCTCGTAAGAAGCATAATCACAAGTTTATCCAAATTACAAAGGCAACATCATTATCACATATCCACTAATATAAATAGTTGAATACAGTGCTGAAAGGGAAATACATATATGAAAAATCAAAGCTCCAGAAGATAGCTGCACACTCCAAGCTCAACGCTCCTGCGACCTAACGCCACCTGCACGCATCTATCATGCATAAACTTATAGAAAGCTTAGAGGTTGGTGTAAGTCTGTGCTCGAGGTAAATACCAAGTACGCAATATCAGAGCAATGCGAAAACATGTTGGTAAGTTCATAAATACCATCAGCTTTATCCAGGCTGTGCGATGCAAAAACATAATAAGGCAAAGTCATGTGCTGAGGAAGCAATATAAATCGACTACGCAATGCGGAGACATTGTAAGCCAAATATCATATACTGAGGATATAATGCAATATGCAAATCCCGACGAGTCCATAAATACCGTCAACCTCATCTGGGCCATATAAATGCATAAGCATAGCAACCAAAAATGTCATATGCCACGGATTTAATGCAATAGGTGATGCGAATGAAATTATCAAGCTGGAGTGTGAAGTCAGGATGATAATACGTAGTATCGTAGGCTATGGGGTCCATCACAAGGGACTTCTATCCAAACTAGTCTCATACCTAAATTTGGATAGCCAGACTCAATGTGGTAAACTCCTGATCTCGGGTTGGTCGCGTGCCCCAACTGAAATCCTGGCCATTGCGAAGGTACACGTAACAATTAGTTGCGCACCATCAGCCCGAGTGGATAGTGAATGAATGAATGAATGAGTAAAATGATAAGTATACAACTCCTACTTAATAAGTCTACATATCAGTACCGTACATCTCTAGGATCACCACCGGAGTCTGCCACACTCTACACAGATCGTCACCCATTAGATGTGCAACCATGCAAGTGGAAGAGACCTCACTATTCACCTGGCCAGTAGTCAGCCAATTTTTACCTGGCACGTCGATACCGGACCCATTTACGAGCTGGTCAAACTTAGACTAGCTATTCCCCCTACCCTCGGGCGGGTAAGGCCACACCCCCTTCTAACCGACCATAAAACAGTGGGAGACGCGGCTTACTGGTATTCGACACTCGAGTGCTCATGTATCCACTCGGTCTAGACGTTGGAATGTCTTCTGGCCACGGAGGTTTAGAGACCTTCACCCAGGGATATCTATAGCACCCTATGTAGAAAAAGATTTCCGGTGTCCCATCCGGCCATCCACGATATGCTTGTGGAGGCTACGACCCTAATATCGCTAGAGCGTACAGTAGTCATATTATAAAATGTGAGATGCATGAGTCATACCATCCAGTCATGCATCAAACCTACGCGTACCGTATGCTCATGTGGGCAACTCCGTCTATCAGGGAGTCCCATAATAATTCGCCCAATGGCATGTACTATGATCAATCACTCCTCATATCAAGCATACATATGATGTGTATAGGCATGGATCGTGAAGCTATACTAAGTATGTTATATGATGATGATGTACTCTCCACATATCAAGGATGGGCCTAGACGACCTACTCATATCAAGAGTGGGCCTACCGAGGCCTAAGGGAAGGTCACAATGTGGACATTTAACCATCATTGTCCATCAATGTAGACATTCAACTAACATTGCTCCCAAGGAGTGGCCCTCATAGGGCCAAACATATAGTGGGCCCATGGCCTCACATAAGGGCCTCACATACAACATAATGGGCCTCACATAAGAGTCCATTATACATCACAATGGACCTCACACAACGGCCTAATATACTTCTCGACAGGATTCATCATACGGGCCTCGTATACATCACATTGGGCCTTATTCACAGGCCGCATATACATCACATGGACCTCATACAATCACAATGGGCCTCACCACATAGGCCTCACATACATCACACTGGGCCTCATCATATGGGCCTCATATACAACACATCGGCCTCACTCATGGGCCAAAAATACATCACATTGGGCCTCATCATATGGGCCACAAATACATCACATTGTGCCTCATTATATGGGCCACACAAATACCATATTGGGCCTAATGGGGCATGTAACACCCTGATTCTCACTACCCGAGGATGGTCACTCGAGTACGAGAACCCGAAGGTTACGTCATGAGTTAAGTTTACCATTCCTCTAATCATCAACATAAGTCATAGCAACCATTTCTCTAATTGTCAATACAAGTCATAACAACCAGATATAACCACAGTATAAACTAGTCGAGTAAGTTCATTATATACAGATTAAACATGAAATAAAGCAAAATCCATAACAGGGAAGGTTTAATTACATATCTCACGTAAACAAAACTAACAACTGAAGGTATAATGTAAAAACAGCGAAATTTAAAATATTTAGTGGAGCGCCTGTGGATTAGCTACATCGTCATTCTTTGCTGTACTCCTCTCCAGCTACCTCTAGGGTGTTGTCATGAGCACCATAACTCTCCATCATACCTGGGTCTATTTGGTGCAACCGCACAGTCGGGTGAGCAAAAACTCAGTGGGAATTTCCCTCATAAATTCAACTTTAACACATCATTCCAATATGAATTAATACGTCACATATGCTTCATAGGGTAACACCATTACATATGCAATTGCATGAATGTATGAATGTATGGTCAAAACACAAGCCTGGGGATGCACATCCAGCTGCCAAAATAAAGAGTCACCCAAGGCGAACTAGTCTCCAGAAAAATACTCATAGGTACGCCCAAGGAGAACTAGTCACCCGGAAAAGACCACACAGACCACCCACGGTAGATCATCTACCTGGAAAAGGCCATGAAAGTGAGTGCACCCAAGGATGACCTCCTGGAAAAATACCCGGGGTACGCCCGAGGAGGTATAAAATCCCGGAAAAAGCCTCATATGTTATGAGTGGAAGTTATGCACCATGACACTACATTCCTCACTTCAATATGAAAGAGATAAATTCAATATTAAAAGACGAGATATCTAATTATGAGTTCAACATGGATTTTCATAATTTCAAGTCATGCAAAAGAAAGTTTACTAAACATTATGAAATTTTAAAGGGATGCTACATCACGGGAATTGTTAAGAATTTTACCTACTCACATAGGTCATACATCTTACATTTATAAATGGTAAATCAACAGTTGATGTCTACCTATACAATTCATACATAATCTAGCATGGGAACTTTCTTTCCTCATCATATTTAACAGAAATATATTCATAAGCAACCAATTATAATATGACATGGAGTTTATAAACAAGGTATATTGTCATACAAGAATTCTAAGTACGATATTAATCCAATTACTCTGAAAATTCAAATTAGCTAGGAAGTAGAAGTCTTCTAAATTTCCATACAATTTGAGATTAGGTCATATGGGAATTTTTGTGAAAGTAAAAAGTTATAGGGGAGACTCCTCACCTTAAAGTGTGGATTATCTTCTTGCTAGACTAAGGACCACAAAGGAGTCCAAAGTACTCAATCTACCCTCCCTAGCTTGAATTGACTCCAATATGAACCTAAATGGAGATGATTTCAGTTTTTATCATAAGACTTAGAATGATAGAATAACAACTTGATTAAAATTTAAATAAAGACTCTAAAATTACCTTACTTAAATGTATTCCAAACTCAGCTCGAGTTCAAACCGAGTCAACTCAGTGCCAACCCGATTACACACTCTTCCATTCCTCTTCCTTTCTTTCCCTTTTCTCTTTTCTTCTCTCCCAGCATGACAGGGTTCCAGCAAGGTCTGGACCCAACCAGACAGTGAGTCAGAGTCTCGACTCGGTTTCGCACAGAGTTGACTCAGCGACTCGCCCCAGTTCTTCTTCTCTCCAATCTTCTTCTTCTTTCTTTTCTTCCTGCTCCTTCTCTCCTTCCCTTTCTTCCCCTGGCCACCTTCCCAAAATCTGGAATGGGCTGAACTCGACCAGCGGCTCTCATCAGCGAGTCAGCAGTCCGTGACCCGGACTCAGTTGCTGGGTTGACTCAATTCAGTGCAACAGCAGCAACCGCACTCCTTTCTGCCCTCCTCCTTCTTTCTTTCCCTCGTTAGTTCTGATAGGAAGGCCGGAACGGTGTCGAACTCGATGCTCCTCGCCCTGCCTCCTAAAGACTCGAACAGAAAGACACAGCAGCAATGGCGCAGCTGGTGGGCGACTCGGCTCTCTCTCTCTTTCTCCCTCCTTCTTTTTCCTCTTTCTGTCTCTCTTTCTTTCTTTCTCTCTCTTTCTTTTACCAAACCAGGGAGGAACCTGGACTCGACCCGATTTACAGAACGCAGAGCGAGTCGACCCGACTAGGTTTGGTAACTCGGTGCGACGCCTCTCTCAAACTCTCACCTCTCTTACTAGTTTTAGGGCTACGCTGGCCTTTATCTCGACTTGAAAGAAAATATTTATAATTATCTTAAACAGCTTCTGGAAATTTCGAGCGTAACTAATCACAGGATTAGTTACGATTCTTTATTTAAAGCAGGATATTCTAGATGATACTTTAAAATCTAGCCTACATAGCCAAGATCAGATGGCAAGGATGAATTTCTGATAATATGGTCCATCAAAATGTCGGTACTGATCAACAATTAAGGCCCACCCCAGGTGATGGGTTTTTCGGCTGGACGGGGAAGATAAGTCGAGCTATCATGGCAGAATACGGTTTAGAGGTTTATCGTCCGATCCATACCTCATGGATGGACCAGATGAGTCTGTTAATCACAGTGGGACCCACATTTTGAACGGTCGCTTGGGTTTTCTCATGGGATTCAAATTCTGCTTGCGGCGGTGATTATTTTCTTGTAAAGAAAATTCTAGAATGTGGTTTAGGATTGAAGGCTGGGATTGACTGAGGTGGAGGGCTAGGATTGTAAGGGGATAAGGTTGCCAGTCTGGCAACAGAAGGCGGAACGATTTCCGTTTCTGGAAATGTGGTGGCATACAGCTATAATATACGTGTGTTTGTGTGCACACAGAGGCTATGCAACGGTTGAAAATGGCTGTGGCTGGTACAATTTTGGTTTTACACAATATGGACGGTTCAGATCCTTGGTCAGATCTATGATGATGGACCTTTAGTGACACACATACGAACGGTATTTTAAAATACCGTAAATAGCGGGAAAAGAAGAGAATTTGCTTCTTTTTTGAGAATTTCGGGTCAGCACGGTCAAACCGTGCTGACGATTTTGGTGCACCTCATGTAGACGTAAGTCTGTACACATGAGGGGATTTTAAGTGGGGTCCATGCGATCCCACGAGCAATCTAAACCATTGATCTTTCTTAAAGGGTTTAATTAAACACTCTAGACGATGGATTCTTGAATTTTTGGTAGTTAGTTTGATAAAATCTTTTACTATTAAAGAGATTTATTTGTTTATCTATTATTATGATTATTATTATCTACCATTTTTATTTATTTATTTATTTATTTTGATTAGGGTGTATGTTATTACTCTCTTGGATTTGTTTTGAACAATTGCCCATATGACATCTTGACGCATTTCAAAAGTACAATACATTGGTTAAGTTAGATGGTTTACAGGGGCGGTCTTTTTGTAAATTGTTTAAGGATGATATCTTAATTTTCCAACGCGCCTAATTAATTCCTATGGTTTAAGGGAAATATCCAAGTATAAAAGAAAAAATACGGGATGTTACAGGGCAGCCCACGATTTAGTAAAATGGAATGACAACATGCATAACATATACATCAAGGTGGGCCTTACAGGTCAGCCCTTATAGTCCAAAAAAATAGATGGATAGTGTCCTTACAATACACACATCAAGTTGGGGTCCCATAAATCTGGACGAAGTAGATAAAATGCATCACGGCAGGGTCCACATCTATTGGGCAGCATGGATAAAATACATTACAGTGGGCCTGCTACCACTGCACCGCATGAATGTAACACATCGGGTGGACCCCATTGCCTCTAGACGACGCAGATAGAATACATACATTATGGTGGGGTCCGCATCCAGAAAATGGATGGACGACGCGGTTGAAACACGTACAACATGGTGGGCCCACATCCGGGAAATGGACGGATGGTGTGGCTATAGAATACATACAAACAAGGTGGGACCCATGCAGCACCGTCCAGAGATGGACAGTGCGGATATAGAATACATACATCAAAGTGGGCCCCATTCGCTGCTAAAACATACGGACGGTTGGGATATACCACATACCTCATGATCAGACCCAGACTTGTTGACATCCATACAAATGGACGGACAGTCTGGATGTAACACAAACCTTATGATCAGACCCACTACTTGCTGACGTCCATACAAATGGACGGACGGTCTAGATGTAACACAGACCTCATGATCAGACCCACTGCTTGCTAACATCAGACAGCAACTATATAGCTGGAGTGGGGTACCCCAGCTAATCCGATTCCATCATGGTAGGCCCCACGTGTAGGGTGGGTCCCATCGTCCAAGGTCTGGACGTTGTGGACACCACAAATATAACATGGCCAGGCCCCACCATCCATGTGGAGGGTGGGATGAAACACTTACATTATGCAGGGGCCCCACACGAATGGTTGGTGTGGATGCTGCACACGTGTAGTGAGTGGGGTCCACATCCCAGCCCTAGATGGCTGATAGTGTGGATTTGAAACACATACATCACACTGGGGTCCCACACGGATGGTTGGCCTAGATGAAAAATAGATGGACGACATGGAATGAGATACATACATCATGCGGGACCCATAGAACTTGCTAACGTCAGCAGCAGTGGGATCCACCATCTCTGCAGAAATAGATGGACGGAATGTATAAAACACATACATCACGGAAGCCCACTAAACTTCCTGACGCTGCACAGCAGCTGTCCAGCTATGTGGGACCCACCGTCCAAGGTCTGGACGGTGTGGATCCTGCATATGCAAGGTGGGTCCACACGTGTGGCCCACCAGATATTTTATATATATATAAACCAGCGTAGCCTGTTCGTTGGGCCTGGCCGGTCCTTAGGCCCACGGCTGGGGGGTGACCCCACCATATGGACGGTGGAGATAAAACCCAGAAATCACAGTGTGTGTGGGGGGGGGGGGGGGGGGGGGGGTCCACATGGGTGGCCCACACAACTTTGGATCTGTTGATATTTGTACTTTCCCTTCATCCTTGACCAGCCTAAAAATAAGCAGCAAGGTGGACCCAAATGTGGATAGCGGGTTGGCCCACTTAAATGGATGGTGTGGATCATCATACAACATCAATGGTGGGCCATCAAACCAAGGAAAAAGAGAGATAGAGAGAGAGAGACGTGAGGCGGGGGAGCTCCGCCACTATGAGCTCCCTTAGATGGCCATATACAATACATACAATGAGATGGGTCCCACATCGTATGGGCCCTATAACAAAATCACGATTTAGTACTATGAACATCCACTGATTGTCTTCTTCTTGGCTCATTGATCTCTCAAGCTCCTGAGCTCAACCTTTAATGGTGGAAGATGAGGATTAAAGGGTTAGATTGGAAGGTTTGGGAGTAGGAAGTGGGCCATAAACTTGGCTATCCTTGGAGCTCCATCTCCATGAACGGTCCCCTCTCTTAGTTGCTTGGGTAGAGAATAAGAAGGAGAGGATGGGTTATAAGGGAGATGGGATGGAGGGTATGGTTTCTCTTGACTTTTGGTAAGAAAGGAATGGCTAGGTATGGGTGTTGTTAACTTTTGGGTCAAAGAGGGATGGGTAGGGTATGGGTTGGTACTTGACTTGATTGATTTGAAAGGTGGTAGAGATTATCTCGGGATTCGTAATGCGCGGCGTTTTCCTTGAGATATGTGCGGGCCCACAATTCCTAGCCTGGGTATCGATCGGTACGCAAGACGCGGCGTTGGAACCACGACAATGGCGCCGTCACTTGGGTACAAGTCTCGAGTCGAGTCGACTCAGATATACGGGATATGACTTAGGATCGGGCGCAAATGCCGATTATATGTCGCGGTTTGCCAGAATTCAACAGGGAGGATCATGGAAGTCTAAGGAACGGTACAGAGTAGGATACGGGCCTTACAACCGTACACTTGAGGTTGTGAATTTGTTTTTGTAACAATCCGCAAGGCATAAGTGGCACCTAGGAATTCAGGAGTCGGGCACTCTCGACCCCTGAAATTCAGTGCATTACAGGTTGGTATCAGAGCATAGTTTGGAATTAAACTGGGTCGTGGGCTGTGGACTCACCATAACGCATTCGCTGACGTAGATGGGAGAGCTTAAACTTAGCGACACTGAAATACTAGGACCAAACCCCTAGCTATTTCGAATGATCATGGTCTTAATTTAGGAAATTGAACTTAGGTGGGACTTAGACTAAGAAAAAGGAGTTGCGATAATATTAGAGGCTCGTTCTAGGAACCCTAAAGTGTGTTTCAGCCCGTAATCAGGCGAGAGCTCATGAATTCAACATCCCAACCGACGCAACTGAGCTGGGTGACCAAAGTAGCTCGTCCTATCCCAAAATCATATATGATACGCCCCATGATCCATTTTAGTTCATGAGATACGTCTGTTCCAAATCATGATGGCCTAGATCATCTTAGTTGCCAATCGGGCCTTTTTTCTGGCCCACCTAGATCATCGAACAGGCAAAACAGAGTCAGATTATGAAAGAGGAGGAAGTGTAGAATGAGAAAAACCTAGGTTCGCCACAAACCGGTACCCCTAAGCCCAAATGGGCTATCGTCGACTCTGAACCGATGTTTTCGGTCCATAATGAACATGGGACAGTTATGATAGCTAAAAATGGCATCGACACGGCCAAATTAAAGCACCGCCCCTAAGAATTAATCATGCAAGGTAACGTGAGAAACAGCGGCACGTGGCCCACACGAGCTGACGGGCCATGAAGGCCACTCCAAACAGTCGGCCCACCTTGTAGGGGGCCAAGAGGTGATGGGGCCACCGCAGAATTAGTGCACCCCCGTCGATTATGTCCAGGGAGTGGCGGGGCCACCGCAGGATCGGCGCGTCCCCACCAGATGAAGACAATGGGCGGGGGGGCCTCTGCAGAGTCAGCACGACCCCGCCGGATGTGGACAGTGGGCGGCGGGGCTGCCGCTGGTTTGGTGCGACCCCACCGGATGTAGATAACGAGCTGTGGGGCCACCACGGGTCCGGCGCGACCCCGCCGAGTTAGGCAGAGTCCGGCGAGGCCACCGCCAGAATCAAAGTTTTATGGGGCCCCCCCACACATGTGGGCCCCCTTTTTAGTCACCCTTAACCCCTTTTAACCCCAAAACCCCCCTTTTCAACCCATTCCAACCCCAAACAACCTCCCCAATTCAAAATTCCCCTAACCCTCTCCCTCAACAACCCTAAAACCCTCCTCCTAAACCCATCTTCCACAAAAAAATAAAAAAGTCTCCTCTTTCGAGCTAGTGTCCAAGTGATCTCCCCTTTCAAACCCATCTCTTTCAAAATCCCACATTCCCAAACACCCAAGCCCTCTTTTCCTTGAAGCGCTTCATCCTTAAGACATCTTACGCCAAGATTTCCCTCTCAAACCTCACTTTCTTTAAGATCCCTCATTCCCTAGACCCATCTCTTTACAAGGAGAAACCTCATCTTCACGACACCCTACGAGCAAAGATAGCCTTCCTTGCATTGATCTCCTCATTCTTTTCCATTTCCTTGGTCCTTTCCCTCGTGGGGAAGAAGAGAGCGGCCCCCGACCAAGCAGGGCCAAGCCATGAGAGGAGGTCGAAGAGGAACTTCGACGATCAAATGGGGCCAAGCCACGAGATAAGGTCGAAGAGGGACTTTGACCCTCTAGCGCTGCCCCCACAAGCCGCACCAACCAGCGTAGAACTCGGGAGGTTTAGCAAGTGAAAGATTGTGTTTGAGGAGACCGTGGATAACAAACTGTTCAGCAAGTATGAATTGCACGACCGTCTCCTACAAAATGGTCGGGAACACATGTTGAAAGGGAAATACCGTGCCAAAAAAATCTAGTGCAAGCATTCTATGCACGAATTCGAGACCCTAAGCTCGACCCACTGGGATTTAATATCGGCCTTGACCAACAGATGGCCCCCATCGACGTGGCAGTCATCACCTGAATACTCGATGTGCCCTGCGGAAGGGTACACATCGACAAAGACAACCTGAAGGAGAAGCAGCAAAGGGACGAGCGCGCCCGCCACCTGTGCGGCCAACTTGTCGAGTGGAGGAGAGGTAGCAGTATCAGGGCCTCAACCCTGACCCCAAATTACCACCTACTCCACCATATATGCACGTATAACGTGAATCCAAGAACCAGCAACCACACGAAATGCTATCGATTTATGGTAGAATTCCTCTATCAAGTGGGGCGAGGGGAGGAGGTATATCTCCCCACCCTTGTGCTATCTCAGATTGTCAGGGCCGCATTGGGAACCCGTGAAAAACTAGGGCTCCCATTCGATCGCCTGATTTATAAGATAGTGCACCAATACGGGTACAGGCAGCTGGATGGACTCCCTGAGCTAACTAAGGTGATCAACAATGACACCTTAAATCATATGATGGTGGGCCCCAAACAGCATAGGGCCCACATTGAAAATTCTGGGACGAGGAAGGGGAAGAAGATGAGGAAGAAGGAGAGGAAAAGGAAGAGAGAGGAAGTGAAGAGAGAATTGGGGAAGAGGCCGTAGAGGTCGGCGAGGAGCCACTTGTAGCTCGGGGCGTGCATGAACGACCGGACGCGCTCGACGCCAGAATGGCTACGTTGGAAGAAAACCAAAAGATCTTGGAGAAATGGAACAAGAAACTGTACCGCACTATGAAGGCAATGATGTGTTGTGTCCAAAAGGAGGGAGTACCCCCTCCTTCGCTCGACTCAGAGGATCAGTAGTCTAGTAATAATGTTAGTTACCCATATGTTGTTTTAAGTAGTTAGAGTTGCTTCTCTTTGTTTGGCATGTAATAGTTAGGTCATGTTTTGATTAGGCTGTAGTTTCCTCTTATCTAGGTGACTAGTAATTCTTGTATTTGTGTGCAAGTAATGTGGCAACCCGTGTATGAATGTCATTTTGGCTATAATGAAAATACTGTGAGTTGCTTAAATTCGCATAGTGCTTTGTGCTTCATGATGATTGGTTGCTAATACTTTATTGAATAACACCTCTACTAAAATGTGTGTATGCTCGAATGTATGTATGTATGATGTTCCTTGTACCTAACCCCCTAGAATATTCATACAGGAATGCGTCCTCAGGGAGATAGCCATTTGGTCCGCCTGTCTCATGGTGGACTGATTAAAAGGGACCGCTCCACTCCCAATGAGCAGTAGGGTCACCGGGGGCCGGCAGACCCACTTAGTACAGGGGACGCTACCCAAGGGAGTATTCCAGAAGCGTCACCGACCCAGGCCACGACTTACGCACCCTAAGCAACCCCAACTATGGACACAATGGGGCAAATGCTTCTCCTTATGTAGCAGCAACAGCAAACTTTAGCCACGCTTGTGGGAACTATGGCCCACAACATGAATATAGGCCCACCAGAGTAGCCAGCACAAACTTTCGCCATGGCCGCGACGAGCAGTTTATTTGAGCAGTTCCAGAGACTCAAGCCACCCACCTTCGCCAACACCCACCGCCCCGAAGAAGCCGAATACTGGCTAAATTGGGTCTCCAAGATGATTCAGCCCCTTCATTGCTCTAAGGAGGAGAAAGTTGAGCTAATCTCCTATCTTTTTGAAAAGGAGGCCGACTTATGGTGGGAGAGTGTACAGAGGTCCGTCCCTACCAGATTTGTGTGGACGTGGGATGAATTCAAGTCATGTTTCTTCTAGAAGTACTTCTGGCAGACATACCACAACGAGAGGGAGAACAAGTTTCTCCGCCTCCCACAGGGAGGGATGTCCGTAGCTAAGTACGAGAACCATTTCGCCGAGCTATTACGATACGCTCCTCGAATAGTGGCAGACGAGGAAACCAGGATGTGGCTTTTCTCTGAAGGCTTGAGGGTCGGCATTCACACAAAAAAGTGTTATGCCAACATTTGTACGCATGCCAACCTGGTAGAGATGTCCTTGTGATCTAAGCAGGATGGAGAACTTGTCTCTCGAGCCCATATGCAGCTGGGCCCATGGCATAGGGCAGGGGGCAGACCTCATCATTTGTAGGAAAAAGGCCACGCCCGAGCTCGCCTCCTAGGCTCGCAGCTCGCCTAGCCCCCTTCGGGCAGTCCGACCATGCGAGTACTATAAAAGAGTGGGCCACTCAGCTTCTTTCTGCTTCTCAAGGATGAGGGACCATGACTACCTACCCCCTCAACGCATCAACCGACCGCCACAACAAGCCATGCAAGCTCCCCCTCAGCAGGCAATGGGAGCTACCTAGTAGTTTCGTCGCCTTCCTACACCTCAGAATAAGCCGCCGCAACGGCCTATGCAATAGCCCAATCTTCCGCAACAGGCTCGAGTCCATGCAATGGCAACGGAGGGCCTGGACGTGGCCATGCCCATGCCCACGGTATTTGAACTGACAGCCCACATCCGAGGTACCCCCATATTCCTTTTGGTGGACACTGGATCCACTACGTCTCTAATATCATGTACCACAGTCAAGCATCTAAAGTTGCATACCACTCCAAAGTTAGGGGTAAGGATCATCACAGCCACCGGGACCTTCTAGGAAGCCACAAGGGTGTGTTGCGACTGCCCAATGGACTTGGGGGGTAAGGAGGTACACGTGGACCTAATTGCGATAAAACTTTTCCATTATGATGTCATCCTGGGCATGAATTGGCTGACCGCGATGAAGGCCGAAATCGATTGTGAGACTCGAATAGTGACGATACATGAAGGCGAAGGCACCTCCTTCACATTCCCAGTCCAGGTCAGCTACCCACGCCAAATTTTGTGTTACACTTCTTTGGAAGAAGGCTACGATGGTCCCCCTCTAACGTGCATGCCTATTGTCCAAGATTTCATAGACATGTTCAAACCCATACCTGGGCTCCCTCCCCAGTGGGAGATTGACTTCACCATCAACCTAGTACCAGGTGCCACGTAGATCTCCCTGCCGACTTACCGCATGCCCCCATGTGAGATGGAGGAGCTGAGGACTCAAATTGATGAGTTATTAAAGTCGGGCTTCATCCAACCCAACGTCTTGCCATCGGGAGATATGTTCCTCTTTGTAAAGAAGAAGGATGGCACTTTGCGGTTGTGTATCAACTACAAGATACTGAACCACGTTACAATGAGAAATAAGTACTCATTACCGAGGATTGATGATTTGTTCGATCAGCTGAGAGGTGCTCAATACTTCTCAAAGATCGACTTGCAATCTGGGTACGACCAATTACAAGTCAGGAAGGAGGATGTGCAGAAAATGGCTTTCAGAACCAGCTTCGAACACTACGAATTCCTAGTCATGCCATTCGGACTCACGAATGCGCCAGCGGCGTTCATAGATCTCATGAACAGAATCTTTAGGCCCTTCCTGTACAGGTTCATCATCGTGTTCATCGACGACATACTATTGTACTCAAAGAGTCATGAGGATCATGAAGAACACATACGGGTCGTCCTCGATACGCTCAAGTGGAACCGATTGTTCACACAATTCCGGAAGTGCGACTTCTAGAAGGAAGAAGTCAAGTTCCTAGGGCATGTGGTTTCCAAAGAAGGCATCGCCATAGATCTCGCCAAGTTGGCAGTCGTGCAAGCTTGGAAACAGCCGGATTTAGTTACAGAAGTAAAGAGTTTTCTGGGCCTCGCAGGCTATTATCATCGATTCATTAAGGATTTCTCAAAAATAGACCGATCGTTGTCCCAACTTACTCGGAAGGACATCAAGTTCTCTTAAAACGAGAAAGCAGAGGTGGCCTGTAACATCCCAAACTTTTCAATACTGAGTATTGAAAGTTCTCGAGTGTTACCATAGAATGTAACCTTACATCTAATTCCCATCACAAATCTGACCATTGGGAATAGTCCCCAATTTGCAAATCAAGCCATTTGACCATTGATTTTAAGACAAGACCGACCATCATGTGATTTGACGTATGTACCTTCCCTTAAATGAATTAGCGAATAACTCCTTATTAGTAATGACTTATATATAAGTTCGTTTGTAAGGATTGATCAGAAAGACGCATACAACCATGTAAAACCATTGGTAGGTGGGGCCCCTCTTGATGTATGTATTTTGTACACGCACCGTCCATCTGGACGATGCTGTGTGGGCCGACCGTGATGTATGTGTTTTCTCCTGGCTGTTCATTTGTTTTCTAGGGTGGGACCCACCCATATGTGTTGTATATCCAATCCGTCCATAGATGGTACTTTTCGGGGCCCACCTTTGATGAATGTATTGTACATCCACACTGTGCATCTGTGAGGCCCTTATGATGTATATCCACACCGTTCACATGGGACATGGGCCCCATGTGATGTATGTGATTGATCCAAGCTGTCCATCTGGCGGGGGCCCATTTGGAATGTGCAGGGCACACCTCAATATAATGCATTTATGGCCCTTCGATGAGACCCAATGTGATGTGTATGAGGCCCTTGTGTGAGGCCCATTGTGATGTACCTGAAGCCCCTATGTATGGCCCATTGTGATATATATGACGTCCATGTGATGAGGCCAAATGTGATGTATATGCGGCCCATGACGAGGCCCATTGTGATGTATTTGAAGCCCATGTAATGCGGCCCATTGTGATGTATATAGGCCCATGAGATGCGGCCCATTGTGATATGTATAACTCATGTGATGAGGCCCAATGTGATGTATATGCGACCTGTGTATGAGGCCCATTGTGACATATATGCGGCTCGTGTATGAGGCCCACCTTGATGTGTGTATTATATGCGCACTATCCATCCGTCCTTCTAGAGATTTTAAGGGCCGAGGGCCCGTTGTGATTTCGATTCCAATCCCAAGTGAACCGCACAATAGGGGGCAATAGTGGTTAAATGTCCACCGTTGAAATCCTCCCTAGGGCCCGTTGTTTAGCCCATTACCTTGGGAGCAATGATGGTTAAATGTCCACGTTGTAATCTCCCTAAGGCCCATTGTGATTGTATGTGGCCATTGAGATATGTGAGGCCCATATGATGAGGCCCAGTGTGATGTATGTGAGGCCTACGTGATGAGACCCATTGCGATTGCATGAGGCCCATTGAGATTGTATGTGGCCATTGAGATATGTGAAGCCCAGTGTGATGTATGTGAGGCCTACGTGATGAGGCCCATTGTGATTATATGAGACCCATTGCGATTGTATGTGGCCCATTATGATTATCCTATTAGGCCCATGTGATGCGGCCCATTATAATGTGTATTAGGCACATGCGATGCGACCCATTGTGATGTATTTAAGGCCCAAGTATGAGGCCCAATGTGATCTATATGAGGCCCCATGAGTGAGGCCCAATGCGATGTATATAAAGCCCTTGTGTGAGGCCCAAGGTGATGTATATGAGGCTCATTGTGATGTGTGATTTTACCAGGATGTATGTCATGATGTTTATTATGCCCATCCATGTTCCTAGTTGATATTAAATGGGCCATGTTTTGGGAGCAATGACGGTTTAATGTCTATGTTGTATGAGCAATGATGGTTAGATGTCCACATTGTAACTCTCCCTAGGGCCCGTTGTTAGGCCCATTCTTATCTCCCCTTAATGGGATAACCTAAACTGTTGGGCCCCCCATTGATGATTATATCACCCATCTTTCCATTGATTAGGCTATCCCAATCTGCTGGGCCCCCATTTGATAATGATGTTTTCTACCATACCCTGTAAGACCACCCAAGCCTTGAAGCCCATATTGTGTTCATACCGACCCTTCCATAGGGAATTTGGCCCACCTTGTGCTTACCTTGTGCTTATTAAGCCCTTAGGAAGCCCAGATTGCTACGTGATGAAACTGGTAAGGAAGCTCACTTCTTGTTCTTAAGCCCATTCTTGATATGAGTAGGCCATTTAGGCCCATCCTTGATATGAGGAGAGTACATTGTCATCATAGGTGGAAAGATCGATGGTATCAGGTTTGGTATATCCACTGTTGAGGACCGATCCTCATGTTATGGATTAGATCTGTTGTCCTTCTATGAACCCCGCTATATATATAGGCTGATTATTGATTACGACTATGATTGGCATATGCACTGAGTATGTGTTAGCATAACATTGTGATTGCATGAGGCCTATTGTGACTATGTGAGGCCCATCGTGATTTTATGGGGCCCATTGTGTGATTGTATGAGGCCCATTACAATTATATGAGGCTCATTGTGATTATATGAGGCCCATTATGATTGTACGAGGCCCATTGTGATTGTGCGAAGCCCCTTGTATGTGCGAGGCCCAATTGTGATGTGTGAGACCCACCATGTGTATGTGATTGTGTGCACACCACTCATTTATTATTACGGGCTATGGGCCGCCTTATACATGCCCACCATGATATATGTGATTATAATCATGCTTAGTATACTTCATGATACATGCCCATATGCATCATTCGCATGCTTATTATGAGGAGTGATTGAGCATAACATATGTCATTGGGCTGATTGTTTATGGAACTCCCTGAGAGATGGAGTTGTCCCACATGAGCACGCGGTATGCACAGGTTTGATGCAGGACTGGATGGTATGGCTCATGTGTCTTATATTTTGTGAAATGATCATTTGGCGCCCTAGCGACATCAGGGTTGTGGTCTCCACAGGCATATCGTATATGGCCAGATGGGACCACCGAAAATGTTTGGTTTGAGCATATGGGCACTTTCGATGTTCGTGGGTGAAAGTCCCTAAACTCCCGTGGCCAAGGGATGCTCCAACGTTTAGACCGAATAAGAGACATGAACATTGAGTGCCGAATACCAGGAGGCCGCGCTTCCCACTGTGTCATGGTCAGTTAGGAGGGGGTGTGGCCTTACCCGCCTGAAGGAGTAGGCAATGTTAGGCTGAGTCTGACCAGCATAAGGAATGGGTCCGCTATCGATGAGTCGGGCCGATATTGGCAGGCAGATAATGAGGTCTCTTTCACTTACTCATTTATGCGCTTGATGGGACGGTAGGTGGCATAGAGTGTACTAGACCCCGGTGATGATCCCAAAGATGTACTATACTGACATGTGGACTTATTGAACAGGAGTTGCATACTCAGCATTTTACTCAGTCATTCATTCATTCACTATCCACTCGGGCTGGTGGTGCGTAACTAATTGTTATGTGTACCTTCGCTATGTCCAGGATTTCGGTTGGGGCACGCGACCAACCTGAGATCAGGAGTTTACAACATTAAGTCTGGCTATCCAAATTTAGGTATGGGACTAGTTTGGATAAAAGTCCCTTGTGATGGACCCTATAGCCTGCGATACTAAGTACATCCTGACTTCACACTCCAGCTTGGTCATTTCATTCATACCACATATTGCATTGCATCCTCAACACATAGCATTTGGTTTACTATGCTTCTATATTGCATAGCCTGAATGAGGTTGATGGTATTATGGACTTGTCGGGATCTGCATATTACATTACATCCGTGGCATATAGTATTTTGGGTTGCTATGTTTCTGCCTTTATATGGCCTAGATGAGGTTGACGGTATTCGTGGACTCGTCAGGATTTGCATATTGCATTGCATCCTCAACATATGATATTTGACTTACTATGTCTCCGCAATTGCATTGTTGATATACGTTGATTCCTCAGTACATGATATTGGATTATTATGTTTTTTTCATTGCATAGCCTGGATAAGGCTGATGGTATTTATGGACTTACCAGCGTGTTTTCGCATTGCTTTGATCTTGCATACTTGGTACTTACCTTGCGCACACACTTACACCACCCTCTAAAGTTTTTATAAGCTTATAACGATAGATGCGTGCAGGTAGCGTTAGGTCGCAGCAGCGTTGAGCTTGGAGCGTGTAGCTGTCTTCTAGAGCTTCGATTTTCGATATATGTATTTCTCTTTCAACACTATATTCAACTGTTTATATTAGTGGATATGTGATGATGATGTTGCCTTTGTGATTTGGGTAAACTTATGGTTATGCTTCTTACGAGATAAATGTACGTTAGAAAATCCTCCTTATAGGATCCCGGGATTGGAATCTGACGTATAGGCGCTAGGAGCCGAGAATGGGGTACTACGGAGGCTGTTGGCACCGGATTCGGTGATCGAAAATTTCGTGAGCTCGATTTTCGAGTTTGGGGTGTGACGATCAAGGTGTAAATAACATGTATATGAGGTGTCTTAGTGACCCTAACATTGACCCAAAATAACTTTTAGCCTCTAGATGATCTTAACTTTTATAAGTAAACCTTGTTTAATCATCCATAACCTTAAGAACCTTGATTGGAACATGATAAATATGGCTATATGAGGTGTAAAACTGTTGTGAAATCATATGCCCAAAATAACTATTTTCGAGTGGTCCTTGATCTCATCGACAAGCTGTCGATGGGTCTCGTCGAAGATCCACTCATTGGTATCGAGTAAAAAACTCAAAACTTTCCAGCAAGCATTGACCTGTATATCTAAGCTGCTTAATGACATCGAGATCCCACTCAATGGGATCGAATAAGCTGCCCGATGGCATCAAGTAAGAACATATATGTCATGCAACATTTCAGTTAAAAATTCTATATGCTCGATCCCATCGAATGGTCTTTCGATCCCATCAAACTTGCTAATTTATGTCCACTTTTTTATCATTGGAACTTGGGTTTTATATATAGGGCATTCGGTATCTGGGCTTGTGGAGGAATTTTTTATGCAAATAGATGTTAGGTATTTTCTCACTCATACCACACATCCTAGACCTCAATCCAAATAGTTTCATGACAATCTTCTTGTGATTCTTCACTATAATGAGCATTCCATGCTCCTATTCAAATATGTGAATGAACCCTCACTTTTTTAGATATTAGACAATATGACTATAATCAAATCCTTATCTAAACTCTCTAGAAGACTCCTATAAGTGAATCCCCTACAAATTATAATATTCTCATGTATTGTATGAGATTCATCCAATCTCCCTTGCCCTGGTCACTTCATTTGGCACATCATATGCAAAGAAAACGACCATAGGAGCTGAATCATTGGCATTAACAATTGGAGGAGCATTTGAGGAGCATATTCAAGCACAGAAAAGCTTTGAAGAAACAATTAAAGCATGGTGCTACAAAAGGGGCTCGATCCGATAAGTTGTCAATTGTAAGAGTCCACACACTCTTTCCTTGTGTAGGATTGAGTGTAGAGTTTGTAACCCAAACTCATGTAGGTTCCTGTGTAGGATCATATCGCCACCGATATGGGTGAATACATGTGTACGTATTTGTGTAGGCCAATGACACGTGTAAGTACATGGTAAGTCCTTGTATAGGCCACTAACATGGGTAAGTACATGGTAAGTCCTTGTATAGGCCACTAACATGGGTGTGTACGTAAGTCCTTATGTATGCTACCAACACGAGTGTGTATGTGGTAAGTCCTTGTGTAGGCCTCCATTGAGAGTGTACACTTGTATAGGTTAGAGGTGAACCTGATTTAAAACCTCTGATAACAAATCTCGGTACACTTAAGGAGAGTGTGTCCGCTAGAAGTGGAGTAGGGAAACCAAAACACTATATATACTTGTGTTTGGGTTTGTAAATTACGTGCATATTTAATTCATGCTTATGTGTTTGATTAGTTAAATAATTTGAATGCTTGAATTGGATTGCATGCTAGGCACTTAACTTGTATAACACACACAAGCACACTATCGAGTATATACTAGCTGCTTTATTGGCATATATATTATAGTCTATGTAATTGGACCAACTATTGGCTTGGAAGCCTTAGTGTTATTTTCTTTACTTAGTTTTAACTGTTAAATTGTTTAAGTAGGTAATTGTATTTAATTGATAAAATTTTAATTGGTCCTAATCACCCCCTTATAGGATATATCCATTCATTCCTTAGCTCCCCCAAACTTCCGCATGTATAGCTCGAGTGGCTAACTACCACTTCACACAATTTCAGTAACATCTATTATAGTCTATGTGATTTGACCCACTTTGGCTCGGAAGCCTTGGTATTACATTGACTTAGTTTTTATTGGAATATGAGTTTAACTAAGCAATTGTGTTTTGAATTGGTATCATTTTTATTGGTCCAATTCAAACCCCTCCCCTCTCTAGCCATTCATTCCTTAGCTCCACCAAGCTTTTGCACGCATAGCCTGCCAATCCATCGAGGAGTCATTTTAGGACAAGAAATCTTCTGATTCCTCCTCCTAAAGTTTTTATAAGGTCTACCCAACTGTGGAAATTTGAGTAACTGGCTAGTGGCGACTCTGGTCAAGTATAATATGCTCACACCTCAATCACACCAATGAAAGCCCTTGAAGAAAGCACCAGTGATCGCGATTCGCTCACGATCCTACGTCCACACAACTCAATCGAGAGATAATCTAGTAAATATTGTGGTTGCGCCATCTGATATCTTACCACTAGATACACGTCTAATTAATGTTACATTCGTTAATATGGATCTTTCGGGTCCCGTATCCACGTTTGCTCCTAACCAACATCAACAATGGGCCTTGAGAAGACTTCAATGGCCAACATTTAATCCCATGTTGAATCCTGTCCAACGGTGCACTTGAGTTTCGAATCCGCCCCATCTTTCGGCCCATGCCCTTTGATGATCTAACGGACCAGATGAATAGATTATATTTCTCACCAACATCTCAGTAGACCCCACAGTCACTTCCGTTGTAGACTCAATTTTCACAAGTAATCAGCGTCTGCAACCGATACCGTATCCTCCTCTCCTCCTTTGGCCCGATAACGAGAAATCCTTCTCAACCCGAACTCTGCCTCTCCATCTGGACTGTCCAAACCATGCAGCCCTAAATCTCTTTCATCCTACAACACTAAAATCCAATTAAAGGTACTAGTTCCCATAACAATCCACCACCTCTTGTTCTAAAGGAAATCTGTGACAACCAACTAGAAGAATCCTATTACGAACCCACCAGACAAACACATATGGAACTTCAATTTTATGTTTCCCTGAGCTCCTTTGCACCAATCCAAATCATCCATAAGCATCTGAATAGAGAAACGATCCCTAAATGGAAAGTTTCCATTAATTTAGCCTTTCTCCCTCATCGAAAAAGCACCAACCATCTCTAGGAACCTCTGATCTAAGATCGAATCTATCAATCATGTTACCTATATGATTTACATGTAATAAAACAATTTAAACCATGATTCAATCCAATGTGTAGAATCGCCAAACCAAACCTATGCAACATAAAAAAACATAAATCGTTTCAAATTAAACCCATTCAATGCAAATCCTTATGCAATTTAAATTCTAAAACTGAGAACCATAGAGAGAGGTTGACAGGATTATAAAACCCCTGATGAGCCAACGAGAGAGTTTAGAATTTTTATTTTAAAAAAAAAAATTCGAGAAAATGAAAGAGAAAGACTAAAGAGTAAGAGAGAGTTTGAGTTACTACTTATTGAGCCACATCGAATCAAATGAATCTGGTGCGTTTCTAGAAGTCCATGAAGCAAGAAATCATAGGAAGAGAAATAAGGAATAATAAGAGAAGGAGAGAGAGAGAGAGAGAGAGAGAGAGAGAGAGAGAGAGAGAGAGATGAGGTCGCTAGGTATCATAACAAGTCGTGACTCACTAAGTCACGAGAGTCATCCATGTCTAGTTCATTGCAGGTTGTTTTAGTGGAAGAAAACAATAGAGATCGAAGGAAGAAACTAGAAGAAGAAAAGGAACGAAAAGATAGGGAAGAAAATAAAAGAGAGGAAAGAGTCGCTACTAAGTCGATTCATCAAGTTGAATCACTAGCATACCGAAATCGTAGCAAAACCAAGGCTGAGTCAAGATTTATGCTTGTCATTCATTAGGTATGATTTCACATTTAGACCCCACAATTTCACATTAAAACCATATCAAGTCGCATCGAGTCACATAAGTCTAGCTGAGTTGAACTGAATCCAATTAGAGTTGAATCTAGATTTTGTTTCCGGCATTTCTCTAAACTATTATGCACCTATCCAAGTAGGTGATCCTTCCCAACTTTTGTAAATTCCATCTTTATACAAGTTCGCTATGTGTAGTTATATTGTTTATTTTCTCATATGATGACTAAAGTTGCATTGATTTCAGTTTATGCTTAATTTGTTGATTAAATTTTAAATTCTCGCCATGTGAGCTTATAGTAATCATAGAATTGATGTGGATATAAATGTACTTTTATTGACAAGTTTTACTTATGGAAAATCAATGATTGATTACTATGACCATTATATTGTGTTACTTTGTTCGCACATTGTATTTAGATGGAAAATGAAATTAGGATTACAGGTGCTCTGCCTTGGGTTGTTCCCTAAAAGGTTTAGCACAGATGCTCTACCTTAAGTTAATCCATAAAATGATCATCACATGTGCTCTTCCTTGGGTTAATCCTTAAAAAGATCAACACAAGTGCTTTGTCCCAGGTCATTCACTAAAAGTATCAGTATGGGTGCTCTGCCTTGGGTTATTCCCTAAAAGGATCAGCACGAGTACTCAGCCTTGGATCATTCCCTGAAAGGATCAACACAAGAGGTCTACCTTGGATCATTCCCAAAAATTATCAATCAAATGGGTGCTCTGCCCGAGATTATTTTTTTAAAAAAAATCATATAAGAAACTATTACTAAATTGATTTGTTATTCCTGTGTAATTACAAATGTCAAAGTATCTATGTGATTTAATATATCATTACATATGCTTTGATTTTTGTTTATAAATATGATATGTTGAGTTTATGTATGTATGAACCTGGAAATTCCAAATTTAGAAATGAAATGATCTCGATGGGTCATTCTACTCACCTCATTTAATTAACCATTTCAGGTGCTAAGTTGAAGTTCTTTGAGCTTGCATATCTTCCATTAGTGTTGTGAGTGTATTAAGCGTGGCTTGGTTTTCAATTATTGATGTAATGGAAAAGTTTTAATAGTTCATCCATGTAATAGGATGGTTTGATTTTCAGTTGTTATTATATAAGTAACCATAATATTTGATGAGTAAATATTACTTTGGATTTAGATTTAATTCATTAGAAGACTCCTATTTCATTCTCGTTTATAATTAAATATGGAATAATTGTGATTATTAACTTCACAGGCCTAGGATTTGGGTTTCAAGTGGCCTACTTGGGTACCTGGGTTTTGAGGCATCTCACATTGATGTATATGAAAATCAATATAAGGTTAGTTTTGTAAGTCGATCACCACTTTGTGATTTGCAGGATGATAGCTGTAAAGAGTGCAAATATACATGACATATATACATATACATACACACACAAAATCATATGTAACGTCTCAAAAAAATCCGTACAAAGACCCGAGTACCACCTCAGACAGAAATCACTCAAGACCAAATCCTTTAGAAATTACACGAAATTAACCAAGTGTTAAACTAGATTAGCTGTGAAATTAGCTTGAACCACTTTAAATACGAACTGCAAGACCCAAAACGAGTAGAACCGTTAACACTACACTACCTAAAAACATAGGAACCATCTCAAAACCCAGTTGCTCTCGAGAGCATCGTGAAACTTCATATCGGACCTGGACCGCGCGTCGAAAGTCCGATTCCCGCATATCTATACGGTTATGACCGCCTTACTGGGCTTGACGACATCTCGGAAATCAAGTCCTAATGATACCCAGAAACGCACAACTTGAGCCCGGAGCGAAGTGTATGGGAAACGCGAATACCTTTAGAAATTGAACTCAGATTTAAGTGATTTGGGTCGTTCGCTTGCGGGCCAAATCTAAGCTTTCAGACCATCAAAATCTGACCCAATTAAACCCTCGGATCGGGGAAATTTCCCAGCACAGGTCCATGTACTCGTAGCCTTGATCGAGCGACGATCACCGTTAAACTGAAACTGGTCCTCCGCGATCGATCTGTAAATCCAATCAGACCGAAACCTTAACTCGACCTAGATCCAATATTAGGGAGCTTAAGTCTGACCGCACACAGAAAATGGACCACTAGAAGTGCTCCGTTGGACTGAAACAACCACTATTTGGCTATAACCTAAGTAACCATGGCCCTAGGGCCATTCCCATCACTTTTGGGCCAATATAAGGGCCTTAAACCCTCTCACTCCCTTCACATATGAATTTGCAAACCCTAGGGAGAGAAGAGAAAAGAAAGAGAAGGAAAGAGAGAGAAAGTGAGGGAGAGAGTTGGAGTTTGTTGTAGGGATTCATCCCTGCCGCTCCACGGGCTGAATCAGCCTTTCTGAATCTCCATCCCAGCAATTTCGACCCCGTTCTCAGGTAAGAAATCCTAACCCTAACCTGCCCTAGAGATTCAAATAGGGTAAGGGATGAAATAACTAACCTATTTCATGTTATAGGTTGTCGCTATGCCGTAGACTAAGACTTAGTGCTCAAACTAAGTTGGCTACTCGTTTACCGGCGAAAGGTGCGGACTAAAAACGTTTAGGTTATGGTTTTCAAGGCTGTCAATGTCGGTTAATGATTTATAACTTACTTGGTTGCCATTTCACATGCTAAATACGTTGTTTCCTTCACTTTACAGATATATATGAACTATGTTGAATATATTGTATTTCATAGGTTTGTTGAAATGTTTGAATGGGTATGGAATTTGGATTCGTGTTTGCCATGATTATCCATCGTGGATATATGATTGGTCTATATGTGACAACTCCTTGTTGAAAGGATTTGCCCTAATACATGTTATGACCAACATACGTCATGTATGTTTAAGTGTATAGTCTAAGTGTTTGTTATAATGTTTGAATGAATATGGAATTATGATTTGTGCACGCCATGATTATTGGTTGCTAATGCATGATCGTTGCACTCGTGGTAACTCCTTGTGAAAGGATTCGCTACTATATGTGTTTTAACTAACATATTATGTGTATTTAATATGTGTAGTCTAAGTGTTTGATGAAATGCCTGGGGTGAGAAAATGCTTGATAAAATGTCTTTAATGAGGACGTTGAGATAGGATTCTCAATCCCCTTATCTAGGGTTACAGTTTCCTTTATGTAATCTATCTTATTACTATGTGATTTATGAATAAAATGCTCATGTATGCTAACATGTATTCTGTGTGTTCGTTAAAATGCTGAAATGAGATCTATATTTAAATGTGTTGTTACATGTTGTCTTGGCCATTACATGTGAATGTTATTGTTCTGGAGTGTGTTTGGGGTTACGTCGTAATCCGGGCAATCGGTAATGGTTAACGGTCGGTGGCCAAACTATTCTTGGCCACGACGGACGCGTTCGACAAACCCGAGTCATACGTCGTTTGAAGATAGTGGTTAGGCCACGCGGGATGCTTATGCATTCTATGTCGATTAAGTCTACGTGTGCTCGTACTAGTCGAGCTTGTCAAGTAACCCTATTGGCCCGATGTATGTTCACCATGATGGACGTTACTGCTTGAATCTAAGGTACCAAACTCACCAGTGGAAAGCCCGTTAACCTTAGTACCTCGATCCGCTAAGACTCATGAGCTGGACATGGTGGTATGGGACACTGTGGTTGAGCTGTCGACCTACGCTGGGGCGACGAGCCTCCCCGTAGTGACCAGTGACCAACCTAAACTCGTGAGCCGAAAACGGTGGTATGGGACACTGTATTCGAGCTGTCGGCCTACGACTAGGTGACGTGCCATTCGTAATGACCTCGAGCATACTCTGAGACTGCACCGAGGCAACAAGCCTTTCCGTAGCATCTAGAGTATAAGCTAGGCCTGCATTAAGGTGACACGCCCTTTGTAGCGACCTGGAACCGCAACATCATATGAGACTAGCTAGGACTGACGACCCTAGAATGGATCATTGTTTGGGAAATTATATAAGGGAGGTACCTTAGCTTCCCATTCCTGCTGTATGAAAAGGTCTAATAAGAACTCGGTAATCACGCTCATGCACAGCATTGCATGTGTCTTTGGCGTTGGTGTTGAGCACAGAGGAAGGGGTGCATGCCGCGACCGTAAGAGGAAGATCGCAGAGGGAGTGTAGGCGAGGGCATGCATCATTAATACATATCATCCTTGCATTAACCAGAGTACTTAGGGATGCTTGACTGTATTACTTTATCATTACTGCTTGACTGAATTGATAACATGTTAACCTTTGCTTTATAGCTTTACTGAGTTGATCACTCACTCCCATGTTCTGGGACGGTGTTTTAAACACCAACCAGACTCTGTCTTAGTTGCAAATGGCGACGCGACGTATGAGGCAGAGCCTGACTTCTACAACGACGAGGAGTTCTCCTACATGCAGTTATCAAGCGGGTTTACTTAGACCGTCCTGATCGACGGGGGTTACAAGGCTTATTATTTATAGTTGGACTATCTTTGATATTTTGTATTTTGAACTAATACATATAATTATTTGACCTGGCAATGTATTCATACTTTGGAGACCGGCAATGGTCTATACGTTCCATATATGCTTATATACATCCCTCAGTCTTCCGCTTGCGTTATTTGACTGCCTCTAGAGTATGATATACTGATTTGGTATAATCTCACTCATGTTTAATGCACTAATATAGACAACATTCAATCTTCATCATATATGTTGCATAAGTGATGTTTTGGAACTCGGGAGTTGGGCTCCTGCTCGACCCCCGATTTTCAGGGTGTTACAAGTTAGTATCAGAGTATGATTTGGATTAAACTGAACCTGGGTTATGGTCACACGATGCCCACTGACATACTTTGACTTAGGAGGGTGCGATAGAACGATGAAACAGTTGTACGATTTCCAGTTTCGTCGAACGTCGGATTGGGCCGAAACTGACCTTCGTAGTTCACTCCATAGGCCCCGTGGATCGTGTAAGACGATCCAAATCTCTTCTTAGTCCGTCCATCGACGAGTTTAGATACCGATTCAGTCAATCCCACAAGCAAAATACGCCAAAGCGTGAATATTTGCAAGTGGGAGTACGAATGTGCAACGAACCATTGCGGGGGGCCATACCGTTACTTAAAATGGGATCTGAGGTGGGTCTCATGACTTTTCAGCACCCGGGGGGTGTGAACCCCACCCCCTTGTAGACCCATCGCCGGCGAGGCAGATGCCCGGCGGGGCTGAAAGCCCCGCCCAGCCAGGCAGCGCCCAGGCAGGGGCCCCCGCCAGCAGACCGATCATGTGAGCCCCCACGCACTTGTGGACCTCCCCTCCCACTCTAAAAACCCTCATTTGGGTCGTTTTTTATAAAAAGCCAACCCCCTTTACTCCATATTCTCTCCCAAACCTCTCAAATCCTTCTTCCTCTCTAATCCATTACACCAACCCACCTTCCAAGCTTCGAATCTCCTTCTCCCTCATCACAACTCTCCCATTTGTCATTCCAAGTGCTTCAAACCCTACTACCGCTTTCAATTTCCTTCAAATCTCCTTCCATACCTCTAGAACACCTCCTTTTCCCCCATTTTTTTACATCATTTCCCTCCTTCGTTCCCATTTGAGAACACAAACCCCTTTGTGTTTCTCAAAACTCTAATACCCACCAACCCATCTTGTTTTCATGGCTTTCTTTGCGGTGGTCACCTCCATCTTCTCCATCTCTACACTCTTGTCTCTCATGACGAGGAAAAGTATGGCCCCGGATGAGGCCGGGCAGAGCCGACTACGCCGTCCTACGAGGAGGGCGGACGCCGAGGCAAGTACTAGTGCAGGGCAAGAACGGAGGTCCAAGCGGAACCTCGATCCTCGGATTTCGTTGGAGAGATCCCTGCTACCGAACATCGGCCTTGGCAAGTTCCGCAACCGCAAGGTCGTGTTTGAAGTGCACATCGATAAGAAGTTATTTGTGACGTACCCAGTCATCAACTTTCTCGCGGATAATGGGTGGGGTCCCATATTCGAGGTAAAGGAGCCTGCAAGTGAGAACACTGTACGCACCTTCTACGCCCTCATTTGGAACCCGCTGTTGAAGCCTCTCCAGTTTTTCATCCCATTGGGAAGGCAGGAGATTACGATTAGTGTGGATGAGATTACTCGTGTCATGGGTATCGAGAAGGGATCGGTGCATGTTAGCGAGGGGGATTGCGCTAGTGAACGGGAGAAGAGACTCCGCACGCGATTCCTTTGTGGCCAGGTCGAGCATTGGAGGCGAGGGACTGACCTCGCTTCATCCAAGATAACAGACGACTTCTGTCTGCTCCATAACATATGCACATTTAACGTGTATCCCCGAGCAAGAAACCGCACCGAGTGCACGAGGTTCATGGTGGACTTCCTGTTTTGAGTTGGAAAGGGAGACAAAGTGTGTCTGCCCACTCTCGTCCTGTCATAGATAGTCAAAGTGGCAAGGTCCAATAGGGAAAACACCGCGCTGCCATTCGGCCGACTGGTTTGCAAGATCGCCCGCCGATACAGCTTCTGACCCATATGGATGACGTCGCCCCAAACCATGTTATCAGTGTAAGCACGCTTGACAGCATGGGGATTGGCGAAAGGCAACCCTGAGCCCGCCTTGGGGGGCAGAGTGACGATACAGAAGAAGAGAGTGTTGATGTCGAAGAGAAAAGTGATGAGATCGAAGGGAACGAAGGTGAGGAAAACGGTGGTGATGAAGGAGGGAGTGGTGAGGAAGGCAGTGAAAATGAGAGCGGTGGTGGGGAGGAAGGACAGGCAAGGGAAGAAGAGGAGGCACAAGAGCCGGATGAGGCACCTCCTGCCACACAGGTGCCTGATATGGATCGGACTACTTTAGAAGCCCGCTGGGCTCGAATTGAGGAGAGCTAAGCTGCCCTGCGACAGGAGGTCGGACAGGTCCGGGCCGAACTTGGACAGGCCCGAGCCAAGCTTGATGAGACCGAGGCCTTCGTGAAACGAAAATTCAAGAAGGTGTCTCGCACCTTGAGGGCCATCTTATGTTGTCTGCAGGACAAGGGTGCACCTCCCCTATCGCCAGATTCTGACAACTAGTCGTACATATGATCATCTTTTAGTTTTGCTTGGTTGCTTGTTTCCTTGTTTCCATGAATAGCCTTGGTAGGCTTAGTTTGTGGTAGAGTAGTTTGTGGGTTTTAATATGTGGATGACCTATGTAATGCTGCATCTCATGTATTGTGACAATTTTGTTAAATGAAATGCATGAAGTTTCTTTGAGCTGTAAAGTGAATGTTGTGTAGTTGGATTGTGTGCGGTATGCTAAATCTCACAGGTTGCACCCTATGTTGTATTTAGGGAATGCCACCTAAGAGTACGCGGACCTCGGCACGTCTCTCACTAGGCGAGTCATTTGACGGGGCATCTCCCCTAAGTGATAGCCATACGGACCCCAGCTTGGGTCCGATTCAGGACACCATTCCGGATTCTCAGCCGGCCACTGGCTCCACCGCTGGGCTGACACCTATGACACCGCCCGTGGCACCACCTGTAGTATCACTTGTTACACCATCGGATCCTGAGCAGAACTGTGCATCTACCTCGACACCCCCATACCACAGTCTGCTCCGCCTCCTGATAGGCTGAAGCAAATGATGTGTTGATGCAGCAGCAATAGATACAGCAGCAATTTCTGACTACCATTGCAGAGGTCTTTGCCCAGAATATGGGTGTGACTCCACCTGCATCACCTATGCGCCCTGCTGGGAACACGAGTGACAGCGGCACATTCGAGCGATTCCAGCGCTTGTGGCCTTCTACTTTCTCGGGTACTCGCAGACCCAAGTAGGCCGAGTATTGGCTTGACCGCATCTCCAAAATGCAGAAGCCACTGCACTGCACTGAGGCAGAGCAAGTTGAGCTAGTCACTTTCATGTTTGAGAAGGAAGCTAGTTTATGGTGGACAGTGTCCTTCAGACTATTGTCGTTGGATACGTATGGACGTGGGCAGCTTTTGAGACCCGCTTCCATGAGAAGGAGATTGAGTTCCTTCACCTCCGACAAGGAGGGATGACAGTGGCAGAGTATGAGAACCGGTTCGCAGAGCTGGCTAGGTATGCTCCTCTGATACTTGCCGATGAGCCGATGAGGATGCGGCGATTTTCTAAGGGTCTGCGACCCAAGATCAGCTCAAAGATGTGTTGTACTAGCATACCCACTTATGCTGAGCTAGTACACATGTCCTTGCAAGTGGAGCAGGACGGGGATAGGTTATCCCGCACTCACGTGCCTATGGTTCCTAGGCCGCGACTAAACATGCCGAGCAGGCCATTCCTTGGTAAGAGGCGGTGTACAAATTCATCTTCTAGGTTTGCGGCTCCGCCGGTTCAGCTGCGACGGGAAGATTTGTGGTGTAGCTATTGCAAGAGGTCGGGCCACACAGAGGTGAATTGTTTCACCAGGATGAGGGATAGCGGGTTCTCACCGCCTTAGAGGATCAACCGCCCGATGCCTCAGGCTATTTCCGCTCCACCTCTACGGACAGCACCTGCACACCCCTCCTTCCGACCGTCGGCACCTCGCTTTAGGCTGCCTCAACGGCCTATGGTACCGCAGCCGAACAGTTCGCAACAGGCTCGAGTACACGCGCTTGTAGCTGAAGCGCCTGAGACATCAATTACAACCCCAATGGCTTTTGAAGTCACGACTCACATTCAAGGTACACCCGTTTTCTTGTTGGTGGACACCAGGTCCACTATCTCGTTCATATCATGCACAGCAGTTAAGTGACTGGGGTTGGGTACTGCTCCCACGAAGGGAATGAGGATCCTTATAGCGACTTTTTCAGACATTAACAGAACTTGTGAGGGTTGCTTGATAAACTTAGGAAGCAGGACGGTACTTGTGGATCTGATCGTTGCCCCCACTATACCACTACGACGTTATCCTCGGTATGGATTGGCTCACCGAGATGAAGGCAGAAATTGATTGCGATACCCGGGTAGTGACAGCCTACGGACCTGAGGGCACGGTCTTTACTTTTCCAGTGCAAGTCAGTTGGCCTGGGCGTGTTAGCTGTTATGCCACCTTGTTAGAGAATGTTGATGGTCTGACACTTGAGGGCACGCCAGTAGTTCGGGATTTTGAGGACGTGTTCAGGACGATTCCTGGACTACCTCCTCAGCGCGAGATCTATTTCACCATTGATCTTGTGCCTGGTATGACACCCATTTCATTACCCACATATCGTATGCCTCCATGTGAGATGGAGGAATTGAGGACACAGATTTACAGCTTGTTGGATGAGGGCTTCATATTGAAAAGGTCAAGCTATATGTCTTAGAGGGGATGAATAAGACTGTGTCAAACTAAAATTTAACAGCGGAATTGAAATACGATAGCCTTATAAAAATAAAGAACAGTACTTTAAATAAATCAAAGAACTGAAATGTAAAGCAATCTTAAATAAAGAGCTTCATACTAACGTTGTTCTAAGGACAACCTTTGCACCATAAAAACCAAGGGTTTATGGCAGGACAACCTTACTAGAACAAATTGAATATCAAAACTCAAACAGAAAGGAAATGAAGGAAATAGCAAGAAATAAATTCTAAACTATTACAACATTCCCCACTTTGCTTGAAATGTAAATATTACAACATTCACATCCACATATACATTCCACAAATTTGAATGATTAAAGATATAAAAATATAAAAGAGCATTCAAATCACAAAACACAAACACACACGATATATATGTTCGCCTGTGTGTTCACCAACTGTTAAACAACAGTCATACAGCTTGCTACTCCACCACTCCTAATATCCTCACACAGGGGATATCAGCGTTCACTATCAAAATAGGTTTCACAGGTTCACCTAAAACCTTCACAATTGTGTCTTTTTAACATGGGCTTACACAATCTAAAAAACCCACACTTTCTGAGTTTTCTGGCTCTCCTCAGATAACCAACACAATGAGATTTTTTTGACGAATCTCAAATAAAACCAAAATAAAGGAATTTACAATAAATGTAAAAATACCTGGATTTCTCCTTTTGTAGCAGCCCGGTAGAACCAATCAGAGTAGAAGTTCGAATCAACGTTCAATGTCTAATACTCACTTAAGAAATAGTTCTAGGTTCTAATTGATTTTAAATTAAACCAAATTGGGCGTAGCTCTATTTGAATTTGATTCCAATGAAGAAGGAATACAGTAATTCCACTTTTTTAAATAGGATTGGAATATAAGAATAAAATCAAATATAAATAAGCTAACAAAAGAATATTAAATATGCACAGCGTAGCTAAAAATGAACACAACTTATCTTAGAGTGAAGGCTTGAATTTTCTCAAATTAATTAATGAAAAACTCTGAAATTCGTGTTCAATTTATAGAAGCAAAGATCACGTCTACGACTGGTCTTAGGAACCCTTCGACTGGTCGTAGCACCAACGGCATTTTGAAATTTTAAGCGCGATCTAAAAAATCCATTCTACGACTGGTCTTAGGATTCTACGACTGGTCGTAGCTACCCAGGACTAGTCGTAGGTAACCAGAATTGGTTGCTAGATTTTGAGTCGTAGTTCTAGAACTGGTCGAAGGACGAGTCGTGACATCCCTACGACCGGTCGAACAGTCTCCAAGACTGGTCGTAGAATAACCAAAAAAATTTTGAAATATTAAAACAACTTAGGACTGGTCGTGGAATTTCTTGGACTGGTCGAACCAGGTCTAGGACTAGTCGAACAAGGTCCAGAACTAGTCAGAACTAGTCTTAGAACAGACCAACTTCTTGTAAAAAGATTCATCTTGAATTATGTATACAAAATGACCTACCCTAAGGTCAAACTAAGGTCTATCATACCTGGGACATGAAGTATGAACATTGAACTTCATTCTTTCAGATGATGGTTAATCTTTGAAGGTTGAGATCTCTACTTGATGTAGCTTGATCTTGAGATCTTCTACAGCTTGAATTTAAACTTCAACTTGAGTTGCACTTGAATCTTGAAATGCACTTGAATCTTTGAACAAACACTTCTTATCGATGTAGCTCTGAACATTGATGCATATAGAAGAGGACAAAGTATATAACCTTGCATTCCTTGGAGCAGAGCACCGTACATGTCTTGAACCATTGTGATGTCATCTTGAATTTTATATATATATATATATATATCAACATACAAGCACAAGACACATAGATAAAGGTTTTGGCACCACAAGATGTTTTAGCACCACAAAATTTGACAATCAAATGAGCATAAGACCATAGCACTTACAATCTCCCCCTTTGTCAAATTTGTGACAAAACATACTCCAATAAGAGAAGCACAATATGCACATTAACGAATCATGCACCAGTTATATAAAGCAGTTATCAATAAGTAACACAACTCATTATTTATATACTCCCCCTGAGTAGCAGCACATATCCAAAAAAATAACTAAATATAACTACTCATATCCACATAAGCAAACCTTCTCCCCCTTTTTGTCATAATATGACAAAGGAAGCAACAAAGTTAAGGATAAATATTGGAGGAATAGATGAAGTAACTCGACAATATATAAGAAAGTAAACAATTACAATCCAGTTATGTGTACAACTTAAAAGTCATCAAACCAAATAAAGAGCACAATCCAACAAAAGTAAGAAAGATATTACATACTAAGGATGAAAATACTCAATCGGATCCTGAAGAAGGAGCAGGAATGGTAGGATCAAGATTATGCATTCCCTTGTTCAAGCGCCTAAGATATTTGCGCATATATTTAAACTGAAGGTCATGAGCAATATTCATATTCTCTACCTTCTCTTCTAAAGCGCGAAAATGAGCATCAAACTCAGATGACTCAAAGTCCGGATCATTTCCAGAATCTGATTCAAGTTCATCAAAAATATCATTCATATCCACATTGTCAGGAGGAAGATCATCAGCTTCTTCATCCCCAACCTCAGCTCTACCAACATCAACTTGGCCACGAGCCAATTCCAATTTCATTTTGTTAATATTCGAATTGTTAAAAATAAGATGATGGATGGGAGATTCTCCAACAGGCATAGCCACAAGCATGGGAGTAGCTAAAACAGTCAAGAGAGAGGCAAAAGGAATATCACTATGACCTGGATGGAGACGAGAATGAATAATGGAATGACATATCAAGGAAGGAAGATAAATTTTAGAACCAGAAATGACAGAGTGCAAAACACGAACCATAAAGGCAGTTAATTCTGTCTTATTACCAGAACGAGGATACAAGTTAGAAATAAAAATCCTGTGAAGTACTCTATATTTGGGTAACAAGTACCTTGCGGGAAGCGCATTTCCTTTATGAGTCCATTGCACATTCAGATTATACAAATCTCTGGTTAGCATATGTTTTTCAGATTCTGAGAGTTTTTCAGCTAAAGTATGAATAGGAATACCCTCCTCATTAACAGGTATATCCATTAATCCTGCAATCAGATGGTGGTCAACTTCAAATAGACCTTCTCTAGTATCAATTTTAAAAGTTAATTTCTCAAAAGAGAACTCTGAGATACATGCAAACATGGCCTGTGCAATAGATTGGTATGCAGGCCCACCCCAATGTAAAATGTTATCCCATCCTACAACTTGGAGTAGAGATAGAATACTACAAGGAGCAATATGTTCAATACAGACAGACCGTTCAACAATGACATTGCGCATATGCAAATCCCGTACATCGGAGGGATCATCCTCAGGTGAACGAAGATAGCGCATAGAGAGAGGAGCTGATCTAGAAGAAGATGGACCACGGGAAGTTTTCTTTTCCCTCTAGCATCCATTATCAATATAAAAATCAAAGGTTCAAGTAGATACTAAAGATATGAAAAGGGGTTTTGCTAGATTAGATTTTTCAAGAAAAAGCCCCAAAATGTTAAGGAAACTCAAAATAGATTACTCCAAGAGTGAAAAATGAAGTAATAGAAACTAGAATCTACGAGAGAAATACAAATGATGCACTAACCATGAAGATCTAGGAAGGTGGGTATGACTAGTCGTGCCTTGGCTCGTTGGAAAGGAAAAAGAAAGTGAAGAAGATGAGATTTTCCCCAAATTTAAAAGATTCCAACGCGCTACATGACTGGTCGAGGACCATTTTCGACCGGTCGTACCACGACTGGTCGAGCACATCCTCGACTGGTCGTGAAAACACAAAAACATGCATTTTTCATAAAAATTTGAAATTTAAACAAATAAATTATCAAATATATATACACTATGATATGCATGAATAATCAATTTAAAATACACATACCGAGATCAAATTTCAATTTATTAAACCTGCTTTTGTCGAGCGGTTTAGTGAAAATGTCGGCAAGTTGAGTCTCGGTTGGTATATATTCCAAGGATATTATTTTATCTTCCACTAATTCACGAATATAGTGATACCTAATATCAATGTGCTTGGTACGTGAATGCTGGATTGAGTTTTTTGATATATTTATAGCACTGGAATTATCACAATATGATATCATTGATTCCTGTGCAATTCCATAATCGATTAACATACATTTCATCCAAAAAAGCTGAGTACATGCATTTCCAGCTGCAATGTATTCAGCCTCAGCAGTTGAGAGCGAAATAGAACTTTGCTTCTTGCTAAACCAAGAAACCAAATAATTTCCAATATAAAAACAACCACCACTGGTTGATTTTCTATCATCAATATTTCCAGCCCAATCAGCATCTGATGTAACACCCCGTGTTTTCAGGACCCGAGTACATGACCTGTTTCCCAAAAACCCGAGTGTTAACCTTAAAGGACGGTCAAATTCGAGTATACATTTTTTTTTCAACTATCAGAGTAAGCAGATGAGCGTAGTATGGACAAATCAAGTTATAAAGAAAAGTTTGCATTATCATTTGAATATATAAGAGCTGCCCATAATGACTTATACAAACCAATGTCCCCATTCTTACGAATACAAATGAAATAATATTACATGTGAAACAAGGTAAACTGCAACAATCTTAATTGTGAAATCCTATAGCAGCCCTTGGCAAATAGAATCATGCACCCTTGTCAACCATAGCCTACTCCTCACCAATATAAAGGGCCACCTGTACTACCTGTACGGTTGTGTATTTGATGGATGAGTGGCCAGCTCAGTGTGAATTCCCCTCAAGATTACACATCGCCACCTTAGCAAACATAGTTTAAAGTAAAAAAAAACAATAATCCAAAACAGGCGACATGCAATCTTATTAGATGCATGGATACATGAATGCACTTCGGCCTGGGGATGCACATCCAGCCGGACTTGGGCTCGTCGCCCATGTAATCTTCGACCTGGGAATGATCATCCAGTTGGACAGGGGTCGATAGTCGATGGTCTGGGAGCTAGCGAAATGATACCCCAACAACTCTGGACACGTGCTACAGCATCCAGAATTAACCATCCGTCATTACCAATATGCTATGATGCATGATTAGTCAGCCATTATTAGTCCGATTACAATCAGTCAATTTAAGCAACTCAATAGTCACTACGGGGAGCTCAGAGCTCAGCATAGGCCGACGCTCGGGCATAGTGTCCCATTACCACCATTCTTGACTCATGAGATTCCTCCACCTTGGGATGTTCTAATAGGGTACCTTGATTAAAATGACACCAGTCCAAGGTCCATGTTTCGCACACATTTGTCTAAGTGCATCCCAAGTGCGGCTTGCATACAATCATGGGATCCTCCATGTGCAGCATCAAAAGGTTATGTATAGAGGCAAGTCATGACAACATATGACTTCAACTAAGGCATGTAAGGAAACATCATAAGTTAACAAATACTGAGGAAATACTACCAAATCATGTGAATAGTGATCATTGTCCAAGGATTATCTAACATGTGAGCTTATCAAAATGTGAAAGCAAGTATTGCAGTAACGGTAATCTAGTGCAAACTAGGTTTAGCTAATTAAGAAATGGAAAGCACAAGGGGAAAGTCATCACTTGTATGGTAGTGTTCTTGAACTTGGTCTGAGCCTCCTTGTGGTCTCGGATTACTCAGGTAATTTCCTAAAAGTTACAGTTTATGTTTGTCAGGTATTTCCATGTTTGTCAGGTATTTCCACGGCTTGGATTAACAGATGTATCATAGTACGGTTTCATGGATGGTGTAACACATCATGAGATGGAATTTACCGTACAGATGGACAGTTTGGATGAACCTCGTATACGGTGGAGTCCATATGTGACCAACGTGGGGAGCGTCTAATGGTTCAAATGGTACTAAACACCACCTATGTTGGTACACACATGCCATGTTAGTCACCCTGCATTGACATCAAGATTTCTAGTGCTGAAATGGGGATCTCCAACAGTTCACAACAAGTGGGACGGCTTGGATATGGATAAACTTATCAAGGTGGCCCAGCATTTGAAGAGTTCCCACGCTCAGATGGACTGGATCAGTCTTAAATACATCCGAGGTGGGGGCCCATTTGCTGATTTAATAGGTGGGAGGCTTGAATTGCAGCAGAACTTGTGGTGGGCACCCGTTGTCAGATTTGTTTTGGACGGTGTAGGTGGGACTTTATTAATGTGGGTTCCACACAGGGCCACCCACACGTGTCTAGCATATGTAAATATTATATTAACATCTTATGCACCTAAGATATATTAAAGTATTATTTCATGTATCTGAGTATTTAAATATTACATATATCACATTCATCTGATGTTTAAATAGCATGTATAACACATGCATTTGATATTTCTTTTTTAGCGTGATATCAGCGTGGGTCCCACATGGGCTCACCACGAGCATATGTTATAAAAGGCCCAGTGTTGGAGATCATGATGAACGGTCAAGATGTGCCTCACGTTGCTTGATGGATCCCATACGTTAAAGGTATATGATATAAATTAAGGTTTGCCTGCATGCACAGGTGTACATATGTGCATACAGATACTTTTTCCTTTGTATATATTATATTATATCTATAGATATATGTATTCAAACATCCATCACTGGACTCTCATGAATGGATGGACGGTCAAGGTGATATGAGTGAGGTCCATGTGTTTTTGAAGTGGATGGACGTCAGGGTGATTTGAGTGGGTCCATGTGCTTTTGAAATATGGATGGACGGTCAAGATGATTTGAGTGGGTCCATGTGTTTTTGAAATGGATGAGATATACCTGCTAGTGGAGCCCATCCCACGTGGATGTGGGGCCCACATGTAATACCTCATACACGTACTGGAGGTACTCTAGTCATGCATGGTTGCATATAGCATTTTATCCTCATGCATGCAACGTCTACATGAGGCATGCTTTCCTACGCACCTATGCACGTGTACACCTTTCCACACGTGCCATAGATGTCGAATCCGAATAGTCCATAAGATGCGGAATCCCATGAAATATTAGGTGGTGAATTTCCACCCTGATCTAAGACTCTGGTGGGCCATAGTAAAGAAAATTTCAAATCAAGGGAAGAAACTGTTTGCATCTTTATGGCCCACCAAGGTTTTGGTTCAAAGTAAAATTTGGTACCAGGGGATTTTATGAGGTTCTACTTCAAGTGAACCGTTCAGATTTTTGATAATCATCAGATATGGTGAGTTTTCAAACGTTCGTGGGTAGCCTGTGCGAACTAGCTCCCCACCACGTCATAGGTGCTTTCCTTATCTTTTTTTTTCTCTCTCTCTCTCTCTTTTTTTCTTTTTTCTTTTCTTTAGTGGTGTATAGGGCCCGGAGGAAATAGACGGATGGCCCTGGTCGAGTTTTACCATCAAAGTGGGGTCCACTTACATGACCCATTGTTCCTGTAGAGTGGGGTCCACTTGCTGACGCAGGGTGTGGTCCACCTACACACGTGCAGAGCCCAAACTTGGGGCGCTTAACTAGTTTTGGGTGAGGCCCACCTGCATTTGTGCAGGGCCCACCTGCATTTAGTGAGGCCCAAATCTGCTTCTTCCTTAACTGTGGCATGCACAGGCTCCTCCTGTAGTGCACATTTTTGCAGCTGCTTCCAGTCCCTCTTTCGGCTCAAATACAACACTCTCCTAGGATGTTTTCCAACCCATCTCAGGGCACAACGGAGGTATGGTGGCAGCCATTACTTGTGGCCAAAAAAATTAGCCGAAACAGGACGTTTTTCATCCCGTTTCCGGACCATTTTCAGTCCGATCCCAGGGGCGTGATGTAGCTCAAACAGGGCCATTCGTAGGCCGAGCTTGGGCTGATTCTCAGCCTTATGCTGAGGTCATTTGCAAGCCATCGTTTATCTTAAGTGAGGTATACCCTTAGGCCATGTTTTGGCCTCAAACAGAGCTCGACTAAAGGCCGTATTCGGCCTCAGCAGTAAGCTGATTTATTTATTTTTTTTAGCATAAGAAAAATGAAGAAGAAGAAGAAGGAAATGGTACGGTGTTACCTGGCCGGACAGAGATGCTCACGACCCTCTGTTTCACTCCTTTCTCTTCCTTTTCTTCTCCTCACTTTTCTCTTTCTTTTTCTTTCTTTCCTTCACTCGGTAGGTGCGACTATGGTCCCGCACTGACTCAACTCAGTCCTGGTCTTTCTTGGACTGAGTTGGGGCAGTGCGCTCCAAGCTCACCAAAGCGCCACTCTTCCTCTCTGCACTCCCTCTCTCTGTGTGTGGAGTTTAAGAGAGTTGAGCTTCTCCTTATATAGGCAGGGAGAGGAGAGGCTGACGGTAGGCAAAATCCTCCACGCTCATTAGTTGGGAGTGTAGGACGGTCGAGATGAAGCCGTGTGATCTCATCGAATGGCTAGGATGGTGCCAGACAAGGAAATGATGACCATCAGTCTCACCCGACCGTTTCTGGTTGAGAGGAGACCTTGGCAGCTAGCGTGCAAGCGCTCTGGCGGCTGAAATCTTGTGGATAATCGGCACGCTAGCGTGCCTTATAAGTTCCGCATTGAATGTTAGCCATGCTCAAAGGGCTTGGATGGTTGGGATTGATCTTCACTGTTTCAATGCATGAGTCTAAGATCTTATACTATTTTGTTCAGTGGACCACGTGATTAAAATGGACGGTTTGGATCGTCCAGAAAGTGGCTATGGTGGCCCACTTTAAAGCTCAAATGCCAATGTTTTCAAATAAGGTGTTGGCAGGAATGGTTTTGAGAATTTTGTATTTGAGTTCGGTCAATCACTGTTTGCCCACAGGTGGCCGTCCAGCACTCATCGTGTACTAGTGTTTAGGGTGTACATGCACCTAGCTTTGGGGGCTCATCACGACTCTAGTGCCTGATCCACCCCATTCAACTGTCTTGGGGACTGGTCATAAGGGTCCCGGCCCAATTTGGGGCGGGGCCGAGGCCCAGGTGGGGCCCACCACTTGATTTGGGTTACATTTATGGATTCCCGCTAATCTCATGGTTGGATCGGCTCGAAACTGAACGTCAATGGTTCAAAAGGTCCAAAAATTTATCTAGATAACTGGGACACCAGTTCTATAAATTTAAGACACTAAATGATACTTTTAGAATGATTTTAACACCTATTATTATTTTTTTATTATTATTATTATTGTTACTATTATTATTATTATTATTATTATTATTATTATTATTATATTTTCAATTGTCAATTATTCATATTAAATTCTCATGGTTCTCTCTTTTGGAGATGTTTTGTATGTTTTTCAGGGAGAGATTATTTATGGAGATAATTATTTATTTGTATATATATATATATACACACACCACACACCACCATTATATGTATATTTTTAAATTATTCACGTGGGTCATAGCTCGATTAGGGTCGTTTACTCTTTCATTCAGTCTCCTATAAGTATTTGTCTATAAGGATTAAATCATTCGGGCTTGTAAGTGGGCCAAAATACATGGGTTTTTTTTTTTAACGTTTAGTTATCAATTTGTTTAAATCAATGGTGGGATGTGAGATATTGGCATTCTGACTATTGACACTAAGTAATGGGTTGTGACTTATCAAATGATAGTGAACAGTGCATGCTACTTGTATCTTCATATAAATACGTTAATCTAGATTATAATAGTAACACCTGAGTACTGGAAAGTACAGGGTGTTACATCTGAGTACCCAGCCAATTGAACACTAGTATCAAATGGATACCAGAGACTCATTCTAGCAGAACTTGCGAAATATCGCATAATCCGCTTCACAGCAGATAAATGTGACTCTTTAGGATCAGACTGATATCTAGCGCAAATCCCAACACTTAAAGCAATATCAGGTCTACTAGCAGCTAAGTAAAGTAGACTACCAATCATACTACGATATAATTTAGGATTTATATTTTTACCTGTAGAGTCCTTTGAGAGTCTTAAAGTTGTACTCATAGGAGTATCAAAATTCTTACCATTCTCAAATCCAAACTTTTTTATTAAGTTCAGAGCATATTTTGTTTGAGAAATGAAAATACCATCTGGTTGTTGTTTTACTTGCAACCCAAGGAAATAATTTAATTCCCCAACCATGCCCATTTCGAACTTAGATTTTATTAAATCTGCAAACTCAACAGTCATGTTAGTACAAGTTGATCCATAAATAATATCATCAACATAGATCTGAACCATTAAGATATCATCGTTATGTTTCTTGACAAAAAGCGTCTTATCGACACTGCCCATTTGAAAATTATGACTTAGTAAAAACTTAGTCAATTTTTCGTACCATGCCCTGGGAGCTTGTTTTAGGCCATATAGAGTTTTTTTAAGATAGTATACATGATAAGTAAACTTAGGGTCTTCAAACCCTGTAGGTTGTTCAACATATACTTCTTCATGCAAATCACCATTCAAAAAGACACACTTTACATCCATTTGATAAATTTTAAACTTTCTAAAGCATGCAATGGATATAAAAAGTCTAATTGATTCAAGACGAGCAACTGGGGCAAAGGTTTCATCGTAATCAATGCCTTCTATTTGAGTGTACCCTTGTACAACCAGTCTTTCCTTGTTTCGAATTATATTACCAAGTTCATCAGACTTATTTTTTAAAATCCACTTAGTTCCTATAATATGTTTATCTTTAGGTCTAGGAACAAGATACCAGACATCATTTCGAACAAACTGATTAAGTTCTTCCTGCATAGCTACTATCCAGTTTTCATCAGAAAGAGCTTCTTTTACATTTACCAGTTCAACTTGGGATGTAAAGCACACGTAATTACATATGTCTTCTAGTTGTCTACGAGTGCGCACACCAGTGAGAGGGTTTTCAAGAATTTGACCGGTTGGATGATCTTTAACAGTCCTTAATTCAAAATTGTTTTGACTTGATGAGGTATCAGGTTTGTCAATTAGAAGAACTTCATCATTATCTGAACTTGGGGCAGGTGTATTCAAATGATCGTCTATGACCACATTAAATGATTATTGAATAACACTAGCCCTTTTGTTCAGTACACGATATGCGCAACTGTTTAAAGAGTATCCTAAAAAGATTCCTTCGTCACTCTTTGTATCAAACTTCCCCAGATTTTCACAGTCACACAAAATATACACTTGCTACCAAAAACTCGAAAGTATTTGACAGTAGGCTTTTTATCGAACCACATTTCATAAGCGGTTTTCTTGTTAGATATATATATATAAACCCGATTAATAACATAGTAGGCAGTATTCACTGCTTCAACCCAAAGATTTTTAGAGAGCTTCATACTATTCAACATTACAGTTTCCATTTCTTGAAGCACTCTATTTTTCCTTTCCACAATTCCATTCTGTTGAGGAGTTTTTGGGTGCAAAGAATTCATGCAATATTCCCTGATCATTACAGAATTTCTCAAAACTGCTATTCTCGAACTTAGATCCATGATCACTACGGATCTTACAAACTTGAGAACCTTTTTCAATTTGGATCCGTTTAAGAATCATTTTAACTTCATCAAGGTTTCTGATTTATCCCTTAAGAAGGCTACCCAAGTGAATCTAGAAAAATCATCCACGATTATCAAGATGTATTTTTTGCCACCTTGACTCTTCATCCTAGTAGGTCCTATAAGATCTATATGGAGAAGCTTGAGTGGTCTTGATGTGGCATTGGAGTTCACCTTTTCGTGAGAGCTCCTTGTTTGCTTGTCATACTGGCATTCACCACATATCTTGTCTATATTTTGTAATTTAGGTAGACCTCTTATTAGTTCTCCCTTGCTCAATCTGTATAAATTATGGTAGTGTACATGTCCAAGGCATTTATGCCATAATTCTGTTTCATCGATATGGACTATGTAGCACGATTGATTAGATGAGCTACCATCGCTTACAATATAGCAGTTTTCAGAAGTCCTGCGACCAATTAATATTACAGAAGCCTTCTTGTTCAAGATTTTACGACCTTTATTAGAAAATTTCACTCTATGATTGTTATCGCATATTTGAGATATGCTTAACAAGTTGTATTTTAGCCCCTCAACATATAAAACATTCTTAAATAAGGAAAGGTTATAGAGTTGAACCGTACCTTGGCCAATAATCTTGCAGTTGTTACCATCACCAAATGTGACTGACCCATCAGTCATATCTTTAAGATCGGTGAATAAAGCCTTATCGCTTGTCATATGTCTTGAGCATCCACTATCTAAGTACCACTTCAAATGGCTTGTAGCTTTGAAAGCAGTGTGGGCAACCAAGCAAGTAACTTTAGAAACTCATTTCATTACTGTTTTGGGTTTAGGAGTATATTTGGTCTTCTTGTATTTGTAATTTTTGTACGAGTGACCCACTAAGTTAGATTTTAAGAGCTTCTTAAGCAAATCAACTATTTTTTCAGCTAAAAAGTTTTGGTTTTGACTTTTGTAATTGATATGGTTACTTCTGGTTTTGAAAGATTGAAAAGTTTTAACATTTTTAGAAAACTTTTGACTTGAACTTTTCTCTTTTGAGTTAAAGGATTCTCCTTTTACAAACTTTGAAGGAGTATTCTTCTGTTTAGGAGGAATATTTTTGTCATAACCCAAACCGGATCGGTCGCCACATTTTCTTGATCCAATTAAAAGTTTTTCTAATTTTGGATCACCTTGGGCATACCTCCATGTATCCTTTAAACTCAAAAGGGAAGATACTTCAAGTTTAAGTTTATCATTTTCAGATTTCAGATTTTCAATAAGGGTGATTTTGATATCTAGATCACATTTGCATTTTTCAAAACAATCTGAAAGATGAGATTTTTCTAAAACAAGAGACTCAAATCTTTCTCTAAGCCCTGAAAACCTTTCTTTTTGAAGTTTTAGTTTTATGGCAATTTTACAACTTTCCTTGTATAGGGCATTATATGCATCTTAAAGATCTTCTTCATTATCATGATCACTATTCAGATTTTCTTCACTGATTGAATCATCATGATCTAAAAAAGTGAACTTAGCTAGAGTCATAAGGGCCTTAACTTCATTGCCCGACTCATTTTCAGAATCTTCTGATTCAGAAGAGGCTTCAGTGCCAGAAGATTCATCCCAAGTAGCCAACATTCCTTTCTTTTTAGGTTTGTCCTTTTTAGGACACTTGTTTGCTAGATGCCCATATTCTTGGCAGTTGTAACATTGACTATCTTTCAAAGATTTCCAAGATTTAGATCTAGATTTAGATCTTTTCTTATCATTTGATTTTTAAAAATTAACCCTCTTTTTACTTTTGAAAATCTTGTAAAACTTTTTCGCTAAAAGAGCCATATCGACTTCGGAATTTTCAAAATCAGAATTTTCTTGAGAAATATGTTTAGAAGACTTAAGGGCTATTGATTTACCTTTAGAAGCTTTAAAAGTTAACTCGTAGGTTTGTAAAGCCTCAACCAACTCCTCTACCCTCATATTGTCTGTATCACGAAGTTCCTAGATCGCGGTTACCTTAGAATTGAACCATTCAGCTAGTGAGCGTAGTATCTTTGCACACACTTTACTTTCTGGGATTTTATCGTCAAGACCCCACATAGAGTTTATAATGTCATTTAATCTAGTGTAGAAGTCCATAAACATTTCATTTTCCTCCATATGAATTTCTTCAAATTTGGTTGTGAGGAGTTGGACTTTAGATTTTTTTTACAATTGAAGTACCCTCGTGTGTCATTTTTAATATATCCCAAGCTTGCTTTGCAGCATCATGGGATATGATTCTTTTAAACTCATCTGGTGATAGTGCGCAAGTGATTGCATTTAATGCTTTTACATTGGCACTACTCTCACTTTTTTGAAGTGTGGTCCAAGAAGTATAAGGTGCCACTCTCATTGATTTTGATACATTGATACCGGTTACTTCAATGGTAGGAGGGATCCATTCAGTTACTATGGCAAGCCACACACTTTCATCCAAAGATTTAAGGAAAATCCTCATCCTGGCTTTCCAATAGGCATAGTTGGAGCCATCAAAGGGTGGAGGCCTAGTAACTGAAAGGCTATCAAAATTTGACATCTAATATATAGCTTAGATCGTTAGCTTAGGAAATGAATCCAAAAAATAAAGCAATTAAAATAAGCTATTAAGCTTTGAGACCACTTGAAAAGGCCAAGCTATATGTCCTAAGGGGGGGGGGGGGGGTGAATAAGACTGTGCCAAACTAAAATTTAACAGCGGAATTGAAATACGATAGCTTTATAAATATAAAGAACAATACTTTAAATAAATCAAAGAACTGAAATGTAAAGCAATCTTAAATAAAGAGCTTGATACTAACGTTGTTCTAAGGACAACCTTTGCACCATAAAAACCAAGGGTTTATGGCAGGACAACCTTACTAGAACAAATTGAATATCAAAACTCAAACAGAAAGGAAATAAAGGAAATAGCAAGAAATAAATTCTAAACTATTACAACATTCTCCACTTTGCTTGAAATGTAAATATTACAACATTCACATCCACATATACATTCCACAAATCTGAATGATTAAAGATATAGAAATTAAAAGAGCATTCAAATCACAAAACACACCGATATACAGTGGTTCGCCTATGTGTTCACCAACTATTAAACAACAGCCACAGCTTGCTACTCCAATCCTAATATCCTCACACAGGGGATATCAGCGTTCACTATTAAAATAGGTTTCACAGGTTCACCTAAAACCTTCACAATTGTGTCTTTTTAACATGGGCTTACACAATCCAAAAACCCACACTTTCTGAGTTTTCTGGCTCTCCTCAGATAACCAACACAATGAGATTTTTCTGACGAATCTCAAACAAAACCAAAATAAAGGAATTTACAATAAATGTAAAAATACCTGAATTTCTCCTTTTGTAGCAGCCCGGTAGAACCAATCAAAGTAGAAGTTCGAATCAACGTTCAATGTCCAATACTCACTTAAGAAATGGTTATAGGTTCTAATTGATTTTAAATTAAAACAAATTGGGCGTAGCTTTATTTGATTTTGATTCCAATGAAGAATGAATACAGCAATTCCTCTTTTTCAAATAAGATTGGAATATAGGAATAAAATCAAATATAAATAAGCTAACAAAAGAATATTAAATATGCACAGCGTAGCTAAAAATGAACAAAACTTATCTCAGAATGAAGGCTTGAATTTTCTCAAATTAATCGATGAAAAACTCTGAAATTCGTATTCAATTTATAGAAGCAAAGATTGCGTCTACGACTGGTCTTAAGAACCCTTCAACTGATCGTAGCACCAATGACATTTTGAAATTTTAAGCGCGATCTGAAAAATCGGTTCTACGACTGGTCTTAGGACTCTACGACTGGTCGTAGCTGACCCAGGACTGGTCGTAGGTAACCAGAATTGGTTGCTGGAGTTTGAGTCGTAGTTCTAGGACTGGTCGAAGGACGAGTAGTGACATCCCTACCACCGGTCGAACAGTCTCCAGGACTGGTAGTAGAATAACCAAAAAAATTCTGAAAATTTGAAACAACTTAGGACTAGTCGTGGAATTTCTTGGACTGGTCGAACCAGGTCTAGGACTAGTCGAACAAGGTCCATGACTAGTCTTAGAACAGACCAACTTCATGTAAAAAGATTCATCTTGAATTATGTATACAAAATGACCTACCCTAAGGTCAAACTAAGGTCTATCATACCTGGGACATGAAGTATGAACATTGAACTTCATTCTTTCAGATGATGGTTAATCTTTGAAGCTTGAGATCTCTACTTGATGTAGCTTGATCTTGAGATCTTCTACAGCTTGAATTTAAACTTCAACTTGAGTTGCACTTGAGTCTTGAAATGCACTTGAGTCTTTAAACAAACACTCTTCTTATCGATGTAGCTCTGAACATTGATGCATACAGAAGAGGACAAAGTACATAACCTTGCATTCCTTAGAGCAGAACACCGTACATGTCTTGAACCATTGTGATGTCATCTTGAATCATATATATCAACATACAAACACAAGACACATAGATAAAGGTTTTGGCACCACAAGATGTTTTGGCACCACAAAATTTGACAATCAAAGGAGCATGAGACCATAGTACTTACACATATGACCGAGTGTATCTCCGTGAGGAGCGCCCGTATTATTTGTGAAGAAGAAGGATGGATCACTGCGATTGTGTATTGATTATCGCAAGCTGAACCAGGTGACTGTGAAGAACAAGTATCCTTTGCCCAGGATAGACGATCTGTTCGATCAGTTGAAAGGGGCACAGTACTTCACGAAGATCGACTTAAAGTCGGGGTACCACCAGTTGCGCGTTAGGGATAAGGACGTGCAAAAGATAGCTTTTAGGACCAGTTTTAGGCACTATGAGTTCCTTGTGATGTCGTTTGGACTCACAAACGCACTGACCGTATTCATAGACTTGATGAACAGGGTGTTTCAGCCATTTCTATTCTGATTCGTCATCATGTTTATAGATAACATCCTGATATACTCCAAGAGTTGGGAAGATCACGAGGAATACCTGCGAACAGTCTTTCATACTCTTAGGAAGAACCAGTTGTTTGCACAGTACAAGAAGTGCGACTTCTGGAAAGAAGAAGTCAAGTTCCTGAGACATGTGGTGTCCAAGGAAGGGATAGCAGTTGACCTGGCTAAGGTAGCCGCAGTTCAGGACTAGGAGCAGCCCGATTCGGTTACTGAGGTGAGGAGCTTTCTTGGTCTGGCAGGGTACTACCGTCAATTTATTGGGGACTTCTCCAAAATTGCCTAACCGCTATCTCAGTTGACACGGAAGGTTCTGAAGTTTGCCTAGAACAAGAAGGCGGAAGCAGCTTTTCAGGAGTTGAAGGACAATCTAACGTCCACCCCTATGCTAGTATTGCCAGAGCAAGGGGTTAGGTATACTATATACACCGGCGCGTCTCGAGTTGGTATGAGTTGTGTCCTTATGCAGAAGGACAAGGTGATTGCTTACGCCTCGAGACAGTTGAGGAAACACGAGGAGAACTACCCTACACACGACCTAGAGTTGGCAGTCGTCATCTTTGCAATGAAGCTCTGGAGACATTACCTCTACGAAGAGGAGTTCGAGCTCTTTTGCGACCACAAGAGCCTCGGATACATATTCACTCAGCGGGACCTGAATATGAGGCAGCGGGATGAATAGAAACCTTAAAGGACTTCAAGTTCGACGCTTCTTACCATCCGGGCAAGACTAACCTTGTGGCTGACGCATTGAGCCGTAAGAAGACCATAGAGTTTGTAGCTCCGCTGATGGTGGCAAAATGGGGTATGGTTGAGTTTGTGCGAGACTTTGAGCAGAAGCTCACCGTGGAGGAGCCATTCGAGTGCGTCACCCATGTTCGGGTGAGGCCACTTATTGATGACAGGATCATCGCGGCTTAGAAAGATGATGAGCGATTAGCTGAGATGAGAGAGCAGGTGAGCGACAATGAAGACTCGGAATGGAGAGTTGGTACGGATGGGGGTTTACGTTATCGTGGCCGCCTATGTGTCCCAAATCTTCCTGACTTGAGGAAGGAAGTTCTCGAGGCCGCTCACAATTCGAGGATGGAAATGCATCTTGAAAGTACGAAGATGTACCGCGATATGAAGCGCTCGTATTGGTGGGACAACATGAAGGCCCATATAGCAGAATACAATCACGTTGTCTCACGTGCTAGCAGGTCAAGGCCGAACATCGCCGACCTCCTGGACTACTTCAGCCCATGCCCATAGCTGAATAGAAATGGGATTTCATCTCTATGGATTTTATATCAGGCTATCGAAGACGAGAAAGGGACATGACTCCATTTGGGTGATCGTGGACCGGTTGACGAAATCAGCTCATTTTCTCCCTATCAGAGTTTCAACTCAGCAGATGAGTTGGCCAGGTTGTACATCAAGGAGATTGTGCGTCTACATGGAGTTCCTCTGGAGATCGTGTCGGACCGAGATACGCGATTCACATCTATCTTCTAGTCTCGCATCCAGGAAGCAATGGGTGTGAAACTGGAGTTTAATACCAAGCTCCACCCACAGACTGACGGGCAAATGGAACGGGTAAACCAGGTGTTAGAGGACATGTTGCGGGATTGCGTGCTGGATTTCAAGGACAGTTGGGATGATTGTCTTCCTTATACAGAGTTCGCGTATAACAACAGTTTTCAGGCGAGTATTGGCATGGCTCCCTATGAGACCTTGTATGGGCGCCCCTGTAGGGCACCGCATTGCTGGGCAGAGGTTGGTGAGAAGAGCCTAATTGGCCCAGAGTTAGTTCAGACAACCTCAAAGAAGATCGACATTATCAGGCGTCGACTTCTGACAACACAGAGCATACAGAAGAGCTACACCGATACGAGGCGGCGACAGTTAGAGTTCGAGGTTGGGGACCATGTGTTTCTGAAAGTTTTTCCCATGAAGGGAGTCCTCCGGTTTGGAAAGAAAGGGAAGCTCACGCCAAGATTTATTGGTCCATTCCAGATACTAGACTGAGTGAGCATGGTCGCGTACCGCCTTACTTTGCCCACACCACTCGCGAGCGTGCACAACGTATTTCATGTATCTATACTGAAGAAATACATTCCCGATCCTTTCCACATTATTGATAGGAGCAAGTACAGTTGAGTGAAGATGCTACTTATATACTGCGACCGACGAGTATTCTAGATAGGAAGGAGCAGGTGTTGCGTAGTAAGGTTATCCCACTTGTGAAAGTGTTGTGGACGCATCACACTGAGGAAGAGGCTACTTGGGAAACAGAAGCTGAGGTTCGCAAGAACTACCCTCAGATTCTCGAGGAGTACGAAAATGTACTAATTTCGAGGACAAAATTTTTCTTTAAGGGGGTAGATTGTAACTTCTCGAAAAAATCCGTACAAAGACCCGAGTACCACCTTAGATAGAAATCACTCAGGACCAAATCCTTTAGAAATTAGATGAAATTAACTAAGTGTTAAACTAGATTAGCTATGAAATTAGCTTGAACCACATTAAATACGAACTGCAAGACCCAAAATGAGTAGAACCGTTAACGCTACATTACCTAAAAACTTAGGATCCATCTCAAAACCCAGTTACTCTCGGGAGCATCGTGAAACTTCGTATCGGACCTGGACTGCGCGTCAAAAGTTCGATTACCGCGTATCTATATGGTTATGACCGCCTTACTGGGCTTGACGACCATCTCAGAAATCAAGTCCTAATGATACCCAGAAATGCACAACTTGAGCCCGCAGTGAAGTGTGTGGGAAACGTGAATACCTTTAGAAATTAAACTCAGATTTAAGTAATTTGGGCCGTTCGCTTGCGGGTCAAATATAAGCTTTCAGACCGTTGGAATCTGACCTAATTACACCCTCGGATCGAGAAAATTTCCCAACACAAGTCCATGTACTCGTGGCCCTGATCGAGTGACGATGACCATTAAACTGAAACTAGTCCTCTGCGGTCGATCTGTAAATCCAATCAGACCAAAACCTTAACTCGACGTAGATCCAATGTTAGGGAGCTTAAGTCCGACCGCACGCAGAAAATAGGCCACCAGAAGTGCTCCGTTGGACTGAAACAGCCACTATTTGGCTATAACCTAAGTATACCATGGCCCTAGGGCCATTCCCATCACTTTTGGGCCTATACAAGAGCCTTAAACCCTCTCACTCCCTTCACATACGAATTTGTAAACCCTAGAGAGAGGAAAGAGAAGAAAGAGAAGGAAAGAGAGAGAAAGTGAGGGAGAGAGTTGGAGTTTGTTGTAAGGATTCATCCCTGTCGCTCTACGGGCTGAATCAGCCTTTCTGAATCACCATCCCGGTGATTTCGACTCTGTTCTTGGGTAAAAAATCCTAACCCTAACCTACCCTAGAGATTCAAATAGGGTAAGGGATGAAATAGCTAACATATTTCATGTTATAGGTTGCCGTTGTGCCGTAGACTGAGACTTAGTGCTCAAACTAATTCGCTACTCGTTTACTGGCGAAAGGTACGGACTATAAACATTTAGGTTATGGTTTTCAAGGCTGTCAATGTCGGTTAATGATTTATGACTGACTTGGTTGCCGTTTCACATGCTAGATACTTTTTTCCTTCGCTTTCCAGATATATATGAACTATGTTGAATATATTGTATTTCATGTATTTGTTGAAATGTTTGAATGGGTATGGAATTTGGATTCATGCTTGCCATGATTATCCGTCATGGATATATGATTGGTGTATATGTGACAACTCCTTGTTGAAAGGATTTGCCCTAATACATGTTATGACCAACATACGTCATGTATGTTGAAGTGTGTAGTCTAAGTGTTTGTTATAATGTTTGAATGAATATGGAATTATGATTTGTGCACGCCATGATTATTTGTTGTTAATGCATGATCGTTGCACTCGTGGCAACTCCTTATGAAAGGATTCGCTACTATATGTGTTTTAACTAACGTATTATGTGTATGTAATATGTGTAGTCTAAGTGTTTGATGAAATGTCTGGGGTGAGAAAATGCTTGATGTAATGTCTTTAATGAGGACGTTGAGATAGGATTCTCAATCCCCTTATTTAGGGTTACAGTTTTCTTCATGTAATCTATCTTATTACTATGTGATTTATGAATAAAATGCTCATATATGTTAACATGTATTCTGTGTGTTCGTTAAAATGCTGAAATGAGATCTATATTTAAATGTGTTGTTACATGTTGTCTTGGCCATTACATGTGAATGTTATTGTTCTAGAGTGTGTTTGGGGCTACGTTGTAGTTCAGGCAATTGGTAATGGTTTACGGTCAGTGGCCGAACTATTCTTGGCCATGACGGACGCGTTCGACAAACCCGAGTCGTACGTCGTTTGATGACAGTGGTTAGGCCACGCGGGATGCTTATGCATTCCATGTCGATTAAGTCTACGTGCACTCGTACTTGTTGAGCTTGTCAAGTAACCCGATTGGCCCGATGTATGTTCACCATGTATGAACGTTACTACTTGAATCTAAGGTACCAAACTCACCAGTGAAAAGCCCGTTAACCTTAGTACCTCGATCCGCTAAAACTCATGAGCCGAACATGGTGGTATGGGACACCGTGGTTGAGCTGTCGGCCTACGTTGGGGCGACGAGCCTCCCTGTAGTGACCAGTGAGCAACCTAAACTCGTGAGCCGAATACGGTGGTATGGGACATTGTATTCGAGCTGTCGGCCTACGACTAGGTGACGAGCCATTCGTAGTGACCTCGAGCATACTCTAAGACTGCGCTGAGGCAACGAGCCTTTCCGTAGCATCTAGATTATAAGCTAGGCCTGCATTGAGGTGATGAGCCCTTTGTAGCGACCTGGAACTGCAACATCGTATGAGACTAGCTAGGACTGATGACCCTAGAATGGATCATTGTTTGGGAAATGATATAAGGGAGGTACCTTAGCTTCCCAATCCTGCTGTATGAAAAGGTCTAATAAGAACTCGGTAATCACGCTCATGCACCGCATTGCCTGTGCCTTTGGCGCTGGTGTTGAGCACAGAGGAAGGGGTGCATACCGCGACTGTAAGAGGAAGATCGTAGAGGGAGTGTAGGCGAGGGCATGCATCATTAATACATATCATCCTTGCATTAACCAGAGTACTTAGGGATGTTTGACTGTATTGCTTTATCATTACTACTTAACTGAATTGATAACATGTTAACCTTTGCTTTATAGCTCCAATGAGTTGATCACTCACTCCCACGTTCTAGGACGGTGTTTTAAACACCAACCAGACTCTGTCTTAGTTGCAGATGGCAACGCAACGTATGAGGCAGAGCCTGACTTCTACGATGATGAGGAGGAGTTCTCCTACATGCAGTTATCAGGTGGGTTTACTTAGACCGTCCTGATCGACGGGGGCTACAAGGCTTATCATTTGTAGTTGGACTATCTTTGATATTTTGTATTTTGAAATAATACATGTAATTATTTGACCTGGCAATGTATTCATACTCTGGAGACCGGCAATGGTCTATACGTTCCATATATGCTTATATACATCCCTCAGTCTTCCGCTTGCATTATTTAACTGCCTCTGGAGTATGATATACTGATTTGGTATAATCTCACTCATGTTTAATGCACTAATACAGACAACATTCAATCATCATCATATATGTTTCATAAGTGATGTTTTGGAACTCAGGAGTTGGGCTCCTACTCAACCCCCGATTTTCAGGGCGTTACATCATATAACTAATAATTACGTAAGTCGATGGTTCACACTAAACAGATCGATCACGCATATCTATGGTCACGACTTTCACAGATTGATGGATGCATATATGTATAGATGCGTGGATAAATGGATGGATATATGCATGTATGCATAGATGAATGCAAGTGCACATGTTTGCATGTGAGCTCATGTACACCAAATCTCAGGTCATTATATTCTACCTTCTTATAAGAATTTTGTCCTCAGAATTCAAACTCGTATACTAAATGAACAAATGAGGATACTTCTCTCTAATATATGGTATGTCTAAGTGTTTGTTATGTTCCATGTGTCATAAGTTTGTGTATGTTCAAGTGCATGTAATCACCTACACAAATTTGGGTTGTTACAACCTACCCCTCTTACAAGAATCTCATCACTGAGATTCGATCGTGCCCATAACCAATTTTTTTAAAATTGTACACCCTAATGTGCCAAAGTGTACACCACGAGAAGGTATAACCAGGTAACTTCACAAACAAAACAATCGGTCACAATACAAGCAACATCACAAACAAAAACAACCAGTCATTGTACAAACAACATCACCAAAGAAGAGGCAAGCAATTGGCACACAAGCAAAACAAATAGTCATAGTACAAATAATAACACAAATAATCATGATATTACAACTTATCTTCGACGTGCTTACATGTGTGCAAAGAAAGTCTAACTTCATACATAAATTCTATTTAATCACACCAACCAAAACTAACCTCAGGTTTTCTACAACTCATACGTAAGCTATGATGTAACCCATGCCTAAGGTCCTCAAAATCTAATCCTTAGGTTCTGATACCTAGTTGTCACACTTCAAAATTTAATATTTGAGTTGGCCAGACCCGACTCTGTATTCCAAGTCATAATTAATAAGTTAAGCATTCACATCCATAGTTTTCATCAAAATTACATAACACAAAATCATACATTCATAAAAGTATTCTCATAATCTAAGTAGGTACCAGTCCTTAAATCTTCTGTATCTGCAATGCATAATAGAGAAAGTATTAGCATTAACTTTTTTTAATAAAAGATAGCACAAAAAAAAATAAAAATAATTAAAATAATAAGGGTCATGGTTGACAGGTAGCAAGGGTCATGGTTGACGTATAATAAGGGTTGTGGTTGACAGGTAGTAAGGATTATGGTTATTCAACAAATATTCAACCAAAATAATACAACAATAATCACCATTTATCTTTTTTACTTGTGTTTAACATAACAACCCCAATTCTTTCTTATAACCTCAAATTCTTACAGCGATTCCTTCTTCCAATAAACAAACAAACAAATACCTTCGTGTAGCCATTCCTTATCCCCATAAGCAAACAGGATGGTGTCCTTAAAAAAACAAGTGGTGAGGGCCATCATTTTTACAAAGTGTAGTTGTTAGGGAAAAAAATGGTGGGATTTTTTTTTACCGATGAGAATGATGAAAAGGCCATGTGCCAAAAAACGTGTAGCTAGAAAATTGAGTCGCTGGAGAGTGGTGGTGAGTCTTAGGGAAGAAAGTTCGAAGGAAGATGGAGAGTCTCTGAAAAATCGTAAAAATTCAAAATGGGACCCTTTCAACCCACTTGGGCCTTACTAAATGGTCTTTAAACACTATCCACGGGGCCATCATGGGATATGTGCAAATCCATTTCGTCTATTGGATTAAGATTTTAATCTAAGGGCATCGGCCCAAGAATGAGGTACATCCATAAAAAGGTGGACCATACCATAGGAAAGAGTTGGAATTGAATGACCACTGCTATCAGTTATTATGGACCATAGAGAGCTTGGATCATATTGAAATATGTATTTTTCTACTAAAATTATGGGCCACAAAAAGAATGAATTAATTAGATCTCTCGAGTGGGCCCAATCACCACTTGATGGGCCCACGTCAAATATCGGGATGGGGCCCTTTATCTTCTCATGCACTCAACCATCATACGGGCGCATGACTCGATGTAAGGGTAGTTCTATCCATATAAAAATTAAAACGTGTACCAGGAGGCAAAAAAAAAAATAAACAAATGAAAAATGGTGTTAAACAAATATAAATACCATACCTTATGGTTATTTTAGTAAAAATTCCTAAAACTAAAGTCCACCACTTGATTTTTTATTTTATTTTAAAAAAAAAAAGTGGGGAGGGAAATGCCTAACATTGTAACTTTCCTTCGTCCACTATCATGTTTATATCTCATCTAACATGTTCATAATATTACTTCTGTTGTGATGAACTATAAATACAAATTATTAGCTTTACAGTGTTGTACCCTATTTTTGACAATTCTTAGGAAACTCAATTGAAAATGATACGTGTTATAGCAAGGGAAAGATATAACATACTAAAGGTATTTAAAGATGCTTGGAGTGTTTTTAATGAAATCACAGCTGACAAGATGATGAGTTATGAGCAATTGAGAGGTATTCAAAAGCAAACTAAGTGGCTGAGAGGCATCCATAAGGCAGTTGAGAGGGTCTAAAAACATACCAAGGTTGAAAGGTGTCCGACAGCGAACCTAGCGGTTGAGAGAACCCAGGAAACAACATGCAACTGAGAAGCTCGGTCGAGTGGTCGAAACGGAAATATGCGAAGAGTGGTCAAGTGGAGTGCGAGTGAGCGACCAATACAAGAGATGAGGTCGATGTGTGGTCAAAGGGTAAGTGATGACCGAGAGAAGCAAAGCTTGGCCGAGCGGAAAAGAAATAGTAACAAAAGAAGGATTAAGATAAGAGAAGGATTTAGGAAGACTTTTCGACTATCATAACCATTGTAGAAATGGAAGAAAGATCTGGAAGAACAAGAAACAACGAAAATCTATAATTAGTAGAAGAATGTGATGGATAAATTCCTAATCTAATCACAACAATTTTAAAAACAAACAAACTTATCTTATCGATTTACTTTATATCAGCTTATCCTAAGAATATTAGTAATCAAGTAGCAGTAATTCTTAGCTATAATATTTAGTTGTAATCTAAGTCTACGCTTATATGCTGGATTTGTTCTTTATCTAATATCAAACAGTTTTTTCAAGAGATGCATTCGTACAGTTGTTCTTAGCGACTGATTATAAGTTTTTCCTTTTTCTTGATCTACATTAGTAATCTAAAAGTCATTTCTTGTGAAATGTTCAAAGTAACCCATATTTGGAGGAAGAACCTCACTATTCGATTATCACTTGATCGATATCAAATTTTGCAAGTGGTTGAATAAGCGACTGATATATCGATTCTGGCATGCCGCATTATTGAAAACAAATCGAAAAGCCAACAGATAGAAAATGTTTCAACGAAGACGTTCAATTCCCACTATTTTTTGTAGTGTGGCCTAATTAAATTTGGATCTCCATCATTTATGAGCTTATATAGTAACAGGAGCCGGCAAAATTGATGAAAGGGTAGATTTCATACAGACATCATGGTGGCCCCACCAATGTTGCCACTGTGGGCAATCCACCTCCTTTTATAAAGTTGAGAATAATGCTAAGATATTTGGCTAAAAATAGACAATTTCCCCCTTAAGGCAGGCTATGAAAAGTGAGTATGCCACTAATTATTTTCTAGCCATGCGTTTGTTGTGACATGCTAGTTAAATGGCTTGGTTTTGTGCATAATACAAAAAGTGTACGGCACATGGATTTGGTTTGGCTAGCTGATGTCGAAGCACGGTGAGCTGAATTATGATATATATGCATGCTTTATTCACGCTGTTCATCCATTTTGCCACTTCATTTTTTAGCATGACCTCATTTCTAAGGCTCAGGTGAGCCACACCACATAAAAATGTGATAATTAAATGTTTACTATTGAAAACTTTCTAAAAGGCTATGTGACCTTATGAACAGGTTAGATTGCTGATAAACATCACTGCAGACACTGGGAATATCTCAACGGCAAATATCGCAAATATCGTCTCCCTTCTGTTTCCTATGACATGGTTCACTTGAGCGTTGAATTTACCTCACTTTTGGGTTCATACCCTAAAATAAGCTTTCAAAATGAATGGAGGGCATGGATAAAGCACATACATCATCGTGGGCCATAGAACTTTGACACTAGCTAGCTGGCTGGTGTTTGATTCACCAGCCTGAGTGAGCTCGCTCACACCCGATTGGAAGTTCAGATCTCCCACAATATGACACATGAGCCATGTGTGGATGTCTACGGCTCCCACTCGCCTGAGTTAGTGAGTTAGCATACCTCTACACATTTGGCCCACCTGATAGCCAAACCCCAGGGGCTTTGGCCACTGTACAAAAATGAGTGAGGTCTATCTAACTAGTAATCTGAACCGTGAATTCCGGCCTCATTCGGTGCTGAGTTGGCTCAAAATCAGGCCGTTTCGGCAATCAGGTGACCACACGTGTAAGCTTATTGTCGGAGTGTCGTTGAATACTTTTGAATAATTCATTAGCATAACACGTGGCACCCTGGAAGACCTAATATGTCGTCCGCATCACATGCAAGAGGTTTAGCCAGTGCATGATGCATGTGCCTGGATGGTAGGATTCCATGTTATTTTGTTGCATATTCATTTGACCGTCCATTTTCTAGTGTGCGTGTGTCCTGCCTGATGATGGAAACAGCCTGAATTTTGGGCTAGTGTACATCTATAGCGAGTCTCAGCTTCTGAATGGTCAGGATCTCTAGTACATGGAAGTGGTGAGCAGCTGTCAGACACCTTGAATAAGCACAAACCTTGATGCTCTGGGAGAGTGTGATGATGATACACAGGCACTTAGAATTTGCAAACATGGTCTACGAGTAATTCAATTTAAACCGTTCAAATTATTTTTTACATTTTACATGCACCGTGAACCCAAAAACATGCTTATTTGATAATCTGATTGTCAGATTGGCGGGCCTTCATCGGACAGTTAAAATAGAAAAAAAATCCAACGGTCATATTTCCACAAACAAGTGTGGCTTCATAATTTACCCGTTTTAATCTGAGTTGATAACGACACGTGTACACTTTGAGAGTGCCTGCGCATCAAGTGCCATGCTCTCTCAGCGTAGATCCCTCGTGGGAAGCCCTCCAAGGAAATAGGATTGCGTACTGATTTACTCAGTTGGCTTTTACCGTACTGAGTAAACTCAGTTGGGCCTACTGTGAAGGTATGTGTGTTATCCACGCCGTTCATCCGTTTTTCCAAATCATTTTAGTAGTTGATTCAAAAATATAAGTATTCTTAAAGCTCAAGTGGACCACACGAAAGGAAACAGTGGGAATAATGACTTCCATCGTTGAAACCTTGCAGGTGGCCAAAGTTATTTGTCATCCAACCTGTGCATGAGATCACATAGAAATGAATGGATGGAGTAGATAAAATATTTAAATCACAGTGGACCCCATGGAGTTTACTCAATACGTTTGGGGCCCGTTTGGCCGAGTGGATTGAAAGGGATTGAATGGTATTAGGGTGGATGGCATGAATTTCAAGGTAATGATGGTGTTGCCAGTGGATTGTCTTAAGATCCATGGGATTGTTACATCCCAGGATTGCTATACCGAGTCGGTTTGGCACGGCCAATCCTGGGATAAAACTTTTCAATCCCTCAAACCAAACACACCCCAAGCAAAGTTGAACGGATTAGGGTGAATTGGATGGGATTTAAAGGTAATGATGGTGTTGTCAGTGCATTGCTATATCCCAGGGTCAGATCACCTGGTCTGTTTGGCATGCCCCGCCAATCCCAGGATTTAACTTCCAATCCCTTCCAATACCATCCAATCCCTTCCAATCCGCCCGGCCAAACGGGCCTTAACGTACCGAGTTACTCAGTATACAATACGCTTTCCCATCCAAACGCAATTCAACATCCCGTGCGCTACCGGCTCACGTTAGAGCCAGATATCATCTCGAGCACCGTCCTCCCTACGGTCAATAAAAAAGCGGGCCGCTTTTTGGAAGCTTTTGATCCGACAGCGACAAAAGATGAAGAAGAACAGAAGGGGAGAGGAGGAGGAATACTAATTGCAGCACAAGTGGTAGCAATGCAAAAGCGTGTGAGATCATATCCGTTCATCATAGTCATCCCAACAGTTTAGATTCTTTGCTCAAACGATAGGCATATCTGGTCATGAGGTAGACCACAAGAACACATGAAATGCGAACCACGGGTCATTCCTCTTAAAATTTCATCTGTTTTGAGTTGACTCGTCCGACTATTATCAATCAGTCAGTTGTTGATGCTATGCATCTAAAAAGTGGGGGCCGCTTGGTAAACGGTTCCGATCTTGCACACACATGCAAGGTTCCCACGTGAGAGGCGCGTTCACTTGCAAAGTCCACGCGAGCCGGTCCGCTTGGCATGTACGCGGAGGAATTCTGCGCGGGAGAGAGATTGAAAGGCTAATTGCGGCACGTGTCAAAGACCATTGCCACTTATTCGGTATATACGCGACTTTCCAGTGACCCTCGCCAAGCATAATCGGAACGCGGATTTCCCACTGGAGCCTTTCGCACGAAGTTCCTCCGTCAGGATGCCACGTGGGCCCACCGTGATATTTGTTAGAAATTCACCCCGTTCATCCGTTTTGTTGAGTTATTTTGAAAAAATATGACAAAAAATAGGTGTATCTAAAACTCAAGTGGGCCATGCGAGAGGGAAATAGTGAGGATTCAGTGATCACCATTGAAACATTTCTATGGCCTTAAAAATTACTCATGAGGATAACTTTTCTTTGTTTTCACTTCATCCTAATGAGAATGACCTCATGAACGGTTTGGATGTCATATAAACATCAAGGTGGAACTCAAGAAAGTTTCAACAGTAGAAAACTGATATTCCAATTTTTATTCTATGTAGCCACGTACTTTTGAATCACCTCATTTTCGGTAGCATGTATTGAAATGACCTCGCAGAACAACTGAACACGCTGGATTTCTAACAAACATCACAGTGATTTCCACCTGTAACCCAAGCACCGGCACTTTTGCTGAAAAGCTTTCCCACGAAATCGCTAGCTACCATGACTTCCGTGAGACATCCAATCTGTCCATGCATGGTACTAGCTCGGAATATAAGTGGTCAACCTGTTATGTATGTATTTTATTGACACCGCCTATCATTTTTCTTTACTATTTAGTATAATAGAAAGCCTTTGCTTGCCTCAAACAAAGATATTATGTTTTTATTGCATTGTGTTGATCCACCACCATGTCATTGACATTCTCAGGACTGCTGCATTAAGTGCAATTTTTGATAATGTGGCCCAATATGTGGGGGCAAGCGGTGTACCTAGACTCTATTGAGTACAAGCCTACAAATAAGCAGATTCAATATTCAAGTGGACCACTATGCTAAGTGGTAGACAGTCTCTATTTAACATTGAAATTATGAGTGTGCGTTGGGTGTGAAAAGAAATAAAAGAAAGAAAGTGAGTCAATGATGTTGAAACTTTTCTAAGGCCTACCAATGATGTTTATTTGCCGTTCAATATATTCATGAGATCATCTAAACCTTAGACACAAAAAAAAAAACAAAAAACATTTTATGTCCTGTGAAAAGTTTTCCCAAGTAGCCATTTAATCCCCACAATTTGGTGAGCTTGAGGTTCGGATCTGCCACATTTTTGAGTTTTATATCTTAAAGTGGTGTGGCACAATAGATAAAAGGTGGTGATAAAATCCATATATCCTGGTAGCCCCTCGTGGCCCTTGCCTATGCCAGAGGGATTTGCGGGATAGTACTCAATCCAAGTCCGAGCAAGCCAAGCCCCCAAGACAAGAGAAAGGTCCAAAACTCAATGGGGCTAGGCTAAGGGTGTAGTGTGATGGAAACTCCAGTGCATAAACCTTTGTTCAGAGATTATTACATCATCCAAACCATTCATAAGCTTATTTGAAAAAACCAATATAAATAGATTTATGGCATAGCCCGCTTAAGCTTTGGATGTCGGTCATTTTTTACTTATGTCTAGGCATAAGCTAGCTGAAGACTGAAGTTAATTAATGAAAACTCCCCATACCAAACATTAGGTCAATGCACTTGCAGGGCTTGCTACACTCAAATTCTAAAAATAAACAATTATAAAAAAATTCACCAATAGACTATCTAAGCTATGCCCACTTCATGCCATACAAGGTTAAAAAGGTATCTAAACAAAGGGAGGGCATTTTGCATGAGCAGAGCTAATTGCTTACTTAGTAACTTAATAGCATGTGTCTTGTCCTTGCCATCCATCCATGAGCCTAAAATTTTTTAATGCACATCTAAAGCCTAAGTGGACCATACCATAAGAAAAAATGGGGATAATGTACCTTCTTTGAGTTCATGATGAAGCTTGTCATCCAACTTGCTCATAAAGGTCACACAAATATGGATATGAATGAAGGGAAAAAGCCAAACATCAATTTGATTCAAAACTTTTGTGGCTCCCAGGAAGTTTTCCATGGAAGGCTTTCAATTATCAATATGTCATATAGTGTGGTACACTTGAGCTTTGAAAATGCTTCATTTTTTAGCTCATGGTTAAGACACGAACATGACGGTGGACCTCACAAAGGAGTTACCCACACACATAGGGATTGATTAGGTGAGTCCGGTACTCACCCAAGTCAGTGCACCCCTTACTATGGGGCCTACCTTGATGAATGTATTCTAAATTCATGTTATCCATCCATTTCTTCGTATTATTTTAGGGCATGATCCTAAAAATAAAGCCGATTTAATTCTTCAGTAAACCATAACTAAGGAAAACTCATTGATTGTCCATTAATGAGCTACACAAGTTTTGAATCATGATTGTAGATGCATAAATATGGTTAACCATTATTGAACCTTCGAGTACCTGCACACGAAGAAGACAAAGGAGACCCTGGCCGCAACAAGGGACCCTTCGATGCCTAAGTCAAACAGGCAAACTAGGTCTAGTAGAATGTAGGGTTTTGTAGTATGATTTGTGCATAGAGTTGTGTGTACCTTTCACCATTGGAAGGGATATTATTTATAGGCTTACGAGTATAGTTGCATAGATGGCGATTTCTCTGTTTAGCAGGTGCGTATTGTGGAGGGAATCATATTCTGAGCATGTCACAATTATCTTCCAAGATCTTCGATTAAGATTTCAGATAGATCCATGTTGCGGTTATTTTTTGAGATATTCGATTGAGATCTTGGATGGGTCTCTTTAATAATATTTGAATAGTCGAAACCAGTAAAAACATGTAGTAGGAGGCCGATGTCGAGCGTCCGAGGTAACTTACATAGTCATCCCGATGAGTAATCTTTCGACCTGAATTATTTGGTGAGCCGTGGTCGAGCTTTCCCCATAACATTGAGTGGATCATTGACTTGCCGACTTGTCCTCGAGCACTGTATCCGAGCGCTGAGACCGAGTTTCCTTAGTAGAGATCAGAGATGGCCATCATATGCATCTCATCATATGGCGCAGGGCTTCCATGAGTGTAAGAGTTCAGGGTATTGTCCCGTACAGAGTTATACCTCGGGAACCCCTATCAAGGGATGATCTAAGCAACAACTCAAAAATGGATGGGGACCATGAAAGGGCTCGGCGTATGATGGAAGCAAAGATACTTCGCTTTATAAGGGCTAAATTCAAGGAGTGGGTGATTTCCCAATAGTGGATTACAATTTTGGTCGTTAATGAGATCCTTGGTCATGTTTGGACCTAGCTAATCATGTGATGAGCACAGGTATCTATCTGACTCCTCCTCGACGAGTCCATTTTTACCCATAAACAATGATCATATATGTTTTCTTTTTAATTCATCCATGTTACGTGATGTGACATTATCAACCGGTGGGATGACAACTAAACATCACGGAAACATTGAAGTCGGCCCTGGGGAATTTTTTAATGGTAGGGACTTCAATCACCAATGTTTCTTATTTCCTCGTTCTCCTGAAATTTGGATCTGCTGGGGAATATATACAGGTAGCCCCCACGACAAGGACCGCGCCTTCTTAGGTTTGGCCTGGCCTCACCTAATCCGCTCCCAAACGTATGCTGCTGTTAGCATCTTCAATATCTACCGCGCGAATTTCTTTTGATCCACTAATTTAAGAAAGAGGAGGAACGAAAGTGAAAACAGGCACGCACCACGCGTACGTACATGTAGGGGTCACTTTCTGTAACTCGGGGAAAAGCAACTTAACATGCTAAAATCCACACCGTCCATCAGGTACATAAACAGTTATTTTGGTGTTTATTCCAAAATTAAGAATGATTCAACACTCAGATCGGCTACCCCGTTTAATTAATCTAAAACGACTAAACATGTGGTATGGCCCACATAAGTCTTTAAATACTGCAAATTTTTAATAAATCCGTTCGTCATGACGAGCCACATCGGATGAATGGATCTGAATGGATTGGATGGCATATAAACACCACGTCTGGCCCTGTACAAAACTAATGGTGGCACCGCATCCCAACGTTTTCCTACACTGTGGCTTATTTAAGTTTTGGATGGAAATTATTTTTGTTTTTTAGATGAAAATGAGGCATAGTATCTGATGGACGGAGTGGATCTCATGAAAGTCCAATCCAGGACTCTCTCTGTGCGCGACGTACCTAGCTCGACGTACGCTCGCGCGGCTGGAGTGAAATGGGCCGTCAAAGATCGTCAAAAACCAGAATCTCTCTCAAACGGACAGATGAGAGAGAGAGAGAGAGTGATAAAGAAGGAAAGTAAAAAGGGCTTGCTTTTGCCGTTTATTACTGTTCGCCCTCTCTTTTCTCTCTCACTGCTGCTGCTGCTGCTGCTGCTCTCCTTTGTATGGATTCTTTTTCACTGTTTCATGTGAGTTTGGGATTTCATTTCTTCCCTTCTATTTTCTAATGCAGTTGCCTTTTATTATTATTATTATTATTATTATATTATTATTATTATTTAAATCTTCTATTTTCTCATTTCTTCGATATCATATCTTCCGGATCTACTACAGTAAGGATGCTGAAATTCGAATTTTTCTTTTGATTTGGGTTTGGATTTTTAGGGAATTTCTTTTCTTTCTTTCTTTTTTGTTGATTTTTTTGGTGAAATCTTTTGTTTTTTTGTTTTTTGTGTTTGCCAAACAGCGGCATTTTGTTGATGGTTAGGGTTTGGGTGGAATTCGCTTTGGCCGAATATAAATTCGAATACTTTGAATCTGTCTCGTGGTTGGAAATGTGGTTTTTGTTTTTATGGATAATCGGCTCAATTTGTGATTTGGGGTGCTTCCAAACTGACCTCTTGATTTTCTTTTATTGGAAGATCTTAGCCATCCATTTCTTGCCGCTTCATTCTCAGTCGAATGTGAGTTGTTGCTGTATTTCTTTCCTTGACCGTTTAGCTGGAGGACGCCAATTCATGGGTTAGGGTTATCCCGAGGGGATTTTTGGACCACCGTCTATCCACGTTGGGGCCAATTAGATCAACGGTCTGGATCACTGAACTTTGTGTTCCATTGCACGGACTGAAGTTGGAATTTTGTCGGGTTGAGGAGCATATACATCCTTATTTTGGATCGCTGGAAGTAACTGAATTTGACGGTGGCTTTCTTCTTCTTCTTGGATAATTGGTTCAATTGGTGGTTTTGGGTGTTTCCAATATAGCGTCTAGAATTTCTTTTATTGGAAGATCTTAACCATCCATTCCTTGCCCATCTTCAGTTGAATGTGAACTGTTGTTGAATTTCTTTCCTGGACCATTTAGTTGTGGGATGCCAATTCATGGGTTAGGGTTGTCCTGTCGAGTGGATTTTTGGAGCACAGTTGGGTTAACGGTCTTAATTGCTGAACTTTGTGTCCCATTGCAGAAATGGAAAACCAAGGTTGTCCGTTTGACAAGCACATAATTCCTTATTTTGAATCCAAGGAAGTAATTGAATTTGACAATGGCTGCCAATTGCAAACTCTTTGGGCTTTTTTTTTTTCCAATAATTATTTGCTGTTTTTTTATCCAGACGGCCGGCACTAGGAATCTTGGACCTCTTCTTTGTATTTGTTTTTATCCAGGGAGCCAAGGATAATGACTGTCTGCTTCCCATTGAGAAAGTCAAAAGGGAAATAATAACTGTTGGTGGAAACAGTGAATTCTTTTTGTCACCCCCTTGGGCTTGTTTCCTTGTAGGATTTTGGAAAGAAATCTTGATAGGTCGTAGGGATGGTATGCTTCTTGGCTTGAGGACATGTGTTCTTCCTGTACTTTCTAAAGCAGGGCCCACGAATTGGTGATCCAGCCTGGGACTCTGGTTGGTCCAACCATGGATGGCCATGTCCGAAATCTCCCAGATTAGAAGATCCCAGCTATCTAATGTTAGATTCTTCTTCTTCTCCCTCTTCTTCTTCTTTTTTCCTTTCAAATGTTGAAAGCTTGGAATTTTTTGGGGGCCCATCGGATCAAAGTTCTGGATCACCAGAATGTGGGCCCTGCTTCTAAGAACAAAGGGACCAAGGATACTATATAGCATATGCAAGGTTCAAAATATCAGAATGTGTCATATCCTATCGGGAATATATCATGATATGGTGTTTCATCTGAAAGTATTGTTTGTATCATTGATGTATTCTGATTGAAACGCATAATGCCGTAGTGTATCCTCGATACATTCCCCCCAAAAATTGCAATGAAATTCAATATTGTCCCTAGATACATAATATCGGTATGTGGCATTTTGTTTTGACAATGTGTCGCAATAATTTATATTGCATTGCCATCACCATCATCATAATCATCCAAGTATTGCAATACAATGCATTCAAATGATGTTTTGAACCTTGAGAGAGAGAGAGTGGTTGTGTCATTTTGTTTCGGGCATGTATACAATAAATTTATATTGTGATACAACACTGTGTATGTGTGTTTCATTTCAGGAATGTATAACAATAAATTTATACTGTGATCACATTGTGTGTTTGTGCACATGTGTGTGTGCACACGTGTTGATGTTTGTCCTTAGAATTTGATGTGCGCTCGTGTGATGTGTTTGCGTCCGCGCGTGCGCGCATTGATCTTTGCCCTTTAAATTTGGCACATGTTGTGAATCAGAATCACACAGTTGATATTCTCTTACGGTGCTGCTCTAGCTTTGAGATACTGTAGTTCTTAGATGCTTTTGTTCATATTCTCTTGCTCCTACTCATTACTGTTGTTTTTGGTGGGAACCTGATATGATGAATTAGTTGAGCAATATGATAAAGGTTCACCATGGCGCCTGTTTGAGTATCCTGTTGCTATGACTCTGGGGGTGATTATTATAGCAGTGACATGTTCCTTGATGATATTGTGTCATAGGGCTATATAGTATGTGCACCTATAAATGAATATAGTGCCTGTCGTTTTTACTTTTTAAATTTCACTCTAAACGGTGTCTACACTACCTTGCTTTCAAGTGATAAGAGGAATGAGGATCACTGGACCTAGTCGTTTGAGCAAAAACAATGTTATCCTGCACATTCAATTGCTTCAAGCACAAAGAATTGGGACACATATCATCTGACTGAGTGACTGTTCACTAATGAGAATGAAAAATTCAAATCAGGCTGAAGATGTTGAAGAAGTAGATCTTTGTGACTCATATTGTGTGATTCATTCATCACGACAATGTGCCAATAATAAGGATGAAAATGAAATCTCACAGGCCAAGCAAAGCAAGCCTTTTAATTTGTTGATCTTTTATCAAAATTTCTAATGTGTCAAAAGCAAGCCAAGTAAAGGGGAACATTCTGCCCATATTTTCAGCTCAGTGGGATCTACTTAAAACTTGTAAACATTCAAATCGAATGAATCATTGGGGGATATAGTACATTTACCTCATTTGTCGTTGTGTTGCTGGTGCCATCGTGTTGGAATCAGATCTGTGTCCCCAAGTTGTCATCCTGATTCTTGTTACTATGGTATCTTGAAATGTAGCAAGGACTCCATTTTTGAGAACATCATCATGTTGACATGTCAGATCAATGCAGGCTTATGTTTTCACATAATCTTTATTGCATGGACATGTCAACATTCCAAATTCGTTTGCATGGGTCTGAATTGGGTGGCTATTCTGAAATTCTGAAGCAACAGCAGCATTCTAAGCATGAGTGGTTCTAGCAGATGACTAGCATTACATCTCTGATAAGTCCAGTGTATTTGTATTTTGCATTATTTACAAGAATATGGGTCTTATAGCATAACCGATTGTATGATATGATATCAATTATATTGTGAACCTTGAAGTACATAGGCTTGACTCTATGATCCCCATTGATTAAGCTACTTTTTAGGTGCATCATGTTGTGAGCATGGTATTAAAAAAACAGCTGTGTTGTGGCTGTCAAGGTGTAGGGGTGCAGTTTGGGTGGCTTGGGTTGGGTTGAGGGTTAACCCAAGCCCAACCCAACCTCATAAGGAGTCTGCCCAAGGCCAGCCCAACCCAACCCAACCCAACCCAACCCAACCCAAGGTACTGGATATTCAACCCTATTAAATTTTAGGTTGGGTCAGATTAATACTAACTGCTAGTAAGCTAACATGCAAATGAAGCATCTAATCATCATTAAAGTGATACATGTAATGGCTGAAATAACACTAGTAGAATAAAGTCTATAGACATCACTTATAAACAAATAAAATTAAAGAGATGGACAGAACGGATGTTACACATTCAACATGGTGGGCAAAGAGCTTGGGTGTTGTGTGAATTGTTTAAAACAGGTTGTAGATGATTCCAGCCTTCCTAATAGTCATGACTCGTGGGTCACAGATATTCAATGAACAGCTTCTAATGTGCGGATGTGGATCATGGATGACAAATCCCAACATAAAACACACATGGTAGATATCCGTGTCATTCATCAAGTACCGTGCAATGTGAACATGCTATAGAAAATAATAATAATAATAATGGTGGTCTGTTGATCATGCCAATCAAACTTACATGAGCCCTATTTTCAATTTTTGGCCATCATTTTATGATATAATGTTATGTATATTGGTTATAACTCATGCGTATGTGTGCTAAACATAAGGCTGGGTTTGGGTTGGGTTGCCCAAGGCCTTAGGCCCTTAACCCAAGATGATCAAAAATTCAGGTTGGGCCAATTGGGTTCCGGTTGACCCAGCCCAAGTTGCACCCCTAAAAGGCCGTTACATAAATGAAATGAGCATCCCCATTATGTGATACGGGGCTGATATGCCGTTACAGGCCAATATGAACCACAAAGGGCTCATTTTGAAAATTTTATGTTAAAATTTTCATTTGTTTTTTCACATCTTGATTCGTTTTATCCATGAAGGAAGCTTAGAAACTAAGTTTAAACTAGATGTAGGACTATTTTAAGGATCAAAACACAGTTCAAGCTAGGATTAATGAACCGAAGCGGAGTGGACCATTTTGAAAATAATGGAAGGGGTAAACTATCACTTTCTTTTCTTTTTCTTTTTCTTTTTTCTCATTTTTCCATCTTCATTTTGTTATTACCTTTTCAAAAAAAGAAAAAAAAAGAAAAAAAAAAAATCTTTGTTTTTTATATGTAATCTGCCCTAATCCACTAAATCATGCTTGACTTGCGTTTGATTAGGGCCTATTTGGTCGACTTTCAGCAGGTCAAGTTGACACTGCCCAACAAACAACATTTTGAATGGCCTGTTACCCATCCAATGCATTGCCAAGATCAAAAGAAAGACTTGCATATTTAGGATTTTCACATGTCTTAGCATTTTACCAATTATTTTTGAGATTTGTTTCCCAAAGGAAAAAATGTTTCGGCCACTACAAAGCCCACGTCAGCTGAAGTATAGTATTGGCCCTGCCAGTGCCGTGATGTAATACCTTGATTTTGGGGTCTTTTCTTTTTTCCAGCGTGTATTTGATTTTGTCTGACAAGCTGGTTGAGTTGTTGGGTGGATTTGACGACGTGGATCTTTGATTCTTTATTTTACTTTTCTTTTCTACTTTTCCTTGTTTTCTTCTTCTTCCTTCTTCTTCTTCTTCTTCTTCTTTTTTTTATTTTTTTATTTTTTTTTGTCTTTCTTTATTCTCTTTTCTTGTCTTTCCTTTTATTTGAGAAGAGCTCTCAGCAGGCTAGTTGGTTGGAAGGCAAATAGGTTGGAGGGCCTTTTTTTCTTTGATATATATATATTAATTTAGAAAATAAAAAACTCCGCTTAGATGTGACATGCCAATCAATTCCAAGCCTGGCTAGATGGAGCAGAAAGGTGTCAAGTGGGTGGCTAGTTGTCAAATTTTTTCTTAGCAATCATGAGAATCAAACACATCATAAATAGCTAGGAAAAGGGTTTGAGGATGCTGATGATGATGATTTTATCTTTTAAAAGAAAAAAAAAAAGAAGAAAGAGAAAAGGAGGACGATGATTTTTATCTTTTAAAAGAAAAGAAAAGAAAAAAACGATGACGACGATGATTTCTTCTTCTGATTGCTATACATTTCACCTTGTTATGTTTTTTCTCGTGTTAGTGATGATTCCAGATGGTAATTGTAGTCTATTCTTGTTAGTGTGGGATTCATTTGTTTGTAGTCAATTAGGGATGAAAATTTAATGTTTCCTGTTGCATACTGATTTGTGAGGAGCTATTCCATGCTCAGGTATTAATCTGCTGCAGCTAAAGTGACTGGCGTCATGGGCGTTTCTGGAAAGTGGTTTAAAACGTTGGTTGGTTTGAGGAAGTCAGAAAAGTCAAGACCTTCTGAAAAGGATGACAATGTATGTAACAACCCTCACCAGTTTATATTTTCAATTTGGAGTGCTGTAGCATCAGGCATCACCTGCTTATGTAGCATTTGGAACCCCTGCAATGTGATCCCCACCCCTGTTTTATGTTCTTCAGCAAGGAATGTGGAATAGTCTTGCAGCTTCAAGCTGTTTGTCTTTATCACTTTGAATTTAGTAAGTTTATTATATTCCAGCCTGTCAAAGTGCTGCTTGTCTATGGAACTCATAAGTAATGTGCCCTGCAACTATTTTTTTCCCCTTCGGAGTAGCATGTGACCTGCAACTATTTTTTTCCCCTTCGGAGTAGCATGTGACCTGCAACTATTTTTTTCCCCTTCGGAGTAGCATGTGACCTGCACCTAGATTGGGCTAACCAGGACTATCACCTACGTGGTAAAAATTTACAGCCCATATTGTAACGGTCAATTTTTTTGAAAGGAAGAAACTGTAAAGGTCGGACATTTATGGGCTTGTATCGACCCGTTACGGATGTTACAGGCCTGTACAGTCCATTTTTCAGAACAGGCATTACAGCCCTGCTCTCTCTCTCTCTCTCTCTCTCTCTCTCTCTCTCTCTCTCTCTCTCTCTCTCTCTCTCGATCGAGTGTTAGTTTTAAATTTCAGGTGGACTGAACACTAGTGGTTTACTATCATGCTGGATTTATGATGCAGGACATGAAATTCAAGTGTGATGCGCAAGATTTTCAAGCTTAAGATCACGTTAGTTCAGAAACAATTACACAACTTCCATATCCCACACAAAAGTTCAACGTTCAATCAAGGGGAATCTATGCGGGTCCAGGCCTACACATGTTAGGGCTGGATCAGTAAAAATTATGAACTAAACGATAATCAAAGGGAAGTAAACTCATCCACACATGCACAACAATCTGTCCCTAATCCAAGGGATTCACCGGTTTTAGTTCAGAGAACTCTAGGATTAAAAAAACGTGGTAAACAAATTGAAACAATGCAATCTAGGGTTAGGGTTATGGAAAAAAAGTACGAGAGAGATAAAATGGGCGGAAATTCTGAACCTGGTGACAGTCCATGCGCGCAGAAAGCGGGCCACGCCTGACGCACGTGCGCAGGGGCTTGGCCGCATATGTGAGGGAGCCTCGAATCCGGAAACCGCCTCCTTGGTTCTGGTCGGCCAGGGGAGGGCTTCAAAACCCCCGAGTTTCGGGTCGATCCCATATGCAGTCTGTGCGTGGTGCTCCGCTGAAGTTTCAGCCCTCCTGCAGGGCCGGAATCTGGAATTCTACTGTAAGAGGAAAACTGCTGTAATAAAGAACGGATTTGAATCGTAGATGATTGTATGAGATGAGAAGTATGGATGGTAGAAGATGGAGGCGAATCGGGATAAATGTGGCTTCGCACCACGGTAGTCAGCCCTTCGAAGAAGGGAGGATTTTACACCCAATTGGATTTCCACAACTCAGAGGCTCAGAGGAGTAGGAAAAACGCAAGATTTTTTTTTATTAATCTTCAATAATTCAAAAGACTACAAGGGGTTCCTATTTATAATAAAATCCTATACCCCAAAACTCGCGCCATGTGCGTAACCTATTACTTGGCGATGAAGTAATAAAAAATAACAACTAATTAAAGCAATCTAAATTGTCCATGATACTCTTAATAACAATAATAAGCAAAACCTAAAATATTAGCTTAATCAGAATAGTGAGTCACGATCATGAGAACCCATGGTGAGCTTTACATGAATCTTGGGCTCACTCCAACAAATCAAAACTCAGTTCCCTAAGTAGGAGGCCGTCCTGGACGTCGTCATCGATCCAGATCGATGGTAGGGCTCTCCTCCTCCTTGCATACGTATGTATGGGGGGCGTGCGTGTGCGCGTGATGTCCCCATCAATTTAAAACCATGTTTGGCATGTTCGTACTTCGTATCTGAAAAAAAACTGCTGGATATGTTAGCCATCTTAAAAAATCAGCTTGGTGCATCTAGCTAAATAACAACTTATTAAAAAAAACACATAGAAGGCCCATATTGATTCTCACTTGATATATGCGTGAACCAGTGTTGTCATGTGTGACTGCATATGCAAATCGCAAATGCGATCGTGGCACATATGCGATCGCATATGCGATGTACGCGATCGCATATTGGCCAATGGTGAGAAATCTGACTATCGGCACTTTTTCTTTTTCTTTTTTGCAAAAAAAAAAAAAACACTTTTTGCCTATAAAAAAGGCTTCCAAAGCTCCTTCATTGGCAAATGGCAATATTCTCACCCCAAACTCTCTTATTCTCTTCTTCTCTTATCTTTCTTAATTCCAAGTGGCCTTAATCTCTCTCTCTCTCTCTCTCTCTCTCACACACACACACACACACACAAACACACACATTCCCTCTCTATTGGAAGTTGGAAGATCAAGATTCAAGCACTTTCAAGGAAGATTCAAGTTCAACATTCAAGCACTCTCTCTTACATACATTCTTGTAATTCTAATATTTCTTTTCAAGGAAGATTCAAGTTCAAGTGTTCAACAAGAACATTCAAGCGCCATCTCTCATTCATACTACATTTCTATTTCACTCTCTCTCTCTCTCTCTCTCTCTCTCTATGCTCTCTACAATCTACATTACATACATAATACATTCTACATTTTTTCCTCTTTTATATTTCCATTTTTTTACAATCAATAATAAATAAATAGCTTCTTCATTTTGTTGTTACTTGTTACTTGTTAAGTGTTATTTGTTAACTATATTGTTGAATGTTGATGACTTGATGTTTAATTCATTGTTTAATTGATTTTATTTCACTCAAATGTGTTTTAAATATCTAAACTTAGTTACCTATTAACTTAGGGAAGTTTCCCCTAATTTCATATATATATATATATATATATATATATATATATATATATATATATATATATATATATATATACACACATTTTTCTTATTTTTTCGATTAAAAAAAAAATCGGAAAAAAACCAAATATGCTTTCGCATATGCGATCGTGCGATCGCACATGATCGCACATGTGATTTGACAACACTGGCATGAACCGATTGGAATGTGGGGTTCATGCATCCTCTTGCCTCGCTTCGTCATCATCTCTTCCTCTTTGTTGTTGCTTGTTACTTCTTACTTGTTAAGTGTTATTTGTTAACTATATTGTTGAATGTTGATGACTTGATGTTTAATTCATTGTTTAATTGATTTTACTTCACTCAAATGTATTTTAAATATCTAAAATTAGTTACCTATTAACTTAGGAAAGTTTCCCCTAATTTCTTATATATATTTACATTTTTTTCTTATTTTTTCCCTTATTTTTTCGATTAAATTTTTTTTTGGAAAAAAACCATATATGCGGTCGCATATGCGATTGTGCGATCGCACATGATCGCACATGTGATTTGACAACACTGGCATGAACTGATTGGAATGTGGGGTTCACGCATCCTCTTTCCTCACTTCGTCATCATCTCTTCCTCTTTGTTGTCATCTTCACATTCTTGTCACATGACCTCTTAGAAGTCAACTTTGTGTCATCCATCATTGCTACTTTCTGAGGTCTCCTCTTGGTATTGCTCATTGTCACATTCTTTTTTTTTTTTTTTTTTTTTTCGATAGGTAAGTTGAACTCATTGATTGTAATCAACCTATCTAATAGACTATAAAATAGTGCTTGATTGTAATTAACCTATGTAATAGTCTATTACATTGCGCCTGTGGAACATGGTATGCCAAAACGATACGTAAAAGCCATAATAGTTGTTATAGAAAAAAAAAAGAAAAAAAAAAAGAAGAAAAAACACCACCCAGAATGGCCCTGTAACAGTCCTGTAAAGGCCCCATAATAGTCCCAAAACAGATTTTTTTTTTTTTTTTTAGAAAAAAAAAGCGGCATTACAACCCGTATTGTAATGGTAACGGTGGTGGCCGTTATGGTACACCTTGTTGCGGAAGTTTTGTGCTCCCATTGCCAGTCCCCAGCTCGGATAAAGGAGGGTTGTGTCCAGTTGGCAGCCGTTATTAAACTTATGCCCAAGGTATTCCATAATGGTAACGGTAGCCATAACAGCCACCACCATTACCATTATGTTGCTGCCTTTCTTTTTTTTTTTTCTTTTCTTTTTTGGAAAAAAAAAAAATGTTTTAGACTCGTTACGGAACTGTTATGGTCCATTCTTTCTATAACGACATTATGACTGATAACGCGTAACAGTTAAAGCCATTATGTAACTGTTTCGGCATATCATGCTTATGCAACAACTCTATTTTTTTTTATGCCACAACTTCCAACATAAATCCAAAAAATATGACATTCCAAACTCATGCTAGGGCTTGTAAGCAATATGTCGCATCAAAACGAGTTTAGTGAGAAATGGGCGAGGGTTGGCTAGGTGTCCCCCAAAAGCGAAGCAACAGTGCACAACATCACCTGGTTGCTGTAACAAGTAGGCAAGGGTTTGTACATCATTCTAGACTCGTGCAAGTAAAGAAGCTAGTCCGGCAGAATAGAATTCGTCTTGCCACATGGAATATAGGAACATTGACAGGTGAGGTTATGAAGTAAGATATATGAAACGAATGAGAATTAACATAGCTCGCACTTAGGACAACAGGTGAAAAGAGGCCAAAAATAGAGAAATTGATGGATATAAGCTTTGGTATATAGGAAATGATAGTAATATAAATGGGGTTGGGATAGTGGTAGATAAAAATTTAAAGGATAAAGTTATAGATATTAAGAGAGTAAGCAAGTTTTAATGAAACTTATGTTAGGAGAGAAGAGAATCAATGTTAGTGGTGCATATGCACCGCAGGTAGGATAAAAATTTAAAGGATAATCAATTTTATTAATAAAACTTATGTTAGGAGAGAAGATCATCAATGTTAGTGGTGCATATGCACTGCAGGTTCAGAGGATAGAATCAAGATAAAATTTTAGAAGAATATGGATGAATTAATGCAAGAAATCCCGAATGTGGAGAAGATATTTGTAGGAGACTTATATAGTCATGTAGAAAAAGAAAGTAGAGAATATGAGAGGATATGGTTTTGTGAGAAGAAATGAGATGGGAGAAGCTATCATTAATTTTGCCATGACATGCAATCTAGCTCTAGAAAACACATACTCTAAAAAGAGATGAACATTTAATAACTTTCAAAAGTGGATCATATAAAGCCAAATAGATTTCTACCTACTTAGGAAGATAGAACAATGAAAATGTAAGGACTGCAAGGCGATACCTAGAGAGTTTAACTGCACAACATAGGTTAATGGTTATGAATAAATACATTAAGAGATGGATGAAAGGAAATGAAATTAATAACCGTCCAAAAAATTGTTGGCAAATTTTAAAATGAGAGAAAATAATGTTATTTAGAAGTAAATTGATGGAAGAAAAAGTGGAATGTCGAGGAAGAAGTAAAAGTTAAGTGGAATGAGATGGCTTGGTGCATTTGGAAAGTGGCAAAAGATGTTTTGGGAGTATGAGTATATCTAGAGTGAAAAGCCGATCATGTAAGGAAATTTTGTGGGGAAATGACGATGTAAAAAAGCTATTAACAAAGAAACGTTCATGTTTCAAAACCTAGTAAAGGACCAGAAACAATGAAAATCTTGAAAAAAAATAAAGAAATGCCACAAATATTGCTAAGAAAGTAGTAAGGCTAAACTTAAGCTTATGATAATCTTTACAGTAGATTGGACACGAGAAGGTGAGAAAGATTTCTACACACTTGCAAAATGTGAGGGTAAGAGTAAGGGCCTAGATCATGTTAGATGCATTAAGAGCAATGACCAGAGAGTACTAGTCAAGGACAATGAAATCAATGAAAGGTGGAGAAGCTATTTTCAAAACTTGGTAAATGACAATTACTCTAAGAGCATAGGGATGGAAGGAACCATAAACTCAAACACCGTCAAAATCCATACATATTTTCCTAGAATTGGGATATCTGAAGTGAACAAAGCTTTGCAAAAGATGAAAACGGGAAAGGACCTTAGACCAGATGGTACACAAATCAATGTTTTAAATAGTTTATGCGATGTAACAACTCCTTTCCCGTTTTCATCTTTTGCAAAGCTTTGTTAACTTCAGATATCCTAATTCTAGGAAAATATGTATGGATTTTGACGTTGTTTGAGTTTATGGTTCCTTCCAGCCCTATGCTCTTAGAGTAATTGTCATTTACCAAGTTTTGAAAATAGCTTCTCCACCTTTCATTGATTTCATTGTCCTTGACTAGTACTCTCTGGTCATTGCTCTTAATGCATCTAACATGATCTAGGCCCTTACTCTTACCCTCACATTTTGCAAGCGTGAAGAAATCTTTCTCACCTTCTCGTCTCTAATCTATTATAAAGATTATCATAAGCTTAAGTTTAGCCTTACTACTTTCTTAGCAATATTTGTGGCATTTCTTTATTTTTTTTCAAGATTTTCATTGTTTCTGGTCTTTTATTAGGTTTTGAAACATGAACGTTTCTTTGTTAATAGCTTTTTACATCGCCATTTCCCCACAAAGTTTCCTTACATGATCGGCTTTTCACTCTAGATATACTCATACTCCCAAAACATCTTTTACCACTTTCCAAATGCACTGAGCTATCTCATTCCACTTAACTTTTACTTCTTCCTCGACATTCCACTTTTTCTTCCATCATTTACTTCTAAATAACATTATTTTCTCTCATTTTAAAATTTGCCAACAATTTTTGGACGGTTATTAATTTCATTTCCTTTCATCCATCTCTTAATGTATTTATTCATAACCATTAACCTATGTTGCGCAGTTAAACTCTCTAGGTATCGCCTTGCAGTCCTTACATTTTCATTGTTCTATCTTCCTAAGTAGGTAGAAATCTATTTGGCTTTATATGATCTACTTTTGAAAGTTATTAAATGTTCATCTCTTTTTAGAGTATGTGTTTTCTAGAGCTAGATTGCATGCCATGGCAAAATTAATGATAGCTTCTCCCATCTCACTTCTTCTCACAAAACCATATCCTCTCATATTCTCTACTTTCTTTTTCTACATGACTATATAAGTCTCCTACAAATATCTTCTCCACATTCGGAATTTCTTGCATTAGTTCATCCATATTCTTCCAAAATTGTATCTTGATTCTATCCTCTGAGCCTGCGGTGCATATGCACCACTAACATTGATGATCTTCTCTCCTAACATAAGTTTTATTAATAAAATTGATTATCCTTTAAATTTTTATCCTACCTGTGGTGCATATGCACCACTAACATTGATTATCTTCTCTCATAACATAAGTTTCATTAAAACTTGCTTACTCTCTTAATATCTATAACTTTATCCTTTAAATTTTTATCTACCACTATCCCAACCTCATTTATATTACTATCATTTCCTATATACCAAAGCTTATATCCATCAATTTCTCTAGTTTTGGCCTCTTTTCACCTGCTGTCCTAAATGCGAGCTATGTTAATTCTCATTCGTTTCATATATCTTACTTCATAACCTCACATGTCAATGTTCCTATATTCCATGTGGCAAGACGAATTCTATTCTGCCAGACTAGCTTCTTTACTTGCACGAGTCTAGAATGATGTACGAAACCTTGCCTACTTGTTACAGCAACCGGGTGCTGTTGTGCAATGTTGCTTCGCTTTTGGGGGACACCTAGCCAACCCTCGCCCATTTCTCACTAAACTCGTGTTCGGATGCAACATATTGCTTACAAGCCCTAGCATGAGTTTGGAATGTCATATTTTTCGGATTTATGTTGGAAGTTGTGGCATGAAAAAAAGAGAGTTGTTGCATAAGCATGATATGCCGAAACGGTTACATAATGGCTTTAACTGTTACGCGTTACCGGTCATAACGGTCGTTATAGAAAGAATGGCCCATAATAGTTCCGTAACGGGTCTAAAACATTTTTTTTTTTCAAAAAAGAAAAAAAAGAAGAAGAAAGGCAGCAACGTAATGGTAATGGTGGTGGCTGTTATGGCTACCGTTACCATTATGGAATGCCTTGGGCATAGGTTTGATGCCGGCTGCCAATTGGACACAACCCTCCTTTATCCGAGCTGGGGACTGGCAATGGGACTTCCGCAACAAGGTGTACCATAATGGCCACCACCGTTACCATTACGATACAGGCTGTAATGCCCCTTTTTTTTTTTCTTAAAAAAATCTGTTTTGGAACTATTATGGGGCCTTTACAGGACTGTTACAGGGCCATTATGGGTGGTGTTTTTATTTTTTCCTGTAACAGCTGTTATGGCTTTTACGTAATCGTTTTGGCATGCCATGTTCCACAGGCGCAATGTAATAGACTATTACATAGGTTAATTACAATCAAGCACTATTTTATAGTCTATTAGATAGGTTGATTACAATCAATGAGTTCAGCTTACCTATCGGAAAAAAAAAAAAAAAAGAAAAAGCAAAAAAGAAGCAAAAAAAGAAAAAAAAAAAGGTTTTTATGTAGTCAGGCTAACTTATCTATATTTTACAATTCTAATTTGCTAAAGTAAAGTTGTTGCTGAGCTGGTTTTGCCAGCATGCTGAACACTTGAACCAACAACTAAATTTCGTCTTTGAGCAAGCTATATATTTTGCAGATTCAAGTTCTAAACACTTTGTTACAAATTCTGCAAGATCTAATTCGCTCTGTAGAGTATGAGCAGTCAGTTAACGCAAAACTTGGACCTGGACGTGTGTTAATGGAAGATTTATATGGGTGTCAGATTTGGTGACTTGAGGATGTTGGATCTGCCCACAGGTTCTTTAAACATCATAAACTATTGAATTATGACACCAGAATACGAAAGAATACATAAAACAAGAAAATCATAGGAAATCATAGTGCTTTGTCCATATGTGCCTATGTAGGTACTAGATCATTCCGACAAGGCCAGAAACCTAAATCATAGATCAGTTATGATGGTAAAAATGTGCTTGGCTTGTAGTTTGGTACACTTTTCTGAATTCAGCAGTCATGGGGTTCTATACTTTCTTGGCTTTGTTGTATGATTTCTAACAGCAAGCTTGTAACTTGCTTCCCCAACGATGCATTCTCTTAACTGACTCATACATTGACCATTTTGATGTACTCCATTCCAGATCATTGTTAACTGTTATTGCTGTTATAGTTGTTTTTCCATCCTTATCTCTTTCTTCCTTGAGATCTTATCCATTTCTCTGGGAATATGTAGAAAAATGTAGCTGCTGGACGGTTTTGGCACCGGAGAAAGCACTCTGTTGAGATTGATACTGCTGGCCTTGAAGATGAATTTGCCCAAATTGCTGTGCAACCAACAGAAGATGCTAATATCCAATCAAGCTCAAATACCGCAACCTCTCCCACTAGCTCACTCCATGTGCAGACTGCTGTTCAAATTGAACCAAATATGAAAGAGGAATGGGCTGCCACGTATATCCAAACTGCTTTTCGTGCGTTTCTGGTATGGATCGATTTCCTGTCACTGTAGTCAGTACGTGCATTATATGTTAAGTTACTGTTATCTTGTTGAAGATATTGGCAATTGAAGGATGGATCTAGAGCAATTTACGATATGTTGTGGATTCAAAGAAGCCTAACATATGTAAGCAAATCTAGATTGGTATCTAAATCAGTTCATTTGTTTATAGCTTGTGCTTTGGAGTCTCTTTTCTTCATTCTTTTTCTCATTTTAATGAGAAGGTACTAAATCAGGTTAGTCTAGAGATGCACATTGTTTAAGCATTTGGGTCTGCGTTTGTGGCTTATGGTTGGATACCTCAATCATCATGATGTTAATCAGTCCAGTTAATGTTATCCAACCATATGGGGTTCTAGTTAACTAGTTTGATGGTGTTATTGAAACCCTAAAGAGGTTGGCAATATATGAGCAAAATGGCATTTTCTGAAAATCAAGGTTTGGTTTTAATCAACTAAAAAGAAAAAAAAAGGAAGGGTAAACCTTACTCTGAAATTGATTTTAGGACTACATAAAGGAGCTTGAAGACAAGACCTTAATTTGTGTTTTACTTTTTGTCTTTTAATGTTTCAAATTGCTGATATTGATGCTTCGTTTATCCAATGTGTTCTGAAGGTTTGTACTTTATTTTGTCTGCATCAGGCTAGGCGAGCACTGCGGGCTTTGAAAGGATTGGTGAGACTTCAGGCCCTTGTCAGAGGCCATGCTGTGAGAAAGCAAGCTGCGATCACTCTTCGATGTATGCAAGCATTGGTGCGAGTTCAGGCACGTGTCAGAGCACGGCGTGTTCGCATAGCACTGGAGAGTCAGTTGGTGCAGCAGAAACATCAGCAGCAACTTGCACATGAGGCTCGTGTTCGAGAAATAGAGGTAAAATCAATGACAGGCTGACAGCAGAGTACAGCATTATAGGTTTTTATGGGAACCAACTGGGTTGGTCATTCATGAATTCTTTTTGGATCTCTAGATTTCTTTTGATTCTGTTGAATTTGAAGAAACTGTTTTATTTTAATTTCAGCCATACATGTAGTTACAGGGGTTACGGTCTTTTTAGTCTGAGTAAATGTGCGTGAGTAAACTTATTGCTGTCTGAGCCTGCAAGGGTACTATTTCAGATCCTGCTTGCCCGAATGTGCATGAGAATCCAGCTGTCCATCAGGTAGACCCCACCGTGAATCTGCTGTGACCCAAAAATCAGATTGGTGCTGTAATATGGTGGTCTTACATATGTATAATGTGGACTGCATGTCAGTTCTCTTTAACTGCTACATGATGCCTGGACTGGGCTGATTTTTTGGTCATGACACGTGGTGTGGGACCTGCCTATAAATGTCCTAGATCTTGAACATGCTGCCATGTTGCCAAGTGTGGGTGAGTACGATTCGAAATATAGCATTGCACTCTTGCTGATTTATGCTAACCTGTCCTTTATTTATTTTGTTTTTTTTTCCTTCTTTTGATTGGTGATATATCTTGTCAGTGGTGTTATGGGGTTTCTAATTGGTTGGTTTAATTGCGGATGCAGGAAGGGTGGTGTGACAGTGTTGGATCTGTGGAACATATTCAATCCAAGTTGTTAAAAAGGCAAGAGGCAGCAGCCAAGCGTGAAAGAGCCATGGCATATGCTCTTGCTCATCAGGTAAACCTTTGGTAGTTGCCTTTTACGGAGTATGATACAGTTGCCTTCAACTTTTAGCAAGCTGACAGATAGTTGATTTCTGAAGGAACAAGATGCTCACACGGTTCAGAAACAAGGAAGTTGCTGAATTTTCTTTAATGAAAAGAAGGCAAGACTATTCTTTTGTTAAATGATTGGAAGCTACCATATATTTTTTTAATAAGCATCCAAATTTATGGAAGTTAATTTGAAACGCATAAAGCCAATCTCTCCACACTTCTGGCCAAGGAGTCGGTGATTTTATTAGCCTTCCTATACAATATCAGCAAACGAAATGGTTAGCCTGGAATCTAGATTGTGGACCTCGTCAATGATAAAGGATAGTGTCCTTACCTGGATCCATTGTTTGATGCCCATGTGATGTCATTGCTCATAACACCCTCCATAATCAAACTTCTGGAGAAAGATGAAGAAAATTTCTCAAACCATCTTGAAGAGATTTCCTCTGCATGGTTTGAGTCACATTCCCTGGCTGGACCGGAGTACATCTCTTGATGAAGCCGCGTTCATCCCTAAGACTGCCACCCATGTGGATTCTGAAGGAATACTAGAAGTCAATTCCCATACTGCCAAATGTGACTACGTGCATCTCCCTTCTTCCTAGAACCACTCTCCAAAATCAGGTTTGAAACAACTGATTAGTCTGAGACTGATATCCTTGAAACTCCTCTCTGATTAAAGCCTGTTTGATATGATACCCTTTTATGACTTCCACATGCATTGTTCTAAGGACACTGCATCATTGAGAATGTGATGATTCTTTTCTTTACAACGTCCTTAACGGACGGTGAGAGGTAGCATTCTCTAAACAATTTGTCATAACAGTTATTAGTTCTTTTAGAGGCTCATTTGGTAACCATCAAAGTTGTGCTATTCCGGACATGTATGTCCAGCTAAGGCCTGTCTGGATGAGCTTTTGCATGGATGAGCCCTGTTGTTGTGCGAATTTCTGTTTATCAAACACCTTCGAATAGGGCTTAAAACGACTTCTTGTCTAGATTAGCTTATACAAGGTAAAAGGTCAAAATTCAGGTATACTCCTATCATCAATTTTATTGGAACCAGTGGCTAAGGATGCTTGACAAACTATGGGTAGGCACTTCAACAGCCACCTGTACTGATATGATCATCTGGACAGAATTTTTTTCAGTTATCAAACAGACCCTCAGTGTTGTATTTTCTTTGTTTGAAATGTAGGATGGTCTTGCACTTTTAAAATTCCACTGGGAGAAGATCCTCAAATCTCAATGGATGGGTCTGATTTCTATTGTTAGTGTAAGCTGACTTTAATATGCTTGAGTTAAAACATTGTTAACTCACAATCCTTTTCTCTGTCATTCAAGCAACCCACCCACCTACACACACAGACACGAGAAAAAAAAAAGGAAAGAAAGAAACCCCAATACACAAAGCACGGGAAGGTAATGATGGACGCAAAGAATTTTGAGGAAATTTAGATTCCTACTGGTTTCTAATGGTATTTACATGAAAATCGTATCTCCTTAGACATTACCATTCATCCATTCATCATGGAAGTTTGGAGAACTTGTAAGCCTTCAGAGGTGGGCCTTTTGAGCACTATCTTTTGTACTTGGCAAGTTTCTTCTTTTTCTGAATAACTCTTTTTTCCCCCTTAATGATAAATCAATACACTCTCTGTTATGTTAGTTTGGTCGTGCACTTCTCAATCTAAAACCTCAATAACTGGTTTTGAATTTTTGGGATTTTCTAACTTTGTTTACTGGTTCTGGCCTTTATTGAGGTGCAGTTCTATAAATAATGCTTGCGTGACTACATCATTGCATTATCTAAATTTTCTGTTAAATGTTACATTTCCATTTTGTAAGTACTTCCTTTACCACATGAGAATTTTCTCACAGCTGGTGCCAATTATGCTCGTACTTGAATGAATTATAGCACGTGACAAATGCAGAAGAGATAGCTATACCTGCAATACCATTTCAAATGCTGTTTGTTCTTTACTTAGCCTCTTTCCCTCCTGTGAGTTTGTGATGTTGCAATATTTAACTTTTTTTTTTTACACGCACACATACCCCACACACTCACGCTGTAGTGGAATTTCACCACCTATGGGTACTTGAAACCTTGACCAGGTGTTGAAACTCCTAAGAGTCTACCACCGGAGCAAGAGTAAGGACCCATGTTGCAATATTTGCTGTCTTGAGTTTGTGATACTGCAATATTTACTGTAAACACTCATTTCCTTCAAGTTTGTGATCTTGCAATTTATACTGTTACGGTACGAGCCATAATGGCCTTTTTTTGTAGAAACCAATTTCAGCCCCGTAATGGACCGTTACGGGTTTTTTTTTTTTTTTTCCCCATAATAACCTTTTTCTAAAAAAGATAATGCACTTTAATAAAGGCCAGAGATTGAAAAGGAAACAAAGAACAAAAAATGAAAACAAAAGAAAACAAAAAAGGCACCCCTTCAAGGCACCCAATCGCTGATGAACAATATAACCCGACTGATAACCACCCCTTATCAAACCATTCCTATTATGAAAACAATGATCGTTTCTTTCACCCCAGATCGACCAAAGGACAGCGAGGAGGGTGACACTCTACCAAGCTCTGCCCTTCCTTTTGATACCACCAGCATGCCGTGAAAGGAAAATGGCCTTCAATTGAGCTCGACATCACCCATCACATGCTGAAGAAAGAGAGGATGGTGGACCAAACTGATGAAGCAAAGGGGCAATGAAGAAAGACAGAGAAGACAAACATTAGGCAACACCATTGCCCTCTTACGCAGATTGTTGATAGTAAGGATCCTATTCTTACCAGTGTGCCAAGTGAAAGCCACTACTTTTGGAGGAGCACCACAGGTCCAAACAAGGCCCGTGTGATGACAGGAGGTAGAAATCCCATGCTAATAAATGAACGAGTAAAAAGTTTTTACCGAAAAAGGCCCCAATTTATCCTTGAGCCACGCCGGTGAGTCTCTTGCTCCCGGAGAAGGAGGAGCACCACAGGTCCAAACACCATTGCCCTCTTACGCAGATTGTTGATAGTAAGGATCCTATTCTTACCAGTGTGCCAAGTGAAAGCCACTACTTTTGGAGGAGCACCACAGGTCCAAACAAGGCCCGTGTGATGACAGGAGGTAGAAATCCCATGCTAATAAATGAACGAGTAAAAAGTTTTTACCAGTGTGCCAAGTGAAAGCCACTACTTTTGGAGGAGCACCACAGGTCCAAACAAGGCCCGTGTGATGACAGGAGGTAGAAATCCCATGCTAATAAATGAACGAGTAAAAAGTTTTTACCGAAAAAGGCCCCAATTTATCCTTGAGCCACGCCGGTGAGTCTCTTGCTCCCGGAGAAGGATGAATCCCTTTAAGTGAGAAAGAAGCAGAAGGAAGTCATTGAATTCAGAATCAGATAGATTCCCACGATAAGGAGGGATCCTAACTCCCCTGATCTGGACACCGAGAAGCATCGGTCCACCAAAACGTTAGTAGAGGAGCAAAGGTGGGCCAGAGAAGGAAAAATATTTCGAAGCAAGGAGTCTCCACACTAGATATTATTCCAGAATCTAACCCTCAACCCATCCCCTACTGCAAGCCCAAGCCAAAGAAAACTTTACTAGCAATTCAAGCAACGGCTTTTCAGAGGAAAGGCGCTCAATATAGAGACAATTCCTTTAGCCACCAATCTATGACTGAATAACCATATTTTCCAGCAATTATGGACCTCCACCAGCTTCCCTCCTCGACTCCGAATCTCCAGACCCACTTCCCAAAGGGGGCAGAATTCACAACATCAAGATGGCGAATTCTGACACCACCCTCGGCGAAGGGTCTGCAAACCTCCTGCCAACTGACCTGGTGGAACTTACCTTATAAACCCAACCCCCCCCCCAAAAAAAAAAAAAAATCCCTCTGAAGCTTGTCAAACTGCCCAGGACTGACCTGAGGCACTCGAGAACAGCGACATGAAATAGAATGATTCTACCGTCCAAGGGCAGTTACGACCCCGTAACCTGTAATGGTTACTGTTACATAACCGTTTTGGAATTCCATGGCAGGAACCTTCTTCCCAAGCAATGTTAGCTGGACACATGTTGTGTTTCTGTTTTGCTGACACTTTAGGACACTTGTATGCTCCAATTTGAACTGGAAGCTCAGAATCTTTACGGAGAAACTGTTGCACTGATGTCAGCCTAAAGTGCTACGCCTTGGACACTTTTAGTGTGGTGTTAAAACATATATTCTCCATAGTTTTCTTTTCGTTTCTTTTCTTTCCTCTTTTATTTTTTATTTTTTATTTTTTTTAAATTGTCAACCGAAAATTTCTCTCTTGTTGTCTCTACTCTCTTGGAGGCAGAGAAACCATAGGAATTGTTTCTCATGCTCTAGGTTTTAATTTCATCTTTTTGTGAGATGTACCCTCTCCCACATAACCAATAATCATGCCTTTTTGTTGTTTTTACTTCTCTGTTATTTTACTTTGGTCTTCTAGATCTTTCAGTAGAGCAATTGATGTTCATCATTATGTTTATACAAGCTACTTGGGTTCTAGTCCTTGTCCGAGTGGTAGACTCTGAGGAGTTTCAACACAAGGTCTTGGGTTCAAAACCCATAGGTGGTGAAATCCCACTACGGTGTGTGTGGGTGTGTGGCGGGTGCGTGTGTAAAAAAAAAAAAAAAAAGTTTATACAAGCTACTATTTCTTGAAATTGTTTTTGCATGACCTTCACTATATTGTTAATTGATCTTCTGTTAATTTTGATACAAATAGATTTTTATTGGAATTAAAAGTGCTTTCTTAGATGTACTTTTGATTTGATGTTCATTATTTCTCTTATTTTAAAAGGCTTGGCTCAAGGTCCTAATAAGGGATATGAAGGCTTGTTCACTTACTGAGGATAGGGCCTCGGATAAGAATGTTTGGCAATATACCAATACCTAGGAGTTAGGACACAGATATGATGATGATGATAAACTGCTTTAATCATAGAATTATATTATTATTTGTTCATGGAATTGTCCTTATGTATTTATGTCCTAGAAAATTTAGGACATTTGATATTTGGAATCTGTGCCATGTGTCCAGACAACATGTTTAACCCAGATGCTGCTTTTGCTTTCAACCTGTGCTCCAACTCCTGCTTCCTAGCCATTTATACTTACTAACTTTTTAAGCAATCACTTCCTCATTCCTGCACCTATAGCTGTTGTTGCTTCCCCTCATGTTTATGGCAGCTATATATTTGCATCGATTCAGTTTCTTGCAGCCATATATTATCATCATCAAAGTCTTGTACCAGCTATTTGGGTCGATTTTATGAGTACATGTTAGCCAATAAATCCCAAGGCCCTGTCATCGATAAGTGGATAAGCCTTCATATGCCTTCTCACTATCTCAATTCAAGTACTTCTAGCTAGGTCTTCTTCTCATGCTCTTTTTTGGCCCTCCAACTCTTAACCAATGCTCCCTCCTTGCATGATCCATTGCTGGTCTTCATTGCACATGACAGAACCATCTTGATCAACTCTCACCATTGTCTCATATTGGGGCTAACTAGGCTGCTCATGATGACTGACTTCTTGATTCTATCCTAGGCTTCAAAATAATAAATCCGGCTTTATGGAACCTTGTCTGCTTTTATAAGCCTGCTTCCGCCTATAAATCTTTAGAACCATTGCAGTCTAACTTCCCTTGATAAGTGAATAAGCCTTCATATCCCTTCTTATTGCATCAATCCAAGTCCTTTTAGGTCTTCCTCTCATCTTCTTTTTAGGCCTTAGACCCTAATCAATGTTTCCTTCCCAATTGGAACCATCTTTTGTCTTCTTTCCACATGATGAAACCATCTCAAACTACTCTTCATCATTGTATCTCCCACTGGGACTACTCAGCGTTTTATTTTATTTCTATTTTAAAGATTCAGACTTCTAGGTTGAGTATGATGACCTCATTCTTGATTCTATCCTTCTTAGTCTTCCCACATCCATCTCGACATCCTCATCTCCACAACACAATTTTTACTCATGCTGCTTCTAACTACCCAACACTCCACCCCATATAGCAATGTCAATTGAGTAACTATTTAATCAAAATTTTCCTTAAGTTTCATAAGCATGCAATAACCGTACAGCACTATAGAGGCACATTTCCACCTCATCAACTGAACTCTAATTTTATTGAAAACATCCTCTTCAATCTCTCCGTCATTTTGAATAATAGAGAGAAGATAACGAAACAGATCGCTTTAAGGAATCTCTTGACCATTGATTTTAACTAAAGCCTCAACTCTGTAATTCTCTTACTAAAGCTGCATTCCAAATTTGCTAACTTTTAAGCCTCTAGATGTTAGAGAACCTTCCCCAAAACATCCACTTTAGCATTTGCTTATCTTCTACTCTTGCCAACTAATTTCATGTCATTTGCAAACAACATACACTAAGGGATCTCTTCCTGGGCTCTAACGGTCTCTATTTTTTTTGAAGAGAGAGAACGACAATTTATTAGAAAGCCTGCCAAACGCGGGAAAAGAATACAAAGCTACACTAACAACCTAAAAAAGAAGAAAAAGAAGCAGCATTAGCTGCATATACATGAGGAGCCCAACACAATACAAAGCTTTTAACTGGACATATCGCTCCATTTGCCCAGGACATTCTATTTCGAAAACATCGCATGTTCTGGTCATTCCAAAAATAGCCATGATTAGGAGCCTCCAAACAGCTTTCCTAGCTCTCCTAACTCCGTGCCCATGCCACACCCGAAGGAGGTCATCCACTGACTCTAGCATAACACAAGCCAAGTGCAACTTGGTAAGGAAAGAGTCCCACTCTCTCCTAACAAAAGGGCAATAGATGAATAAGTGAAAGTGATCAATAGACCCTGCATCGTTCATGCACATCAAACATATATAAGGGAGAATGAGGGATCTCCTTTGAAGACTATCAATCATCAAGACTTGCTTTCTACCAACCAACTAAATGAAAACCGCCACTCGAGGTGGGGCTCTATAAAACCAATGATGGAATGGATGAGAGGGGCTAGAATCACTATTTGAGGAAGATAGACAGGTGAAGAAAGATTGCACAGAAAATTTCCTAGAGTTGTGCCCTTTCCAGATAAAGGAGTCATCTTCCAAAGAAGAGGGGGCGACATGCTTGAGATAGTCCATAAGGCCAATAAAGTTAATAGCCTCATCATTAGTCAAATTCCTGCGGCAAGGGGGACCCCAAGCGGCGACAACACCACAAATAGAGAAGCACCTAATGACAGTAACGAACTGGTCCGGAGCAAGAAGAGCTAGTTTTGGGAAGGCCTCTTGAAACGCCCTGTCGCCACACCAAGTATCCATGCAAAAGTGGATGTGACTATCGTTCTGAAGAGCAAAAGCTATCTTACCACGAACTAAATGTTCCATCGATGCAATGCCTTTTCATATGATTAAAGCGCAATGGAGAGATGATCTCTTCACAAACTAATCACCCTCTAGAACTCGCAACTTCCCTCCAAAGCCCTCCAAAGCCCTCTAGACTTGGTTTCAAATTTCTAGTGCCACTTCCCAAGAAGAGCAAGATTCATGAGGCCCAAATTCTTTATCCCCGCACCCTCCTCGGCAATCGGCCTACAAACCTCCCCCCGATGAAGGAGGTGAAACTTCCTACTCTCAGCTCTTTTCCAAAAAAAAATCCCTTCTCAACTTTTCAAGCCTATCAAGCACCGATCTTGGACATTTGAATAAAGACAAGAAATAGATAAGAATGTTCGGAAAAAGGTTCTTTAATGAGAGTTAGCCTCCCCTCGAAGGGCTCATGTCTTGCATTCGAAGACTCTCGCAAGTGTGACAAGCTTCAGAAACGTGAACTACCTGATACAAGACAATTAATCATTCGCTCTAAAAGCTCGAACTGTTAAAGTATGGCGAATTAATCCCTTTATCTATAGCCTAGGCCCTACATCTCATGGGTTAGGACCTCGACCGAACCCCCCTTGTGGGCCCCAAATCACATGGGCTGCCCACCCCGAATGTGTCCCCGCATCCCACGGGCTACCCCACTCGAGCCTGGTGTGAAATGCTCATTAATCACCGCCGGTGAGGAGTCTCGAACACGAGACCTCTCCCGTGGGCCCCAAATCACATGGGTCACTCACCCCGAGTGTGTCTCCGCATCTTACAGGCTACCCCACTCGAGCTCGGTGTGAAAATGCCCATGCATTAATCACCCCCGGTGAGGAGTCTCGAATACAAGACCTCCCGTTTTGATATTAATTTGATGCAGGACAATTAACCACTTGCGCTAAAAGCTCGAACTATTAGAGTATGTCGAATTAATCCATTTATCTCATAGCCCAGGCCCCACATCTCATAGATTAGGACCTCGGCCGAACCCCCCTTGTGGACCCCAAATCACATGGGCCGCTCACCTCGAGTGTGTCCTCGCATCCCACGGGCTACCTCATAGCCCAGACCCCACATCTCATGGGTTAGGACCTCGGCCGAACCCCTCTAGTGGGCTTGTGACCCCAAATCACATGGGTCGCCCACCTAGAATGTGTCTCCGCATCCCATGAGCTACCCCACTCGAGCCCAGTGTAAAATGCCCCTAAATTAATCACCCCCGGTGAGGAGTCTCGAACACGAGACCTCCCCTATGGGCCCCAAATCACATGGGTCACCCACCCCGAGTGTGTCCCCGCATCCCACGGGCTACCCCACTCGAGTCCGGTGTGAAAATGCCCCTGCATCAGTCACCCTCGATGAGGAGTCTCGAACACGAGACCTCCCGCTCTGATACCAATTTGATGCAGGACTATTAACCACTTGCTTTAAAAGCTCGAACTTAGAGTATGGCGAATTAATCCATTTATCTCATAGCCCAGACCCCACATCTCATGGGTTAGGACTTCGGCCGAACCCCCTCGTAGGCCCCAAATCACATGTGCTACCCACCCTGAGTGTGTCCCCGCATCCCACGGGCTACCCGACTCGAGCCCGATGTGAAATGCGCATTCAATCACCCCCGGTGAGGAGTCTCGAACACGAGACCTCCCCCATGGGCCCCAAATCACATAGGTCACCCACCCCGAGTGTGTCCCCGCATCCCACAGGCTACCCCACTCGAGCCCGGTGTGAAAATGCCCATGCATTACTCCCAACATCTCACTCTTGGCCACATTAATCTTTAGCCTCGATACTACTTTGAAACAGACTGATTTTACGAAGGTTGCCTACCGAAGTCACATCTACATCGTAAAATAGAACGGTGTCGTCCGCGTATTGAAGATGACTGGTCTGAACCTCGCCTTCGGAAACTTTGAAACCCTTCACTTGGCCATTAACCTCCGCTTTAGATATCATTTTGCTAAATACCCCATCTACGACCACTAACGTTGAATTGGTCAATAACAAGCGGCAAAGGTACATCTTAATGCTGATGATCCACTATTACTAGGAACGCATCAGCTTCACGACAGGCCATTCTCACTCTTGCAATGGCACCCGTGTACATGTCTTTAATTATCCTCTTGGGACCCCTTTTCTGCTCATCATCCACCACAACCTCTCGATGTATTTTATCCGTGGTTTTGAATATCTGATACATACTGGCCATATCAGCCCAGGCCAGCACATGATACAGGGGATGATGTCTATGTTTAAAACCATGATTTTATCTCATGCTTCTCAATATCTTAGAAGCCATAGTAGGTGTTCTCTCATCTATATACTTTTCCATATATTATCCAAGTACAAAATAGCTTCAGTTGTTGATCTTCCTGGCATGAAGCCAAATTGATTTTCCGATATCCTTGTTCCTTAATCTTTATGTTACCACCCTCTAGTAGAGCCTCGTACTATAACTCAGTTTGATCCCTCGACATTTAGTGCAACTTTGTGGATCTCCTTTGTTCTTGTCAGTCAGTTGTAAGTCGTAACTGACTATTATGATGTTTCTCCTCCGCACATTTGCCTTTTCTTTGTTTGCAAAATTTTCTTTAAACAACTAGTTACTCAAACTAATTTGATTTCACCCAGTATTGTCTGCACTTTTGTAGTTAAATGGTCTCCCAGTATTTGTCTGCACTTTTGTAGGCAACTTGTCTGTCCCCATAGCCAGCCTTTCCTTTCCTCATCCTTGTTAAAGCCACATGCCCTATGCCATTTCTACTGACCCTCCAATGTCCAAGGCCCCTCCTAGTTCTATACCTCTGTTCACATCTTCTTTAAGCAACCTTTGCCTCTCTACCTAATCTCACAGCTTTTCACCAAGACCTTTTGATCCTCACCTTAAAGCATCGGATTCGGTCTCCTTAACGCAGCTACTTTGTATATATCAAAACCATTCTTTATAAGACTTTATTTTTTTAATTGCTTTATGCACACTATCCCTATGCTACCACATCTCTTTATGTGTACCTTTCTTGCCTCTAGATTCCCTAAGTACTGCTTTCACCACTCCTTTTATGCAGTCAGCCATCTCTTTCCGCATCTGCCTGGCTTCTGGCTTTTGGCTTTTGGCTTCAAGATTCCACTTGCTTTCTTCTATCACTTCTGAAATAATGCTGACCTTTTCCTTTTAAGTTCCACCACCATCTTATTTTTGCGCAGATTTTAAACTCACCTCTTCTTTAGCTCTTGATGCACACATCGAAGACCACTAGTCTATGTTGCATAGGCCACACTCGTCTATGCTCGTGCAACCATATATTAAAAAGAAACTTTTGGGTTCTCATATACGAGGTTTCTTCTTCTTCTTCTTCTTCTTCTTCTTCTTCTGCTCATGCTCGAATTGCAGTCTGATTGTAATGTACTTCACTTTGGCTGTAGAATGTACAATATTTTGGCTGTTTGTCATGGTTCCTGCAGATGTTTCTTTTCATCATGATCTTCATCTTTTCATGCAGTGGCAGGCCGGATCAAAGCAGCCAGCTGCCCCTGCAGGGTTTGAACCAGATAGAAATAACTGGGGGTGGAACTGGTTGGAGCGTTGGATGGCTGTTCGTCCTTGGGAAAACCGGTTCGTTGACATTAATATCAGAGATGGAGTGACTGTCCGTGAAAACGGATCGGCTGAGGGAAAGAACAGCACCAAGACTCAGTTCAAATCCACTGGCAAAAGGCCTGTCGTTCATTCCAACATCTCAAATCAGAAAGCAGCACCATCCCATTCTGATGGAAGTGGTTCCTCATCGGCCAAATCTACAAGCATGCAAGCTGCATCCTCCGCTCTTTCAGGCAAGCCAAAACCCAAGACACCTACAGAGGAGTCAGCTGAGGAAGCCAACTCCAAACCTGGAATTAGTTCTCGATCTTACAGCAATCCAAAAGAGAGGCCCCCACAAACTGAAAACCAGGCAAAGAAACGATTATCCCTGCCAAGCAGTGGTGAGTCTGTGTATCGATCACTTCCGATTCTTTGATTGTTTTGGCATCATACCACCACTTCTTGAAACTTGAAACGAGTAAAATTTGTGCGGTTTCATTCAGGAAATAAAAAATAAAAAATCATTGCTATCGCTTGTACACTTGCACAGTTGCATGCACCTAAGTAAAGTTAGTTGTGAAGCACTCCGCACATGCATGTCATCGAGACTGTTCAAATTGGACCACTAGTGCGATCCTATCAATTGTTTTGGGGGCTTTTGGTGATTATAGATGTCTGGTTTGAAACTTTGAATCAATGGTCAGCATTTACCTAGAAACATCCTCCAATTGGTGGCTAGGATCATCTGACCATTGTGATGTTCAGGGCTGGTCTGTTCACTGTGGACACCAACAGGGAGGAGGGAGTGCTTGATAACTAAGATTTAAGCCTTTAGCACTGCATCCTTTCCCTTCTAATTATTTAATGCTTGGCTACTCTTTGGTTGATAATTTGCTCTGTGGGATTATGTTTTGCAATCACAGGCTGATTACCTATGGATACCGATGTGGTGATGCCCATCAAGATGTTACACTCAAAACTTTGGGGGTCCTAGAGGAAATACACAATTTTTGATGGGGTATTTTCTCAGCCTGATAGACTTCACACGTGGGGCCCAAATTTTGGTGATCTAGACAGTCCATTTGGTCGGATCAATGTTACCTAAGTTGCCAACCTCCACACATTTTCCGTTCCCAATCATGCAGTCCAGATTATGGGTCATTTGATCGTCATTTTTACTGACCCAAAATAATGATTCCATACCCTTAGTGTTAACTAAGTTGTAATGTAAATTTATATTTGGGATGCAAGACTCTGGTTTATGCAAAATAGCATGAATATAATATATTAATATGCGTGTGCTATCTATAATAATAACATTCATCATTTCATCTATATATTTTGCAATATGAATTCGTATATAAAACTATATTGCACATACTTCATGTATGCATTGGAGAGACCACATGATCCTAACCCTAGCATACTTTGTATTGAAGTGGCATATTGCGTACTGGTGTCTGTACCACATACCAGAGTGGGCCTGTGATCCAGGTTACCTTGGGTGGGACCCCTGCCAGATGGGAGATGGCCCCAAAAGCTCGGCCATAGTATGATCCTAACGTCTGATATATGCCCTGTTTAATGTGGACTACTGGTTGTAAGTGTCCAATTTCATTGCATGGCTAGATTACCAATAGGTGTGCCCACCTGTACGGCTGTACCATTGTCGGGTCGAATAAAAGAAACAACACTAGCTTTTGATTATCATATAACACCTCTTGTGGCTTATTTATTTATTTCTGCTCCTTGACTACCTTTCTGTCTTGTGGTTTTGAGCAGGTGCCAGATCTCAGACCGCCAGGCGTCCCTCTAATCGAATTGCTGTGAACAAGAACACTGATCTGCCGAAGCTGACCACGGACAGAACCAAATTGGAAAAACATGATAAAAATCCCACAGATCAGGTACTGCAGGGAGTTGAACTGCAGACATAAAATACTGCATTTGCAGTTTTCAGATATGGAATTTAGAGTTGCCGACTGAGAGTTTGGGTTCTTTTTTCCAGTTTGTATGTATAGTCTTTATTTATTTATTTTCTTCTGGCTGGGTTGTTGTAACCTTATTCCTTTTCATATATGCTTTGTTACTTGTAGTGGTTGTCTTGTAGTGGGCCAGATTGTGGAAAGCGGCGTTGGTCGCTGCCGATAATAATAAAGGGGGTTCCTTCGATTGCATAATAGATCTTTACACTATATGTCACCTTTACAGAATCTGTCTTTGCAGTTCATTGAATTCTGGAGTTTTCTACTGAAGTCGTTTACTCGTATCATTAGCTGGTGATCAAGCTTTTTGGAAGCCTTTCTTCGTGTCCTCTGGAGGTAAGAGTGGAAAGGAGCAGTCTAGAAAGGTGGTGACCTGCATGTGCCCTGAAATGAGCATTTGAATTGCATTCTGCCTGGCACATGCGCATTCAGGAGGCGGGTGTGCACATCCTGCAGAATGGAGATGGTGGGATGCACTAAAATTTCCAATCTGCAACATCTGCTTGGAAATGAGAATTGAGGACTAATGGTGGGTTGTATCTGCATTCTAGGCTGTGGATGCAATTCATGCTTGCACTTTCAGCTATACCAAACTGGTACTTAATAATAATAATAATAATAAATCAAGGAGAATTATAGTTTTCGATATCTAGTGTAGTGAGTGTGGACATTGGAGCTGCGCACCAGGTGGGCCCCACCATGTTGATTATCTGGACCAAGAAAAAAGATGGGCTGATTCATCAGTTGGGCGATTTGGGGCCCATAGCTTGATGGTCGACCTGGATTGAGGTCTCAGGTTTGAGCATGAGCAATGATCTAGTGGGCTAATGTGCATGGAAACCTTCCCATGCAGATAGCTGCATATGCACTCCTCGGCTGGCGCCCACGACCAATCATTAGTTCCACTTCACTCTTAAGAGGCTGCTTTGAGGAGATCATACTGATTGGATGATCCAAACCATCCAATAATTAGCTTTTATTATTATTATTATTTTTTATAGTGTGTAACTAATTGTGTTTGGGAATTCTTAGGCTCCACGGTCGATGTTGCCTAAGCCGAAAACTGGGTCCCTCTCATTGGGTGGGCCATACATACTGAAAATCGGTTAGTTTAAAAAAGGATGAGCATGTACCTGTGTAGTTCACCTACAGAAATGAGTTAGTGTTGGGCTTGGGCCAGGCAAAGTCACTGCTTCAAATAGGCCCAACTATTTTAAAATCGGAGCCTGAACAAACCCTAGGCTAACGCGTAGCCAGGCGTGGTAGGTGGATTGGATTGATTTATGGGCTATGACGTATTCAATATAAGGATCCATCCCAAAACATAACGTGCTTCTAGTGATTAGCATGGACCCTACCCAACTCGGTACTAATACTCGACCTTGCCCTTCCACAGAATGTTGACTCTGACCATGTGTTTGACTAGGGTTGGTTAGTGTTTTTGTTTTTGTTTTTGTTTTTATTTGAATTATTTGGCAAATCTTATCTAATTTAAAAAGAGCTCTAATAAGAGCTAGAGAATTAGTACTTTTTGTCCTGGCTCTTGTTTTACAATAAGCATAAGCATGTTCGGTACAATAACTTTTTCAGAATCAAGAATCGGTAACAGTTCTTTTTTAAAATAAACTTGTTTGATAAAACATTCAAATAAAAGCTCTTCTTTAAAAGGTAGTTGTCAGTTTTAAAAATTGCAACAACTGTGTTATAATGAATGCAAATTATTCGTTTTTTTCTGGATGGCTAAAATCATCCAATTAAGAGGAATTAGCAATTAAAGATGGGATCCACCTTTGATGTGGACCATCCATCAGCCCACCTTTGATGCGGACCATTCATCATGTGGGGTGCACCTTTGATGTTGACCATCTATCATGTTCGCCCACCTTGGATATAAGCTGTCCATCATGCAAGACCTTTGGATCTACACTGTTCATCAGGTGGGGCCTACTTGATGTGGACCATCTATCATGAGGGGCCACAATTTGATAAGGCCATCCATCATGTGGAGTCCATCTTTGTTGTGAACTGTCCATTACTTGGAACCACCTTAATGTGGACCATTTATCTTTCAGGACTTCACCTTTAGTATGGGTTGTTTATCATGTGGGCCCACCTTCAATATCCACTATTTATCATGTTAGTCATACCATTGGTATGGACCATCTATCGTGTGTGGCCCACCTTGTGTGGTTCATCATGTGGGCCCACCTTCAATGTCCACCATCCATCATGTGCGTATCACTTTTGATGTAGATCATTTGTCATGTGTTGCCCACTTCAATTTGAGTTGTTCATTTGTGGGCCCACCTTCGATGTCCACCATTTATCATGTGTGTTCCACCTTTGATGTGGATCATTTAGCTTTGTGTCCCACTTTCATAATGGGTCTTTTATCATGTGCGCGCACCTTGAACGAGATAGGGAGTGTAAAGAGAAGACAACAATATAAAATTTTCTTACAAAAAATTTAGGGAGCCGAGTCTTAAAAAGTGCCTTAAACATATATAGGACTATTTGTTTTGCCCATTTCTTGATAATGTAAAATGATCATGTCATCATTGTTCTTTTACTAATATATTTAAGCATACATGTAAATTAATTTGTAATTATTAAATTTTTTTCATATAATTATTGTAAAAATCTTCAATAAGAACAGTGACATTAGCTTGTTTTGATGATGATTCGACATTTAAGTAGGGTAAAATTGTCGTTACTAAAATTTTACCTTTAATAAATCAAATAATGTAAAATTGTCATCATTGCGAGCAAATGCAATTATTGTTAGGAAATAAGTAATTTGTAATTATTGTTAATTTCCTTTCCTATAATAAATGGCAAAACAAATGAACTCTTCAAAAAAAAATATAAACTCTTTATATTTTAAAGAATTAAGAGATTATATGTAAAATTAGACAATTACTAAGCAATTTAGCTTTGACAAAAGACTTTTATATATATATATATATATATATATATATATATATATATTAGAAATAAGCAAATAAACTCTTCTTTGTAGAGATACCAGTTATCCTTGCTAATTAAAAGAATGTAGGGAGCTTTTCTTTTCTTTTATCTTTTAATGTAAGGGTATTTAGGGCAGTCGATCTCAATGTTGAAATAGTCTGTAACTACTAAGCCATAGAGCTAGACCTTTAAGTATATTCTTTTAATCGTTTCAAAATTATTTATGTATCCAAACAAGCCCTAAAGTAGAAGGCAATTGACTGAAGTGTGGAATCTCCTTGACAAACATATACTCAAGTCGGGTCAACATTTCAAGCCTGAAACTCTTTCTCAACTCATATTGAGAAAACATACATCATCCACTGCTTCTTGTGGTGTGTTGTACCCTATTTTTTTACCGTTCCTGAGATAGCCAACCACCTCTGACAAAGCAAAAGGTGGTTGAGTGAAAAAAACGGTCAAAAGGACACGTGTCAAGAAGAGAAGGATCTTGAAGACCAATGTGGCGACGAATCAACTTACATAACTGTTAAATAAACTGACAATTAACCAATCAAATTATCATTCCTTATCATAACTTAACTCTATCATATGAGTAGCGATAATCCAGTAGTAGTAATTTTTAGTCATAACTCATTAGCGGTAATCTTTAATAGTTATCCAAGTCTGCACTTTTATGTTGGACTATTCCTGGTATCAATATAATCAATCTATCTTTTAGAAAGGCATCTTGCAGTTGCTCTTTATGACCGATTGTAAGTATTTCCTTATATATATACTGTTTCTGCTTATAAAAGTCCTTTCATATGGAAGGCAAGGTGCAACCCGTCTTCGGAGGAAGAACCTCACTTTTTGATAATCACTTGATCTTCTTATAACTACCTTACGAGTGACTGAATAGGTGATCGATCCTCTCAGGTCTCGGTCATATACAATCGCGTTCGATGCATCCGTTTATCTTGTCGCTTGGGGGGGTCAAGTTGTTTGGTTTGAATTGACTCACACAATCGATTCTAGCATGCCCACACACATCACACAAGATAAAAAACAAACAGAGTGTTAACAATTTTTGGCACACCTAGTGGGACACCAGATTGTGGGTAAACATACGAGTGCAATAATAAAATATGAGCTGAAGAAATACTCGTAATACTTCTCGGGCTAATGAACTGCCTGCACCAGAGGAGGAAATTAAGATGCAGCCAACACCTGAGCTGTTAAATCCATAATAAAACCCAATGCCCAATTCTCTAAATCAGGATAGGGCATCTTCATCTCTGACCAATCTTCTTAAGATAATGTCGGATGAGCTACGTGTTATGCAAATGGGGATTCAGTATATTGCAGAGCAATCATGAGCTCAAGCCGAGCACTCATGAATTCAGGTTGAAACTTTCAACAAATGGATGACCAGTTAGACCGAGAGTTTGAATATGATGATGGCTATTTTTATTGAAAGAACACATGTCGTACATCAACAAACTATTGAGACTAGTGATGTCGGAAATTTGGCTCAAGTACCGCTAGTACCACTAGTGCCTCTTTTATAGCAGAACATACATTCTGCTCTAGCATAGGAAGTGCAAAATATTCCTCCACCTGCTGAGTACAAACGATTTGAACGGGGGAAAATGAATTTCATTCCTGAGGTCAGGAATCAAGGAATACCCTAGGGGGAAAAGCCTTTGCCTAAGGATATCCTTCACAATGGGAAACAATACTCAGTAGGTCCTAACCTACCTCCGATGACCAAACCTCGCCATTTAGATCGCGATCAACTTTTATAATTGGACCAAGAAGTGGCAGGATAAGTTTTTTGCCATATTAACACTCTCGTCTATCACAAATCCTATCCCAATGGATCAATCTGCCACATCCATTGCCGAGAAATTACCAACCTGATTTTCACTATTTACAAGTGACACTAGTTAATTGACCATGGAACACATAGGTTGTTTATTGTGCGGTATGGAGAACCGACCAATAATTATTATTACATATTGCAACTGTTTAACCATTCTTTAACCACAATGGCTTTTACTTGGTACTTAAATTTATTATCGAACTCCATCCAAACGTGGCAAGAAATAGAAGAGAAATTTCATGTCCATATATTTTATAAGGATAGGAAAATTTCTATGGCTGACTGTGCATGTTTCCAAGAGTTTCCAAGTGAATCATGCAAAAATTATATTGTTTGGTTTAAAAGAGCGAAAAGTCGATGCAAAGTTATCACGACTTAGGATGAATTTGTACAACTCACTCAAGGCGGTTTGAAATATAAACTCTTTAAAAAGTTCATTGGAATGAAGTTTACAGATATATATGATTTAACTAGAAATGTATCCAAGCATGAAGCTCTTCTTCAAGAGGGAAGAAAGCAAAAGAACTCATCAGCTGGGACAAACTACTATGATCCTACGAGGTGGCAGTTGTCACACCCCAACTCAAAAACCGGGCTCACAGGATTCTCGATTGCCGAATCCGGCGGCGACAACCTTCGTAGTACCCTATTCTCGGCTCCTGGGGCCCATTCACCAGGTTCCGATCCTGGGATCCTACAAGGAGGATTTCTATAACATAAGTCTGATTCATAATGAGCATACCCAAGATCATAACATCATAACCACAGATAAATAACTACATGAACATCATTACAAAATCCACTAAGAATTTAAACTTTTTACAAGTACAAGGCTCAAAGGGAAATACAAAGTCTATATAAAGAAAACTCCAAAGGATCAATGGCACGCTCCAGCTCCAGCTCCTGCTCCACTCACTAGCCTCGAATCACCTGCACGCATCAATCGTGCATAAGCTTATAGAAAGCTTAGAGGGCGGTGTAAGTGTGTGCAGGATAGGTGTCATGAATGCGATATCAGAGTATGCGGAAGAATGCGGCAAGACCATGAATACCACTAACCGTCACAAGGCTAAGCAATGCAAGGCAGGAATACCATCTGCCAATCAAAGGCTATGCAATGCGGGGCTATACAGCCAAGTGCCATATGCAATATGCAATGCGGTCATGCTCATCCTCATATCAAGTCCACAAATCAGTATAGTTCCTCTCTGGAAAATCACCGGGGTCAAATACACTACCTGCCTACTGCCGCTCTCCTAGCCGCACAACCCAGTGAGTATAAGAGACCTCACTACCCGCCTGTGGACAGTCAATCACCAACAAGGCTCGATGGTAGTGAACCCATTTATGAGCTGGTCAAACTCGGCCTAGCTATTGCCCCCTCACTCAGGCGGGTAAGGCCACACCCCTTCCCAACCGACCACGATACAGTGGGAGACGCGGCCTAATGGTAAAGTCACCGGCGGTCATGTTTTCCACTCAGTCTTGGCGTTGGAGCATCTCCTGGTACCATGAAGGTTCTGGGACTTTCACCCAAGGACATCCTACGTGCCTTAAGTGCTCAAATAAACATTTTCGGTGTCCAAATCTAGCCGTCACGATATACCTGTGGAGGCTACAACCCTGATAAAGCAAGGGCGAATATCAACGTGCTATACAATGCCAGATGCATGAATCACACCAATCCATCATGCATCCAATCCTACGCATCCAGCGCGCCCGACTGGGACAACTCCATCACCATGGGAGTCCCATGACAGCCTGCCCAACGGCGTAATACCATGACCAAATCAACCATCAATCAAGCACACAAATGAAGCCTATGAGTCATGAAAATGAATAAGTGTGCCATGAAATGATGTACTCACCCCGGGTCTAAATACTTAGACAAATTTCCCATGGATAAGAAGGAACACAACCACTAGTGGGGGCCCAATAGCCTGGGGTAGCCCACGAGACTAGGTAGACAATGCCATGGGCCTAAATGATGAGAATGGGCCTAGCAAGGGTCTATGGTAGACATTTAACCACCCATAGATGAAAATGGGCCTAGACAAATGGGCCTACAGGGGCCCACAATGGGGACATTTAATCGCCATTGTCCCCAAGAAAGCGGCCCAATCAAGATAGCTAACTAAACCAAGGCCCAAGGCCCGAATACCATTGTGAAAACAAAACGGGCAGCCATACATCTACATCACAACACATAATGGGCCCCAAGAGAATGGCCCAATGTCCTCATGAGTATCGTGGACTCAACAAGGGTATAACATGGCCCAAGTACATATCATTATGGGCCAAATGGGGCATCCACGGCCCAACCCTCAATTGTGACCGGATCCATGCATTAAATGGATCAAGTGGACAACCCACATGCCCAAAAATACAAGGTGTGGGCCTCACAACATCAGCCCATGACTTGGCAAGGCCTATCTAACAAGTTTCAAGGTGGGCCTTGCAAGTCAGCCCATACTAGGGGTTTAAATGTGGTATTCAAGGTTTATTTACTCAAGTTGGGCATATAGATAGTTCATTGGGCCCATAATATAATAGGGTCAGCCCTTGAACAATACTGGGCTCCAATGGAGAACTTCCAGTCCAACTGGGCCTAATGGACCATAAAAATCTGGTTTATAGATGGTCCACAATATACCACTTAGAATGGGCCTTACAAAGCATTAATTAAGCCCAAAAAAATATGCCTAAAAAATAGACTGATTATGTGTGTACTCAACACTCCATTTGGTAGGCCACACATCTCTCAAAACATCCCAACATGAATCGTACAACTTCTAATATATTGCTGGACCTTCAGCCCACCCAGCTTCTTGGGCTTGCTGAGGTCCAGCAGGTGGGATTTATAGAAGAAAATAAATCTAGTGGTGGTTCTTAATAATCATAGTGGGCCCCAACAAATGGAGAGCATGGATACATCACCCAAAAGAAGGTGGGTCTGCTGCTAGACTGCAAGTCCAGTAGCACCACCATACAGGTTGGACGTCCAGGTGGGCCTGGGCGTCCCAAGGGCCTGGACGGCCTAGAATAACATATATCAAGGTGGTTCCATGAGTGGGCGTCCCTCCAGGGAGTGGTCCACACATCAGTGGGCCACCCCAGGGGAGGACGGCCTAGATAAAACACATACATCAAGCGGGCCTCAAGGTGGGATGACTGGCCCCTTCCAAGGTCCAGGTGGGCCCCACTTTAGGACGTCCCTCGAGGGACTGGTCCCCTACTAAGTGGGCCACACCTCAATGGTTGATGGATGGGCAAAACATGTACATAGGTGGGCCTGAGGTGGGGTGGATGGCCAACCCATTGCTAAACATTTAGCCCAGTTGGATGTCTAGCAAGGTGTTGCTATCCCAACCCCTAAACACCCCAAAATATGATCAGATATGTGACCCACAAGTACTTGGGGTTTTCCGCTACAAGGTGGGCCACAAATTGGGTGAATGGGAAGGCCACCACCACACAAAGGCCTAGGTAAACATGCATGGACAACAAGATAAAAGAAAATACAACAGAAAATTAAAGTAGTGTTGTTCCTGTTTTGAGCACCCCAAAAGGGTGGGCCCAAGTTCTCCAAAAATTGGGGAAAAATAATTCTAACCTCCCCATACAAGTGTACTATAAAGATAGGGTCCACAAAAGTGGCCTACCATTACAAAAACTATTTTATATTTATGGATTTCTAAATTGTAATGTTGCTGGATAGTCCAGAAAATCTGGACTGTCCACCCCACTTGGGCCACTCCTTTGGGACCTCAATCAAGGTAAGATGGAGGTAAAATTTGGGGTACATCTAGGTGGGGTCCACACCTTCAAGAAAAGTATATCAAATGGGTAGAAACAGTCTCCCAATCAGTCCAAAAATCCGACCCAAAACCAACCAGAAACTGTTCAGAAAATTTCTGGACAACAACATGCACATGAAATAAAATGAGCATAGGAACCAAAATAAGGGGAAATCACCCCATGGAATCTGAGTTGTGGTCCACCTCAGTGGGTCCCACAAATATCCAGACCTAATCCATACCATAAAATCTATTGCATGTATCTAAAAAGGGGCAAATGGGACACCTATGTTCATAGAGTGGACAGTCATGGGCGTCCACTCTCTTTGGATGGTCTGGATACTTCCAGGCCACAAGGTGGGCCACACACATCTGAGAATAATATATTAACAAAAGAAGAGTAAGAATCGCCACAAGGAAAGGGAGTCCGCCACATTGATGTCCTTCCCTTCATCACAAACCACACATATCACTATATTGATGGGATTACAAGATCTGCCCATGCATGCATCTTCTAATCAAAATTCAATGGTGGAAATGTCATCTCCACCAAGGATCAAGGGTCTAGATGACTTAAGAATCCTTCTAACTAAGAAAAAAGTCCATGGTGGGGTCTATGGAGAATGGCCCCACTCATGGGTTATGCATGCACAAAAGGATGGGTCAATGGCCACGCCCAAGAAGACATGGGGCCTCCACCATCATTTGGTGGGCCCCACATACTTCAAACATGAGATGAAGAAGAGGAACAAATAAAGGAATATAAAACCTAAGATTCTAAGTTACATGCACACCCACCTACTAGATCTTCAAGAAACCACTTTCAAGAGAGTCTTCAAGCTCCAAGGAAGGAGGTTTAATGGTTAAGATCCTAAGCTAAGGGCTGGATCATGGGGTAGAAGGGAGGATGAAGGGCTGGAAAAATGGCAATAGGTGGGACTTCCAAACTTAGAGAGGGAGAGGGAGAGGGAGAGATGAGGAGAAGAGAGGGAGAGAGGGAAAATGAGGTGGATTGCAAGGAACTTGGGGTTTTTACTAAAAATCATGATTGCATTGCTAGAAAAGAGAGAGCATGATGGCCTCTCTCTCTAGAGAAGAGGGAAATGAGAAATTTCAGATTTGGGTAAGAGCAAAAGGAGGCTAGGTGCATGGGAGAGATAAAAAGAGGCTCTCTTGGTAAGAGAAACAATCATGGCTTGCTAGCTAGGGGTCTAGCCACTTAGCCTAGCCTAGCTACTCTAATGATGGCCTAGGGTGATGTAATCATTGTCTAGGGATTTGTGCAACCCCAGGTGGGCCCCACAAATCGCGATCTATGGCCTAAAACATCTCATGATCTACAACTCGGATTGCCGCAAGAGACGTGGCGTTGGAACTGTGGCGACGATGTGGTCGCTATGGCACTAGTTTCGGGTCAATTCAGGTCGGATATATATGATGAAACTCAAGGGTCATCGCAAATGAAATCCGTAGGTCATGTGTCGCCGGAATTCGACCGGTAAGACCGTGGGACCAGACAGAGTGAAATGGACACTAAGGCTAAGGGTCTCACAGCAGTGACCGAAGTAATGTCAAGCAACCATTTGAATGTTTGGCGTTGGTTAAAGCAGAAGCAACCGTGCCGACCACACATTGAACTTAAAGAAATATGCATTTGATATTACCCGGGCTAATGAGATCTTTGATAGAATGTTAGCCTTTTCATATATATAAAATTTCTATAACCATAAAATACCTACAGTCGAAGAATTAAAAAAGACCGAGTATTGCAAATGGCATAGAACTCGTTCCCATTTTACTAACAAATATGTCATTTTTAGGAACGTCATCCAATACAACATTGACCGCTGATTGCTTAAATTCTCTGAGAAGGAAAAAAGAAGCAATGCAGATTGACTCTGATCAATTTTCAGTACTTAACATGAATATTAACATGGCCATGGGCAATCCTCAAAAGTTGATTCGACCATGATAAAAAGTTGACCTCGATCCTTATGATGACTAGTTTGAAGTGTGACGACTTCACAAATGATCTAGGATGCCTTCGCAAGTGGTTATGAGCACGGTAGTACGACCAAAAGCAACATTGCCCACTAACAGCATGTCGCATTTATGCAAGCAATGCACAATGCCAATTCGGCTGATTAGGTAGCTTCCTTAACCGAATAGTGAAAAAAAAAAAAAAAAAAACTATGGTTCATGCAGAGGATGGAAAATGATTCATATCACCAACAGTAACCATTTTCGACCAGTTCTAATGCTGCGACATAAGATGGTCAAATATCTTCTTACTCACTATTGAGTGTCAAATATTACATATTCCCCCCTATTTATATCTTGGTATTATGAACATGATAATGCTTAATTGGTATATTTTATAAATGTTTGTAGTGCGATGTGAATCTGAGAGCTTGGATTGAAAAGAATGTTATAAACATGGATTTCATGCTCAAGAATCACCAAGGCAAAGGATGGATTTTAGGAGACCAAGATTGAAGATTTTAAGACCTCAGGATTCAAGGAAACCAAGTGAAGAATGAAGGAAGTCAAACGTGTACAGTGCAGAAATTCATAGAATCTGAACTTCATTATCTATGTCATCGACCATCGGTCGATGACATCGATGCTAGTGTTCGATGACATCGAACACGGGTCGATGACATTGAAATTTACCTGAAAATTGAGTTTAGTTGCTAGACAAATTGGATGCATTTCTCGATGACATCGATATTTTTGTGAATTTTTGGTGCAACTCGCTGGAACACTCCGGACATATTCTCGATTGATCAACATCGTTCAATGACATTGAAGGCAGTTCGATGACATCGAAGGTATGTTCGATGAGATGAAGAGTTATGCAGTGCAAAAAGGCGCGACTTGCATATTCAAGTTACGTTCGATGACATCAAAGGCGTTACTTAGAGTGCATAAATTTGAGGCGGATTTCAAGGACGGTCGGACAAAAGCTATAAATATGGGTTGTTTAAGGAGTTCTAAAGGAGAATTAGGTTAAAAGGAGCAGAGTCAAAGGGTGGAGCAGCTTCCTAAGAGTTTTTCTTATTTCCTTTTATATTTTTAATGCTTTCTTTTAGGGTTTTAGTTACAACCATATCTATGGTTAACTAAACCTCTTAGCTAGGGATAAGAGGTGAAGATTGTAGCGTGTTGGGATGATTATCTTTCTTTGATTCTTATTCTTGTTGAACCTTATTGATTTCTAGTTTGATATTAAAGGAATATTTTCAGTTTTCTATGACTTATTGTGACTCAAATTACAATAGATGATGCGATAGTTTTGGATATCTTCTTTTCCTGTTTTAAGATTCTGAGATTGGTAAATCTTGTTTTCTACCATCGTCTCATGGGCATGATAGGGTGATGGAATTCCTTCCAATCATCACAATTCTCTTCCATTGAGAATTAGGTCAATGAAAAGTTTAGATTTGATTTAATTGCTTTATCTTTCAATTGGATAGGATAGGACTCCAATTCTAATTGTGTTCCTTGAATCAAGTAAGGTAGCATCTTGATAGCTACAAGTGGATCCTTAGCACCCTAGTTCCCACGTTTAAATTCATAAGTTTTAATCAATATTTATTCATAATTACTTCTAATTATTCAGATTTCAATTTAGATTTTTTTCTAGTTCTAGTTCTAGCTATTTTTAGAATACGTACAAGTTTAGTCCCTGTGGATTCAACCTCGGTCTTACCGAGTTATTACTATATCACGACCTTACACTTGGGGTTGTGAACAAGTTTTTGCACTTAAGAATGCTTATGAATATTTATATTTTGTTAGCAGTAGATTATGTCACTAAGTAGGTCGAAGCGATCTCATGCCGAAATAATGAATCATCGAACGGCATTAGATTCCTAAAAGAAAACATCCTTTCCTGATTCGGAACGCCTCGAGCTATCATTAGTGATGTAGGCTTACACTTTTTTAATAGGCCATTTGAGAACTTAATGAAGAAATATGACATCTCTCATAAAGTGAGCACTCCATACCACCCACAGACTAGCAGACAAGCTGAGATTAATTTCCAACAGGAAAATTAAACAAAGTTTATTAAAAAACTGTAAGGATTGGTCAATCCGCTTGACCGTTGCTTTATGGGTTTACCATATAACTTTTAAGACCCCCATTGGAATGTCTCCCTTTAGACTCGTCTATGGAAAAAATTGCCACTTGCCGGTGGAGCTGGAGCATAGAGCCTATTGGGCTATCAAAATTTTAAACTGTAACTTTGACAGCGCTGGCTCGCTGCGCAAGCTTTAATTAGATGAACTTGAGAAAATCTGGAACGACGCATACGAGAACTCGAGAATTTATAAGGACATGATGAAGGTGTTCCATAACTGGAACATCCTTCAGAAATCATTTACGCCAAATCAAAAAGTCCTTCTGTACAATTCTCGGTTACATATTTTTTAAGAAAAATTTCGATCTCGTTGGACCGGCCCTTTCACTATTACTAATGTCTAAAATCATGGGGCCATCGAGATAAAAAATCTGACAAATGGCAATGTTTTCAAAGTCAATGGACATCGTCTAAAGCCATTTGTTGAAAAGTTTGATTAAGAGGATATGTCCATACTTGTGATCGATCATGTATATCAAGATTAACCTCCTAGTCTAATGGAGGTGTAGTTAGGTTTACTGCTTTCATAAGATTTAGGATTAGGATAGTTTGATTTCAGTTAATTTAATCTTCATGCTAACCCATCTACATGCTGAGAACTTTGGAAAAGCTTCAATTCTCCTTCTTCAGGCGTTACCTTTCCATCACTTCTCCTTTCTTTTCATTGTCTCATGTGCATTACATGCTTATATCTTTTACATTGAGGACAATTTGTGAACACTCACGAAGAATTCTATAGGAGGGTTAGTCACCCTAAGTTCCCATCTATGCCTAAAGGAATGACCGACACTCAGAAGTAGCGTTGGCAAAGGCAACAAACTGCTAATCAGAGACAATTGGCCGCTATAAAGAATCAATATCGAAAAATAACTATACGACCACGGCTGATGCTGATGATTCTGTAGCCATAGGATGAACAGATAGCTGTGAACGTGGTGGATTTGACCATGGAGCCTGCTCCGCATAAGTCAGTCAATAATAACCAACAACCTGACAAGAAAGTGTTGACCCTGATGGATCGGTCAAATACCTTAGCGATGAATGCTTTTCGAGTGATGATCTGTTTATTAAGGAACTCTTCGCAAATGCAAAATTGTTGGAAGAAACTTTGCCCAATCCTGATGAACAAGGGGCAGTTTTGACAATGAGTGATTTACTTGCGATTGAAAACACTAATTTCTGACTGAATTCAGAAATGCCTAGGGGGCAATGTCTGAATTCTGTAATACAGTTTGGATTGCCTCCACAAGTTAAAATGGACTATAATATGACACTCACGGTTGAGTTTTCAAGCTAAACCATCTTAGCTTGACAAGATGGAAAGAGATATGGAGGAACTTAGTCCTCCTATAATTATATAGCATGGCTTATTTCACTCGGAAGAAGCCAAGAATGTATCAATTGTCACTATTGAGTCAGGTACATCTTTCAAAAAAGTAGTAATAAAAAAGCCAGCTCACATTATGACTTAACATCTGAAGCCGCTATACATTTTTGTCCACATGGAGGGATGTCCAGTTACTAGGGTCTTTGTCGATAATGGCGTGACTGTGAATATCCTCTCAGCCGGAATGATGACAAAATTGGGAAAACCCCAGATGATCTAATTCTGATCGAAGTCATGGTCAACAATTTTGACTGTGGAAACCAAGAAGTTGTTGTTCGCTTTCTTAGTGGTCGATATTTCGTCGAATTATAATGCTTTATTGGGAAGAAACTAGATACATTCTTTCTCATGTATCTCGTCATCCTTGCACCAATTCGTGATCTTTAAGAATCAGGATAATGTCAAGTTAGTGTTAATTGATAACAAGCCATTCCTAGCCACATCCAATACGACCAAGGCCTCTTTCTATGGAAATGAGCTCGTGCTGATACATTTTACTGGAAGTGATAAATATGGACGTCAAACTGGGATAGACACCACAATCAACCTAAATAACATAATGTAAGATATTGCTATTGTACTACACTTAAATAATGATTTGTCGAAGGCTATAGTGCCTTATCGGGCAGTCCTACGCTGCACTATAGAAGAAGTCCCATGATGAGTCCCTTATCAGTCATGGAAGAATGGCCGAGTTCACAGTTAAAATAATGCAGCTTGAGTAGAGTTTGAAAGATTATGGTAATGGATGCTTTGTCGACATGACCAAAATAGTAATGCCGACCGATGAGGTAGCAGGGGATGATGTATAATTGAAGGATCTTAAACAGGCCCAAAAAAAGTTAAATGACTCTCAGGCTCAAGTCTAAGATCCATTGGTTAAAGTAAACTTAGGGACATGACAAAACCCTAGGCATGCTTTTATCAGCGATTTATTGAAGCCACAAGTCCGGGCCGAACTCACTAATTTTCTCAGAGAATTTGCTTGTTGTTTGCATGGGATTACCATGAAATGACTTGACTAGATTGAAACTTGGTCGAGCACAAGTTACCAATAAAAGAGGGATATTAACTGTATAAGCAGCCGCCTAGGCGAATGTCGGTTGAAGTTACTTAGAAAATAAAATAAGAAATCAAATGGCTGTCGAAGGCAGGATTTATTAGACCCGTCAATATAATGAATGGATCTCTAATGTGGTTCTAGTCATCAAGAAAAATGATAAACTCCGAGTTTGTATCGACTTCAGGAACTTAAACCAAGCCACACTTAAGGATGAATACCTAATGCCCACGGCTGATCAATTGATCGATCGAGCAGTTGGACATAATAAAATGGTTTCATTTTTATGACCATTTAAGTATAACTAAATAAGAATTGTACTTGAGGATGTACCAAAGACAACTTTCAGATTCCTGGACAACTGGGGACTTTTTGTTGGGTAGTGATGCCATTTGACCTTAAAATGCAGTGGCTACTTACTAAATAACCATAAATGCAAATTTTCATGATATAATTGGTCATTTCATGGAGGTATACATTTATGATGTAATAGTCAAATCGGCCAGTGTGACGGAGCATTTCGTTCACTTGCGCAAATCATTTGAACAATTGAGGGTCCACAAGCTGAAGATGAACACCCTCAAATGTGGTTTTGGCATATCAAGTGAAAATTTCTTAGGAATCTTGGTACATCAGTGAGGAATTGAAATAAACAAGGACAAGGCTTCAGCAATTATAGATGCTTAACTGCTGAGAAACAAAACAAAATTATAACGTTTTCTCGGCCAGGTTAATTTTATGCCTAGGATCCGTTGAGGTACAAAAAAATGAAGATTTAAGAATAAGACAAAAGAAAGATCAAGAGAAAAGGGAAAATGAAGGAATGAAAAAAAATAAGAGAAAGAAGGGATCCATGGTGTTGTGCCGACCCGCACAAGGTGTACTGATTGTATGGGATCGCACAAACCCCTTCATTCCATGATGTTGTGCCGACCCGCGCAAGGCATACTGATTGCGCGGGTCCGCACAAACCCCCTCATTGGTTACGTACGCCCGCACAATGTTGGTATGATCAGAATGAGTGGAATGACTGATATCTGATGAAAGGTGGGCCCCATGGCACGAAGAACAAGGGTTCGTACGTGTGGAGGCCTATAAATACCCCACTCCCCCTCTCATTTGGAGACGTTGAAGATTCTGAAGAAGATTAGAGCTCCAGAGAAGAAGAGGAATTTGAAGGTATCAAGAAGAGAAGGGAGGAAGAAGAAAGAGGAGGCTTTGTGTCGGACCGCGCAACAACATGGTGTTGCACGACAATGAATATGAAGGGGCCGGAATGCTGTCGAAATTATCGGATGGAGTTAAATCTTTCTTCTATACAAGAATATGAGCTCAAGAAGGAGATATAAAATGATCATATCCACACAACATTCCTCTCAATGAGATGAACAAATTACAAGCCAAAATGCTGTCGGATTTGATATACAGATTTGATATTCAATCCCTTTCAATACTTGTATTCTTGAATATTTTATCTTAGAATCAAGGGAAATCAAAGGATGTAAATGAACTATGAATGAATAAACATAATGATTGTTCTCTTTTTGTTCTCTCTATTATGATTAAGTAAGATAATCCTCCAAATCGCTTTTGTTTCTTGTCGAAACAAAATGGCGACTCTACTGGGGAATTCATTATCTTATTTAAGATTAATATAGAAAAAGTTTTGAGAACTTTATCGAAGTTTGACATCTTACCGACGCCAAAATGACGACTCTCAATTGGAACATCCTCCCCTTCATCTCTAAGATAGAGTATTTTATCATTCAAATACTAATTGTGATTTCATATTGTTGTTCGAAGGTTACAATATAAAACTTCAAATTACGATCAATGGCGAACGCAATAAAGAAGATGAATTTTTACTTCACAGTGACTGGGTTTGTGATAGAATATGTAACGAATCGACTTGCAGATTGTGAAGCTCAATCTACTGCAAGAAAATACGTCAAGCCCCGAGTTATGGCCGGAGTCATATCCGCTTCGCCACTGGTGTGGGAGAACAATAATGACTGGGTTGTTGTATCATCCCGAAGAACGAGGGCCCGAAATGCAGCAATTGCCAAGATGAATTCATCTCCACATAAAGTTAGGGGAACAATAACACGGAATACAGATAAAAATAATCCTGAACTCGCTCCTCCAGCCCTGTATCCAGGGAGATATCTTCCTTCTCTGACATCACAAGACTTCCCAGCACTGCCCATTATGAAACTTGATGGATGAGAAAAGAGAAAGGCAAAGCACCGATGAATAATGCAGTTTCTGTTTCACCTCAAGATACGCCTCGGCGAGAAATCTTGTAGTTAGCCGAATTCTGCAGGAGTACGAAAGGTTTGAATGGAACCCCTCTCTCAACAAGTCCCATCATACCCGGATACTCTACTCCTACGATCGCCTCTTCAGACAATATGGAAGCCACCGTGTGCATGACAGGAACCAATCAAGGTCCACAATCGACTACTGAAGATCGTATAGACGATATGGCACAAACACAAAGAACGTTGATGGAAGAATGCAGGAGTCTTCAGGAAGCCTTAACTACTCTAGCGCACAATGTATCTCGGATCGTAATCCCTCCAATGATGGCCGCTATGAATGAACAAGAGCAACAACCTGAAGGCTCTCAGCTACCAAGGGCGGGATTGCACGGATTCGCTCCTCCGGCATGAGTAATAACTCAAGAAGAAGTACGACGAATGGCTGTAGAGGCTGTTAGAACAGAAAGAGAGCGTGAGAATATTGAAAGGTTTCGATGTAGGATGTCATATCCAAGAGAAGTGGAAGATGTTCCATTCCCAGCAAACTTCAAACAACCAAACTTTCAGAAATTTAATGGAAATGGGTCTCCAGAAGAACATCTTGTATACTTCATCACCACTATGGGAAATTTCTCTACTATTTCACAATACTGTTTACGTTCGGTTCTTCTTTAACGCGAAAAACGTTTCGATGTTATTCTAATCTGACACCAGAGTCGATAAGAACTTAGGAACAAATGCAGGACGCATTTATATCTAATTTCTTCTCATCAGATCGCGACGTCGGCATTGTAAAATTGGCTTCTGTTAGACAAAGAGAAAATGAACTTGTGGAAAAATTTATCGACAGGTGAAAGACTTTGGGAGCTTCATGCAGGCATTTGCCAGAAGAGACAGAACAAGTAAATATGTGTTTGAATTCTATGGAGCCAGGAATTGCCTTCGGGCTCACAAGTGCTAATATAGGGACTTTTCGGGATCTCGCAACGAAAGCACATGCATTGGAATTGATGGTCAGAAAAACACCAGCATTTCAGATCAAAACGGAAAGAAGAAGATTGAATAGATCAATGGTGAATACCGTTGATCAAGAAAAGAAAAGAAATACCATTCACAATAAGCGAGAAACAAGGAAGATAGAAGATTCGGATCGTTATAAAGATCAAGTAAATGATAAGCGAACTCGATCATACGACTATAATAAAGAATACGATTTCGAAAAAGAAGACGTTATACCAATGATGGAACAGTTATTGGCTACTAGGACCATTCAATTACCTCAGCTCAGATGTCCAGAATAAGTTGAAATGACTAAGGAAAAGAAATATTGTCATTATCATCGTTATGTGGGACATCCAACGAAAAATTGCTTTACACTAAAGGATCTGTTGCAAAGGATGATAAAATAAGGTGAAATAGTGATAAAAAAGAATGAGAAGCGAGACAAGAAAGTCACTGTGAACACAACATTTGCAAGAGATCTGTCGAAAACCTGGAAAGATAAAGGGAAGATTGTTACGATAAGAGAATGACTGGTTGCGATAAATTTCATTAAAGATTCTCATTATCATTCACAGTTTGCTGAATCATCCTCTAAAGAAGTCAGTTTAAGTGATTTAGTTTCCGTTCGCAGAAAGAGGACAAGTCGGTAGAAGAATTTATTAATCGATCTAGAATATGGGGGCATCATGTTTACAGTTGGTAAAAGAAGAAAGGGAACAAATCAAATTATGTATAGAATGCATGAGGCCGAATATTGCATTAAGTCTTGTCGGTCCAAATATACAGACATTTCAAGATCTAATCGAGAAGGCTTGCGGTTCAGAAAGGATTAGCGCAAAAGTATCTGATTTTTATGTAAGCCAATTGTTCCAAAATTTTAAGAGAAATTTAGTTAATACAATCAAAGAAAAAAGAAAAATGAGGAATCGACAAGATGGACAAAGAAACTCTGATAAAAGAGACATGAACAAGCCTGCCGCTAAGAAAATAAAGAAAGAATCCAAACAGTTCAAGAGCTATGAAAACTATTCGTTCGAAGAAGATGATATACTTGCTATGTTGAACAAATTGTTAGTAGCAGAGAAGATCAAATTTCCATGGCCAAAACGTCCAAAGGAGATGAAGAAAGTAGGTGAAAGTGACTATTGCTATTATCACCGCTTCCTCGGACATCGAATTGAGAATTGCTTTAACATAAAGGATATATTACGAGAAATGATTAACGGCGATGAAATAGTCATAAGGAAAGTGTATGACATAAGAGAAGAAATAAGTGTACACAAGCCTGATTAAAGCAATTTTTCATATCTTCGTGATCGGGATGCAAAGTTATAAGAAACTGAGGGTAGTTTTAATCTCAAATAATCCATATGCAATGATAAGGCATCAATATATTTGTCAAAATTCGCTGCATCAAGATATATTGTCTCTGAAGATCACTGTGATTTTCATTACAAAGATTATCGATACAATACTTCCTAATCAAATGGGGGCAAGACAAGTAGAATGACAAAACAGCCTCAAAAGGCAAAGCCATATATTTTTCTCCGTATGAATGAACAAAAGGCGAATCCTCAAGCAAAGGTAAATTCTCAAGTATGTCAAGATCAAGTACATCAAAAGTGATATTATCGTCAACTATTGCCAAACATCGATGATTATCGCCAAATTAGCAATCATCGTTGTCGTCATTAATCACTGATACAAAAGTCATCTTATTGAAATTGTTATCACCGCTAAGCCGATACACTATTTTAACCATGAACATTGTCAAAACATTATCAGTAGTGACGATATATCAATTATCGATTCACCATTCATGGCAGTGGAACAAGCCTATATGGCTAACCACATATAAATCTTACGATAGCGATGACAATTCATCATTTATAGCAGCGTAGTTAAGCCTATATGGCCAACTACGTTTAAGACCTACCATCATCAGGCAATTTACAAAATTATGCGGGCAACCGTGAGAAGCCAGTGGCTTTAAAAAGCTTGCAAAGGCCATCACATGCTTAGACTTATACGGGCAGCAGAAGAAGTCAATCACTACCAAAAGCCATAAACGACAAAGAGTAGAAGGAGGCTAATCACGCTTAAGACCTATGTCGTCTGTATAGCTTCCGATAGCGTCGCGAGGGATGGTGAGAGAAAATGTCCTCTCGGGAATGGGTCCGACCTTACATGCAAAGAAAAAGCGGGCTGCAGTGTGCGCTCTTTTGCTCATCCATAGATAGGCTAACCATGCATAAGACCCCTCAGATTCCTGGTTTGATTCCAGTAGAAATTCATGAGGATGGGTTTTTTGTCTCCTCAAGCAAAGGCAAATTCTCAAGTATGTCAAGATCAAGTACATCAAAAGTCATATTATCGTCAACTTTACCAAGCGTCGATGATTATCGCCAAATTAGCAATCATCGCTGTCGTCATTAATCGTTGATACAAAAATCATCTTATCGAAATTGTTATCATCACCAAGCCGATACACTATTTTAACCATGAACCTTGTCAAAACATTATCAACAATGGCGATATATCAATTATCGATTCACCATTCATGGCAGTGGAACAAGCCTATATGGCTAACCACACATAAATCTTACAACAGCAATGACAATTCATCATTTATGGTGGCGTAGCTAAGCCTATATGGCCAACTACGTTTAAGACCTACCATCATCAGGCAATATATAAAATTATGTGGGCGGCAGTGAGAAGCTAGTGACCTTAAAAAGCCCGTGAAGGCCATCATATTCTTAGACCCATGCAGGTAGCGGATGAAGCCAATCACTACCAAAAGCCAGCTTCCGACAACATCACGAGGGATGGTGAGAGAAAGTACCCTCTCGCGAATGGGTCTGACCTTGTAGGCGAAGAAAAAGCGGGCTGCGGTGTGCTCATTTTGGCTCGTCCATAGATAGGCCAACCATGCATAAGACCCCTCAGATTCCTGGTTTGATTTCAGTAGAAACTCATGAGGATGGGTTTTTAGCCTCCTTATTGATAGACCGACGACTTTGGATTTGGTACCTTAAGGTAGCCTTGCGAGCCCCGTGAACTCTAGAGAGTTACTGTGGCCAACCTTGTGCGTAAATTTCCACCGAGTTCACTGCCCCGGTAGCTTCACTGGGCCCCTTTGATGGATCGCGGTTTGTAAATTCCCTGGTTGTGATAAGTCAGCGAACTCATGAGAGTTATAGAGACCGTTCACATAAGACCCTGACTCTGATTATTTAAGAGTCCAAAATTATGGTTGCTCCACTACTTATGAGCTTAAATTGTGTGTAAAAGTGTCAAGTTAAGTCAAGTTCAGTCCAATCAAGCCAAGTCATCTCCAGTCAAAGTATGTTTACTCAAAAAGTATACTAGCTCTACTACTCACAGAGCTTGAACTGCATGTGTGCTTAAACTGCATGTAGCATCAAAATGCTTCAGATATATATGCTCGCCTGTTTTACTTAAAATATGCTCAAATGTGCAATTGTTTGATATGATAATATAGATTATCAAAATCTCAGACATTGATTAAACAAATAAGATAGAAATGTATTTCTTTTGGAACAGGTGCAAATTACAACGACAAATACATTCAAAATGTCTACAACATTTCTATTCAAAAGTCAATATTTCGGTTCAGCTATTAGTCTTCGATTATAATATATTTATCTTTCCAACGAGAGCTATGAGAATTTTCTGTCTCTTGTTTCTTCGACGATGTAGGAAAATCCTCACGTAAAATCCTCAAAGGTGGTGGAGAATGAAATCGCAAAGAATTGTCATTTTTTGGAAGGTTCGATGATTCGAATATGTTCTCCGGATTCCTCAAAGGAACACTAAAAGTTATCTCTTCAAAATCCTCTTCAAGGGTATCAACAGGGTTTACTTCATGAATAAAATCCTCTGAAGAAATTCTTATACAAAGCTGACCTAGATAAGGGGCATGAGTTATCTCTTCAAAATAACCTATGCCTTGGTCTTTCTGATAACTCCTTAGTTGTGGTGGAAGAATGCTATGGCATGATCTACTAGATAATATCTACGTACCAGGTAGTATTAGTGAGCCCACCAACGCATCCAGAAATAAGAAGTATGGATTGGATAATCATAGCTAGGAATTAAGAAGCGAGATCCAGTATTGACATTTAAGAGTTGCCTCCATATCAAAGCCCAATTATATGGCCCGATATCACAGCTTCTCGTGGGTCTCGTAACGATGTCACAGGTCACTGGCACAGTTTGATCAAATCCAAATTGACGAGCAAATCTGCTCGGATAATACGGTTCACGCCAGAATGTGCTACCTTCCCTTAGTGGAAGAGTACTGGATCTAATGGAAACAAGCAATGAATGTTCGCCAAGAGAGATGGAATCGTCATCAACAACTTATATACCTTCTGGATGGCTAGTGAACAGAAATTGATGAAAGTCGATAGGATCACTATCCTCTATCTTTTGAGTGAACCAACCATTCGACTTCTCAATCATCTTCCTTAGTTGATAATGCTGAAGAGGGAGCCGATAAGGGTCTGAATATACTCTTTCAGAGAAACAAAATAGAATTATAACGTTTTCTCGGCCAGGTTAATTTTATGCCTAGGATCTGTTGAGGTACAGAAAAATGAAGATTCAAGAATAAGACAAAATAAAGATCAAGAGAAAATGGAAAAGGAAGGAATGAAGAAAAATAAGAGAAAGAAGGGATCCATGGTGTTGTGCCGACCTACACAAGGTGTATTGATTGTGCGGGACCGCACAAACCCTTTCATTCCATGGTGTTGTGCCGACCCACGCAAGGTGTACTGATTACGTGGGTCCGCACAAACCCCCTCATTGGTTGCACACACCCTCACAATATCGGTATGATCAGAATGAGTGGAATGTCTAGGATCTGATGAAAGGTGGGCCCCATGGCATGAAGATCGAGGGTTCGCACGTGTGGAGGCTTATAACTACCCCACTCCCCCTCTCATTTGGGGACGTTGAATATTCTGAAGAAGATCAGAGCTTCAGAGAAGAAGATGAATTTGAAGGTATCAAGAAGAGAAGGGAGGAGGAAGAAAGAGGAGGCTTGTGCCGGACCGCGCAACACCATGTTGTTGCGCGGCAATGAATATGAAGGGGCCGGAATGCTGCCGAAATGATCGGATGAAGTTAAATCTTTCTTCTATATAGGAATATGAGCTCAAGAAGGAGATATAAAATGATTATATTCGCACAACATTCTTCGCAATGAGATGAACAAATTACAAGCTAAAATGCTTCCGGATTTGATATTCAAACTCTTTCAATACTTGTATTCTTAAATATTTTATCTTAGAATCAAGGGAAATCAAAGGATGTAAATGAACTATAAATGAATAAACGTGATGATTGTTCTCTTTTTGTTCTTTGTTATGATTAAGTAAGATAATCCTCCAAATCAAATGCTTTGGTTTCTTGTCGAAACAAGATCATTTCCAATAGCGTAGGAAAGTTTAAGATATTTTCTCTTTTGGTGAAGTTGAAACGATGAGATGAATTCAAATGGGAAGCAGAACATCAGTTGACTTTCGGCCTAATCAAGGAGTACTTGATGAAGGCATCAGTGTTAATGCCGTCGTTCAAAGGTCGACCACTCAAGTTATATGTTGCGGCCACTACAGAGTCAATTTGTGCTATTTCGATTAGAAACGTGTTTCAAAGATTGGAATGTCTATAACTGATAATAACAAAAGAAGTTTAGACAAAGAATACTCATCATCATTTATTCCACTGATCTGGATTTATATGACTTTCCTTACATTGCCCTTGATTCTAACACAAAGTACACTTATGAGGTTTTTAAATGATGTAATTGAAAATAGTCCAACAATAATTTTGGCAGCATTTTCCCCTATAGAGCGTCCGTCGCAATGGCAGAAGAGTTGTGTGGGTTTGAAACCCTTGCTTCACACCGGTATGCATAAGATGATGAATCTGTATAAGATGATGAATCCACCATTAATCCATATAAAATATGTAACACATTGGTCGTGCAGGACCTCTGTTGCGCGGTCGCGCAACAGATTCTGTTATGCGGTCGTACAACAGACTTATTATCGCGATAACTTCTTCATCTTTCTTCTTCCTTCTTCCTTCTTCTTACGCAGCCACCCGCTTAATACCTGAAATTTGCAACTCTTTGACTCCTAAAGCTCTCGAATATTTTTCAATGTCTAAATGAGAAGGACAATGGAGTATTTATAGCCATTCGCACATATAAAACCCCAAATATATGCAATAACATCTTGTTGCACGTGCACACCATTTTTCTCCATTGTGCAGTCACGCAAGTCATTCATGTTGTGCGAGATGGACCTTATGCGATCGCGCTATTGTTCTCCCACTCTCATCCTACTTCCTTTCTTCATTACTATAGAAACCCTATTTCTATATCCTTTCTTTAGTTGCGCGATCGTGCAACACACCTTTATTGCGCGGCCGCACAATCTAGTCTTTTTGTGTGAGTGTGCAATTGATTTTTTTATGCTCTAACAGGTGCCCCATTGATCCTCCTTTCAATAGTTATTGGAGAATGCAAATGAGGGATCGAACCTCCATTCGCACCAACTTCCTCTTTTCGCACAAAAACTCTATCCCCTACGTGATCATGCAACTCATACTGGTTCTGCAATCGGGTCCGTGCAACAACCAATCGGATCTTGTAGTCTATATAAACTAGTCTTCCCTTAATTCAATCACTTCACTTGTGACTTTGTTCCTAAACTGTATCAGACTTTTGCACAACCGTGCAACAAACTTGTTTTGCTTGACAGCGTAATACTCTTTTGCCTCGACAGAAATCTATTTAAGTCCCCCGACTCTGCCAAAAGTTCATCTCACTCCCATTTTTTCACAGCAAAATGGTGAAGAGTAAGAGAACCTATTGAACCAACCAAGAGCCTTCAACCCCTACCCATAAAACTCATAGGAGTCAGGGAACGGGATCACCACAGAATCTTCAATCTCCACACGTTAATGATCGTCGTAGAAAAGGGTCAAGACTACAACTAACCACCCTTCTTTATTCAAGGAGCTAAGTCTCCCAATGATGGACTTTTCTGAAAGAATATAATGCCTCACCAGCCCCATTCACCAAGGCATAATTATGGGGGGATAGAAGGACCTCCTCGAGAGGGTCATGAAGAAGATTGGGAAGATTGACTGAAAGGCACTACAAACTTATGGATGGATAGCTCCAGGCCGTCCAACAGAGAAGTCATCTCCCCTTCATCTTTTACAAAGAAGAAGCAATCGAAGAGCAAATGGTAGTAACTTCAAGAAAAGATCAAGGAGTTCAACAAAAAGTACTTTCAAAACACTTGGGACAGTGTGAAGGTGCACTAAGAAATTATCAAATTCAACAGCCCTTTGAAGGACGAGATTGTCATTATTTTGATGAACATTTGTCGCCACCTCTCTATCCTTTACAGCAAACCCACGGACATGATGACACACAACATGATACTCTACATAGCCCACTGGGCCATGAAGGAGCCTCGGATCCTGAGGGGTTCTTTAATAGAAAGATGTTATAGGAAAAGGTGTAACACTATGTACTTTTTCATACTTGGGTGTTACTAGGGAGATGTAATTAATTTTGTGTGAGAGAGAATACATTTTGCCCCATCGTCAATGATTTGTAAATAGTCTTAATTGTCAATTTTTAGACTATGTTAAACCACAACGTACTTATAGGTTTTGGGATTAATTTGCCTTTTATTAATCCTCTATCTCTCAATGTAAGTTATATCATGAATCGTTGTACAACCCACAAACTAAATAAGCTTGTATACTCAATTATACATCAATCTAATCATCACATCATTTTGCAAATCAACTGTTGAAACTCACTTGGAAAATTTTAATGATCCTAGAGTTGTTGATGAGCGATTAATGATGTTGAGATTCAGGATCGACCGTTCAATCTTAAGGTAGACCATACATCTACATTAGGACTCCTTAGAGAAACCATGGATCAATCATTGTACATCAGATCCACAGTTAATTAGATATAAGTATGATGATAGACAATCCATCATTGATTATTATAATTAAATTATCCGATCATTAAAACTACCACACATTATCCTTTAAACAAGTCAAGAAATATTTTGTTTCGGTGTGGATTCCACAAAATGAATCTATGGACCCCACTTTGGGACAATGCGTGTGCATATGATCTAGAAGACTAAAGTGACGACAAATCAGCTACTATAACCGTTAAATAAAGAAAGAAACGTTTGAGAAATAGTTGCGAGATATCTATAAATAACAAGAGATTCAACAAAGCAAGTCGTCTCACACTAAATCAATCAAATTATCTTTCTCTATCATAGCTTAGCTCTATCATAGGAGTAACGATAATCTTGTAGCAGTAATTCATTAGTGGCAATCTTTAGCTGTAATCAAAGTCTACGCTTTTACGCTGGACTATTCCCAATATCAATACAATTAATTTATCTTTCAGAAAGGCATCTTGCAGTAGCTTCTTATGACTGACGGTAAGTATTTCATTTTTTGTTTGACTGTTTCCACTTATAAAAATCTTTTCGTAAGAAGACAATGTGCAACCAATTTTTGGAGGAAGAACCCCACTCTCTGAATACCACTTGGCCTTCTTATAACTCTCTTGCAAGTGGTCGAATAGGTTATTGATCTTCTCAAGTCTCAGTGATATATGATTTAGTTGCATATCTTGGTGCTTACAATCAAGTTATTCAGTTTGAATTGAGCGGCATAATCGGTTCTAGAATTGAGTGGCACAATCGGGCATTTTGGTTATAGAATACCCGCACACATCACATGTAATGGAACAAAGCAAGTGCCAACAATGTGACCCATTGGAGTTTTAAATTAGCTTGATTTTCAGACTTACGTCCTAATGTGAACGGACTCAACTACTGGAGGGAGAGGAAGTCACATAGGCATCATCGTGGTCCCACAGATCCTTTTGTTGCACACGCTCCCCATAACTTGTGTTACAGGAAACTTAAGTCTACTTTCAATTGAATCCGAGACTTCAGCTTTTCGAGCAATTCTAATGAGATGATTTCATGTCCAACGTGTGGAACATTAGTTAGCGTCCACTGCACCAATAACTTCCAACTTTTCATGTCCCTGCATCATCGAACCCATTCAATAGGTTGGCTCCATCGCGAGGATCACTTTTGTCAAAGGTCAGTCCATTTAATTGTATTTTTCTATTTATCAAGGGTTACATATTCTTTTCTTTAATGCGGTCCACCTGATCAGAGGATGTGGCTGATTTTTTCATGTGGTGATCCTCATGTTGGGTGAAAACTAGTGGTAGGGATGGATGTCTCACGCACACGACATTTGAAAGTAATCGATTGGGTCAATGTTTATTTATGGTTCAACCAGTTGGACTTGAGACTTGCATGTTCTTTATGTTGTGGGTCATATTTGGACGCAGTTTGGCGAGTGGGAAACGTATTGGCTACTCCCCCTGCCATCTGCCAATGGATGATGGTCGGTGCTCTCTAGGCCCACCATGGTGTATTTGTTTCATCCATGCTGTCCATCTATTTTTCTAGATCATTTTATGGTATGAGACCAAAAATGAGGTATATCCCAATCTCAAGTGGACCACATTGCAGGAAACAGTGTTGAATGAACTTTGACCATTAAAAACTTTTTAGGGCCATAAAAGTTTTGGATCAAGATGATCTTTGTTTTTTTCCCTTCATCTGGTCTGTATGACCTAATCAACAGATTGGATGTCAAATAAACAATACAGTAGGCCTTAAGAGGATTTTAATGGTGGATATCTAATCACTATTGTTTTCCTTAGTGTGGTACACCTGAGATTTATATACCTCTCATTTTTGTGATAAGGCCCTAAAATGATCCGTAAAAATGGATGAACGGAATGAATTAAACACACACATCATGGTGGGGCCCAGAGAACACCAACCATCAGCCACTGGTGGAAGGGGAGTAGCCAATCCATTTCCTGGCTAGTGACGCTGTCAGTAGCCAGGTGGCTACTGATCGGTAATTTGTGGGCCCACATGATTATGTGTTTTATCCACGCCATCCATTCATTTTTCAGATCATTTTTGGGCTTAATCCCAAAATTGAAGCAGATGTAAATCTCAGTTGGACCACACCACAGAAAACAGTTGTGATTAAATGTCCACCATTGATAACTTGATATGGATATTGTAATGTTTATTTGACATCCAGCCTTATTAAGTCATGCCTAGTTTACGTAGAAGGTAAAAAATAAATATCAGCTTAATCTAAAGCTAAAGTTGGTCTGAAACCTTCCTAGGATCTACTTCGATGTTTACATGACATTCAAACCGTTTATAAGGTGTGAACGCCTCCCCACACACGCGCGCACGAGCGTGGCGGTGCACTCGATTTGTTGGCTTTCGTATTGATTATTACTACCGTGGGCGATGTGTGCTATTGACTCAGGTGTAAAAATGCGTTTGATTTGGAGTCGCCACTAGCCAAATGAGGCATAAAATCTACGGCCGGCTAGGAACCGTAAAATCGCTTAGGAGTTAGGCAATCTTGCGATTTTCCAACTCAAGTGACTCCCGCGGTTGATTTGCAGTCGTAGATTCCGAGTAAGGGCCTCGATGACCGAAAAGGAAGGGTTTAAGCACCCTTTTCCGCCCGCATAATGTGCGGTCTCTACTTCACAAGATTTGTAATTTTTGAGAATTTAATGAAATTTCAGCATGTTATACTTGGCCATGCTTCACATAACCCTGGTGGGCCGGGCAGGCAGGGATTAAAAATAAAATAAAAAGTTATTTAGCCTTACATCACAGAGCCAAGTGGGTCTGGGTAGGCAAATAAAATGAAAGCAGTAAATAAGATAAAATGCTAACTGACCTTACTTCACAGGATTTAAAATCCTGGGCAGACAGAGATTTTTTTTTTTTTTTTTTTTTTAAAGGTTATCTAGCCTTACATCACAGAGCCAGGTGACTCTGAGTAGGTGAAAAAAATAAAGTAGTAAAAATGCTAACTAGCTTTACTTCGCAGGATTTAAGGTCTTGGGCAGACAAATAAAGTAAAAAATAGAAGATGGAGAATAATGCAGAATAAAATATGGAAGTGATTAATGCAATTGAAATGTGTGGAGTGGAATGCAAATTAAATAGAAATGGATAGATTCTTAGCTTTTTTGACTCATTTGATGACCATTTTTGCCTCCTGTGTTGGGCAGTATGTCGGCACATTAGAAATATTTAAGGTACTTTGGGTAGCACCTCCAAGCAAACTCCGACCCTCATACCCTCTCTGTATTTTTCTATCTCTCTTTCTACTCTCTATTTTCTCTCTCTCACTCTCTGTTTCTCTCTGTCTGCTTAAGCTCTCTGCCCTAGCTTCTCTTTCTCTCCTTTGATTTTTCCTCCGTCTCTGTCTCTATAGCCCGGGTGCCTTATATAGGCATTGGGCCCTTGTCGCGGACGACTCACAGCTCAGGTATGTTGTGGGCGCCTGCACTATTATGTGGGCCATGCTTGGTACGTTGTATGTTTGTTTTATATATATATATATATATATATATATATATATATATATATATATATATAGGGTTTAGGTACTATGCGCTCGAGCTCACGATAAGGGTCCATGAGGTCGAGCTGTGTGGGCCCCACCGTGATGCGTGTCGACCATCAACACCATGCATTTGATGGGTCCCCTTTAAATTATGGGATATCCTAAAAATCAGCCATATACGGAACTCAAGTGGGCCATACCATCTAAAATCATGTGAAGACATGCCAAAAACATATAAAAGCACTTGGTGGGGCCCACCTGAGTTTTGAATGCTGCTGAAACTTGGTCTGAACTCTCATCCAAGTGGGACACACATAATGGATGGGCTGGATTTGCAAACCACATCTCGGTGGGCCCAAAAAACGTCCCATGAATGTTTTAATGGTGCACGGCCCCTCTCCACTTCTGTATGTGGTGTGGCCCACATAAGTCACGGATTGAGCTGATTTTTAAGACCTAGGCCCACGATGGAATGGTGCATCTAACTGATGGGGTAGATTTTCGAAACGCATCATGGTGGGGCCCACACAGCTTGACCTCATGGGACGTTAAAATCAGCTCGAGTGCATAGTACCTTTTTCCATATATAATATATATATATATATATATATATATATAATATATATTATATAATATATATATATATATATATATTACGTGTATATATAAAAAGTCATTATTACTTTTTGTCTTTTTATTGTAAATGTTCAAACGCTTATATCTTCGTCATTACTTGCCCGTTTTTGGTAATCTTTATCTTATTGGAAAGGTAATCAGGTAAGCTTTCTAACAAGACTAGGATCACATCAATCGGACATCGTTTGATGTGTCGAAAATATGTCCGTCTAATATATGAAATCAGTTGTTTGCAATTTAATCAATGGTCTGCCTTTGATGATATTATGATCATTGGAAATGTCGTCTAATAAACTTTTCATCATAATTGAAGTCATGTCAATCATATCCCGTTTGACTAGTTTAAAGTGCAATCAAAGTTTTTTCAATTTTGGTCAATCAACAATGCATAGTTTTGATAAACAGGATGAATCTTTCTCATCATGACTCGGATTAGAAAAAATTTAAGCTTGTTAGGAAGATCATTTGACCACATTTCTGATGAGTTATAAATCATCCTAATCAGCCATGATTTGCCTCTGATAATACCATGGTCATTTTATATATCAGGACGACCGTATTTTTCCTTGATTTTGAAGATATGACCTTTTAACCTCGACACAACACTACTTAGAAAGACTGAATGATACAAAGAGTGATCAGTGGGTAAAGAGTATTCGTTTTATTCATTTTTGCCTGTCGGTTGTGTCATACAGAGAGATTCAAGGTTATGGAGTTTAGACACTCGGCCGTGACCGAATCGCTACTGGATTTGGTGTCAGCCAATCTGGTCCGTTGGTTGTTTCCGGCACGTGCCAAGTATGCTTCCATTGTGATCCGTTTGAGTTTTCAATGATTTTTCAATCCATCGGAGACAATTGATTGAAGTCAAGTTGAAGCTCAAAAAATACTGTATCCTTGTTTTAAGTGGGGTGTCTACATAAGGTAATTAGCACCGGAATGAAGTGAAAATACCAACAAAAAATTGCCTCACAAATTTTTTTTTTTGCCCCCAGAATGTTTCAATGATTCACATTGAATGCTCACTGTTTCCTCGTGTGACCGACTTAAATTTTAGATACACATCATTTTTTGTATAAGGTCCTAAAATGATCTCTCAAAGCGTGTGATCGGGTGGATTTCTCACGAACATCTCGTCGGGCCCACCCAGCGTCCTTGCGCAGGAACTTCCTGCGAAGGGCTTTAGCAGTAAATCCGCGTCCCATCTCAAACTGGGAAACGGATTGGCTACTCTCCTGCCACCGTACCCGTGGCTGATGGTCGGTGCTCTGTGGGCCCCACCATGATGTACGTGTTTCATTCATGCTGTTCATCCATGTTTACATATCATTTTAAGGCTTGATTCAGAAAATGAGAGGGATATAAATCTCATGTGACCACACCACAGGAAAACATAATGATTGGATATTCATCATTAAAATCCTCCTAAGGCCCACTGTACTGTTTATTTGACATCCAATCTGTTGATTAGGTCATGGAGACCCAGATGAAGAATAAAAAAAAATATCAGCTTGATCCAAAACTTTTATGGCCTCCAAAAAGTTTTTAATGGTCAACGTTGATTCAGCACTGTTTCCTGTAATGTGGTCCACTTGAGATTGAGATATACCTCAATTTTTTGTCTCGTATCATAAAATGATCTAGAAAAAATAGATGGACAGCATGGATGAAACACATACATCATGGTGGGGCCCACAGAGCACCGACCATTGGCTGGTGGCAGGGGGAGTAGCCAATACGATTCCCCTAAACTGCCCCTGCGCTATCTGTCATTTCCGGGTCTTCTTCCTTTCCACTCCGAGACGGCAGCGAAGAAGAAGGAAGAGACAGAGAGAGAAAGGAGCGATGGTGGCCATGGAAACGATGATGATGGTCATAACGATGATGGCCATGATGATGGTCATGACACGTGCGGGCGATAACAACCGTGTGTTCAACCCGTGCACTGACACGAAGATCCAGAAATCGGACGGGTTCACTTTCGGACTCGCCTTCTCGAGTCGTGACTCGTTCTCCTTCAACCAGACTCAGCTCTCGCCTTGCGATCGCCGCCTCTTGCTTTCCTCCACCGCCAGGCTCGCCGTTTTCCGCCCTAAGGTCGACGAGATCTCCCTCCTCACCATCAACACCACCGGAAACTTCTCTCCGGTATGATCGATCCCAACCATCCACTCCATTTTCATCTGATCGCATGATCTTGACCTTTCTTTTCTTTTTCTTTTTCTTGCGTTTTCTTTTCTTAATTTATTCAAAACTCTAGAAGTACTTAGGCGATTGGAGATACGAGTGATCTGGATCTCTCATCGGATGCCCACTGTAAACTAGCCCTGGCCACTCATCAGGCGGGCCACGCGTGTTTCCGAAAATGGATGGCTGGAAAAAGGATGACCAATTGGGGGTACTTTTGTTAACTAGCCCTGGCCACTGATCAGGTGGGCCATGCGTGTTTGAGAAATGGTCGGCTGGAAAAAGGATGGTCAATTAGCAGTACACATGTGAGTGATCTGGGTTTCTCATCAGGTGGGTTTACTGTGAACTAGCACTGGTCACTCATCAGGCAGGCCACTCTTGTTTGAGAAAATGGATAGCTGGAGACAGGATGACCAATTGGCGGTATACGTGCAAGTTACCAGGGTCTTTCATCAGGTGGGCCCGCTGCTGTTGACTAGCCCTGGCCACTCATCAGGCTGGGCCATGTGTTTTAGAAAATGGGTGGCTGGAAAGGAGGACCAATTGTCTATATTGGCCTACCGCCTGATATGGTGTGCCAACCCAAATGTTGGTCCAAGGAATTTTCATGGGGGTGTCATCAAATGAGTTTCCTGGATTATTCACATGTGTGATGTGGATCACCAACCGCACAATCTTTTGCAACAAATTGCCATGGCATTAGGAGCAAGAATAGGTAAAATGGAAAAGAGTTCCTGATATGAAGATACGCATAAGAAGTTGGGTCTTCCACTCAAGAGTTGGCCATGGAGTTTGCCAATTTTGAATGGTAACCATCATTTATTAAAGCTTGAGGAAACGGAAAGGGCCAAGAAGGCCATAGAAAGGGCATGAATGATGAGTGTCAGGGCTAAGGTTACTTTTAATGAAAGGAGGATCAAGAGCATGACAAGAGTGTAGGAAGATCAAGAAAATGGCATGAGTTTAAGAGAGTAATTAATTGCAGAAATGGAATTCTACATACCAAGTTGAATGATGAAAATCACAAACAAGTTGTGTATGAAGATCCTCACATAACAAGTAAGAAGAAGAACGATGATTGGGAGCAAGCTCAACAGTCCTCCAGTCCTGCACTAGATCTCACATGATCCTTCTCCCCAATACTTTTACTTTAGAGAAACAAAGCTCCCAGCAACTTCTGCACAAAGAAATATCATGAATCTCTATTATGTATGGCATGTGGCTTATTTATAGAATGAGAATTCACAATTTCCTTATTTGATCTAACATCTTATCTTAGCACAATAAAGAAACGAAAAGTGAACTCCTAATAAGACATAACGTTCTAAGGAAGAAACAATAATAGGGACCCTGTATGGGCCTCTTCTTGTGCACACATCTCGAATGTGTATCTGTGGGGTGGGGTGTGATTGCATCAATTCCCCATGGCTTCTTTGAGTTGATGGCAGTATCCTCATAGGCTTTGTGCTGGTCCACCCTCCTGATGTAAGGCCATGGTCTTCCAAGTGGAATATGTGTGAATTTCATTGGAATGATGCCATACCATAAAGCTTTTGCTAACATCTGACTCAAGTGTTTCTTCCACTAACCAACCTTCATAATGATGTCATGCCAGAAGCCATTAACTAACCCCTCATTTGCTTTTGCTAACATTCGACTCAAATGTTTTCCAAAGATGACAAACAGGCCTTCATGTGGGCATCCTTTATTGATAGTGGAGAAATTCTGAAAAAAGGCGTGAGGCGATCCTTTGGTGATTGTAGAGAAAACACCAAAGCTTCCACAACCCTTCATCCAATTCCTCCATTTCAAGCCAAAGCCAAGTCCCCTCATCATATAATACAAGAAGCCCCAATTCACATGATCACGTGCCGTCTCCAAATCAATCTTGAAATGATTCCCAGCTTTCCTTACCTGTACATGGAGTCAACACACTCATCACAATAAGGGCCTGATCAAGAATTTGCCTGCAATAAATGCAAGTTCCATGTGACCAAGAAATCTCATCATCTAGAACCTTCCTCATCCTTTAAACGAGGACAAGATTTTGTTGGGTCTTCCAATGAGGCTGATCAGTCTAAAGTCTTTCGGTCTCTTGCTCTCTCGTTGCTCCCTCCTTCGGAACAAATGGAATAGAAGAGGCCCCAACTCTTTGGATATTATTGGGCCTCAATTTAAGTTTGATTCTAAAACAATTGGGCAGTTTGATACAGGACATAGAAGGCCCTTTTGGACTACACTCAAGAACCATTCCTCCCAATCGACCGTGATAAGAAATATGGAATCTGTCAATTCTAGTCAACCTCTTATTTGAATGCTTGTTGGTTCATGTGTATTTCACCCCTCCTAGAGGTAGATCAATAAGATCATGACCATTCATTCAATGATTAAAACCTTGCATATTGCTGTCGATGGTTCCTCCATTCTTCTTTTCTGATGGGAAGTTGGGAACCAAAGGATAGTGAAGTTGCCTCCCACGCACCACTGGGCGTTCCATCTGTTGTATAATAGGTCTAATTATGCCCCAAACTCCTGCCTTATGCTTTGGTCATTCAGCCCATACACTGATAAGAAAATCCAGCTCCACTGCTCACTTCTCTAAATAAATTGATACAGAGAAAACTCCAATCATGCAATCTTCTTGAAGCAACATATCCGGCTATTAAATATCTACTATACGTTTGGATGCCCAAATAGCATCCAGAGCCATCCCTTCACTGCCTCGATTTCTCCATTCTGAACAAACAATCTCCCATCCATGTTTTAAAATTTTATTTTCTAGTAAGTTACCACTTTCCATGCTAACTCATGCTAAATTGCTTCACTGGGGCTCTTATGGGTGGCAACCCATAGTCTCAATGTTCCAAGATAGGATCTTCGTTCAGTCCCCCTAGCCATCCCTATCAACAAGCCTTTAGTCTTCCCCTTTTCCCATAGAATCGATCCTTTGGTCACCCCTGATCTTGTCATAATTCCCAAGTTAATTAAAATTCTAGAGTTCCCTCTTGCTTTTTCTTTCGTTTTCTTCATTTTCTTCATTTTCTTCATTTTCTATATGTTGTTGGTGCCTTTTCCTTGCTTACATTTATCCCTCTCTAGGAAGTTGCATAATGCCTGCATATCCTCTTCTCCTCCCCGAGTGCAACTCCAACCATCTTGCCAATTCGACATATCATACTTTTAACCCACTTGTCATGTCACCTATTTTCCTCTAAGATCTTTTCTTGCAAGATCCATTGTTTCCATCGTCACTCTACTTTCACTCTCCTAGATAAGGACCATAATGTGCCGTAAAGGTTGTTATGGGACCGTAAAGGCTGTTACATAAAGGTAATGGTGGCAACTGTTACACGTTAAGAGATTGTAATGTCCATAACAACCATTATGGAAAAAATTAACAACCTATAATCGCTGTTAACGGTCTATTATGCTCCCTGTAAAGGTTGTATCGGCCCCGTAATGGTCTGTTACGGGACAAATATAGGGTTTTCAGATTATGTTTTCAATATTATGGGGCAAATATAGATTTCTTAGGTTTTTTTTTTTTCCAATAAAAAATAGACCATAACGGACGTTACGGGGACCGTAACAAACGCTACGACGCGTATCGTAAGGATAACAATGGTGGTGGTAATGGCCACCGTTACTATTACGGAATACCTTGATAACGACTCTCCAAGTATGGGCACACATGGGTCTTGGTGGACATAGAATTCTGTCTAGTCAAAGGTATTCCATACGGTAACGGGGGCTGTAACGGCAATCGCTGTTACCTTTACGGTACAGGCTATAGCGGCCATTACGACCCTCGTAACGACTGTTATGGTGTGTGTGTGTGGTGGTATATAAATATCCCGAAAAACTTGTATCAGCCCCGTAATAGATTATTATGGGGTCGTACTAGCCTTTACAGAGGGCGTAACGAGCCTTTATGAGGGTTGTAACGGCAGTTACGACCCTGTAACGTGTAACGCTTGTCACCGTTACCTTTACATAACGGTATTTATGGCCCCGTAATGGCCGTTACGACACACCATGGTCCAGACAGTCTGTTCGCACCATTTGGAACAGTTTAGGGCTTTGGTCTGCCTTATCCTGTCCCTACCCTCACCAGCTGATTTTTCTACATCTCGCAATCGGGTCTCTGGGCCTTTTTCCTAATCGTAATTCAACTAACACTATGTTGCTCATGCCTTTGTTGTTGTTTGTGCCTTTCCAATCGTCTCTAACACATGCAAAGACAACATTTGACCTGGGCTATGCTCACCCTTTGTAATGACTTAATTGCCTCTGCATGTGCAATTACTTCATTGCTCTGCTCCCCACCCAAATTGTGCTATTCCCTTGTGTTGTCAGCTCCACAGTGTGACCACTTGCCCCCTCAACTATATAGAGTGGAATCGATCAGGTAGGGTAACACCAAGTTCGGTCAAGCCATCATTGTGGGGCTCACCGTGATGTATTTGTTGTATATCCATGCCATCCATCCATTTTTCCAGCTCATTTTAGGGCATGGGCCCACAAATGAAGCAGATCCAGATCTCGGGTGGACCACACCACGGGAAACAGTGGTGATTGACCATTAAAAACTCGGTGGTCCACAACTTTTGGCAAGAAGTTTTGGATCAAGCTGATATATGTGTTTTCCCTTCATCCAGTTCTGTGGCAACTAATCATTATGGTGGGCCCTAGGAAGTTTTTATTGGTGGGCATTCAATCATCACTGTTTCCTATGGTGTGGTCCACCTGATATTTGGATCTTCTTCATTTTTGGACTCATGTTCTAAAATGAGCTGGCAAAATGGATGGATGTCATGGATATACAACACATACATCTAGGTGGGCCCCACAGTCACGGCCTGATCGGACTTGGTGTTACCTTGACCTGATTGAATCTGCTCCCTCAACTGTAGTGCCACCCATGTGCTGAACCTTCACCTGTATCTTGTAATTTGAAATTCAAATCTCTCCTCTACTAGAGAATCTCCACCACTCATCTTATGCCCTGGCTATTACAACATATTCTTCGTTCTGCAGTGCACCAAAGCATGCTCCATTCTGTTTTCCTTCACAAACACCCCTTGTAGAGCAAACATTTTTGCCTTCTGTTAACATCTCCTTCACCTAATCCACTCCGACATCAATACATGACCCTTCAACCCACAATTTGATAGGCTCTTCCCTCTTTCCCTAATCCTTTCTCCGAAGGTCTTTGCATTGATTTCCTCCTCAAAGCCTAACCAAGTTACCATTGCCCTGAACACCTCTTCCATCCAAGCATCTAATGGGACCCCAAAAATCTCACCCATCTTCCTTCCTCATCTGGAAAGTTCCGATCTACCAACTGCACATATGGTTGACTCTACAAAATTATTCCCTCACTGCAACATAATCTCAGCCTCTTTTCTTGATTTGAATTCCAACTAGAACTGCAATTCTGAGAACCCGCAGATCTGCATATTGAAATGAATGTGGTCCAATCTTGCATTCAGCCACTCCCTTGCTTCCTCAACAGATCTTTGATCCCCATCCACCATTGCTTCAAGGCGCTTGCGAGGGCATGAACACTCCTTCGCTGCCCAATCGTCCACCATTACTTGTTTAATACTGTCTGTAACCTCCACCCCTGCTGCCCTCTCGGGCTCTCAACTATTGCCCACCATGCAAACTTTCCTGTTCATTTTCCATAGCCTTCTCTGCTGCCACCTTCCTACTCTTTTTTCTGGCACCGACGTTGACCACAACGACGACCTTTAAAAAAAAAAACTTACGTATATGATATCTCAAGATTTTATTAATATTAAAGAACGAGGATACCAACACATGAAACAAATGTTGGGAAGAACGAAGTTTCTTCATTGGAGATGAGCAAGCATAAGATTCTTGTATGTTGATAACACCATCTGATGCGGACACAAGCGCATTCAAGGTGTACCAATGAAGAAAGCACCGACCACAAGTGCCGTCCTTGTGGATAGGCGACTATTGAGGAGCTGAAGACCTTTCACATGTGATTGGACATATAGAAGACCCCACTTAGGGAAAACACATGTGAAGGAAGATTGGAGAAAGGAGACCGAGCGCCCGAACTTTCCCGTACTTATGTTATTTGCGCGTTTTGCTTAGTTAGGGGTATTTTAGTAAGTTTATGTCTTTATTTGCTTATTCTAGAGGTATTTTAGTAAGTTTGTCTTTATTTGCTTATTTTAGGGGTATTTTAGTAATTTTATGTCTTTATTTGCTTATTTAAGTGGGCTAAAGCCCTAAATCCGAATTTCAACTATTGATTAATGAAAAGCAAACCCTTTGGTTGCCTCCTTCCTCTCTTCTCTCTAATGGTGCTTCTCTTCTTCCCTTGATCTTCTTCTTCTAATTTCTTCTTGTACCCCTCCAACTTCTTCAAGGTAATAATTTTCTTCCTTCTATTTTTCAGTTTTGGCTATTCTTCTTCGATCAAAATCTTGAGAACCGATCTAAACCTAAACCCCAAATTCTCAAATCCCTAATCCGAGAAACTTCTTGGTTCTTCGGACTAGTGATCTTCATTGATCGATTGGGTGTGACCATGCAAGATCGGGAGGTCTCATCCCTCGCCGGATCCAACTTAAGTAGTAATTGAACTCCATACTCCATGGTTGTGGTGATGACCCGCTCCATTGCATGTTTCCTTTATGATTTTCTCAGTTATGATGATTACTGCTAGAATTTTAGATCATTTATTCCTTTTATTTCCGCTGTTTAATTATGTTCATGAGCAACTTTCTAGATTTCCAGATTTAGAAAGTTTCCAGATTTAGAAAGTTTTCAATTTTAGAGACTTTCTAGATTTTCAGATTTAGAAAGTTTCCAGATTTAGAAAGTTTTCAATTTTAGAAAGTTCCTAATCTGAAAAATTTCCAGATTTGAGTTGTTTCCTGTTTCAACTTAATGTGTGTTATAGTTCATAGTAGTTTTGCATTCATCGCATTCATCTTGAAAGTCATAACACCTAGTAGTCTAGTTGGGTAGAGTTTGGTTCAAGTCTTCATTGTATGCCCACGAGAAGAGGTAGAGGTTTCGGACTTCAACCTACCATGAATAACGAGCAGTTATCTGAGTAACTTGCTCAATTGATACAAAAGATAACCGCCCTAGAAGCGGGTCAAAAGCGTGAGTTTGCCTGCCTTGAGAACTAAATTACCACTACCATGACTAAGGTCGAGCAACTAGAGGCGTCCCAAAAGAAAAACCTCACTGTAGGGGATGATGCGCACTCCCAAGTGAGAGGAATCATTGAAGAACGCGCTGCCATACGTGGTGGTAGTGAGGATAGAGATCGTGGTAATGGTCGTGGTGTGGTGCGAGAGGCACGAGCCGCATGTGATCATCAAGACTGCTATGATTCAGATGAGCGTGCGATGAAGAGTGAGAGTTGAGGCCCCGAGTTTTGATGGGCGCTTGGATCCCAAGACATTCCTTGACTGGGTTGCTGACATGGACCACTACTTTGAGTAGTATGGCATGTCGGAAAACCGTCAAATGCGATTTGCTAAGATGAAGCTTGTGGGTCAAGCCAAGCTCTTCTGGACCAACACCGAGCGTAGGATAAAAAGAGTTGGTAGAGCCCTTATCACACATTGGTATGAGATGAAAGAGAAGTTGAGGGAGAAGTACCTTCCTCTCTCATATCGTCAGAAACTCCTTGACCAATGGCAATCCTTACGCCAAGGGTCAATGTCTGTCGCTGACTACATCACTAAATTTGAAGAGTATATGATGCGATGTGATATCCGAGAAGACCCTCTAATAACGCTCTCGCATTTCAAGACGGGCCTTTGTGCGGATCTTCAGCGCAAGCTTATGACTTGGCCCTTAACGGACTTGGATGAAGCATATCAAGTCGCGCAGGAGTTAAGAGCAATATCTGAAGGCTCCTGTCGTTCGTCATTTTGAGTCCCGAGACTCCAGTGCTAGATCTAGTTCCCAGGGAACTAGACCTAATATTGGTAGTCAACCTAGGGCACAGGCGACCATTCCTCTAGGCCCAGGGAGGACAAGGGCAAAGGGGTTCTTGGTGCTGGTCCTAGTAACATGTCTAATCAGTGTCCTACGAAGAGCCATGGGAGAACCTTAGTTATAGGCGAGTCCCACGAGGGTGGAGATGACCAGGGTGACTATGAAGTTGAAGAGTATCACCCTGAAGGAGGACTTATTGATGAAGAAGAAGTGGATGGAGAAGCAACGCTTGCAGTAGTCAGGCGTGTGCTAGCTCAGTCTAGAAGTAGTGCTGACTGGCGTCGAAGCATTATCTTCTACACTATTGCCAAGTGTGGTAAAAAGAATTGTAAGGTGATAGTGGACAGTGGAAGTTGTCAGAATGTGATTTCCATTAGCACCTTAGATCGCTTAAAACTGAAATCCACACCTCATTCAAACCCGTATAAAGTTTCTTGGGTTGACAAGACATCCCTACCTGTCACCCATCAATGTCTAGTCCCCATCGAGTTTGGGTCATACAAAGAGTCTCTGTGGTGTGATGTTTTACCTATGGATGTGGGACATGTTATCCTAGGTAGATCGTGGCTATTCGATAATGATGTCACGATCTTTGGCCGTTCGAATGCGTGTACTTTTATGTATAACGGTAAAAAGATCAAACTTAATCCCATGCCCCTGAGAATACATTAGGGAAGAAGAAGGATGAGAAGGCAAGTGAGCCTAGAGGAATGGGGAAATTCAAACCTATGTCTCTACATATAATCAACGCAAGAGAGTTTGAAAAAGAGGCTGAGGATTCTATGGTGTATGCCCTTGTGGCTAGAGAGATTACACCTAAGGTTCCATTAGAGTTGCCCCGTGAGGTGACCTCGGTCCTGAAGGAATACAGTGATGTATTTCCTGAAGACACCTGAATGAGTTGCCACCTATGAGGGACATACAGCATGCCATTGATCTTGTCCCAGGGTCTACTTTACCGAACCTTCCTCACTACAGGATGAACCCTGCAGAGCATGCAGAGTTGAAGAAGCAAGTTGATGAGCTTCTGCAAAAGGGTTCATCCAAAAGAGTATGAGCCCGTGTGCCGTGTCTGCATTGTTGACGCAAAGAAAGACGGCACGTGGCGCATGTGTGTGGACAGCCGTGCCATAAACAAAATTACTGTTAAGTATAGGTTTTCTATACCTAGACTTGATGATATGCTTGACATGATGGTCAGGTCCACTATATTCTCTAAGATAGACCTCAAGAGTGGATATCACCAAATCCGTATACGCCCAGGAGATGAGTGGAAGACGGCGTTTAAGACGAAAGATGGGCTGTATGAGTGGTTGGTCATGCCCTTCGGCTTGACTAACGCACCCAGTACTTTCATGCGGGTGATGACACAAACTTTGAGGCCGTTCATGGAAAAATTCCTAGTGGTGTACTTTGACGATATTCTTATTTATAGTACCACTAAGGAATCACACCTTGAACATTTAAAGTAGAGGTCTGTAGTCCTTAGGAAGGAAAAGTTGTACGCTAATCTTAAGAAATGTGCATTCATGTCTAGCCAAGTTGTGTTCTTAGGATTTATAGTGTCATCTGAAGGGATGCGCGCAGACCCTGAAAAAGTCAGGGCCATAGTTGAGTGGCCAGAACCAAGGAACATTCATGAGGTGCGAAGCTTTCACGGCCTAGCAACTTTTTATCGTCGGTTCATTAGGGGTTTTAGCACGATCATGGCTCCCATTACCGAGTGCATGAAAAAGGGAGAGTTCGTGTGGTCTAAAGCCGCAGTCAAGGCTTTTAAAGAAATTAAGGGCAAGATGGTGGAAGCTCCTGTCATGCGTCTACCTGACTTTTCTAAAGTCTTTGAAGTAGTGTGATGCGTCTGGTGTCGGTATAGGTGGAGTGTTGAGTCAAAGGACACCCAGTGGCCTATTTCAGTGAGAAACTGAATGAGGCAAAACAAAAATACTCCACTTACGACAAAGAATTTTATGCGGTAGTGCAATCCCTGAGACATTGGCGACACTATCTCCTATCGCAAGAATTCGTTTTGTTTTCTGACCATGAGGCTTTGAGATATTTGCATTCTCAGAAGAAACTCAACCCAAGGCATGCCAAGTGGGTAGCGTTTCTTCAGGAATATTCTTTTGTTCTGAAACACAAGGCCGGGGTTGAAAACAAACCAGCGGATGCCCTTAGTAGGAGAGTGGCGTTTCTCAACTCCTTGAGTGTAGAGGTAGTCGGCTTTGAACAACTGAAAGATGAATACCCTATATGTCCTAATTTTGGGGGTACTTACACATCGCTCTCTAGTGACCAGCATATTATAGGTGAATATGTTCTTAAAGATGGCTTTCTTTTCAAGGGAGACAGACTTTGTATTCCCCGTATGTCCCTTCGTGAATTCCTCATCTGAGAGCTTCATTCAGGAGGGATAGCTGGCCATTTTGGTCGTGATAAGACCATTGCCCTCGTGGAAGATCGTTTCTATTGGCCAAGTCTCAAGCGAGACGTAGCCAAAGTTTTAGGGCAGTGTCGAACATGTCAGCTGGCAAAGCAAAGAAAGAAAGCAAAATACCGGGCTGTACACGCCATTGCCAGTGCCACATGCTCCGTGGCAGGACATTAGTATGGACTTCGTGCTTGGGCTTCCCAAGACTATAAAAAAGCACGATTCCGTTTTTGTCGTTGTGGACCGTTTTTCTAAAATGGCGCATTTTCTCCCATGTTCGAAGACGTCGGATGCGTCTCATGTTGCTCGTCTCTTTTTTGATGGTGTGGTGCGTCTCCATGGGTTACCTAAAACCATAGTGTCTGATCGTGATGTTCGATTTACTAGCTATTTTTGGAAGACACTGTGGCACATTATGGGAACTCGTTTGCAATTTTCTACTGCTTACCACCCACAAACAGATGGTCAAACTGAAGTGGAAACCGTAGCCTTGGAAATCTTCTACGTTGTCTAGTGGGTGAACATGTTAAGACTTGGGACCTAATTTTACCAACTGTTGAACTTGCTTATAATGGGTCAGTTAATAGATCTACAGGATTGAGTCCTTTTGAAATTGTAAGTGGTTATAAACCTAGAATGCCCATAGATCTCTTACCTATGTCTATTACCCAAAGGTTTTCTGAGTCAGCCGATGCATTTGCACGCCATATTCATGATTTGCATACACATATTAGATAGCGGTTAAATAAGAGCAATGATGATTATAAAGTTTCAGCTGATTCTCATCGTAGAGTGCAAGAATTTCAAGAAGGAGACTGTAATGGTGCGAATAAGGCCAGAGCGATTCTCTCAAGGATCTGCAAAAAAATTACAAGCGCGTAGTGCTGGAACATTCAAGATATTACAAAAGGTTGGGTCCAACGCATATCGGGTTGACCTTCCACCTGAAATGAGCATTAATCCAACTTTTAATGTGAAAGATCTGGTCCGTGCCCATACTCCCATTGTTGATACATCGTCCCTTTCATGGCCTTTTTCTGAGTTTGCTATCCAACCCCTTCCACCCTCTCCTCCACCCATTACCCATAAAGAAGAAATTGAGGAAATCTTGGATGACGAGATAGTATCCACAAGAGATGGAGGTTTCCAAAGGTATCTTGTCAAGTGGAAGAACAAACTATCGTCTGAATCTACGTGGCTGTCGGGCGACGCATTGCAGGGTATTGATCCAGATCTACTAGAGCACTACAAAAGTTTCAACTTGTCGGAGTTGAGTTTTTCTCACCCGAGGGGAATTGATGCGGACACAAGCGCATTCAAGGTGTACCAACGAAGAAAGCGCCAGCCACAAGTGCCGTCCTTGTGGATAGGCGACTATTGAGGAGCTGAAGACCTTTCACATGTGATTGAACATATAAAAGACCCCACTCAGGGAAGACACATGTGAAGGAAGATTGGAGAAAGAAGCCCGAGCGCCCGAACTTTCCCGTACTTATGTTATTTGCGCGTTTTTGCTTAGTTAGGGGTATTTTAGTAAGTTTATGTTTTATTTTTGCTTATTCTAGGGGTATTTTAGTAAGTTTATGTCTTTATTTGCTTATTCTAGGGGTATTTTAGTAATTTTATGTCTTTATTTGCTTATTTAAGTGGGCTAAAGCCCTAAATCCGAATTTCAACTATTGATTAATGAAAAGCAAACCCTTTGGTTGCCTCCTTCCTCTCTTCTCTCTAATGGTGCTTCTTTTCTTCCCTTGATCTTCTTCTTCTAATTTCTTCTTGTGCCCCTCCAACTTCTTCAAGGTAATAATTTTCTTCCTTCTATTTTCCAGTTTTGGCTAATCCTTCTTCGATCAAAATCTTGAGAACCGATCTAAACCCTAAACCCTAAACCCCCAAATTCTCAAATCCCTAATCCGAGAAACTTCTTGGTTCTTCGGACTAGTGATCTTCATTGATCGATTGGGTGTGACCATGCAAGATCGGGAGGTCTCATCCCTCACCGGATCCAACCTAAGTAGTAATTGAACTCCATACTCCATGGTTGTGATGATGGCCCGCTCCATTGCATGTTTCCTTTATGATTTTCTCAGTTATGATGATTACTGCTAGAATTTTAGATCATTTATTCCTTTTATTTCCGCTGTTTAATTATGTTCATGAGCATGCATCATAATTAGGGTTGTCCTACGTCACCATCCAACAAAAAGCTTCCACCTGAGGGAGGAGGACTCAAGGATCCCCACACTCTCCCACATGGAGTTTCTCATACCCCTAGACAAAGACGCTTTGAGTACTTATTTAGAAGACAAAATTCCTAGTAAGGGTGGGGCCTAAATGTGATATTTGCTCGCATAATGAGAAATATAAACCTCATCAAAGACCTGGTGCAGAAACGAATTAAAATCTGCAAAACTAGGCCTTTGTTTGCCTAAACATAGTTTTGATGTCGTGCGGTTTACAAGCATACTATTGAGAATTGTGCAGCCAACATTATCAATTAGCTTAAGCTATAAGGGTGCAAAGTTTGATGGCTGGAAAGTAATGAAAATAGGTACAAGAAAAACTGGAAAATGGAACTAATTCAGAAGCGGATAACTGTTGAAAATAATAATTTAATTCTTCAAATCATGTCTCTCAATCTTTGGCTGCTCTTTCCAAAACCAGAAGTCCAATAACTTGTATAGATTGTTTCTGTTGGTGGGAATTGGGGATACTCTGAAAAAGGGAGGTGTGTCTTATGGAAATTGTCACTTATTGGTGGGAATTTGGTCGATTTGGAAGGAATGGGACAATAAAGTTTTTCAATGATTTAGAATTGACAATAGCGGTCTTTCAAAGAACACGAAAAAAGTGATATATTGGGCATTGGGACTTGAGGCTTTTGTTGGACGTCATTAAAAAGAGTTTGTTGCATGGTTAAAACACATGCTGACTCGGATGACTCATTTGGTCCTGAGTCAAGGTGGGGCTGAATAAGTGTATTCCTCTCTAAGGATCAGAAAGTCCATCCCTATCAGATCCCTATTAGCTGTGCAAAAAATGGACAATGGAGAAAAAGATGATCATATTCCTTTTTTGAAGGTTGACGGTGAGCACCTTCATTCCTGTGTACTAGCCACACAAATGCCACCACCTTAGGTGGAGCCCCATATGACCACACAAACTTTGTGTGGGTATTGACCTGTATTAGTTGCAGTGTTTGAAATAGCGCCCGTAGCATACGCTACGTAGCGTAGCGTGGCTGTAGCGCTACGTAGCGTCCTAAATAGCGTAAATCCCCTGTAGTGTACGCTACAGCTACAATGTATTTTTTTATTACTTTTTTCATGTTTTCTTCGTATCTAATGTTGAGGAATGTGATACTTGTATTGTACCTGACACTTTTAACCTATGAGATTTTTATTTCTTTTCATAATTGTGACTTGTGTTTTTAATTAGACATTATTAATTAAAGTGGTTTTCTTAGAAAATTGTTGATGTGATAATTATTTGATTTGGCTTATATATGTGGATTGGCTTTTGATAAATGATAACTAATAAATCATTTGAACATGCTTATAATTGATAAAATGAATAATCTTTTGGGCATTTTTATAGTTTTTTTCCCTTTTTCCACTATTTATTATATGTCCTATTTTTAAATTAAAAAATAGAAGTAGAGGGTTGAGCGCTATGCATCACACTACCGCTATTTAAAACACTGATTAGTTGCAAGCCGACACGTATAAAGGCCTTGGCCCTTGTTGATTTCTTTTACCTTTTTTATAAGAAGTTTTTTCCTAATCGTCTTTTATTTTCTCCTTTGTTCTACATTTAAACCTTAGAGGAATCGTTATCTTTCAAAAAAAAAAAAACCTTAGAGGAAGCTCAGAAACTCGTCATTTGACTAGATCTAATCCTATAAACCCACTATTTGACTATATTTAATCCTGTGTTGGGGATTAAAACACAAGATATGAGCAGGGGATTCGACAAATTGAAGTGGATTAGACCACCTTGGGAAAAATCGGAAAAGGGGATAAACCTTTGCTTCTTTTATTTTTCTTTTTCTTTTTTGTTGTATCTCAACATAATGGGTCTTAATCCACCAAATCATGCTTGATTTGTCTTCGATTAGGGCATGTTAGGTTGATTTTCCCAATATTTCACATTTTAACCATATTTATTTATTTATGATCAATTAGAAATGTTCATATTAACTAGATAATCATGAGCATTTGCACAGTAAAACAGTATATATCATGTGGTTCAAGGAGAATGCTATGGGAAAAATCTGTATCCAAGGATACCTCCTTGATCAAGATATTAAAGTTAATCTTGTACCCATTAAGAGAAGTCAAATGGAGATCGTTGATGATGGAAAAAAGCATAGTTTGAAGCTTAACTTTATTGTCAATGAGGGTGGAGTACTAGTCTCTATATAGAGCATCGACCATTTGGAAAGTGGTACTTTTTATAAAGGCTAAGGGCCTGTTTGGGAGTGTGGATTTGTAACCCCCTGGATTTGAAATCCTCTTGTTGTGTTTGACACCTTGGATTCAGAATCCCCTGTAATCCAAATCCCCTGTAATCCAAAAGTAGCTATGCTTAGTATATTCACAGGGGTTTGAATTTAATTACTAAATCAACTTTAATATTTCTAATTACTGCTCGTATGTAATGTTTGACGCAATGGTTGTAATAAGCCTGTTGAAATATATATGTTGCTCAAAAATGATGAAATTTCAGGTCTCGAATGGGCCATAAGCACAAGATCACATCCGAGTGACCAACCAACGATTTTTAACCGTTGATTTACATGGACAATGTTTGGACGGCGCATATCATCGTATTAAAGTAATTATATTGATGCAATTGATAATCTAATTGTTTTGGGATATCATCAATGGGCCATGTGCCCAATAGATTAATAGTCGAGTGACACACATGTTACACTTGCAACTCTTGGAAGGATTTTAGATGTAATCCAAGCTTTCACCTTGGATTTCAAACCCCCTCTCTGAGGGGATTTGAAACCCCCAATTACTTTATGGTGCCAAACATGCTAGGGGATTTGAAATCCCTTCAAACCCCTGCAAATTGATGGTGCCAAACGACCCCTAAGTTATTCGAAGGGGTAGCTTTCCTTGGGCAATGGGGAAAAGTCGCTTTCGGCAAGATGTGTGTAGATAGGCGAACGCTCCATGAAAGAGGTATTTTTGTGAATGGCCCATCTATCTATGCGAAGTAACATCAAGGTGGCTCGATTTTTCTCTTACATCCGGTAGCAAGTCATATGGTCCCTTCCCTTTCACAGATTCCTTCTTGATGAAGAGGCGGGGGAGTTTGTGTTGCTTTTATGTCGTATTCAGTTATGTAGCTTGGTTGGAGGGAAGTAGGATGGAATGGTTTGACAGAAGGACAAGTCTAGCACCTTTTCGATTTGCTCCTATGCTCTTCGAGCACAAAGGAGGGGTAGAGAGCCTGAGAAGACAAGCCATGTGTGGTCTTATGGAGCTCTCCCGAAGGTTGTGGTTTCGGATGGTTAGTAGGAAAGGAAAAAGTCCTGATTGTGGATAATCTCTAGAGGCACTCTATGGTGATCCCTAACATATGCATTATGTGTATATCATACATTGAATCAGTCAATCACTCTTCATTCATTGCCAATTCACGCATCATGTGTGGAGCGGTTTCCTTAGGAGCTTCAATTTAGTCTGGGTGATGCCAAGCTCAGTTGGAGGGTCTTCTTGGCGTGGCATGGAGTGGGCCTTCAGAAGCAATCTAGGACCTCTTCGGAGGTTATGCTTGTTGGCCAGCCTTTGGGCAATATGGGGAGAAAGGAATGGGTTGTGCTTTCGAAATGAGAGCAACTCAAGGGATGAGTCCTTAGTAGGGCATTGTTAAATGTAGCAAGATGGGTCTCTTTTATAGATGGGTTGAAAGATTGTTGTTTGCCTTTTTAGGGGCGTAGTGTTTTTCTTTGGGTTGTAGCTTTTGTGTTATCTCAGTGCTTCTTTTAATAAAATTTTCGTTGCCTTCCAAAGGACTTCATTGTCAATGATGTAAAAAAGCATATAGTTTGAAGCGTAACTTTGAAGGTGGATTCACGTCCAGCTGGTGGGTGGTTTCAATTGGTGTACAAAATCAATGAAGGCTGTAATTAGAACTTTTCAGATTGGGGTAAAAGTAGTAGCTCGTTTGTCTCTTTCACCAATTGTTATCAATTGGTATTTGCTAAGACATTAAAATGAGCTGCTGATGGTTCCTTCTGAGGTTGGCGAATTGGGTTTGGAGAGATTAAGAAAATTTGTGGTTTTATTGTGCTATTTTTTTTTCAACCTTTCAAAAAAAAAAAAAAAAAAATTCATGTGCGTAGGTATTAATTGTTTTTGCATTTGCCTAGGACATTATTATTATTATTATTATTATTTTCATTTTCCTAGGTCTCTCTCTCTCTCTCTCTCTCTCTCTCTCTCTCTCTCTCTCTCCTCTCTCTTTGGTTTTAAGGGCTAATAATAAACTCCATAAATCAATGGTGAAGATCATCCTTTTGGCGTGATTATTGGATCATGGCCCATTCATGGTTAGCACCCTGAGGATGGAGGTTCAGATCATCCGAAAATCTGTGCATGCGGGCCCCTTGGGCAAGACATGCTAGCGATCGTGAGTCACCAAAGAAGCAAATGAACTCCATCTCTTAGTAACTCATATTGGGAAGAAAGAAATCGAAAGTGCACATCATGATCTTGGGGCATTTTGGCTATTTCCTCCATAAAGAAGGTTTGACTTTGGTAAAATGCCATTACTAAAAGCATAAAGACTTTTGAGGAAGAGGACCTATTTCAGGACTGTAGGGATTTTTCATCTAAAATAGAGTCAATTTTAGGTTTATTTGTCAACTTTCCTAAAAAAGAATAGTCATGGAAGGGTGAGAGTGCTAATTCTTACATATCTGGGTCCTTGTGCATTGTTTATTTATTTATTTTAAATCAGAGGTGGATGCACTTGGATGAGCTAATTCATTTTCTTCCTAGTTTCTTTGTTGCTTTATTGGGAAACGGTGGATTGAGGATGATTCTTTCATCTGGTGAAGGCAGGAAGCTAAAAATGAGGACGAAACAAGAAGGTGATGACAATGATGATTTTGTGCTCATGAAGTTACTTTCACAAGAAAACCCTGTTTTGAGACCAACTTTTAGATATCCTCTCACTGGATATTGACAATAGGAAGCTATCATGCTCGCTGCAACTTGAAGAGTTTCATGTTCATTTGTATCATTAGTTTTCCCCCCTTTTGTCCAGTTTCGTCATTCTCTCTGTACTTATTGGTATCTCAACTAAGATCATTGAAACTTTAATTATGCAATTCTTTTTACTGTTTTGAATGTCTCTTGCAGTATGAAATAATTCTATCCACTTGGATTTCTTTATGGGTTTTCCAGGAAAATTTTGGCGGGAACATGGTTGCGTTTGCCGGCCAAAAGTATGCAGCAAGATCCCCTCCCACTTTTGTTGCAAACGGTACCTACATCATAACTAGCTTTACACTGGTAAGGCTGCAATCCCATCTATTATCATGATTGGCTTGTGTAAAGTGTCAATGGCCATGTTGCAATTACCCTAGTTGTGTAGTATACACGAGTAGAGACTAGGCTTCTTGCAGTTATGTTACTTTCTTGATGGACTTGAAAGGAACTGCAATTTGAGGGCTACTCCCTCATTACAGGGGCTGTTTGATTACCCAAAAAGTTCCATTCACATAGCCTTGTCCAGATAGTGACACCATCCATGATTTTTCAATCACCTTTCATCGTATAGTGGCATTAATTCCAATAAAAGCAAAGAGAGAGGTCCAAAAAACTAGCCGTTAACGTTGTACATGACAATCTGGATGGAAAGTTCATTTTAACTATGTTTTGTACACATACATAGCACATTTCTGCATGTGCCACATGTGTCAACATGCCACTAGTGAAACCTCCCATCTTCAAGCACTCCACATGTGCCACATCCAACCTTCAGGCATCCCACATATGCCAAACTTCCACATAAACATACACCATGCCACTGCGCATGTTCAAGCGACTCACATGTGCTACTTTGTATCTTCAAATGGTCCACATGTGCCATTATTAATCTGCAAACTTGTGTCCACATGTGCCAATGTGCAAATGTGTGCAAGAACTACACATGCTTGTGTACACGGGGCATTTGGCGGTATATCAGAAGAGTCTCTTCATTCAATCCTATTATAGCTTATCCTCAGAGAAAAATATTGTAACCAAATTGACCATTAGGTGCCATTGAACTAATTACCGCAATTCAGTACAACACAGCATCCAAATGCGGCCTTAGTTTACATCATCTCATCATTTTTGTACTTGTGCGTGTGGTCCAGGTACTTGAATTTCAGAAGGGTAGGCTGCAGAACTTGTACTGGAAGAGAGATGGATGTGCATCTTGTTCTGGTAACACTAATTTTGTCTGCCTCAACAAGCAGGACTGTGCAATCAGACAATCCACTTGTAAAGGCCATGGGGGCAATGCTGATTGCAGCCTCGGCATACAGCTGGCCTTCTCAGGTACAGATAAGCACAATGTCGTGCTCAATTCATGGTATGAGGTTTCCAATCTCCGCCAGTACTCCCTCTATGGCCTTTACTCCAACCTCAGGGATTCTCTCACTAGTCAGTACAACAGGTTTTTCTAGTGATCTTTCTACACTGAGATCCATCTTCCACCGTATATGGCTGTTGTAATTTCTTTCTTGTCTTATCTGTTTCTTGCTTTACAATTTGTCTGCATGTGTCATCTTTTCCATGGAAAGCGTGTTGTAAAAATTTATGAGGACTATTGCGCGACAATTTGACTGATTTTAATGGATTTGATTATTTCTTTTGTTGATTGGCCATGTCTTGCATGTCTGGGTCATGTTCACGCACGGAAAAAGATTCTGTACTTTCTGTAATGACCCCACTGACTGATCGCCTACCACTGATTTTAGGTTAATCTACAACACCTCTTCACAAGCATTTTGTCCATGAAATTCAAGGAAAACATTGGCGTATGAAGGCATAAAGGTTGTAGGTGATCAGTTCTTTTGAATTTGAATAACCAAGTAAAGCTGCAACTTGTGTTTGGGTCACCCAAACGGAGTTGTTAGGTCCTCGGGTTGGAAACTCCAACTTGATTTGAAGGGTTGTTGAGCAAATTTGGGTTGGATTGGGAACAATCACATGCATTTGGGTAGGTTTTGGTCAGTTTTGGTCAAGCACAGAGGAATTCGGATTGGGGTACGGTCGGAAGAAAACACTGACCAATCCAGCTTTTCATGGCCACTGAACCGCAGGTTTAGGATCTGTTTGGGTTTTGAAACACTGCCCCAACCTAAGTACCATGTAATTGCATTTTGGAGCTGAAAATCAATATAAATGCCAGGGAATCAATTTTCAATTTAATGATTTCTGCTTTATTAGACTAATAACTACAATTTTATTCGCTTGTGCATCCAAACACTCTCACCTTGATTTGATCCTGTATAAGCTCATCCCAATGCTGTATAAGCTCTATTAGTGGCTCTTATGTAGCTAATGGCGTGGGGCCAGTCTCCATGTTGAGCTACCTGCTAGCCTCTTTTATCTAACCTCTAACAATCTTTTTGGTTTTGGAAGCTTGAAATCATCTTTCTACCCTGCTTTTGGTGGCTGCACTCATCACACATTCAGTTTAAAAATATTGTCCTCACGTTGGATGGGTTGGATCCCAACTACTGCATTGGTTGGACAGTCCAATTTCCCATTGATTTTGGTATGACCCAGTTATGTTCGATCAACGTTCAATCACTGCTGATTGAATTTGTCGGTGTATTTTCTAGTTGTCCTATCATTAGTTTTCTTGAAACCCAATCCAGCATATGTTAAACATAAAACTAGTATCCTATTTGTTTAGTGCCAAAATTCTATTTATCTTCTTCCAGTGTATTTCATGATATGGTATGTATTTTTTATACAATGGATTTGTTTTTTCTTCAAGTGGCTTGCATTGTAGCCCATCATGGTGCACCGGTCCTAAAACTATCTGAAATCAGGAAGGTCCTGATTCTAGATGATTACCTTAGGGGTCGTTTGGATGCCTATAATTTTTTTAGTTGTAAACATGTTACTTTTGAAAAAAGTTTCAGGTGTGATCGGTTTATATGTTATTCCGTTTGGCTTTTAAGTGGTAATCTGTTTACAGGTAAACAGATTGTGTTTGGCTAGCCTGTAAAATGTTTACAATGAATAAAGTAGGTATTCATACCAGAGAGCTTGGGCGGTGAACCTTTCAAAATCTGCAAAATTCACATAAGGCTTGATTTTTTTAGGGCCCTAAGAGGGCATTAAAGCATGCACTCACTAAACGGATTGGATGCCTTCTGCCCATCACAAATGCAATCTAGAAGTTTTTAATGGTGGACGTTTCATCCTTCCCTCGTGTGGTGGTCTATTTGATAATGGATGAGCTATTTTTTAGAGCTATAGGAGAGCATCAAGGAAGTACATGATGGATTACAGTGGGCTCCACATGTCATGAGTGTATATTAACCATTGTATTCTAACATGTATAATGCCTTTTTAGCTGTCAAGACAGTTGTAATCTGTTTACGTCCTGTAAAGCCTTTACAGGTAAATACATGCATTCAAACAGCCCCTGTAATCAGATAACCTGTAATCCCTTTATAACTTGAGGACTTTATAGGCATCCAAATGACCCCTTGCGAGAGAGCATGTGCTTCCCCACACCTGATTTAGTAGTGTCCATTAGCCAGTTATGATATGGAATCTCTCTATCTACTTCCATTGATTTGCCCAAGTTGGATCTACCATAAGAGACAACACTCTCACCAGTACGGTGGTCAACAGGCCTGGCTAGGGGTCAGCTTCAACCCTGATTTTGAACTGTTTGGAATTTTTTTACGATGAAATGTGTCCTCAGCAGCTACTCAATATTTTAAATAGCCCCGAGAGACATCCCTAGCAAGTAGATTGACAGACACTAATGGGCTTTATATACCACTGAGGACTCTGACTGGGCCCTTAACAAATAAGTGGGGCCTTTGACTATATAGTTGGTAAGCGTTTTGAAGCAAGCCTCAAAGTCCTTCCAATATATATATCTGTCTTTGGTGCGCTCGATGAGAAACCTGTTCTCTAATTTTTGCATGGCTCGAGTCTGGCCCATTGAAAGCCCTACTCATGAGATCCAAAAAAGTATTCACTTAGAAGGCTCGCTGAATGAGGACATCATCAATGTTCAATTGGATAGTTTCAAGTCACGTCGGCATGTTGTCTTTATTTATTTATTTTTTAAATTTCTTTTCAAAATATATTTTCATGGGGTCCAAATCGATTTTTAAATTTTTTTTTTTTTTTTTTTCCTTCAGGTGGCAGCCAAATCTATGGATGATGGATTTTCATGCTATATTGAGTGGGCCCCACCTGCGAGGCCTAGGTAGACTTAATGGGAAGTAGCGTATTGTTGGAAGGATAAGTGCGTCTTGTGTAGTAATATTGGTATACTCTGAACATGACATGCACGAAAAAAAAAATGGGGGTTCAAATTCAATGCACGCGTGGCTCACTTAATGAGTGTATTATCATGATTTGGTATGTCTCATGTCCACAATGCATGAATGGCCCAGATCTCTGACACGTGTCCTGTCTGCCAGATATCTGACCCTTCACATTTGGGCCATCACTGAATCACGACCCTTTGTTAGAAAGAACTCTACTCTTGAAAATAATCGATGGTTGAAAATGGTATACGTTTGAGGTAGTCAGCTGTCGGCCTATTTGTGCCCGTTGACGGATCCAAAACCTGGACCCTACCCGTTTTGAAACGGATCTGAAAGATTGAACTGGACCCATTAAAACTAGTGGGTCCAGCAAGTATGTGTCCGGGTCGGGTACCTGCTGACAGCCCGATAAATAGTAAGGTAGGGCAGTCAAACGAGTACCCTGGACCCGTGGTTAACCAATGGACTGGACCCGGCCTGATTTAATGGGTCCTTGTCCAATCTTTTTTACTTGGTTTTATTATTCAGTGGTGGCTTATCTACAATTGAGCTGGGATGCAAGTCAATGCAAACCATCTAAGTTGTGGGGCCCACATGCATGGACATAGCTTGAGAATCACGGCTTATCGGGCTGACCCGTTTTCTAAACGGATCTGAAAGATGGGACCCAAACCTGTTAAAACTAGTGTATCCACCATGTGGTTTGCTAACACATGCTTGTAAGAGAGCCATTTACACAACCACGTGCCAAAATGGCACATCTGTGTGTGATCTAATTCATCCATCGGGTGGGCCCTACCACGTAAATGGTCTGATTTTACCCAAACCCGTGTCAAAACCTGAGTCCAAGACCGGACGGGTACCCGAACCAGATCGGGTCTTGGGTCCTAAAATACAAGACCTGGACCCGGAAAGACCCGATATTGATTAGCTCGGGTATGGGTACTGGACCTGACCAGTTGGCAGCCCAATCCTCTATGTTTTACGTTGCTTGCGGTTCACTACTCCGTCCTTACATAAATACGATCATTACATGAATAAAAGCATCTCGGATCCACCCTCCTTTTTTTATTATTTCATTTTTCATTATGAATCCAAACAATAATCAACATCTAATTGCAAAGTAAATCATATTAAAACCAACGTGATTTCATGATTTCTCGAGTGACTACGTTTGACAAGCTAACCCATATAAGTGTATAAGTATGTGTTTACAGAGAGAGAGAGATGTTCTCCTGAGAACCCGTTTCTCTTGGGAATTGTTGGTCAAGTGCCTTTAATCCGAGTGCCTTTAATCTTGGTGCAAAAAAATCCTGTTTTGGTTCAATCGATGTCTGGTCGGTTCAACCAAATTAAAGGTTGAATTCTCAAATATTGTCCACTTTTGCACATTTTCGGTTCGACTGGATGAATGTGAGTTGGTTCTTGTCGGTCCAACTAATGGAACGCATAAGTGCAGGTTTTATTTCCTAATCTTGTACGAGAGTGTATAAATACACTCCTAATTGCATTTTGGGTTAGAGCCATAAAGTAGATTCGAGGGTTTTACAGCCTAGCATAAATACTTAAGGGTTTTGAGGGAGAAGCTAGGGATTTTACTGTAAGTTGTCTCATATCTTGTAACCTTCTTCTAATTATAATGGATTGATCGCCGCTTTGTGCTGTGGGTTATTCGCACAATGATTTTCCACGTAAAATCTCATGTGTTCTCTATGTTGTTTGGATTTTTCATTCTTTATTGTTTGTTTGATTTAATTTGAAGTTGCTTCCTCATCCAATAAGTGATATCAAAGATTAAGGTTGGGGCATTGGTTTGAATCTGGAAACATGACATTTAGGGGATCAAATATAAAATTTAAGATAGAAAAGTTCACAGGTAAAAATAACTTTGAGCTATGGAGATTGAAGATGAAAGCCCTCCTAGTTTAGAAATGGCTGCATCATGCACCCCGTGGGAAAGCGCTTCGTCTGGAATTTATAAAGGAAGATAATTGGGATGAATTTTAGAGGGTGAGTAACACAATCTACTTGTGCTTGGTTGATGAAATTCTTTACAATATCACCGATGAGACGACTACCACAGGCTTATGGACAAAGTTGGAGAGCATCTACATAACTAAGTTGTTCATCAATCTCTATATCTAAAGAGACAGCTTTCACTTTAAGATAGTGGAAGGTTCGAATCTCTCTAAGCACATTAATGTCTTCAGCAAGTTAGTTTGTAACTTGATAAGTGTTAAGGTAAATATCAATGAAGAGGACAAAGCCTTATTTTGTTGACATCTCTCCTGGAGTCTTATGAGTATCTAGTCGATACTCTGTGATATAGTAGAGATACTTTAAACATTGAGACTGTTATCTCAGCCTTTCAATTGAAGTAGTTGAGTAAGAAGAGCGAGTCTAAAGTACGTCCACTGATGCATTGTTTGCTCGTGGAATATCGTCTAAGCGAGAGAAGAGGAAGTCACGATTTATATACAAGTCGAAAAGCAAAGGAAAATTGAAGTGATGGAACTGTTAGAGGGTGGGACATATGAAGAAGGATCGTCAATATCTCAAAACCCAGAAGGATGATATATCAGATGATTCATCGAATGGTTATGATATGTTGTCAGTGTCCAAGACCAGTAACTTCTATCAAGAGTGAATTTAAATACAGGGGCATTGTACCATACGTTTCCTCATCGGAGTTGGATCACCACATATAGTGAGTATGATAGTGTCCTAGTTCTTATGAGCAATGATCATGCTTATAAGATAGTCAAATTGGTTTGGTTCATATCGTAATGTTTGACGGGGTGGAGCATACTCTCACCGATGTGAGACACGTTCCGGATTTGAAGAAGAATTTGATTTCTCTTGGAGCTCTAAATGCACTTAGGTACGAGTTCGCTGGTTATGAAGGGGTTCTGAAAGTTTCAAAATGGGTACTCACAATTATGAAAGCACAAATGAGTGAAAATCTTTATAAGTTGATCGAGAATACTATATCGAGTTGAGTTGCACCATCTGTAGTGGAGTCCACATTAGCATGCTTGTGACATAAACATCTAGGCCGCATGAGTAAGCGAGGTATGAAGGTACTTCTCGATCATCATTTAATTTCTACTTTTAAAAGTTTTAATTTAGATATATGTGAGCATGTGTGTGTGATATATATATATATATATATATATATGTGTGGTGTGTGTGTGTGTGTGTGTGTGTATACACCACACACACACACACACAACACACACACACATATATATATATATATATATATATATATATAAAAATCAATGTTACAATTTAAAACCGGAGAAGCAGGATAGTAAAGTCAACTGGAGTATGTGCATTCAGATGTGTAAGGGTCGTCGCCTGTTGTTTCTGGAGGAGGGTCATTATTCTTTATTACGTTAATTGAAGACTTCTCTAAGAAGTTTTGAGTTTACTTTATGAAGCATAAATCCGATGTTTTCTCCACTTTCAAAACTTGAAAGGCAGTTGTTGAAAATCAGAAAGGTTAGAAAAGTGAAAAGTTTTGAGGACAAATAGCGACGATAAATTTATTTCAAAGGAATTTAATCAATTCTAAAATAGTGAGGGGATAGTAAGGCATACACCAGAGCAAAATAGTGTGGCTGAAGTATGAAACATACTCTTTTGGAAATGACCCAGAGTATATTTAGTAATTTTGGGCTAGGCAATGAGCTATGGGCTGAAGCCGTCTCCATGGCTTGCTATTTGGTAAATCGATCTCCCTCTATTGCTATTGATTTTCAGAAGAAGTATGGAGTGGTTACATAGTTGATTACTTGAGGCTGCAGATATTTGGTTGTGATGCTTACTCTCATATACCGTCAGTTAAGAGAGATAAACTAGACCAAAAGGTTAAGAAGTATATTTTGTTGATTATGGCGATAGGGTAAAAGGTTACAGATTGTATGATCAGGTTTCACGAAAAATCATATTTAGCCGAGACATCAAGTTTGATGAAAGTTCTTTATTTCGGAATGATTAATATAAGGAAACGAAAAAATTAGTTATTGATGTTGAAACAGACAAGAGTGAAACACTTGAAGAACCTAAGCCGCAGGTAGAAATAAAAGAAGAGGTAGAGCAGTCATCTGTTAGGAAAAATCCACCAAGGGATTGCATGTTACCATTGAGATACATGGATGACTCAAACGTTGCATTTACTCTCATCACGGATGAGAGGATCCGTCAACTTTTTAGGAAGTACTAAAAGACAGAGATGCAGAGAAATAGATGACAACGATACATGATGAGATTAACTCTCTGTACAAAAATAAAACGTGGGGTTGATGAAGTTGGACGTTTGGCGGAAAACAATCGGTTGCAAGTGGATTTACAAGAAGAAATTGGATAGATATAAGGCTAGATTGGTAACGAAGGATTATACTAAAAAAGGATAGTGTCGACTTCAGTGAGATATTTGTGCAAAATGGTAAAGCAAGTATCTATCATTTTTTTATTGACTTTGGTTACTCAAAACAATCACGAATCGAAATAGTTAGATGCGAAGACTGCGTTTCTACATGGAAAACTTGAAAAGCAGATCTACATGAAACAGCCTTAAGGGTTCGAGGTGCAGAGATTTGTAGGTTAAAGAGATCATTGTATGGCCTAAAACAGTCACCTAAGTAGTGGTACAAGAAATTTATTCTTTCATGTCGAGTAAGCGATTTATCAGAAGTGAATTTGATCATTGTATCTATTTTATAGCACTAAGTGATTTAAAATTCATTATTCCGGTGTTATATGTTGATGATATGCTTATCGCCAACAATATCGTGTTTGAAATCAACATATTAAAGGCTCAATTAACCAAGATATTTGAGATAAAAGATCTTAGGGCTATAAAGAAGATTCTGTACATCGATATATACATAAACAAGGAAAGGAGCGGGTCATAGTTGTCTTAGGAGGAATATCTTGAGAAGGTCTTAGTTAAGTTCAGACTAGAAAAGGCAAAATCGGTTAGAATTTTCTACGCTACTCACTTTCAGCTTTCTTTGGAGTAATGTCCTACGTCAGATGAAGAAAAATAATATATGTCTCGTGTGCCCTACTCGAGTGCGGTTGATAGTCTTATGTATGTCATGGTTTGTATAAGATTGAATATTTTATATGCGGTTAGTGTTGTGAGCAAATATATGTCAACCTTGGCAAGCAACATTAGAAAGCAGTGAAATGGTTACTTCGAACTTACGAGGTACAACGAATGACGTATTGGTTTTTAAAAATTCTAAGGAGCAATTCGTACGCCATGCAGATACAAATTATGCAGGGAATGTGAATAATAAAAGGTTGACTTTTGGTTACTCATTTGTATTAGTAGGTGGACCTATCAGTTGGATGTTGAAGCCTCAGTATGTGGTTGCACTTTCCACAATCAAAACTGAATATATGGCAGTAATGGAAGCATTCAAGGAAGCTATTTGGTTGAAAGGAATGATGAATGAGTTGGGGCTTTAGTATGAAGTTGTGCCTGTGCATTGTGACAACAAGAACGCAATTAATTTGACGAAAATTTTGTGTATCACTCCCGAATTAAATGCATTAATTTTCATCATCACTTTATCTGGAAGATGCTAGGGGAAGGAGATGTCATTCTTGAGAAGATTCACACCATCAATAATTGGGCGGATATGCTTATGATGGTTGTTCCTACAGAGAAGTTTAAGTTTTGCTCAACTTTTCTGGGCTTGATAAAGAAGATATGAAACGGATCGCGTATGAAGTGATGATAGCAGTATGTTGAAAATTATTAAAGATGGTGGTAGCAGCTTGGAGTAGTAGTGTTAGAGGATTAAAGCCACGATGGAGATTGTTGATCGAGTGCCTTTAATCCCAGTGCAGAGAAGTCTTGTTTTGGTTTGATCAGTGTCTTGGTCGGTTTGACCGAATTAAAGGGTGAATTCTCATGTGCACGTTGTCCACTTTTGCACATTTTCGGTTTGACCAGATGGATGTGAGTTGGTTTGGTCCGACTGAAGGTCCCATCGATCCAACTGACAGAACGCGTAAGTGCCGGTTTTATTTTCTAATCTTATATGGGAAGGGTTAGAGCCATAAAGTAAATTCGAGGGTTTTAGAGCTTAGCACGAATACTCAAGGGTTTTGAGGAGAAAGATAGGGTTTCTATTGTAAGTTGTTCCATCTCTTGTAAAATTCTTTTTATTATAGTGAATTGATCATCACTTTGTGTTGTAGTTTTTTTATTACAAGAATTTTCCACGTAAAATATAATGTTTTCTCTATGTTTCTTGGATTTTTCATACTCTATTGCTTGTTTGATTTAATTTGAGTTACTTTTGCACCAATAGAAACTTTGAGAGAACTTTTGACATGAGATGTAGGCCCAAAATTTAGACAGTTCACTAGATGAGTCACCTCATGAAACCCTAAGGCTATCATTTTGCCTTGATAAAAAAATTTTATGGGTCATACCAAAGTAAGAGGCAAATCAAGGGCTGAGAGTTTCTACTTTGCTACGGCCCATCAAAATTTTTGATAAGGTTAAAAAGTTAGCCTTGGGGTTTCTTGAGGTGGCTTTTCCAGTGGGCTATCTAGATTTTGTGCCTACATCACGTGTCAAAAGTTCTCACAAAGTTTTCATGAGGACCGGTTCCTACCACATGTGTGTACACACACATATACAATAACAATATCTTTAAATATTTTGCCTTGTCCAGATTTTATGCCCACATCACATATCAAAAGTTCCTATGACGTTCCCATGAAAACCGATTCTTATATATGTGTGTGCGTCTATGCATGTTGACAATGCTTTTGAATATTTTTACCCTGACAATTAATTTTAGAAATTTTAGTTATTAAAGAGTAACATGGTTATTAAAAATGCATCTGCTAAGCAGTGAACGGTTCAAATTTTACCCCCATAAGGCACTATGAATGACCTACATGGAATCTGTTTCTTTTATTTTTGTTAATGTATGAAGTCCACACCGACCTCACCTCCTCTCTTTGCGGGTAATGCTTACAAAGCATTTAGTTAGGTAGACTGTGCGACAAAATCTCTATAAAGTCCATCTAAAATGACTATGCCACATCCATTCCATACATGCATCAAGTTAGGTCATGTTAAAATGCAAGCTTAAAAATTGAGTAATCAAGGATTCAGCAGCCACAACAAGGAAAATAGTGAGAATGGGCCTCTCACCATTCCTTTCTTTTTCTGTAGTATATACCTATGCTAAGTCCCTAGCTTTCCCTCCACCTCTCTCTTCCATTGGAAGTTCTCTCCTTCTCTCCCTATCCCCTCCTTGCTCCTAGATGTGGGCATCAAGTTGAGTCGGACTGGATTAGGTGTAACTTGACTCGATCCGATTCGGGACCGAATCCAGCAAGGCTAACTTGATCTGAACTGATTCCTTACTCGCCTAACCTGAACCGAGTCCGACTCGGTCAGGGAAACCAAGTCGGATCGAGTTGAGTCTGTCCGGTCAATTCGGACTAGGCTGAGTCAAGACAAGTCGGATACTCTAGTGTTAGGAAGGAAACAGAAGTGAAATCGGGAGAGAAAGAGGGAGAGAAAGGAGGATACAAATAAGGAGGGAATGAGAGGAAGTCGGCTCGGGCTGCGGTGGCGCACCACACCAGACCGTCCACCGAACCTGAGTCAGCAACCCAAACTCTCCTCTCACACCGGGTAGGACCTGAAAACCAGGCCAAGCCCTGTACGTTGGTCGTGCTTCAACCAACATGACAGGAAGGCTAGTATGGTTACAGCTGTTACACGCCACAAAATTTCATCTAGCGGCGCTGGCTCGGGTAGGGTTAAGATTCGGGTAGAAGAAGGGTAAATGTAATTTTTTAAAAAAAAAGTAAAATCTGACTTTATACTACCTGATTCCGGTCCGGATCGGATCAGATCGAGTTGCTACATGACCCGAACTCAACTCGATTTGGCGTCGGATCCAAGTGGGTTTACTCGATCTGACCCGACCCTGGCTTTCGGTTCAGGTCGGATTGGATCCGACCGGTTCGGTCGAGTCGGGTCGAATCCTACCCACCTATACTTGCTCCACATGTAACGCCATTGATGTATAGTATATTAAACACAAAAACTAGACTAATAAGCTTTGTAAACTTAAGTAATGGTATGAGTTGGATTCCACTTGAGTTCATATCTCCTCGTAATTCTCAACAACATCTGGTGTCATTTAGTATATGGAACCAACCTTACAAATCCTTGATTGTTGCACTTTGGCAATTCAATTTGGACTGTCCAATTAGTGGACCACCTCACGGATGAACGATGGACCAAATACGATGTTCGAAATTCATGTCTATCCAAACCGTCTACCATTTTGGACAATCAAGAAGGGAATGGTCATTAGAAGCATCCATTTCACTGCATATCTAGAAACTTGGCCCAAATGGCCCATTAGCTGGTCGGCAGGGATTGACTAATAGATTTGCCCCACTTGCCTGTTATACAATCCATAATGCTCACTGAATGGTACTTGATCCGGCCTCTGTTGAGGGTCCTTTTCAATGTGCCCTGGTTTGAGTATTTCGACAAAGGGAAGTTATTTGATACTCTGGCAGCAATTGATGCTTTGATATACTTAGATGTTCAAAAAATGAATGACAGGCAAATGTTGAATTAAAGTAAACTTTGGTTCTCACAATGTCTGAGTCACAGTCCCAAAATTAGATTGGTTGTACAAATCCTAGCTTCTGATTCACAAATGCTTGTTTCCTGGAATAGGATCGATGATTGAATATCTTCTATTTCTACCTTCGATTAAATGTCCAACATTTGAATTGTGAAGTGATGAAATAAGTGTTTTTTTTAAAAAAAAAAAAAAATTTGTTTTTGATACATCAGAAATGGTTCCCATAATCATGTCATATATTATTTTTTAATGTATATGTATCAAAGTTTTCATCCTTGGTCTCGTAAGAGTTGGCAATAGATATCTATTTATTCAATTATTTAGACATGTTTGACTCGAAAAAAAAAAAAAAAAACAACAACAATAACAAATTAGGATGTGAGATTTATTAACTAATTTACATATCCATATCCATTTATTTGATTACTAGAAGGCATTTTGATGATTTATCCAACTAACAATATTTTTAACTAAAATATTAAATAAATAATAGTTATAGATCTGACAGATAGAATTAACTAATTTAAAAAGTGTTTCACTGGTATTACATCTAGAACATCTACAATGAAGTGGATCATATCTTTAGATCGCCATGCTATGGGTCTTCGAAGTTTAGGATGCAGTTAATGTAAAATGGATGTACTACAACATGGTGCATATAGGCAATATATATTATTTTCTCATCAAGTACCCAACATATCCGATGAAATTATATTTGGATGTGGGATCTTCTACTCAAATTTTTAAAAAATAAAAAATAAAAAATTACCCATCACCCACTAAATTAATGACTGGACTTTTAAGTGGGTTGGATGTGAATATTGCGATGTCTAACCCATACCCAACATGTCTAGAACTCTAGAATCACATATGTTATCTATGAGTGTTCTTTTCGTTTCTTGATAGTTATCAGTGGTTGATTTAGAGAAATTGTCAGCAGTACATTTCCCTCTCTAAGTATATGTTTGATCACCCACCTCTAATGTCTCAAATCAATATCCATCTTGATTGTTGTATGAAATTTGTTGGGGCCCGTTACACAAAACCTTATGATCTAGCCTCCCAAAAACACCAGAATTATGAGATAATAAAGCAATGAAATAAATCAAAGCACAAACCACACGACACAAGAGATTTTTACGTGGAAAACTCTCAAATAGGTAAAAATCACAGGACCTAGTCTAGCGCAACAATCCACTATGAAGTAGAACGTTACAACCGATCACAAGCACACACCGCTTGGATCAAACCTTCTTCACTCACGCAGGAGTGGATGAACAATAAGAGAATAAAAGAAAAATGGAGAGATCTCACCGATCACGAGGACATAGAAGCGCTGAGATGTTGAGTGCACAGTAGATCACCTCTACGAGCAGAACCTCCATTCCACAAGCTTCCTCTTTCTCTCTCTCTCACACCTTTGATAGCCCTAAACCCTTTAACAAACTCTTGCAAAGCTTTAGAAAACTCCCTTGCATTACCTAGAAAAGCTCTAGGCACCCCTATTTATAGTTTAAGCAACTCCCTTTCGCACCTCTTGCGAAACCGCCTTAAATTTTCACAGTCTGCACAAAATCTGAACATGAATCTGCGTAACCTCGACTGGTCAAGCAGAGTCCTCGATCAGTCGAGCAGACCACTCGACCGGTCGAGCACCACGAAAAATTTCAAATTAAACTCGCTGGAGTTCGAGTCAAGCCAGTCCTCGACTGGTCGACCAACACCCTCGACCCGTCGAGTGAAGCTCTCGACCGGTCGAGTCATGAGGAGAAATTCCCATCAAATCTCCCCCTTTTCGACTTAGGAGGAATTCACCTTCTTCAAGTCAGCCCGGTTTCTACAAACCTCAAACTTTCCATTGAGCAAAGCCTTGGTCATCATGTCTGACCCATTATCGTCCGTGTGGACCTTCTCAAGCTGTAACACCTTCTGTTCCAAAGTATCCCTGATCCAGTGATACCGAATCTCAATGTGCTTAGACTTAGAATGCTGACTTGGATTCTTGATCAAGTGTATAACACTTTGACTATCACAATAGACCACGTGTTGCTCCTACTTCAGGCTAAGTTCCTGTAGGAACCTCTTCATCCAAAGCATCTCTTTACATGCTTCTGTGACTGCAATGTACTCGGCTTCTGTCGTAGACAACGTTACGACCTTCTGTAGCTTGCTCTATCAAGAGACCGTTCCCCCTACAAACATGAACATGAACCCCGATGTAGACTTCCTGGAGTCTATATCACCTGCTGTATCTACATCTGTGTAGCCCTCTAACACAGGTTTTCCGTCACCATAACATAAACTCAACCTGGATGAGCCTCTTTGATACCGCAGTATCCATTTCACCATATCATAGGTATGGTTCTTATGCAAGGATCTCATCTCTTCTTGTATAACTTTCAACCACTCTCCCTTATGCTCGTCGGCCAGGGCCTCAGAATAATCTTCTAACTCTCCCCCATCAGTAAGCATAATGTACTCATGCGGTGAGTACCTCTTGGAAGGATATCTGTCCCTAGATGACCTCCTCACTTGTGGCTCAACAGGTGGATTAAGTGGGGGCTGCTCCCCCGGTCCATCTTCTATAAGAACTCCCTCGTCCTCTGCACCTTGTTGTACTCCTCCATCATCAGGCACCACGGGAGGAGTAACCGGATCCATATCCTCTAGCTCTCCTGAACTAGGCTGCGTCTTTTCTGGCTTACAAATGTCTTCAATACATTGGTCTTCAAAGAAAACCACATCTCTGCTCCTGACAAGCTTCTTCTCAGTCGAATCCCACAATCTGTAGCCGAACTTTTCATCACCGTACCCCAAGAACACACATTATCTGATCTTCATATCAAGCTTGGACCTCTCGTCCTTTGGTACGTGAACGGATGCCCTACATCCAAACACCCTGAGATGACTGTACGATGGATCTTGTCCAGTCCACACCTTCTCAGGTACTTCTCCATTCAATGGGGCTGATGGAGACCTGTTTATCAAATATATCACCGTGTGCATTGCATCTCCCCAGAACGTATTGAGCAACATCGCATGGGATAACATGCATCTGATTCTCTTAATAATGGTGCGATTCATTCACTCAGCCACACCATTATGCTGGGGGTCTTGAGAACCGTTTGTTCATGTCATATACCCAGGGACTTACAATACTCATGAAAGTCACCAATGTATTCATCACCCTTGTCAGTGCGGATGCACTTCAATGATCTACCTGTCTCTCTCTCGACCATAACATGAAATAATTTAAACACACCAAAGACCTCGTCTTTGGATTTCAAAGCATAAACTAAAACCCTCCTAGATGCATTATCTACAAAAGTGACAAAATCCAATGCCCCGCCCAAGGTTTTTGTCCTCATAGGACCACAAATATCAGAGTAAACCAAATCTCATACATGCACTTTATTAACATGAGAAGCAGTTTTAACAAATGAAACTCTATGTTGTTTCCCTGATAAACAATCAATACAGGTTTTGAGAGGTATACCTGTCACGTCTGGAAGGAGTCGCTTCATTGTTAGTATCTGAAGCCATTTTTCACTCATGTGGCCTAGACGCCTGTGCCACATGTCAATAGCTGAATCTTCCGCTGCGTTCAACTCACCCTTGCACACACTGACACTTGTCTTGTAAAGGGCGTAACACTTCTTTCCTCTGACTGTGATCAACGAACCCTTGATGAGCTTCCAGCACCCACCAGCAAAACGGCTTTCATAGCCATCATCATCCATCCTTCCCAACGACATCAAGTTGAGGCGAATGTCTGGGATATGCCTCACATTCTTGAGAAAAATGTGCAGTCCACATCGATCTTCACACAAATATTACCGACCCTTACGATCTTCGACATGCCAGAATTTCTCATCTTCACGGTCCCAAAGTCATCTGACTTGTAGCTTGTAAAGAAGTCCCTGCGTAGAGTCGCATGAAACGAAACTCCGGAGTCTATCACCCACTCGGTATCCTGACTTGTAGTCGTGAGACAAACATTGTGATCTGCTAAAAGAATAACTACACAACGTCGTCATCTGAAGCAACTGCATTGGAATCTTATCATTCATCTTCTTTTTTCCTTTATTGTCATTCTTCTTATTACGACATTCATGCTTATAATGACCCTTCTTGCCACAATTCCAGCATTTAATATCCTTCCTGGTACTTGACTTGCCTCTTGATTTATCTTGAGCCTTCCCACCCTTTATGTTCTTTCCTCTCCCTTGATCTTGTATCACAAGGGCCTCTTGCTGAGTAGACCCCTGAGACTTCCTTCTTATCTCCTCATTAAAGAGACAACTAGTTCCATGTTCCATGGACACCTTTCCGTCTGGCGCGGAGTTACTTAGAGACACCACCAATGTCTCCCAACTATCAGGCAATGATCTAAGCAATAGTAAAGTCTGTAATTCATCGTCCAGGACCATTTTCATAGAGAGCTAGTTCAATATATTGCTGGCTTCATTCATGTGGCTCAGCCACAAAACCACCATCTTTGAACTTGAGATTCACAAGTCGTCTTATCAGAAAAATTTTTATTGTCGGCTATCTTCCTCTCATATAGCCCTTACAGTTTCAACCATAGGCCAGCGGCTGAGGTCTCCATAGACATATGGTGGAATATGGAATCGTCTAACCATTGTCTAATAAACCTCACCGCCTTCCGGTCCAACTTCTTTCAATCATCATCTGTCATATCCTTTGTCTTTGCTAATATGGCCAGGATTGGAGCATACAAGTCCTTGCAATAAAGCAAGTCTTTCATCTTAGCTTTCCATATGGTCCAATTAGAACCATTGAGATTGATCATCCTTGATGAGTCACCTTCCATAATTCAAACCGATCCCACTCCGTTCAATAAACCAATAGATCTGATACCACTTTGTCGGAGGCCGTTGTACAAAACCTTAGGATCTAGCCTCCCAAAAACACCAGAATTATGGGATAATAAAGCAATGAAATAAATCAAAGCACAAACCACACTACACAAGAGATTTTTACGTGCAAAAACCTCAAAGAGGTAAAAACCATGGGACCTAGTCCAAAGCAACAATTCACTATGAAGTAGAACGTTACAACCGATCACAAGCACACACCGCTTGGATCAAACCTTCTTCACTCACGTAGGAGTAGATGAATATAAGAGAATAAAATAAAAACGAAAAGATCTCACCGATCACGAGGACGTAGAAGCATTGAGATGTGAGTGCACAGTAGATCACCTCTACGAGCAGAACCTCCCTTCCACAAGCTCTCTCTCTCTCTCTCTCTCTCTCTCTCTCTTCTCTCTCTCTCTCTCTCTCTCTCTCTCTCTCTCACACACACACACACACACACACACACACACACACCTCTGATAGCCCTAAAACTTTTAGCAAACCCTTTCAAAACTTTAGAAAACTCCCTAGCATTACTTAGAAAAGCCCTCGGCACCTCTATTTATAGTTTAGGCAACTCCCTTTCGCACCTTTTGTGAAATCGCTTTAAATTTTCGCAATCCGCACAAAATTGGGACATGAATCTGCGTAACCTCGACTAGTCAAGCAGAGTCCTCGACCGGTCGAGCGGCCCACTCGACCGGTCGAGCACCTCCCTTAACTGGTCGAGCACTACAAAAAATTTCAAACCAAACTCGTTGAAATTCGAGTCGAGCCAGTCCTCCACCGGTCGACCAGCACCCTCGACCGGTCGAGTGAAACTCTCGACTGGTCGAGCCATGAAGAGAAATCTCCATCAAAATTGAGGTAGAAAACTCGACAAAAAAGCTTATTATATAACTAAGCTATTCAATAAAAGTGACAATAGTTGTAACAATCATTGTAATTACTATTATGGCCATTTCTTTAAGAGCATATTTGTTTTGTCAATTAGCTTTACAATGTAAAGGAAATATGTCATTATTTTGATTTTATCACTTTCAATCCAAACATGGAATTGTTAGTTAAATGCATTATTATAAGGAGAAATAATTTATAATCATTGTACTTTTTTGTGTAATTATTAAGAAAAATTTTATTCTAACAAACACATATTGATATTTTATTAATGATTTCACATTAAAGTAACATAATAATATCATGTTTATGATTTTAGAGCGTAAATTAAATAAGAAACGAATCGGCAATCAAATATAAATGTTGTTGAGAAATGCACGAAGTAATTCGTAATCATTATACATTTTTTTTTATATTATTATAATAATTGGTGATCAAACACGCCTTAAAAGTGCATTGACTTTGAAAATAAGCATTAAGGGTAATTTTTTTTCCGTGAGGAATTGTTGCAGTTTCCTGATACATGACAGTTCTCACCGTTATTACCTTCATGTAATGGCCATTATAGCATAATTGATTTTGAATAACCTACCAATATTCAAACGTAACAAGCACAAATAACCTACCTATCTCGCCAAACTGTTCAAGCCATTAGTGAGTTGGGGTACATCCAACCGAGCCTTAAAGTAAGCAATGATCCCAGATGACAAGTCATACCATCCAAGATTCAGAATCTGTCCGGAACCATGATCTTATGAAACTTGTGGAGGAAATAATATGATATACTGCGGAGTATGGTAGATCGTGCTCATCCATTTCGCTTGGTGCTTATTCCATGCAAGTATATAGATCAAATCGTGAGTGAATGGCCAAAATAATCGCCACAATGGGACAAACCTATCCATTCAATTGTCGGTTGTCATAATAATGGTTAAAAATAAAAGCATCCAATGGTCCAAATCAAAACAAAAAATAAAATCAATCATTGGCTCTTTTATTTTTTGGCCATGTTCCACAAAAAGTAAGACAATCAACTTGGACAGTCTAGATTGGGTCCATCTCTAGTGGATGTACGGTGAATAAGTGATTGATCATGACCCAATGTTTTACTTATCTAAAGAACATGGGAAATGTAAAGGCCCACGAAACTTCCTATTGATACTAGTCAATGAATAGGTTATTGCATTTGAGAACATTCCAACGGTCTGTCCAAACAGAAATATTTATACAATTCAAACCATCTTAGATTGGCAACTGTTTTTATCAATATCTCCATCTCCACCCTTACTTTACTCTTAAAATAGACGTGAAATGTACCATCCAACGTGTGGCTGATTTATTATCCACCCAACGGATAATTTCTAATATGGCATGCGCGTACAGTATCCAATCCATCCAATAGGTTGTCCCCATTGAGTATTAAATTCAGTCCCATCCACTCATTAGGTGGGCCATACATGTATTTTGTTATTTATCAGCGGATATGCATTATTTTCTATGATGTGGTCCCCTAATGAATGGACAGGTCTCATTTTTTGTAGAAGGTGATCATCATGGTAGGCCCAATCTATTAGAAGGCCTGGATGCTGCAAGAACATGATAGGTTGGAAGTTATCTAGTGGGAGGACGGTAACTTATACTTCTACTGGTTGGATGTGATCATTTCTATCCATGCACGTATATTATAGAGAAAATAGTAATGTGGACCCCACCTTTTAGCCAGCTGGTTTTATGAAAGAAGACAAACCTTCCTTTGCAACTTAGACTTCCACGTGCGGTGATAGAATTTCTGGATGAAAATACGTCTCCTTTCACGTAAATGGATTGGGTACTCCCCTACCATCACGCAATGGTGGATGTTCGGTGGTCTATGAGCCCCACCATGATGTATGCTTTTCATCCATGCCGTCCATATATTTTTCCACATCATTTTATGGTATCAGACAAAAAATGAGGTATATGCAAATCTCAAGTGTACTACATTACAGGAAACAGTGTTGAATGAGCATCAACCATTAAAAACTTTTTGGGAGCCCACTGTGATGTTTGTGAGAAATCCTCCCTGTCTAAGTTCATTCATAGGGTCACAAAGACTTGGATGAAGAGGAAAAACAAATTTCATAATGATCTAAAACTCCTGTAACCCCTAAAAGGGTTTCAATGGTAGACATTCAATTCCCCACTGTATTTTACAGTGTGGTCCACTTGATAGTTAGATCTATCTTATTTTTCGTCTCAAGCCTTAATATGAGCTCGCCAAATAGATGGACGGTTTGGATATAACACAGACATCATGATGGGACCCACAAAAGCAACGCAACATATATATATATATATATATATATATATATATATATATATATATATATATATATATATATATATAATATATATATATATATATATAACCCAGACTGCATCGATATATCGACAATATGTAGATATATCGACAAAATAAAGCATCGATATAATATATCGACATATTGTCGATATATCGACGTTACATGGAATTTTTTGGTTAAGTCGCTGGACAAATGAAGACTTAATTCGATATTATTGACCATATGTCGATATATCGACAAAATCAAGCATCGATATATCGACATATTGTCGATATATCGACGATACATGGAATTTTTTTTGCCCTGCCGATTTTCATGCTTGCCCCGCCGATATATCGATATATCGACATATTGTCGATATATCGACGATACATGGAATTTATTTTACCCCGCCGATTTTCATGCTTGCCCCGCCGATATATCGATATATCGACATATTGTCGATATATCGACGTTACATGAAATTTTTTTCCCCCGCCGATTTTCATGCTTGCCCCGCCGATATATCAATATATCGACATATTGTCGATATATCGAAGATACATGGAATTTTTTTTGCCCCGTCGATTTTCATACTTGCCCCGCCGATATATCGATATATCGACATATTGTCGATATATCGACATTACATGGAATTTTTTTTGCCGCCGTTTTCTAGTTTGCCCCGCGGTTTTTCATGCTTGCCCCACCGATTTTCTAGTTTGCCCCGCCGTTTTTCATGCTTGCCCCGCCGATTTTCTAGTTTGCCCTGCCGTTTTTCATGCTTGCCCCGCCGTTTTTCTAGTTTGCCCCGCCGTTTTTCATGCTTGCCCTGCCGTTTTCTACTTTGCCCTGCCGATTTTCTAGTTTGCCCCGCCGTTTTTCTAATTTGCCCCGCTATTTTTGTCCCACCGTTTTCTAGTTTGCCCCGCCATTTTCTAGTTTGCCTCGCTGATTTTATAGGCTACGGATATGGCTACGGTTATAATCCGTAGCTATAGATTTTTTATTATTTTTATTTATTTATTTTGCTGTTATAATCCCATCACCTTTTGTAGGTCCCATTATGAGGTTTATGTTATATCCAAACCGTCCATTGATTTGGCGAGCTCATATTAAGCTTGAGACATAAAATAAGATAGATTTAACTATCAAGTGGTGGGCCCTACAAAATTTTTAACGGTGAAAATCAGTTTTCCCACTACTCTTTGTGGTGTGGTCCATTTGATTTGGATATGATTTTTTTTTTTTTGGATAATGCTCCCAAAATGATCTCTAAACATGGATGAACGTTGGATATAATAAATACATAGTTGTGGGGCCATGTAACTTTGATCTCTTTTGAGCCGTTCGTACAACTCTTGGCCGGAGGAGCGTCAGCGTTCGTCTTCAAAAGCGAGGGGTATTTTCGTCCTCAAATTCGCTCCCCGTACGTGGAGGTCCAACTTTCAAAAGAAGGTTTGTCTTCTTTCATAAAACCAGCCGGCTAAAAGGTGGGGTCCACGGTACTAATTTTCTATATTATATGCAAAAGAACCTTTTTGAAAATGGAGGTTTGCTGCAATACATCAACGTGTCATGGTAGGATACATCCGAACTATATTGTCTTATCTAGAGTTGTTTTCGGCGATCCGAACCGTTCGTATCACGTGCCACTTAGTTGGTGATGGCTGCCCCGAGAATCTTTCAATTGAAAGATCTTAAACTTTCAATTAATGGCCCACGAAAATTAGACCGTCTGTATTCTGAAAAAAGGGTTGAGATATTTTAATATGAGTTTTTTTTTTTTTTTTGCATCGACTGTACCGCCCATCATATAAACGGTTTGAATCAAACATGACACAGATTTCAAGAATTATAGCCTTAAAATACGAGGTAATAAATGAGATGTACAGTAGCAATACTTTTACTCTAACAATAGATATTTGTTGCGACTCATAGTTCTAAGCCGAGTCAACTTAACTCAGAGAGATTTCGAATCAAGTCTCTTGATCAATCAATTTAGGTTTGACTCAGCCCTGGATCTGGAAGACTCTCGAATCACTCGCCGAGTAAGTGGTATAATATTAAATAAAAAAATTTTAAAGAAAACATTTACCTAATTAATATAAAATTTATATTATGATACATTGGTTTTCAATTTTTATAAATCGGTATAAATTATCCTCCCCAACTTCAAACTCTGTCGTGCCAGCACATGGGTGGGTGGTTGGGGTGGGCCCCACTGTGATGTTTATGTAAAATACACCCCATCACCAAGTGTGTCACACCATGTTAAGCTAATGACCTAAAAATCAGCTTCATTTGTGATTCAAGCGAGCCACATGATTATATAAGTTGTACGCTCACCCGCCAAATTGTTTTCACAAATGAGTATGATTTCATACATGGCCATGTGACTAATTTTTTATTATAGAATCTAATGATTGGAATGAATTTCATATAATTATCATAATAAGCCAAGTTAAAATTAACTTTGTTATGGGGAAAATAGGCCGACCTGCCATCGACAAACCAGGTCAACAATTTAAAACAACGACTAGTGCAGTCCAGTGACCAGACCCTCGTCTACTTAATCAAGTGTGGAGAGAGGTTGAGCTCGACCCCCACTGTGATGTTTATGTAAAATACACCCCATCATCAAGTGTGTCACACCATGTTAAGCTAATGACCTAAAAATCAGCTTCATTTGTGATTCAAGCGAGCCACATGATTGTATAAGTTGTACGCTCACCCGCCAAATTGTTTTCACAAATGGGTATAATTTTATACATGGTCATGTGACTAATTTTTTATTATGGAATCTAATGATTGGAATGAATTTCATATAAGTATCATAATAAGCCAAGTTAAAATTAGCTTTGTTATGGGGAAAATAGGCCGACCTACCATCGACAAACCAGGTCAACAATTTAAAACAACGACTGGTGCAGTCCAGTGACCAGACCCTCGTCTACTTAATCAAGTGTGGAGAGAGGTTGAGCTAAACCCCCTCGATCGAATACGAAGGAAAGGTTGAGCTCGATCTCCTCGATCTAGCGTGGAAGAAGGTCGAGCTCGACCTCTAAGCACAAGGCCGAACTCGACCTCTGAGCGCAAGGTTGGAACACTTACTAATCAACATCAATACAAGGTGAGCTCGCCTCAGACGGCGAGACCCATCCTTAGGCGAACACGGAACTGACTTCGACCATGACCTAGCCCGGACTACTTCGGGGCAGCTGAACCCTCCCTCTATAAGGACCGACCTGACCTCAATTAGGTCAGTCAGCATTCCCGGCTGAAGATCACGGAAACCGACTTCCACATGGACCACCCCGAGATTCTAGCCAAGCATATAGAAAGATCCACTGCGCAAGGAGTCCAAATCCTACTATAATCGGTTCCTACTAAACAGGGATATGTGCCCTCTAAGACATCGCCTCTCCTCACCTATAAATAAGAATGCCCTCAATGGTGAGAGGTACGCACAATCTCTAGTCATAAACTCTCAACATTCAACTAGACCCCAATTCCTGACTTTGGCATTGGAGGGTCCCCGGCGTGAGTTAGGGTCTTCTTTGTTTGTTCTTTGTGCAAGTTCACCAGCCAGAGAGGGCTAGCTAACCAGATTTCTGCATCAACAAGCTTGATGTCTTTTCTCTTTGGGATTAGCATGGACTAAATATCTAATTAATCAGAGTGGAACTTACATAAACATAATGGTGTGCAGGCAAAATCACGAGCGATGCTCCATATAATTCTTTTCTTTTCTTTTTGGCCGAAAATGATCTTTAGAGGGATCAAGCAAAATTCACTCCAACCAGTAGATCGATGCGTAATCTTAGTTTAGCCATAGTAAAAAAATCGAGTTAACTTGTGATCCAGGTGGGCTGTACAAAAGAAAACAATTAGGAAAGAGATGCCTACCTTTGAATTTTATAAGGCTGAATGTAATGATTATTTGAAATCCACTCCAATCATTAAATGGAACATAAAAAAATTTAGGCTTGGGGCCTAAAACCCAGGAAACATTTTAGAGGGCGATTGTGAATCAGGTGGGTCATACCAAGGAAACATTTTAGAGGGCGATCGTTATGTTGTACATTATTTCTAATCATGTGTTCCACCTGAATTAAGATGAGGGTGATATTTAGGCCCTTAGCATAACAAGAATAAAATCACAGTGGAGATTACTCTTGCAACGGACCCATTTACTCGCACATCTAAGTAGTTGTTAAAAAATTATAACCAACTGAATTGGGGATCCGAACCCTACAACCTCACCCATACCAACAAGCAATTTGTCAAAAATATTCCAATTTTAATACATATACTTAAACTACTTTATATATCTACATTCATACCTAATACTTTTAATTATGATTTATTAAACATCAAGTTGAGTTGGGTTAAGTCGACCGAACCAGGGTTGAAGATCAAGTCGACTTCTCGGGTTTTCAAACTATGATGCTGCTACGTATTCGTATAAGCCTGTGTGGATAGCACTCTCTGCTATTTGGATGACATAGGTTAACATGTCATGTATTAATCAAGCCACATATTCTGACTTTGTACACTTGTATGAGATCTGGCCCATGCATCAAGTTTCAGTCCATCTGTAGTTGAACCAACGATTTAGATGTTGTGGACTGTCGTGAAACTATGTCATGTATACATTTGAAACCAAGTGGCCCACCATTTACAATTGAGTCAACCATTTGTATGGTCTACATTATCATAAATCATGTTGTGAAATATTTTGGAAAGTCAAAAATTAAAAATTAATGAAATTATTTCTTTTTAGCACCAGGTTTAATCACGTATGAATACATTGTCATTAAAGCGTGACTTGCCCCCTTATCAATTGTTAATGGGTTACAAGTGAATTGTTTCCAGGATAAGACAAGTCTTCTATCTAAATCCTGCGTGCATCAATCACGAAGGGTCTACTTAGGAACTTTTCAATACAGCTGATCTAATCGTTTTGGCATACTCAATTAGCGGACGTCTTTGCAATATTCTTAGAAGGAGAATGATTTTAGTGAGATATGATGGTTTGTAAGAGATTTGTTAGAGTTGATTATTTTAGACCGGAATGGTTCAGTTTATATAAGCACCGGGGGAGTGGACTGTTGTTAGGTGGTCATCAATGGTTCAGAACATTTTGAAAATATTTCTAACCGTTGATATTGAATTTGGGTCATTTCAGATTGTTAGATCAAAAGATGTGACCGTTAGATCATCAAAGCCCGTCCGTTTTTGGACTGTTGTGGCTTTTAAGGCTAAACGGCTAACTGTTTCGGATCCATAGATTCGACCGTTCTTTATAGCCTATAAAATCCAGGCTTATCTCACACCCCTCGCACCGTCTTGCAATGGTTTGGGTAAGCTCGCGAGGGAGCGACCACTCTACGACACGATGTGCATGTGTAAAGTGTGTCATCTAGCGTCACTACGACTACATTACCCACGCCCGTGCCCATGCCTAAGCCCAAGCGCACACCCGCGCACGTGTGTGCGTTCCAGTGCTACGTGATGGAACACGCAACCTAAGCATCTCAACCTCCAAAATCTCCAAGTAAGAATCTATATACACTTCCACATATAAAGCACAAAATATCTTTTCTCCTTTCTGATGTAAGATTAAAGAAAACCACATTTTTCATTTGAAAATCTTGAATTATTTTAGCGAGAAAACAAAATTTGAAATATTTTGATTTTTTCAAAAACCAAAATTTCAACAATCACCCACTTGGTTTTTTGAAAATTAAAAAAATAAATAAATAAATAAAAAAAGAGTAAAATTTTTGCTAAAGATAAAAGATAGCTATTAAGCATAGAGAAAGATATCTCACGATTTGAATCTTTCCTTAGTGTAAGTATTTTAAAGTTTTTTCAAAATTCCTGGTTACCGTTGCTTTAAACCAGTTATTCCTAAATGACATAACCTAAGATACCATATACATAATAACATCTGCGCTATGTGAGTTTATTTACATTACTCACTTAACACTTTTAATGGCCATGTACTCATCATGTTTCATGAATGATCCCGAGAGAATTCTAACTTTCATGAGAAGCCACACCACTTTTACGTTCATATAGGTGAAATCTTTCCAGTGTTTTTCGTTACTTAAAACACTTGTCTTATTGACTGGATTTCATTAAGAGTTCCAAGACTCATCCCTCTAGTTGTAATGGCCATCACTTTTCATCCTGGACGAGGTTATTTTAGATTTAGTATTGAAACTTTCCACATATCAGTGATTTATTTTTATCTATTAAACCCAATCTTTAGAGATTTTCTAACTTTGGGTTGAGTTTTTATCACTGGTGGAACTTTGATTGAAGAGTTTCTACTCCATCTCTCCAGATGTTATCCTTACTACCTCTCTCGTTAAAGGTTTAATAAAGGGATCAGCTAAATTATTACTTGACTTCACAAATGAGATCGCAATGATTCCATATTGTATCAATTGCCTTATATAATCATATCTCAAACAATCATGTCTCAAGCTTATATATCTAGACTTCCCATTATGCGTACTGTTGTAGGCTCTCGCTATATTGGTGTAACGTCTCGAAAAAATTCGTACAAAGACCCGAGTACCACCTCAGGCAGAAATCACTCAGGATCAAATCCTTTAAAATTTAGACAAAATTAACTAAGTGTTAAACTAAATTACCTGTGAAATTAACACTAATAACTTTAAATACGATCCGTAAGACCCAAAATAAGTAGAATCATTAACGCTACATTACCCTGAAATGGAGGAACAATCTCTAAACTCGGATGCTCTCGGGAGCACCTTGAAACTTCGTATCAAACCTGGACCGCGCGTCGAAAGTCCGATTAACGTGAAACTAGACGCTTATGACCGCCTTACTGGGCTTGACAACCATCTAGGAAGTCAAATTCAGATAGTGTCCAAAAACGCGCAACTTGAGCCCGGAGCGAAGTGTATGAGAAACGTGAATATCTTTAGGAAATGAACTTAGATTTAAGTGATTTGGGTCGTTTGTTTGCGGGCCAAATCTAAGGTTTCAGACCGTCAGGATCCGACCCAAATACACCCTTGGATCAGAGAAAATTTCATACACATGTCAGTGTACTTGTGGCCCTGATTAAATACCGGTGACTGTTGAATTGAAACGAATCCTCCGCGGTCGATCTGTAAATCCGATCGGACCGAAAACTTAACTCGACCTAGATCCAATGTCAGGGAGCTTAAGTCTAACCGCACGCAGAAAAGGGACCTCCAGATGTGCTCCATTGGACCGAAGCAGCCCCTATTTAGCTATAACCTAAGTATACCATGACCCTGGGGTCATTCCCATCAGTTCTGGGCCTATATAAGGGCCTTAAACCCTCTCTCTCCCTTCACATACAAATTTTCTAACCCTAGGTGAGAGAAAAGAAAAGAAAGAGAAGGAAAGAGAGAAAGTGAGAGAGAGTGTGAGAGTTCGTTCTTGGGATTCAATCCCGCCGTTCCACGTACCTAACTGCCACTTCTGTATCGCTATTCCATCGATTCCGACGCCGTTTTTAGGTAAGAAAAACTGTTTTAGGGTTTCAAATAGTGTAAGTGATGAAATAGCTAACCTATTTCATACTGTAGGTTGTCGTTGTGCCGTAGACAAAGACTTAGTGTTTAAATTGAGTTCGCTACTCATTTACCGGTGAAAGGTGCGGACTATAAATGTTTAGGTTATGGTTTTCAAGGCTTTCAATGTCAGTAATGATTTATAACTGGCTTAATTGCTATCACATGTGCTTAGATACGAGGGTTTCTGTGTATTATGTACATATATAAACTATGTTGGTTTATAATGCGTTCCATGTGTTTGTCAAAATGTGTGAATGAGTATAGAATTGTGATGTATGCTTGGCAGGTTTATTGACTGAGAATTCATGATTGTTGTACGTATGGTGAACCCTTGTAAAGGGATTTGCTATAATACCTGTTATAACTACCTTACTACATGTATATGATATGTGTAGCCTAAGCATTTGATGAAATGCTTGAATGTAAAAATGCTTGTTTAAATGCATGTAATGAGGGTGTTGAGATAAGATTCTCAATCCACTTAACTAGGGTTATAGTATCCTTTATGTAACCTATCTTACTACTATGTGTTGTATAGATGAAATGTCTATGTATAATAATATGCGTAGTATGTGTTTGTTAAATTGCTCAAGTAAGATTTATATCTGATTTCAATTGTCACATGCTGTTTTGGATTACTAGATGTGAATGTTATTGTTTGGAATGTGATTGGGGCTACTATGTAGTCCAGGCAATCAGTAAATGTCTGTGAACGGTGTTTGAACGGCTTAACCACGACAGACACGCCCGATGAATCTGAGTCGTACGCTGCTTGTCGGCAGTGGTTAGGCCACGCAGAGTACTTACGCACTCCATGTCGATCGGCTCGACGTATACTCGTACCAGTCGAGCTTGTCAAGCAACCCGGTTGACCCGATGTATGTTCACCATATATGGACGCTACTGTTTGAATCTAAGGTACCAACTTACTAGTGCAAAACCCGTTTAACCTTAGTGCCTCGATCCGCTAAGACTCATGAGCCGGACATGGTGGTATGGGACACTGTGGTCGAGTTGTCGGCCTACGCCGAGGTGACGAGCCCACCCGAAGTAACCAGTGAGCAACCCAGACTCATGAGCCAAATACGGTGGTATGAGACATTGTATTCGAGCTGTCGGCCTACGATTAGGTGACGAGCCGTTCGTAGTGACCTCGAGCATACTCTAAGACTGCGTTGAGGCGACGAGCCTTTCCGTAGCAACTAGAGTATAAGTTAAGCCTGCATTGAGGTGACGAGTCCTTTGTAGCGACCCGGAACCGCAACATCGTATGAGACTAGGTAGGACTGACGACCCTAGAATGGATCATTGTTTGGGAAATGATATAAGGGAGGTACCTTAGCTTCTCAATCCTGCTATATGAAAAGGTCTAATAAGAACTTGGTAATCACGCTCATGCACCGCATTGCATGTGCCTTTGGCGTTGGTGTTGAACATGGAGAAAGGGATGCATGCCACGATCGTAAGATGTTGTTGTAAGAGGGAGTGCAGGCGAGGGCATGCATCATTATTACATATCATCCTTGCATTAATAAGAGTACTTAAGACCTGATTGTTGTACTGCTTTATCATTATTGCTTTACTGAATTGATAACATGTTAACCTTTGTCTTACAACTCCACTGAGTTGATCACTCACTCCCACGTTCTGGGTCGGTGCTTAAACACCAACCAAACTCTGTCTTAGCTGCAGGTGATGGCGATGCTTATGAGGCAAAGCCGGACTATTACAATGATGAGGAGGAGTTCTCCTATATGCAACTCTTTGGCGGGTCTATGTAGACCTGGAGTTGCGCGGTCAGGGCTATGGGGTTTTGGACTAGATGACACTACACATTACCATTTTGTATATTTTGAGAATTTACATGTATTTATTAACCTGGTAACATGATCACACTTCGCAGACTTACTACAGTTCATATATCTTATACATCTATCACAGTCTTCTGCTCGCTTAAATTAATCATCTCTGGAGTATGATATGCTGTTTTGGCTTAATCTCATTCATGTTTAATGTGCTAATACAGACAACATTTAATCATCATTATCTATGTTACATAAGTGATGCATTGGAATTCGGGAGTTGGGCCTATGCTCGACCCCTGATTTTCAGAGTGTTACAAGTTTGTATCAAAGCATGATTTGGATTAAACTGGACCTGGATTATGGTCACATGACGTACAGTGACGTACTTTGACTTAAGAGGGTGCACTAAAACATAAAAACAATGTAGGAGACCTGAGTTCTGTCCGTCGGCAAACGTTTGGCCACCAAGGTGAAACTGACCGTAGGCACTGGAAATCATGTGGGATGACCCCAAACCTTCCCTAGGTCGTCGATCGATGGGTCTAGACTATGTTTTGGACCGTTTCACACCCAAGCCAACCCGAAAATGTGAATATACGCGAGATGGGATTCGAAATCGCTCCAAATGGTCGAGGGGGGCCAGAATTGCACCAAACGGTGGGACCCAGGGGTTCCCGAGCGTGTACGGCACCCCGGGAGGGAGGTGGCCACCGCCCAACCGCAGTGCACCGCGCCCGGGTTGGTCCGGGCCGGCGTCAGGCCGACCTCCCAACACAAGTGGGGCCCACCAAATTGTGTGGGGACCCCTATTTCTTTCTCAGTTGCTTCATTTTCTCCATTCCTCCGCCTTCAAGCTCTCCAAACCTCCAAAAACTTCATTTTCCTCCCTCAAATCTCCCCCTCTTACACTATCTTCTTCACTCCCTTCACCACATACTCTCCTTCCCTTGTCCTCCTCAGAACCCTCTCTTCCCCTATTTCGATTTTTTTCTTTTCTTACCCATTTGGGCACAAGTTTGTAGCCTTGTGTCTCATCTTTCAAGAGCCCCACATCTACCTCCATTTCAAAGCTATTTGGGTTTTCATGGCTCTTTTTGAGCTTGTGGCGGCCATTTTCTCTCTCCACAATTCTTTCCCTTATGGGGAAGAAGAGAACTCCTGCAGATGAAGCCGGGCCTAACCGCCCTACCCGTCCGAGGAAGAAGGCGGGTGCCGAACCTAGCACAAGCACTGCCCAAGAGCGAAGGTCGAAGCGGGAGCTCGATCCCCAACTCTCGCTTGAGCAAGTTCTACCGGCGGGCTTCTCGTTGTGTTCTTTCTATAATTTTATTTAGGGATTGAATCTCGATATTCTGTTTATCCATGAATAAAGAGTACTCAAAGAATTTTACATCTTTAGATTATATGATTGCATTAGAATCTAAGTCTAAAAATCTATAGGTCTTACTATTTTGTGCATATCCTACAAAGACGAACTTGATAACTCTTGGTCCTAACTTAGTTCTTTTGGTTTTAGGAGTTTTGCAATACGCAAGATACCCTCACGCTCTAAGATACCCCATGTTAGGTTTTCTTCCTTTCCATATTTCATATGGAGACGTCTTGGTTTTCTTAGATGAGATTCTATTCAGAACGTAGCACACAGTTAACAATGCTTCTCCCCATAGATATAATGGCAACTTTGCTTGTATTAGCATTGAGTTGACCATTTTAATTAAAGCCCTATTTTTTCTCTTGACTACATCATTTTGTTGTCGTGTATAGGGTGTTGTGCACTGGTGTATTATATCGTGTTCTTCACAATAAGTAGAAAATTCATTAGAAAAATATTCTCCCCATCTATCACTACGAAGGATTTTAATCTTTTTAACTAATTGATTTTCTACTTCAGATTTATAGACTTTGAATGCATTAAATACCTCATCTTTAAATTTTAACAGATATACATACATATATCTTGAACAATCATCTCTGAACGTTATGAAGTACCTCTTACCTCAGATAAAAATATTATTTAGCTCACATATGTCATTATGCACTAGGTCTAATATTTAAGACGATCTCTCAACACTTGAGAATAGTTTCTTAGTTATTTTACACCGTATGCATACTTCACATTTATCGTTATCATTATCATTAAATGAAATTAAGCCATCTTTAGCCATGAGTTTTATGGTACTATAAGCAATATGTGTTAACCTACCATGCCACTATGTTACAGACTCAATCATGTAAGTAGAAGAATTCTTTTCATTTAGATAAAATTTAATCATCCTATTACAATCATAACCCTTTCTCATAAAGTTTTCATTCTTGGACAAGATCATCTTGTCATATTTAAATACAACCCTTATCCCAAGTTTGCTCAAAAGATCCCCTGAGACTAAGTTCCTCCTTATTTTTGAGACATGCAGTACGTTGGTCAAGATTACCTTCTTTTCAAAGATAAAAAGTAATTTCATGGTTCCTTTACTAATGACCGTAAATCAACCTCTGTTTTCAGACCGTTGTGACTTTTAAGGCTGCTAGCCATTCTCAAAATGGTTGACTATTTCAGATTCATAAATTTGATTGTTTTCTATAGCCTATAAATCCCATGCTTATTTCACACCCCTCGCACCACAATCGCACCATCTTGCGACCGTTCGCGTAAGGTCACTCAGTGTAAAGTGTGCCCTCGATCATGTTCGTGCTCGAGTGCGCGCGTATAACCTGAGCATCTCAACCTCTAAATCTCCAAGTAAAATTATTACACACACTTTCACGTATAAAGCTTAAAACATATTTTATCATTTGCGACGTGAGACTAAAGAAAACTGCACTTTTCATTTAAAATTTTTGAATCATTTTAACGGAAAAATGAAATTTGAAATATTTTAATTTTTTCAAAAACTAAAATTTTAATAAATCATGCCTTGTATATGGGTGAAACCAAGTGGCCCACCATAAAAAATGAGTCAACAGTTTGAATGGTCTAGATTACTATTCACGGTTGAGTCAGCAATTTGGCTAGTATGACTTGTGTGCCATATGTATGCTTTGAACAAGCCGGTCGCGGTCCACGGTTCAGTCGGCAATTTGAATTTTCTGGAATGCCGTACAATTATGACGTCTGCGGTTGAAACTTAGTGGCCCACCGTTGACTGTTGGTCTATATTTGGACAGTCTAGATTTCTATAATGTTGACGTGTATGGTTGAAATCAAGTGGCCCAACATCTACGATTGAGTCAGTGATATGGACAATCTCGATTGACCGAGTGGCCCGACATCCATAGTTGGGGTCAAAATTAGGGAGAGTTTGGGTTTTACGGAAACGGATTGGATGCTCCTCCTGCCATCAGCCAATGGCTGATGGTCGGTGCTATGTGGGCCCTACGATGATGTATGTGCTTCATCCATGCCGTCCATCTATTTTTCTAGATTATTTTAAGGTGTGAGACCAAAAAAAAGGTATATCCCAATTTCAAGTTAACCACATTACAGGAAACAATGTCAAATGAAGGTCGACCATTAAAAACTTTTTGGGGGCCATTAAAATTTTGGATCAAGCTGATCTTTGTTTTTTTTTTTTTCTTCATCTAGGTCTGTATGACCTAATAAACAGATTAGATGGTAAATAAACAGTACAGTGGGCTTTAGGAAGATTTTAATGGTGGATATCCAATCACTACTGTTTTCCCATGGTGTGGTCTACCTGAGATTTATATCCATCTCATTTTGGAGATTATGTCATAAAATTATCTGTAAAAATGGATGAACGGGATGGATGAAACACATACATCATGTTGAGGCCCAGAGAGCACGACCACCAGCCACCGGGCTAGTGGCAGGGGGAGTAGCCAATCCGTTTCCGGGTTTTACATGGCAGATTTTCACGCGGATAGCGTCCTACCCCCGATATGGGTCCTAAAGATGATGTATGTGCTTCATACATGATGTATGGATGAAACACATACATCATTTGGGCCCAGAGAGCACCGACCACCAGCCATCGGGCTAGTGGCAGGGGGAGTAGCCAATCCGTTTCCGGGTTTTACATTACAGATTTTCACGCAGATAGCGTCCTACCCCTGATGTGGGCCCTACGATGATGTATGTGGGCCCTACACAAATTTATATCCATTTTGGAGATTATGTCATAAAATTATCTGTAAAAATGGATGAACAGGATGGATGAAACACATACATCATGTTGGGCCCAGAGAGCACCGAGAACCAGCCACCGGGCTAGTGGCAGGGGGAGTAGCCAATCCGTTTCCGGGTTTTACATGGCAGATTTTCACGCGGATAGCGTCCTACTTACCGTCCCGGAAGGGCTCCGTGGGGTCCACCGTAATGTAAGTGTTTTATCTAGGCCGTTAACCGCTTTACACATATTATGTTAAGGTATGATTCCAAAAATGAGGCAGATCCAAAGCTCCAGTGGACCACACCAAAAGAAGCTGTAGTAATAATGATGTCCACCGTTGAAACATTTCTAAGGGCTAAGGCGGGGGTATGACGCAATCCGCGTCCGATGGATTTTTATTTTTGTTAGCTTGTTAGTTCACACCATGTCATGTCAGTACACACACTCAATGTTAGCCACCCCCACTAGGGATCGACACCAAGACCTAAACGAGGTATCTCCACTCAGTCTACAAAGGTGCCACACAAACATGTTTGCAAGATGCGGATTAAGTACTACCCCACCTGTGGCTCTAATGGACCCACTTTGATTTATGGGTTTATCTACCCTGTTTATCTGTTTTAAGGGACCGACTTTGATTTATGGGTTTATCTACCCTGTTTATCTGTTTTAAGGTACCGACTTTGATTTATGGGTTTATCTACACCGTTTCTGTTTTACCGTATCATTTTAGGATACAAAGAGGCAGATCCTTTATGGGTAGGTACACCTTCTAGTCATCTTCTCGTATTATTTTAGAATACAAGCTAAAGAAATGAGGCATATCAAAAGCTCAAGCGGACCACAATATGAAGCAGTGGTGGTGATGACTCCCATTGTTGAAATCTTCTTGGGCTAACAGTGATATTTATTTTCAGTTTGGTCCAAAACTTTGGTGGCATTCATGAGTCAAAACACAAATTTCAGTTTGATCCAAAACTTTGGTGGCCTTCAATTTATTTTCAACCGTAGTTGTTTAATCCCCACTGTGTGGTCCACTTGAGTCTTGTACCTGCCTCATAAAATGATATGGAAAAATAGATGGATGGTGTTGATAAACCCATACATCACTGTGGGCCCCTAAGAGCCTCAACCAGTTCCGATCTCCGGACAGGTGGCCGTTTGAAAGTCGTTCAGTGGTCCTGAACCAATCAAATTTTGCTACGTCAGGGTCCAGTTTGGATTACCGTACAACTATATATTCCATGTGTATGGTTGAAACCAAGTGACCCCTTATCCATAATTGATTTAGACGATTTGGACAGTCTGATTGTCGCACAACTATGCTATCTGTACGATTGAAACAAAGTGGTCCACCATCCATTGTTCAATCAGCAATGTAAACGTCTAGACTTCCATTGAACCCAGTGGCCCATCATCTACAATTGAGTGTCGTTTGGACTGTTTGAATTACCATACAACTGGAGGCACATTGCGTTCTGTGAGTAAACTATGTGAGGTCCATCCATCTTACCATATTATTTTAGGGCATATCTAGAGCTTTATACTAATAGAGTAAGCTCGGTTACTCGCTCGACTCGACTCGACTCGACTCAGCTCGACATGAGTTTGAGCTGATCACGAGCATGAGTTTGATACTCGTTTTGATTACGAGTAGAGTACGAGCTGGGCAATACTCGACTTGGTACTCGATTCGATACTCGACTCATGTGGTCGACTCGTACTCGACTTATACTATGTGGTGTTGATTTATTATTATTAGTTTTTTGTATAAATTATTAATATATTTCAGAAATTGATATCATATATTGCTAATATATGTCAGAAATTGTTAATATAGCTAATATATGTTAATATAGAAATTGTTATATGTTAATATATGTTAATATAGCTAATATATGTTAAAATTATTAATATATGTTAATACAGCTAATATATGTTAAATTTGTTGCTCGAAAACCCTATTCAAATTGGACTCAAATTCAGACTCGGACTCGAACTCGACTCGGCTCGATTTCTGCTCGTACTCGGATGAGTAGAGCACGAGCAGGGAATCCATGCTCGATGCCCGAGCAGAGCCGAGTACGAGTAGGACTCAGGTAGTGCGAGCCGAGCATGAGCTGGGTAATACTCGGCTCGGCTCGACTCGTGTACAGCTCTAGGCATATCCTAAGTAGTTCCTAAGTAGTTTGCCCATCAGGAAAAAAGTATGAATTGATTACCTACCATTGAAAATCCTCGATCACGCTGATATTTGTCTTTTGCCTTCGTTCATGTACATGTAACCTTATAAATAGGTTGGATGATTTTTTTTTTTTAAAAAAATAATAATAAATACATAAATAAATCACTGTGGGCCCGAGGAAAATTTCAACGGTGGATGTCTTTATCACCACCATTTCTTTAGGTATGGTCTACTTATATGCTTTAATTTGAGATTTTCCAATGCAAACTTCACTTTTAACTAAGCAGCTTACCTAAATCTCAAAATTTTTACTTTTCATTTTTAAACCTTGGAGCTTTTTTTGGATGAAAATACCATTTCTATACTATAAACTCATCTTCGTGCCTTCGTATTTTTCTCGAAATCGTCTTGTCTCTTCATATTTCTTCATGAAATCGTCTCTTTGTTTTTTTTTTGAAAATTTCCACTTCATTTTCTTTGTTACTTGAAACCGATTACATTGAAGAAGGATTTGATTCGGGATTTGAAGATGGATTTGAAGAGATAGAAGAGGAAGAAGATAGTGCCTCCATCTAAGAAGTCATGTATTGCAGGTATAATTGTTGGGGAGAAATTCCACTTCGATGATTTTTCACCTGTACTCGGTCAATATTCACCCTGTACTCAGTGAAATTTTACCTGTACTCGGTGAATTTTCACATGTACTTGGTCAATATTCACCTGTACTCGATGAATTTCCACCGGTACTTAGTCAATATTTACTTACTCGGTGAATTTTTACCTATACTCGGTTAATGAATTTTCACATGTATTCGGTCAATTTTCACATGTACTCGTGAATTTTTACCTGTATTCGACCAATTTTCACTTGTACTTGGTGAATTTTCACCTATATTCAGTCAGATTTTCGTAGTCAATTTTTATATGTACTCAGTTAATTCCTCTGTACTCGGTCAATTTCAACGAGACAGTAATATTTCAAGAGAATTTGGTCAATTTCATTGCGAAAAAACACATTCATTCTTCATTCTTCATTCTTACTTCCCATAGCCACCGTTCTAGTGAAACACAAGTCCAAGAAGAAGAAAAAGAGTATTGTGAAGTAAAACGCGATTTTAAAATAAAAAACTTTTATGGACAAAACCTAAGAGATTCTAAGTTTATCAATGCGACTGGTTTGAAATAATGAACATAATTCTAAAAAAGATTTCAGATGTAAAATGACAATAATTAGAGATTTCAGAAGAAAAAAAAAAAAAAAGAGATAATTTTTGAGTATAGCCGAATGAAAAGAATATAACCCAAAAAAACATTAATATTTTCATCTAAGAAAGCCAATCCCTACAACATAGATTTAAAAATGGAAAATAAAGTTTTCTAGGTCTAGTCAAGTTGGTTGGTCAAAAGTGAACTTTATAAAAAAATATTCTCCTTCAATTTTGGTCTCATGTCTTACCATGAGCCGGTAAAATGGACGAACAATATGGATAAGACACATACATCATGGTGGGCCCACAAAGTTTAGTCAGTACATAATTCGCTTCCCATACAACCATGCCATGCGTACAATTGAAACTAAAACGTAAACGGTATACGGCTCCGCGTCTTACACTGCTCCAATGCAAATGGTGTTGTAACATGCAGGAAAGGAGCTCTTTTTTATGATGTTGTAGTTTCTCTATAAGCGGAGTTATTTGATACTCTATCATTGGAGGGTGCTTAATACGCAGGCACACAAAAATTGATACGTAGCATGCAATAAATTCAAATTAAACCACTTAAATTGTGCAATTCACTGAAACTAGGTAATAATCCCCAAATCGAATTGGTTGAACAATCCTAGCATCTTGTTTGTGGACACATGTTTATTGACATAGGACTCTTGGATTTTTTTTTCCACTGTCTAACAAAAGTCCTCCAATCTTATAATTTTATAATTAAAGAGGTGGAATTTCTTGTTTAAGATACATTTAAACTAGGACCCATAATTTGAACGGTTCAAATTGAACTACCTGTACGCCACGTGCACAATTTCTCAGTACCTGTGTAGCATCAAGTGAACTCTACGGAGTATCATAGTTTTCCTCTTCAAAACTGATCTCATGGGAAAAAAATGTGTACTTTAATTTGAAAGCCTTCAAAAGTATATCGTTTTTGCAATAGAATAAAGAAATAGTAGAGAGAGAGAGAGAGGGAGGATAGACCTGTATTTCCATTCATGTTGAGCTATTTGATTCATAGGTTCTCGGAATTATAAAAGTAGCAGGAAGTAACTAGAACCGTCCAAATGTTGAGGGACCCATTGTAGATAGTTAATCATCTCAAAATCAAATTAATTGAATCGCCTTAGCCTTTGATTTATGGACATTAATTCGTTGAGTTACTAGTTATAACCATTAACTTTTGTTTTTAACTTTACCACGTAGGTGCCCAATCCCTAGTCTCAATGTTGAAACTGAGTGTGTTTACCACTGAGTTATGGAGCCGGACCCTTCTCTATATGCATCTTGTCTCTACTATATAATGCAATTTGGTATGGGTAATTTGTAAGGCCTAGATTTTTTTGGCAGAAGTAGAAGAACAATTCTACCCTTGGATGGAGAAAGAAGAAAACAAAATGGTTTGGATTTATTTTTTTTCATTTTCAACACTTCCATGTAAGTAGTCTGTTCACCACTTTCTCTATTTTTCATATAGCCTACTTGGATGACAGGACATTAAGAAACTTGAACAATAAAGGTTTTGTTGGGCCCATCGTAATGATTGTGTGGCATCCACTCCATAAACATATTGCAATAGACATGTTAAGACATCAACTAAAAAATAAAGTATGTCTAAAACTTGGGTGGCCTACATAATCAAAGAAAGTAAGGATGAGTCAATCACAATTTTCTCTTTCTCTGCATGTAGCACATGCTTGTGTATAGCTACAACTTGTCATCCCATCATTTTCTCTCTGTTTTTTACTCCTTCCTCTACATGTTGACTCTCTCTCCTAAAACTCTACATGTCTACTCTCTCTCTCTCTCTCTCTCTCTCTCTCTCTCTCTCTCTCTCTCCCCTCAATTTCTCTATTCATCTCTCTCCATGTACATTGCTCGTGCCACACCTAGTGTATTTGAGAAGGACTCCATAAAGAGAGCGAGATTAGCTATATATAGACGATCCTCATCCCTAAGGTATGTACAACACTTCTTTTCAATTTGTACACTTATGGGAGATGGTTCAATGATCGAAACCATTTGTCTCTGGTGGTCCCACTACAAATGGGTTGTCCCCCCGAAAATTTCTTCAACGCAACGATCCTTAGCTTTAATATATGACATGAAAATCGATGATTAGGAAGAGAAATACAACAAGGATCAACATACAACTCAAAGAAGGACAATATAAGTGTGTAGGGTCCATCATGGCCCCATTAAGCAACTAGTATGTATCTAAGGACCATAGACCCACTTCTGCAAGCTAAAACCCAAGTATAGTGGTGCACTGATTTCCAAGTGAAGTGTTCATATGCAATTCATGCTCACCATATTATGATGATGTACGTCAGATATGTGTATAGCCCCAATCATGGAATTAGTTCATTTGTTCATTCAAACCAATCTTGATGGGTCACAGTGTCACAAACGCATAATATTCAATAAATCCTGATCATTCAAATGATGGCTTAAGAACAAAATCAATATGAAAATTGTATAGAGTTCATCAGTATGTGTATTCATAAGATAGTGTTTTTTTAAGTATACGTTATCGTGTATAGCTTTCTTCAACCATACATGATCTAGTGGTCCTAACTATCCCACGAGAGACATGTAAAGTTCACAGTTATCACAAATGGATGGTTACGACTTAGAATTTGTCTGTTAGTTTGATTTTATCATGGGAGCGTAATGCATAGATGAACGTAATGAGGTCGATCACCCTCTTTCTTAAGGGGATAACTACTCCAAATCTACGGAGCTTTTCTAGACTCCTAACAGAGACTTCTCGAATCCACAAGGGAAAATAAGAAAAATATAAATAAATTCTAAAAATTTATAAATTGATTGAGAATTGTCTAATGTGTCCCTTTACACCATTAATAAAGAAAAAATAAACCAAAATTTGCAATTACCAAAACTTACAAAATTCTAACTCTAATAAAAATCTTAATTCTAATAAAACTCTTTTAAAGCCTAGTTTCTAAAAATAAAAATTTCAAATAAACTTTTGCTAGCAGAGTACTAGCATGATTACAAGTTATTTTTAAAAAGAAGAAAATCTAAAAACTCTAAAAATAAAAAAATATTTAAAAATTGGAATTGCTAAAAATAATAGATTTTCGTTTTTGACTAGAAAGTGCACGTTTTCTGGCGAAATGGACAGATGGGACCCATTTTATGGGTTGGTTCACCTTGGATGGCTTGTTTCAGTAAAGATTGATAGGTTGTGTATGCCGTAACGATACCCAGATCAAAAGTTATGATCAATTTATGGTCTACCTTCTTTTGGTCCAACCATGCTAGGAATGTATCTGTGCCAATTACTAAGCTTTGATAATGAGACTTGCATGAATCGAGGATTTTCTTCATGGCACCATGACAAGCGATTGCAAGAGATTTAGTTCATTCATTAGATGTGCAAGTATGTAAGAATTAGGTAAGTAGTCCACTCTCAGATCCACTACATGGGTATGAGAATAATTGAAAATAAAATGAATATAGTCAATGGTACATATTCAAAAAGCCTTGTACTTCCCAATTTAGTGGGCAAGCTGGTCTGATTTTTACACCACTAGAACTGAAAGGTGAATGACATAGGTTACTTACAAGCATGACACGTTCACATGTGCCATGTGGAAAGAACTTTCGTCAACCATGTATGTCTTTGAGATCAAATTCACAACAAAAAGCACTATGTTATATTTTTATAAGAAAAATAAATTTTAAAAATAAAATATATTTTTTTAGAAAATAAGTAAATATATTATATATAGAAACTTTCTTTAAAATATTAATTGAATTAGGCGTAAGATGATGGGTTTTTGCCACATGAACCTTGTAAGACTCGTGTCCCTATAAGACATTCCATATGCTTAATTTCTGGTGTCCGCACATTCTAATTCATTTTTTCATTTTTTCTTTTTAACCAGGTACAATTATCCCAGAAGGAAAGAGTCCATAAAGTTAATCCCATGGATCATGGAAATTGAGTTTACTTTAGAAAATGAGAAAAAGCATGGTAAGCAGGGTAAGTCTCAAAGTGCACATCTAGTAAAGTCAGGATACATATGTACTGGGAAAAATGATAGGAAATAAGATTACAAAAAAATGATCTCTTGGTTCAACAATTCGTAATCAATATAAAAATCAATCAAGTAAAATACGGAAAAGGGAGGATATTTGTTTCTTTTGAAAGAAATCGGGCTATTAAAAAAATAGATTGCATTAAGTTTTAGCAATGGCTCGTAAAAAAAAGGTAATGATCATTGCCTGATCTATTTTTAATCCATACATGGAATGCACTCCCATCAAATTGATCTTTGGGCCCGGCTGAAACACATGGTGGTGTGTTAATGAATGGTGTGAGTCTCATCAAAATGAAATGGTTCCATCCACGTCAACGAAAGACACTCTCATCCGGTGCGACTCACAAAGATGAATGGAATATATAAAAACTATCTTGGTCTAAAACTTAGGTGGGCCACAACTTGTTAACTTAGAACCGTTAGGTATAATTTTACATTGTCTTATTGTTGTGACCCATTTTAGCTGATTTTCTGTTTGACGGTGAGTATAATGGTTAACACCTAATGCATGAAGTGGATTTCACGTATGCAAAATATTGGCCCCCAAGAGCTTGGGTGTTCCATGTGAAGTATAAACACACATTGTAAACTATTTCAATTCCTTGTACACAAAGCAATCTTCCATGGTTGACTCATTAGTAAGTACAAGAAAGAAAGTATTATAACATCTCCGCGATATTATGTAGTTAGTTGATTAGTAGATAGATAGCTATAATTACAGAAGATGATTTCAAATCCCCTATACATGAAATCATAAGATAAGATCTATTAGAAATGATATTTTAGTCATTTCAATGAATTTTTAGAGTTGACTCTTTAGCCAAGGGTATGAAAGAAAGTATTATAAAATTCTCATTGTATAATTATAATTAAATAATTAATAAGTGAATAACTATAATTACATCATAATCCTTGCAGACAATGTCAATTGTTGAGTGTCAAATATTACAGATTTTTCTCTATTTTTATCTTAGTTTTATGAACATGATAATGATTAATGGTGTATTTTACACATGTTTGTATTGCAAGGTGAATTTAAGAGCTTGGATTGAAAAGAATATTAAAAGCATGAATTTAATACTCAAGAATCACCAAGGTAAAGAATGGATCTTTGAAGACCAAGATTGAAGATTTTAAGACCCCAAGATTCAAGAAAACCAAGTGGAGAATGAAGGAAGTGCAAAAATTAGTATAGAAATTAGAGCAGAAATTCACAGAATCTGAGCTTCGATGTCATCGAAGGCTGTTAGATGACATCGAAGCTAGTTTTCAATGACATCGACCACTGGTAGATGACATCGAAGAATTATAGAAAATCAAATCTGGTTGTTAGACTAATTGCATGCAATTCTCGATGACATCAAAGCCCTATTCGATTGCTCGAAGACCTGTTCGATGACATTAAACTTTTTGGAGATTTTTGGAGCAACTCGCTGGAACACTCTGGACCAATTCTCAATTCATCAAAGTCAGTTCGATGACATCGAAGGTATCTTCGATGACATGAAAAGTTATACAATGTGAAAAAGCGCGACTTCCGGATTCAAGTTACCTTCGATGACATTGAAGGGTGTTCGATAACATCGAAGAATTACGCAGAATTTACGTGGAGTGAATAAATTTAAGGCAGTTTTGTATGTGGACAAGGCTATAAATATGGGTTTCTTAAAGACTTATACGGATATCTAGGATTTTAAAAAGTATAGCCAAAAGGGTTGAAGAGCTTCCCAAGAGTTTTTCTTCTTTCTTAGTTTATTTTTAATGCTTTCTTTTAAGGTTTTATATTCAATCATGCCTATGGTTGGCTAAATCTCTTAGCTATGACTAAGAGGTGAAGCTTGTAGCGTGTTGGGATGATTTTCTTGCTTTGATTCTTATTCTTGTTGAACTTCTTTGATTTTAATTTGATATTGAAGGAATATTTCCAGTTTTCTATGATTTATTGTGACTCAAATTACAATAGATGTTGTGATAGCTTTGGATATCTTCTTTTCCTGTTTTGAGATTGTGAGATTGGTAAATCCTGTTGTTCACCATCGTCTCCTGGACATGGTAGGGTGATGGAATCCCTTCCAATCCTCACAATCCTCCTCCAATGAGAATTAGGTCAATGAAAGTTCATATTTGATTTAATTGTTTTATCTTCCAATTTGATAGGATAGGACTCCAATTCCAATTGTGTTTTCTGAATTAAGCAAGGTAGCATCTTGATAGCTATTAGTAGATCCTTGGCACGCTAGTTTCCTTTTGATTATTAAAATCTCTTTCACAATTACTTCATTATATTTCAGATTTAGATTTAGATCTTTTTCTAGTTCTAGTTCTAATTACTTTTAGAATACGTATAAGATTAGTCCATGTGGATTCGAAGTCGGACTCACTGAGATTATTACTACATCGCGACCCTACACTTGGGGTTGTGACCAAGTTTTTGGCACCGTTGCCGGGGATTACAGTTGCGTTTTTCTGAGATTAATTAGTATTGAAATTAGGTTAAGATTATGATTTATTTTTATTTTTAGATTATGATTTTTCTGAATTATTTTTAGAATCTAACGTGGTTTTCTATTTTATAGGATCCTAACATAGCAATCTCCAATCCGGATTCATGTCAATATATTAGACTGCGCAAGATAAGAAAAACTTCTTTGCCGAGGTACACAGATTTTTCTGGGATGATCCTTATTTGTTTAAATATTGCCCAGACCAAATTCTAAGGAGATGTGTGCCAGACAATAAACATCAGAGTGTCATCTCATTTTGTCACTCTCAGGCCTGCAATGGTCACTTTTCTGCTAAAAAGACCATGACCAAAATTCTGCAAAGCTTGTGAACGTTGTCAAAAATTGGGAGGATTGTCCTGTAGAAATATGTTGCCACTGAACCTAATTCTTATCATTGAAGCATTCGATTGCTGGGGCATCGATTTCATGGGACCATTCCCCCAATCATTTGAAAATGATTACATCTTATTGGCAGTAGACTATGTCACTAAGTGGGTCGAAGCGATCCCGTGCCTGAATAATGATTATAGAGTAGTTATTAAATTCTTAAAAGAAAACATCATTTCTCGGTTCGGAATGCCTTGAGCCATTATTAGTGATGGAGGTTCACACTTTTGTAATAGACCATTTGAGAACTTAATGAAGAAATATGACATCTCTCATAAGGTGAGCACTTCATACCACCCGCAGACAATCGGACAAGTTGAGATTTCCAATAGGGAAATTAAACAAAATCTGAAAAAAAAAAACGGTTAACCCTGACCATAAGGAATTATCAATCGGATTGACCGATGCTTTATGGGCATACCGTACAGCTTTTAAGACCCCCGTTGGAATGTCTCCCTCTAGACTCGTCTATGGGAAAGCCTGCCACTTGCCTATAAAGTTAGAACATAGAGCCTACTGGGCTATCAAAAATCTGAATGTTAACTTGGACAACGCTAGCTCACTGCGTGAACTTCAGTTGAATTAACTCGAGAAAATCCGGAATGATGCATATGAGAATTCGAGAATTTACAAGGCAGGATGAAGGTGTTCCATGATAGGAACATCCTTTGGAAATCATTATTAACCGATCAAAAAGTCATTCTGTATAATTCTCGATTGCATATTTTTTCGGGTAAGCTTCGATCTCGTTAGATCAACCCTTTCACCATTACTAATGTTTATCCTCATGGGGCTGTCGAGATAAAGAATCTGACGAATGACAATGTTTTCAAAGTGAACGGACATCGTCTTAAGCCATTTGTTGAGAAGTTTGATTCAGAGGATATGTCCATACCTCTGATTGTTCCTATGTATCAAGATTAACCTCCTAGTCTGATGGAGGTGTAACTGGGTTTATTGCTTTCAGTGGATTTAGGATTAGGATTGTTTTTCAATAAGTTTAGCCTTCATGCTAACCCATCTACATGTTGAGAACTTTGGAAAAGTCTCAATTCTACTTCTTCAGGTACTACCTTTCCATCACTACTCCATTCTTTTCGTTGTCTCATGTGCATTGCATGCTTATATCTTTTACATTGAGGATAATGTAGATTTTAGGTTTTTTTTTTTTTTTTTGGGGGGGGGGGGGGGGGGGGGGGGTGGATTAGGTAAACTAATCAAGTGTTTTCTTAGTATTTTAGCAAAAATTTTGAAGATTTTTAATTTTCCAAATTAAAAACCTATTTGGAAAGTGAAAGTTTGTGCACTTAAGAATGCCTTGAGCATGATGATCAGATCGAGATTGAATTTTGAATTGTTGGAGTTTGATCAACTGAGTAGCATATTCCTTAAGTTCTTTCATTTAATTGATTTAAAGGAAGTTTGAATAACATGTTGATCTGAGTCACAAGTCACATTTGAGTTGTTTTTTGAAAATTATGCTAGAATTTCTTATTGTTAGCATGTGAATCATTGATAAACATTGAGAATCGAGTCTGTAGAATTTTATCCACCTTAAAAGATGAAAAAAACTAGTTAAAAAATAGTGAGATCGACAAAAAAGTCATATATGATGAAAAAGACTAAAAAATAATAAAAAAAATGAAAAATCTGAAGAAAAAAAAACTGAAAAGAACGTAAAGTCTGAAATGAATAAAAAGAGACCGTTGATATAAAATCAAAAATTGAAAAAAGAAGGAAAATGGGATAAGTTTGGAATCAACACTTGATTATTTGATTAGTCTTGAAGTGATGAGAATGACTAACATTATGAAATGATAGTGTTTGTATGAAAATAAGTTAGAATTTACTGAACATGTTGGAAAAACTTTATATATGAACTTACTCTCTTAAGTGATTAATGAAGAACCTACTTGATTGATTGCTCGTTTGATTTGAATCTAGGTTTTCAAATTTTCATTCTCGCTTCTTTGGATTACACTCATTCATACTTGTTTCCACAAAAGATTGTTTTCTGAAAAAGGTTTGAACATTGAGAATTGATGATTATGTCACGCATGTTTTTCTCGGGACTAGCAAAATGTTGGTTGTGGGGTGTGTTGAGTATCAAATATTGCATATTTTCCCCTCTTTTTATCTTAGTTTTGTGAACATGATAATGCTTAATGGTGTATTTTACACATGTTTGTATTGCAAGGTGAATTTAAGAGCTTGGATTGAAAAGAATGTTAAAAGCATGGATTTGATGCTCAAGAATCACTAAGGCAAAGAATGGATCTTTGGGGACCAAGATTGAAGATTTTAAGACCCCAAGATTCAAGAAAACCAAGTGGAGAAAAAAGGATGTAACACCCTATACTTTTCAGTACTCGGGTGTTACCATTATAATTTAAATGAGCATGTTTGGGTGAAGGTTCACACCTAACCTACATTGTTCACCATCATAAATAATTCACCATCTGCCCACTTTAACCATTGATCCTTAGTATGGATCATCACACCCGTCATTCATCACACCATAATAACTAAAATGTATAATCCACACTCAATCATAACTTAAACCCATAAGTAAACTATCTGATCAATTGCAAAATCTAACCCCATCTAAACTAGGAAAACCCTATTATTAATAATCAAGCCTTGAAGTCGTCCAACTGTGGAATCGCTTAGCATCACCCTAAGACTCTTTAAGATTGGATTAGGTCCCACTTGATAATAATCCAACCGATATATCGTCTAATATTGTCAAATGGACATACAAATCTTTGTTGTATGGCCCATTGAGTTTTGGATATGCCTGATCGCTGGTCAAGGGTCCCGATTGGACCCGTAGTATTGAATTATCGGAGTGGATTTGTCAATTACCTCACGGTGGACCCCACATTAGTGTGCGTGTGCTCTAGGGGCGGTGCACCCACGGCGCACTGGACCGTCAACACGGCCAAATAGTTGTTGACCGTGAAAATTCCAAAAAAAAAAAAGTAGAAAATTCCCTCTCTCTTTCCTTCATTTTTCGCCTGTGACGGACGATGTCTGTTTGATTAAATTGTGGCCCACCTTCATCAACGGAATGATAGATCTGAACCGTTCATCTAGTTCAAAGGGTCAGTCTGACCAAAACCTACTTAGTCTAACACGTTACTTGACACGTGGATGCACACCGTTATGGGCACAAGTTGAGTTGCGTGCGACTACTCTTTTGAAAATGAAATTTCCGTTTTTGTCAGGATGAGCTGGCAATTCAGGAGAAAGCTCTCTTTGCCATCTCGACCATCCCTTCTAAGGGAATCCTAGCCCTAGAAACTAGGTTGTTATAAAAAAGAAAGAGAGAGAAGTTACGGAAGGAATATACCTATTTTCGTGCTGGCACAATCCCATCCACTCCCGCCTTTAATAACATCCTCAAATGCATCCTAGCCCCAGAAATTAGGGTGCTCTCAAGCATCTAGCTTGGAGATCTCACACGAGATCTCCTTATTGTGAGAAAATCGCTCACGGTCGAAAATCCTACAACCCACCGAGAAACAGTGGTCAACCATCCAAATGGTGGGCCCCACAAGCTTTATGGGACCAATCTAGACCAATCAGAAGGCTTGGATTGAAGGTTGATTCCCTAGATCGAGATCCATCATGAATAGTGTAGTCATCTTCCTCGATTTGGCCAAAACCGCACCATCAACGTGTGGACCCTGTTTCCACATCGAAGACATTCATTTAATGGGCCATGCACTTTAATAATCATCGGTGGCATTGGATCTTAGTCATGCAGCCTAAGAATAAGTTAACACTCCAAATATCACTACAAAACTACCGCTAAAACGACTTTGGCTGTAACTAATCCAGCGATTAGTTACGGCCGAACTTTCGAGAATGACATTAGAATGCCTTATAAAAGGCTTCTTTTAGGGCAACTCCTTTCCAAAAATAGAAAGGAAATAAGAAAAGGGGACAAAGTGCGCCGTTTATAGTGATGCATTGAGTGAGTCGACTTGTTTCGTTGTTGCGAGTTCCGTCCGAGTCTGGTTCGCAACAGAGACGCTGATGGGCGTTCCATCAAGAAGGAAAGAAAGGAAAAGAAAGAAGAGGAACGGGCATCGCAATTTGCTGCTCGTCGTGTTGCATCGAGCCCTGTCAAGTCATGACCAAATCAATGACTCAATTCGCTTGGTTCTGGCGAGTCAGGACAGCTTTGGGGTGAGCCTGGTTTGGTCCAGGTCCTCCCAGAGAAGAAGGGAAAGGAGAAAGAAAAGTAGAAACAAGAAGAGAAGGACAAGAGAGAGAGAGAGAGAGCAGAGTCGAGTCGGGTTGGGCTGCTACTGAGTTTGACTGTCTTGACTCGGTTCGAGTCACGATTCGGCTAGGAGTTTGAAACCGAGTCGGGTCACATGTTGTCGAGTCTTGGTTGAGTCCAGGCCGTGTAAGGCCCGTGAAAAAGAAAAAAAAAAAGAAAAAAGAGAAAGGAACTAGAAGAGAAGAAGATGAAAGAAAAGAAGAAGAGAAGTGGGATGAGTCACTGAGTAGACTCGGTTCAAAACCGAGTCAGGTCTCTGACTCACTGATTGGTCGATCCCAGACGTTATCGGGTCGAGTTTCGCAACAAGGTAATTCGAGGTTTAACTCTTGTTATTATTTTTGGCTATTATCATGGTGTTATTATTATCATTGGAATAATTAGTATGGCTGGGTTCATTATTATTAGTTATTATAATTATTATTATTATTATTATCATTATTAGATAATATTGTCATTTCCATTATAGATTGGTATAATTATTAATATTAGTTCTTATTAGATTATTGTTAATAATTATTTTATCATTTATTAAACTCTCATTTTTATGAAAATGATATTAGATATTGTTGGGAAAAATCAATACCAATTCACAAATTATCATTAGTAATATTATTTTATTCCTTACGTAAAAAGTTAGAGTTCAAGTTCTAAGACCCACATTTAGATTTAGATTGTTGGATAAAGCCCTAAATTTTGCATGATCTAAACATTAAACTTTAATCATAACCATATAAATTTCATTACGTTGTAATCTAACCACTCAAAGCATTTTAATTTTGTTAGATCTTGATCCTAAGGTGTGTACAACTACCTCTAGCATTACCGGGAGATGAACCGACTCTTGAAAGGTGAGGATCACCCTTCAAGTTTTACTACATCATGATAGTTATTATAGTTAATTTGTTTTATTAATTATATAATTTAATATCTATTGAAGATGATGATAAACGTTGGTTCCATTTGTGTGATTCTTTATAAATGATTGATGATTGGATTTAAGTTCAAGCATTTGAATATGTTATTGATTCCAAATACCCCTAATATGATCTTAGAAGATTACTTTATATGTGTAACTGCTATTGACATTGTACGTGGCTTGTTTCACCACTTGCGATTATTTGATGGTGTTTTTAGAAGCCCTCGAATTCGTGGTCATTCTGTCTAATAGATAAAATGGAAAATCCTTGTTGTGGACTTATCATCTTGTAGGTCCTTGGTGCCTTGTGGCTTTTTAGGGATAATTCCATTTTTATCGCATCCGTGGGATGAACTTTTGCCATTGTAGTTTTGATGGAATATTTGCCTGTGGCTTTGACGAACCATTTTTGTACGACCTTGCGAAGGTAAGTTCTACTTGTTGGACAATAATTGGCCACTAGTTAAAGATGTTACCCTTAAAACATCATACTTGTTAGTCTCATGAGCCAGGGATGGTGGAATAAGATACTATGCCTGAGATGTCGGCCTATGCTAGGTGACAAACTCCCCATAATGACCTTTTAGCTTTCTTAAAATGCTTGTTTAAAATTGAAATAATAATGGTTGGGCTAATCATGCATCTTCATAGCATATGGACTTTACCAGGTGGTCAATACAAGACGCGTGGTTTTCTTAGGTCACTACGGGTTGTACCGTAAAGTATTTTACCTGGTGATCTTAATTTTTCGTTGCGTGCATATGACTACCATGGGCTGTCCTTTTCGCATGGACTTTTTCGGGTGTCTAGTTTCCCTTAGACGTATCATAGAATACTCTTCCAGGAAGCTAGGTCACCTTTGGTGTCCTCGTTACATAGTCTTTTCCACGTGGCTAGTCCTCCATAGGTGTAACGTCCTGGATTTTCACTGTTTTGGATTTTCAAAAACCCTTGAATTTATATATATATATATATTATCACTTACTGACCATTAACACTCAATGTTAGTTTATAAACGGGTGGTACCAATAAAGAACCGCACAAATCCGATTAATCAACCATAGGAAGCCAACGAATCCGACCGATCACTTAAACATCGAGTTTAGCCACATGATTTGTTCATATAGGGCCCAAATCTAACAAACTTCTCACTGACTAATCAAGACGACCACAACTAAATTAAAGACCTATACAAAGTTGAGACGACTAGGGGTCGGATTGTAATTAGTAAACCAAGTGACCCAATTATCCATTTAACCTACGAACCAATGGTTTAGAGTGATTATGACTGAATCGCCATTTCCACTAATTATGAATAGACCACATTATGAACATAGTTAATCCAAACCCTAATCATCGCGCACAAGAAATCTTGTTACCTAATTCATTACAGAAATACCTTGATTATCCAAACGAGTTCTAGACCGCTCGTTAGTGGGCCACTAGTTTCAAAACTATAGAATAATGTTCGTCTTACTGGGCTCGACGTCCATCGCGGGATTCAGACCTAGGTAGTGTCCAGAACCGCTCAACTTGAGCCGAGGGACAAGTGCATGAAAAATGCAAATACCTTAAAGGAAGAAGCTGAAACTTAAGTGAATTGGGTCGTCCCCTCTTACGCAAAGCTGAGAATTTTGGACCGTCGGTTTACGACCAAACTTCACACCTATAGTAAGGATATTTCTCCACACATATCCGTGTAGCTACGGCCCCGATCGACTATCAGTGACCGTTGAACAAACTTCTGATCATACCCGTCGATCAACACATTCAAATGTCGGGCCGATCATATCCATACGTATATCATCATTAGGGTTAACTATCCTACTGTGTATATTGACATGTACACCCCATAATGGGCCGTAGAGGTTAGAAACACTCTCCCATAGGGCTAGTATAATGAAAACTTAGCCCTTGGGGCCATTTGCACAATATTTGGCACTATATAATGCCCTTATTTGGGCACCCCCTCATCCCATACGAATTTCAACAAGAAAAAAAAAAAGAAAGAAAAAAGGGAGAAGAGAAAGAGGAGAAAAGAGAAGAAAGAGAGAGGGAGAGCTTAGAAGTATGAGGGTTTGTGCACCTTCACCCTCTCATCTCCTCTATAACAACATTGTCCTTCATTGGTGTCGATTTGGCGACGATTGAAGGTAAATATTGAGTTATGTTTGTAGGTTTAGGTCTTGTGTTTAATCCCTTCCAATTCTTACAAGCTTGTATGCTTATTTAGGTCTTTCGACATGTTTTCCTAACACCCTAACCCTACAAGCGCCGTGAATCGAGCGGTTCGTCACAAGGTGTAGACAATTATCTCTAGATTATCATTTATCGACCCTTGAGGGTCTCAGTTAATGATTAGATGCTTGTAGATGAATTTGTATATGCTAATATGTAAATGTTTTGATTTGTTTATAGTATATGTTATTTTTTTAGATATGGATGCTCATATGTTTGATGAAATGCTTGAATGGTGGAATATATTGCTTTTTCGATGCTCATGTGTTTGATTTAATACTTAAGTGATTGTATTACTTTATGCATGCTCACATGTTAGATTTAATGCCTTAGTGAACGTAGTATCTTATGTGTGCTTACATATTCGATGAAATGCCTAAGTGGTTGTGTAATGGAACTTATGCTATAATTGTGTGATGTAGTGTTTAATCCATAGCGATACTTAGGATTGCTACAATGTTGGGTCAATTGGCTAACCGCATGAACTAAAAGGGTGGCCCAAGTTAAGGCGGCCACCCTGGGCTTGTTCGATTGACCTGGGTTGAACACGGATGACCGACAATAGCTGGACTACACGGGCTGCTTGCACCCAATGTCAGTTATGTCGTAGTTCTCCCCCATCAACCAAATTAGTCCACTAGTCGAGTCTGATCATGTATGTTCACAATATATGACATGACTAAATGGAATTTAGGATTCCCCGTTCTCAATGGATGTGTTCATTCATAACTGTTAGTACGGTACGATCCCACTAAGACTCATAAGCCGGGCATGGTGGTATGAGACACCGTATCCGAGCTGTCGGCCTACGCTGGGGTGACGAGCCTCCCCGTAGTGACTAGTGATCAACTAAGACTCATAAGCCGGGCATGGTGGTATGGGACACCGTGTCCGAGCTGTCGGCCTATGCTGGGGTGACGCCTCCCCATAGTGACCAACGAGCACTGATGGAGGTGATAGACCATTGTTCGAACGGCCCCCGTCAAATTACCCCGCGATGGTTGCATGCTAGAGTACCATTCGAACGACCCGGGTGTGAATGGAATTGGGTGACGAGCCCTTTTCCTTTATGTGTATTGGTTTTATGTGACAAATCCGCACATCGGAACTGAGTGATCATACCCGGTATTGGATGACAATTCATACCGGGTTGATCCTCATACATTCAGGTATCATACCGTACCTTTGAAATTGTTGATTTGTGAGATAAACGGGTGTTACCTAAATTTGGATCAAGGGACACTGGTAAGAAATCGTTATGTGCGGCAACGAGCCACGTAATCCAGATAAGGACTCGTGATATAACGTCGGTATCTTAGCTTTGCCAATATGCTGGATGAATTGAACTTAATAATTACTCGGCTTACATGATCATTCACTAGATTGCATTAGCTTAGAATGTGGCGAACAGGCGTGATTATCGCGTGATGAGGAAGTGTTGTCATTTGCAAAACAGGTGGTTAGAGTCGCGTGTGAGGGAGTATTGTTTGGAAATGGCATGCATCATGTCATATCTTCATATGCACATTTAAAAAGAGTATTTAGGAATTGTTTGTTTCTTGTTTATCATTAACTGTACTAATTGTGTCGATAACATGTGTAACTTAGAACTAATGGAACCACTGAGGTAGCTACTCACTCCCACTTGGGACGGTGTTTTAAAACACTAACTAGGCATATCATTGATGCAGGTACTAGTGAGACCTCAGACAGGTAAGCTTATATCGGGTTGTGCCGACGCCGTTATGCTTTGGAGAATTGGGCGTAAACTAAAAGCTTTACACTTTAATCATCTTGGGTATGTATATTGTGGCTTGTATAATCCCATTTTGGGCGATCATCACTACTTGAATTGTATGTTTGATTCTTGGCCCTGTATTTTTGAATCTTTTGCTATTTCCACCTGGCTTTGGATCCGCTAAGTGAATTGCGTTACTCTGATTATCTGTGTACGGAATGAATGTGAATCTGAACGAGGTCACATGTGCATTCTCATTAGGTTAACACCCAGGAACTCAAGATCGGAGTTTTTGTACTCGGGTGCCAATTTTCGGGGTGTTACATTAAGGTGTACCTTAGAGTACTTTTCTGTGTAGCTAGTTCTCCTTGGACGACTTTTTACCAGTTGGATGTGCATCCCCAGGTCTGTGAGCATGTGCATGCATCTATACATTTAAACAAGATTATCTTTATGGAATTTATTTAATGAATGCATATCTGACGAACCTTATCTGGTTACTATGATAATCATTGTGAAATATTTGTTATACACTGTTCTTGACAACTATGCTTACTTATCTTGATGATACAATAAATCTTAGGGGTATACCTCACTGGGATAGCCATCGATGCTATCAAACCGTATTTAGTATGCAGGAAACGTAAATGACGCACATGCAAGCGTTTATGTGGAATAAGAGGAGCCAGATGATCTTGCGACTCTCTATTCCTAATTTCATTTGTATTTAATTTGTACTGTCATGTTTTATAAAAACTTAATATATTGTTTTCATAAGTTTCTAAGCAACCACTCGAATATTTGGTTATATATATTTAGACTCTCTCTTATACTTGATTTGCTTCTATTCCTCTAGATTACTAACTTTGATAAACAAATTTTTAAAAAAATGTTCATGGAGTTTGGGTATCTATAATGATTAACACTCGAGTTTTTGGAAAATGAGTAGTGTGCTGGGTTTCGGGAACCAGGGTGTTACAAAGGAGGTGCAGAAATTAGTACAGAAATTCACAGAATCTGAGCTTCGATGTCATCGAAGGCTATTAGATGACATCGAAGCCAATCTTCGATGAGATCGACTACCGGTAGATGACATCGAAGAATTACAGAAAATCAAGTCTAGTTGTTGGACTAATTGGATGTAATTCTCGATGACATCGAAGCCCTGTTCAATTGCTTGAAGACCTGTTCAATGACATCAAAGGCGATTCGATGACATCGAATTTTTTGTAAATTTTTAAAGCAACTCGCCAGAACACTCTGGACACATTCTCGATTCATCGAAGTCAGTTCGATGGCATCGAAGGCATGTTCGATGACATGAAAATTTACGCAGTGCGAAAGATGTTACACAATATAAAAAGGTGCGACTTCCGGATTTAAGTTACCTTCGATGACATCGAAGAATTACGCAAAATTTACGCGGAGTACGTAAATTTATGACGGTTTTGCGAATTTATGTGGACAAGGTTATGAATATGGGTTTCCTAAGGACTTCTAGAGATATCTAGGATTTCAAAGAGCAAAGCCAAAGGGTGGAGGAGCCTCCAAGAGTTTTTATTCTTTCGTAGTTTATTTTTAATACTTTCTTTTAAAGTTTTAGATCCAATCATGTATATGGTTGGCTAAATCTCTTAGCTATGGATAAGAGTTGAAGCTCATAGCGTGTTGGGATGATTTTCTTGCTTTGATTCTTGTTCTCGTTGAACTTATTTGATTCTAATTTAATATTAAATGAATATTTTCATTTTTCTATGATTTATTGTGACTCAAATTACAATAGATGTTGTGATAGTTTTGGATATATTCTTTTCTTGTTTCGAGATTGTGAGATTGGTAATCCTGTTGTTCACCATCGTCTCCTAAGCATGGTAGGGTGACGGAATCCCTTCCAATAATCATATTTCTCCTCCATTAAGAATTAGATCAATGAAAGTTCAGATTTAATTGTTTTATCTTCCAATTGGATATGATAAGACTCCAATTCCAATTGTGTTCTTTGAATAAAGTAAGGAAACATCTTAATAGCTACAAGTGGATCCTTAGCACCCTAGTTCCCACCTTTCAATTAATAGTTTCAAATCAACATTATTCACAATTACTCTATTTTATTCCAGAATTAGGTTTAGATCTTTTTCTAGTTTTACTTCTAGTTATTTCAGAATACGTACAAGTTTAATCTTTGTGAATTCGACATCAATCTCATCGAGATTATTACTATAACGTGACCCTACACTTGGGGTTGTGAACATCAATCCTCTTATACAAAATAATAAGTTGGGTTTTATTAAAAATGATATTTTGATCATTTCAGTGAGTTTCCATAGACAAATTCATCCCACATAAAAAAAACAAAAATACCATAGGCTAGATTTTTATTATAAAGGATATTTTGAACAATTTAATAAATATCAATTGTTAAGTATTTAGTCAGGGTTATAAAAAAAAAAAACTATTATAAAATTTTGACAAAATAACTATAAATATATGTTTTGACTAAATGTACATGTTTTATTATAAATTTCGGAAAAGAAGAAAAAGATAAAAAAAAAAGATGTCCACAAATTAGCATCATACTTCCAAGCCATACTTTAGGTTATAATCCATCTACAGTGTATCCAATTACTTGGACTGTTGAATTTAAAATCCATACCACGTGTAGTGGCTCTGCCTCACCTGCACCATTGTTGCAAAACCCCATTTGCATCACTGACGGATGTTGAGACTTGATAGCCCTAACTACCTTAGGATGGTGAAATCCCTACACGCTTCAAGCTACCCATGTGATATATTAGCCAATCCCCACACGCCCCAAGCTACCCATGGGATATATTAACCATTCATCATGATGTCTTGTTTGCTCACACGGGAGATTTTGTTCATGTAGGGACATTTCCAAACCAGGTATTGGACAACCATCAAAATCTCATAGATTAGAATATTTCCAACCTCTAATCATGGAACCATTCTTCTTCAATTGTGGACCATTTTCTTACCTTATTTTTTTGGACAATTGTTAGGAGGTTAGGAGTTTTTCAATTTGGATTTGGTACCCTGGAGGCATGTCTCCATGATACAAACCATTGATATTTCAAGCTTGACTACTCAAGGACAACCACCAAAATCTCATGGATTGGAATATTTCCAACCTTGGATCATAGAAGAACTATTCTTCTTCAATTATATACCATTGCATGACTTATTTTTCTTGGACATTGTTCCAAGGTTTAGATTTTTTTTTTAATATAAAATTTTTATGTACAGAAAGATGTTTTACCATTGATATTATGGGCCCTACTGTGGGCAGAGGACGACCATCAAAATCTCATGGATTGGAATATTTCTAACCTATAATCATGAAACTATTTTTCTTTGACTATAGACTATTTCCTGACCTTAGTTTTGTTAGACAATTATTCAAAGGTTTAGAAATTTTCAATCTAGAATTCGTACGTGTGGGTTACATGTTTCCATAATCCAACCATTGATATTACGGGCCGACCTGGGTGGAGGATAACCATGAAACTCTCATGGATTTGAATATTGATTTGAATATTTCTAACCTTTGATCCTGGAAATTTTCTTCTTCTCTCATGGATTTGAATATTGATTTGAATATTTCTAACCTTTGATCCTGGAAATTTTCTTCTTTAACTATAGATAATTTCCTAACATTTGTTGGACAATTGTTCCAAAGGTTTAGAAATTTTCCAATATTGATTTTGTACATCAGGGACATGTTTCCATGATCCAAACCATTGATATTACGGGCCCTACTGTGGGTGGAGGACAACCATCAAAATCTCATGGATTGGAATATTTGCAACCACTGATCATCGAAATATTCTTCTTCGATTATAGACCATCTCCTGACCTTATTTTGTGGACAACTGTTCAAAGATTTAGAATTTTCCAATCTGAATCATTTTTTGAGAATGGCATTTGGACTGCACATTTCATATGATCAACGGTTTGGATCATTCAGCCATGGCCTCACATATATAAAATTATGCAAGAGTACAATCAAAACTTTTTGTTTAGCTCACCGCATGATTAATGGACATTTGGTGGACGGTTGGGACGTGTTATAAACCAAAAATTGCACTTATTTAATTAGCTCACCACACGTTTGGTGGACACTTGATGGACCGTTAAAGATGAAAACATCCAACCGTATTGTTTCAAGAAACAAGTTTTCATGAATCAGCCAGCGATTTGGGATTGTTCTAACAACTCGATTTTTTGGACTGTGAAGTGAATGCATGCTTTGCATAATCCAAATGCATGTGTATCAAGCACAGTCCGAGTATAAAAAACTCCCTCCGCATTTATAAAATAGAGATGATAGGGTTCGGACATTTGCTGGTGTGCGGGATTCATTGGGAGCGTTCTCTGTGATCCAAACCGTGGATACTGTGGGCCTTAACATAAATGCCAGTGCCTTGAAAATATTTCAGATAGGGAAAATCCTGACCCTTGAATTTAATTGCCTATATATGGATATGCCTATGGAAAAGCAGCACCTATTCACGTTTCCAACAATTCAAAGGTTATGATCCATTTTATCTAGAAGATTTTTGGGACATCAAAGATCCGTAGAGGGGCCCATCCGATAAACAAGTTAATATTTGTGTTTTCCCTACATATACCTTAGAGCGATCTTATCAACAAGCTCCATGGCAAATGAACATCACAATTAGTCCTATAAAAGTTTTTAGTGTCATTTCCCCACTCTTTCTTATAGTGTGGTCCACTTAAGCCTTGCATCAGTCTGATTTTTGAACTCATTCCATAAAATGGTTCAGAAAAATGGATGGCGGGGACGGTTAAAGTAGATACACCATGGAGGGCCTCATGGGCTGCTTTCTGGACTGAGTCCGTCCTAGCAGGGCAGGACCCAATCTATGTACGTCGGACTAGGATTGGGTGGCCTAGAACACAACCAATGTCGGTACTGTGTTGACATGGCAAAGTTACATTACCTGACCATGATGTATGTGTTATATTCACACCAGCCATCTAATTTTCCATTTTGTTTTAAGGCATAAAACTCAAAAATGAGACATATCCAAAGCCAAGTAAGCCATACCACATGAAACAATGGGGATTGAGGCCACAAATGATTTGGATCAAGCTGATATTTGTGTTTTCTATTATTCAAGTCGGTGTGACCTTTATCAACCCGTTGGATGACACTTAAATATTATGGTAGGCCCTGCTAAGGATTCATTGGTGGGCATCATTGTCCGGTATATAGAGGGGGTATACAGCATATAATTAAGGTGGGTCCTACCGTAATGGTAACACTCACTAAGCTATTACCTGACACCGGAAACGGATTGGCTACTCCCCTGCCACTAGCCCGGTGGCTAGTGGTCGGTGCTCTGTGGGCCCACTATAATATATGTCTTTTATCCATGCCGTTCATCCATTATTACAGATCATTTTAGGGTTTGATCCAAAACTGAGAGGGATATAAATCTCATGTGGACCACACCACAGGAAAACAATAGTGATTGGATATCCACCATTAAAATCCTCCTAAGGCCCACTGTACTGTTTATTTGACATCCAATCTGTTGATTAGGTCATACAGACCTAGATGAAGGGAAAAAACAAAGATCAGATTGATCCAAAACTTTTATACTCAAAAAGTTTTTAATGGTCGACATTCAATCAACACTGTTTCCTCTAATGTGGTCCACCTTAGATTGGGATATACCTCATTTTTGGTCTCATATGTTAAAATGATCTAGAAAAATAGATGGACGGTGTGGATGAAACACATACATCATGGCGGGGCCCACAAAGCACAGACCATGTAGCCAATCCGTTTCCGGTGACACCTAATCCACCTCATCAGCTCCACAACGTAATCGGAGTCAGCGTCACTCGTACAGGGAGCCATGTAACAAGAACCATGGCCCACCTGGATGTCTTTGTTATATCCACTTCATTCCTTGCACCAGCTCATATTAGCGCGTGAGAGATAAAAATAAGGCGTATTCAAGTCAAGTGGGCAATACCACAGGAAGTGTGGATTTAACAGTTTAACAGTCACCGTTGAAACCCTTTTCCTTATTTACTGTTTCCTGTGATGTCTTCCAAATGAGTTTCGGATCTTCCTCATTCAGGAGCTCATATCCTAATATCAGCTGATCAAACTGATGGACGGTGTGGATGTCATATGGACATTGCTTTGGCTCCCACAGATCTCTGGGCTAATGTAACCCGGTTGTGGGATATTACATACGTGGCAGGGTGATGGATGATACGCAAGTATTTACAATTACTTCGAAATCACATGCATGGCATGTAATTAATTCGAATTAAACTGCAAAAAAAAAATATGGGTTCTAATTTAGATGTTTTTATGAATAAAAATGACCCGCTTATTTGATTATCGACCATCAGATTGGTGGATATTTTATTGGACGGTTAAAATGAAAAATATCCAACGGTCCTATGTCAACGGATAAGTGTTCAGGATTCACAGGTTATAAGATCGCTCAACCAATCTGATTTTAGAATTATCAATCAGCGACAGTGGGTTCCACGATTTACTCGGTTTAATTTGAGTCTGTGCGTACAGGTACAATTTTTAAGTGACTGCGTATCAACCATCATACGCTGCCAGAGTATCGAATAACTCCCTCATTGCCAGGGAGACAAAATTCAGTACTCTCGAGGATTTTCTGCAGCTTATACACATCACTCAGGAATTATTGATGAGGCCACGTCCATGTAACTCAATTCAACCGTCCAACATGTGGGCCCCACTTTAAATGGGTTAAAAATCAGAAAGTACTCTGACAGAATGTCCTAAATGCTAAACCAGGAGACATCTCATGGACAGTTAACAATGGTCAGAATTCCACAAACCATAGTCCACTGATCAGAGGTTAAAACCGTCCGATTAATCCGATTCTATGGTCATGATCTATCTTCGTAGGTCCCACGATTCGAACAATTTAATTCGAATTACGTTAATACAAGGTCTCCAGCCAACGAGTGCATGCGCAAGAACCATCACACTCTTCCAGAGTATCAAACAACACCCTATTACCAAAATCATCGAAGGAAAAGACGCAGCACTACTGTGATAGTTAACCATCACCTAACCAAATGGTGGTCACTCACCTTCCTACACGTGGCACACAGGTCAATTTAATGAGTCCCATAGAGGGGGAGCATAAGCTGACAATCCTCACCATCAAATTCTTTCCCATCATATTCTGGTACTGTTTACCTTTCTAATTTCCATCCGTTTATTTTACACCCACTGATTCCATGATTCTGATCGTTTGATTATGCGATTTAAATCATGTGGTCCATCCACACTGAGGCCCCGATTTGGACGGTCCGATTTCCCTAAGGATGTAATGTTTGTACGGTGTACAAGTCACCATCATTTCAAAGATAGTGGTGAACTATCACTATAGTCTTCTGAAAAAAGGAGAGGGAGAGAGAGAATGGGCAATCGTTGTGCGTTTTGCCTTTGAGATTTTCTTCGTTTATTCCTCGACCGCTTCGAGATCGAGAGAGAGAGAGAGAGAGAGCTGCTCGCCTTACCTTTCTTTCTCTGTTCCTGGCTCGACCTGGAATTGACGGAGATTTTTTCAATTTTCATTATCGCCGGCGATCCGTTGGGAAGAAATTTCGAGAGAGAGAGAGAGAGAGAGAGGAGAGAGAGAGAGAGATTCCTCCATTCGCCATGCTGACGCGGCACCCGAAAGATGCCGTCCCCGCTCGACCGTAGCAGCCCCCATCATCATCCGATCTTGAGCGTGGGCCCCACAACCGCAGCATGGACGTGGATTCCTCCATGGCGCCGGAATCCGATCCAGATCAGACCGCGAACCACCACCCCGAGTCGTCCGAGCCTGACACGCCTGCCTTGCCGATCCAGGCCGCCGATCAGCATCCCGATGATCCTGACTCTTCAGCCCCGGCCACGCCTTCCGCGCATCAGCAGCTGCAGGCGCCGCCTGTCCCTGGGCCCCGCCCCGCCCCCACTTACTCTGTCGTGAACGCAACCATTGAGAAGAAGGAGGATGGGCCCGGGCCCCGATGCGGGCACACGCTGACCGCTGTTGCTGCTGTTGGGGAGGAAGGGACGCCTGGTTACATCGGTCCCCGCCTCATCCTCTTCGGTGGGGCCACTGCCCTTGAAGGGAATTCTGCCGCTTCCGGGCCCCCCTCTTCTGCTGGAGGCGCTGGAATCCGTAAGCTTTTATATTTCTTGCTCTTTTTTTTTTTTTTTTTTTTTTCAATTTACTTATACACATAAATTCTTGTTGGAATCAGCGTGCTCCAATTTCAGCATGCTTAGAATGTGTCCGATGCAGATTGGTTTCTTCTCGTGTATTAGGCCGCATTTGGATGCTCAATTAAATTGACTTGTGATAATTTGATTCAATAAAGAGGTAAAAACCAAAGTGGGGCTAGCCCCATGGCATTCATAATGAGGACCTGGCCTCCAATTCGAAGTTATGATCCATTCATGTCCAGGTTGAAACACATGGAATCACAATTAAGGGTTCGGCCGTCACGATGGATTGAAATGATCTACCACCATTTTCATCCTTTCTTCCGTATAGATAATTATTGCTGCTAGATACTTAGATTGAATTGAACTGTCAATGGGCCCAACCTGGGATGGTTTTAGTGCCAGATTTTGAACTGTATAGGCCAGGCCTATTAAGAATTTTGATTTTGTTCAGTCAGGGCCTAGCCTATTGGAAACCCTACAAAGGCATCCAAGATTCTGAATGCACCCTTATGAATTGATGGAGTAGTTGTGTGTGCATCTAAACACGCCCTTGTGCAATTGGAGTAGTTGGGTTTGTTATCTGTTTGAAAGAAGTTAACTGTTTTGAATTTTGATTGCTACCTCTTGGGTTGCAGGTCTTGCTGGCGCAACTGCCGATGTCCACTGTTATGACGTGTTGTCCAACAAATGGTCTAGGTAAAAGTTTGCAAATTATGACTGGTTTGAAATTTCAGATGTAGGTTGCAAGTGTTCATGTTTATGCTTTTTTCATCAGTAGTCTAAACTCTTAATCCTGTTGTGTAAGTTACACGACATTCAAATGCGCAACTTGGTCCAACTAACAAATCAAATTTGTATTGTTTTGTGCCATTTGATTCATGAACACAATTTCTTGCCACTTAAAAATCTTTGTCACCCATACTGTGCTTATATTGTCTATTTTGCTTGAAAACTAGTAAGCACCTTCTCATTTCAAAATACGTGACATAATCTTTTAAATTGGATGCAGTTTAAAACATCATTGATATGTTCCAGATTGTCCATTACATATCATTTTCTTTGGCCTAGTGATACTGCCCTTTCTTTTAATCAGTGTTTTAAATAGTGAATAGCATGTAGTGTAGCATACATCCATCTAAAGCGTGAAGCGTAAGCTGCATAGCGGCTACTTTTAGATTTTTAATCAAGGTTGCTCTTGGTTGCACCAATTTCATGATTTTTGCACCAAAGTAGACTGATTGATAATGAAATCTAACAAGAATTCACGATATTTGGTGCAACCAAAGGAAATCTAAAGTAATAGGAATAGGTAATGATCAAGTATATAAAGGTAAAGAAAGAGAACAAAACTGATTTAATACTATTAATTATATTATTTTACTAAAACATTAAAAAGATTATTTTATTTATTTATTTATTTATTTTTATATTGAAAATAGAAAAATGTAACAAATCATTGAAAACATTAGTTGATTTTAATGAAAAATAGCTTGTGTTGTAAGCTACGTAGCGTGTAGCATAGTCTATGTAGTGTGTAGCGTGTAGCATATGCAAATTATCATGCAGCGTAGGTTACATGCAACTTAAGCTATTTTCATGAGCTATGTAGCGTTAGGGCTATGCTACGGTATGTAGCGTAAGTTACACGCTACATAGTGTAGCTATTTAAAACATTGCTTTTAATATATGAGATGACACTACATTACTGAGATGGTCATACTGATACACCGAAGAGCCAGCTGATATGTGCTCCCATACTTGTATTATAAGCATTGGTTATGAACATATTGATTACTGGGTTTCCTTCCTATGCACTAAGTTTTAGCGATACACAGATTTTGGAGCCAGCTGATATGTGCTTCCATAGTCATGTTGTAAACCTTGGTTATCAACATATTGATTACTGGGTTTCCTTCTAACTTGCTAGTCCTGTGCTTTTGCGCAATCATAAATTCATATATGAACTTCTCTTCAGGCTTACTCCTCTTGGAGAACAGCCCTCCCCAAGGGCCGCGCACGTCGCAACTGCTGTGGGTACCATGGTGGTTATTCAGGTAAAATGTGGAGCATGTATGTGCCTACATTTTTTTTTTTTTGGTGATACTTGTATGCTTTGATGAAGAAGTACCCAACCAAGTCTCTATCTTTTCTGTTGATGCAAATCAGGGTGGAATTGGTCCGGCTGGCTTGTCTGCTGAGGATCTTCATGTTCTTGACCTGACGCAGCAACGACCACGATGGCACAGGTTATGATCATATCCAAGGGAGCTGCTCACATGTCTGGCTGTCTGCTTGTTTCTTTTTGTCAATTGTCTTTATTTGATGGAAGTGGCGTTCATGTATGTAGGGTAGTTGTGCAAGGCCCTGGACCAGGACCACGCTACGGACATGTGATGGCTCTAGTAGGGCAAAGGTTTCTCTTGGCAATTGGCGGAAATGATGGTAGATCACCCTCTTCTTTATGCCTGCAACATTTTAAAAAATAAAAATAAAACAATAAAATTTACCTTGTATGTGCCAGTTGGGCTGTATGTTCTTGCTGTTGTCTATTGCTATTAGGAGGTCAAACTTTCCATGTATGTTTTCCAGGAAAGCGTCCATTAGCTGATGTTTGGGCCCTAGACACTGCTGCCAAGCCTTACGAATGGAGGAAGCTGGAGCCAGAGGGAGAAGGCCCACCGCCGTGCATGTAGGGTCCTTGCTCAGTATTTGTTTTCCTTTCCATCCACACTATCATAAAACTGCACTGTGTTAGCTCTTGGTTTGGTAATGTGCATGTCGTGAATTAGCATAAGCTATTTTTCTTGCCTCGAATATTAGAATTTGTTTTTCATTCCCAGAGAATGCTGACTAGATGTTCATCTTCTGATGTATATACGTGCATGTAAATACGTGTATATGGGGAAAACAGAACCATCAACTGCTAGCGAAAGAGTGTCGGATTCAAAGAGTCGACCACCTAATGCACTCTTTGGTCGGGCATTGGAAAAATCATTTGCCTCTCTTACCTACTTGGACAAATGAAATGTTCGTTCTACAGGAACTGTCCCTAATTTCATTAAAGACAGGATGATTTCTAAGGCTTGTATCTTTTGGTGGAAGCCCAAGAGATGACATTCTCTTCCTTGGTTGTTGACGTTCTGCTTTTGTATCTGAGTCTTCTTTTAAATGATTACAGTTGCACGTGATCATTAGATCATGGCTTCTGTCTACTTACAAATTGCCACTTTTGGTCAAGTATGTTTTACAAAGGTACACACTTGGGTGAGAAATGATTTTTAATTGGCCACACTGAGTTGCTTCAGTGTAAATTTTATGACCTGAATCCAGATTTTATTACAAATCTGCATGCTCATGTCGCCTTGGGCAGGTTTTTTATATTCACTGCTGCATGATTTCCCAAGATTGTTTTTGTTTCTTGGTATATTTATGCTCATTAACTTGTTATTGTTGCCCACAGTTGATGGTATTCATTGCAGTTAAATGCAAGCGTATTCTACTTGTATCAATTTGCGCTTACTCTATGGATGAAAATGATTGTATATTTGAATATAATTTGGCATTCCAAAATATCTTGATGGTGTCGCTGGAACATGCAGTTCCATGTTCTTGTTCTGGTGTTTAGTCAAGTTTTTAATTTATTCTTGTTTTGTTGCGATAGCAGTGGTGTGTTTTTAGAAGGACCATTGAAGATTGTAGTTCTTTATTTCATTTTGAACTCCTCATGGTTTTTTGAGCAGGTATGCGACTGCAAGTGCACGTTCGGATGGTCTTCTTCTGCTCTGTGGGGGCAGGGATGCAAGCAGTGTTGTAAGTTCACCTGTGCTTTTTAAGTGTAGCAACAAAATGCATTTTAAGGGGAGGTTATTTGTAATTTGTGACATCCTTTGTCTTTTGAGGGCCTTAAAATGCACTAGCACTACATTAATCATGTTCTATGTCATTTTAGTCAGCACCCTCCTTCTGATATAGTGGTGGTGGTAAAGTTACCACCACAGCGGTAGTGGTAAGGTTACAATGGTAGTCGTAATGTTAACATCACGATTGTGGGGTCACTGGGGTGCATGGTGCATAGTGCATGTAATGCATGGGTTAGCGGAACATACACACTATGGTGGGTCCCACACAAATTCAGGTGGAAAAGCACCTTAAACATAAAATTCAAGTGGTGAGGCCCAACTCATCATTGGATTGGCCTGATTTTTTTTTTTTTTTTTTTTTGTCATGTCATGGTGGGCAAACTCAATGCCTGATTTGGATGGCATGCTCCACCACAGGCCCTACACACAATTTGATTATTTTGTATGGTGGACATCCACCTTCCTCATTGCTACTTATGGTGTGGCCCACCTAATTATTGTTTCAGCCTGAACTTTTTTTTTGGGCTCCATCAACAAGTTTTGGGGACATCTGATGGATGGGTTAGATGTCATACCCACACCACCTACGCGGGCCCCACAGTAGGCCCATACCACCACAAATGTTGTGGTAGCGTTTACCACTATAATGTTTCCTAGACACGCCCACGCATGTGTACCGTTTTCAACATCTATATTTATGCATGTGCATCGTTGTGTGCATGTATATAAGACACATTCAAATGGTACCGGTACCACTGCAACTTGAGGTGGTACCTGGCTATTGTGGGGCCCACGCGATTTTTGCATCAGATCCACCTGTCCACTAGGTGCGCCCTTCAATGTTAGGCTATGGGGCCAAAAATCAGCTCAATCAGAAACTTAGGTGTGCCATAACACGGGGAACAACTGCAAGGGGACTCTCAACCAATAAAACGTTCCACACCATTTGTGAGGTCTACCGTGTTGTTGATAAGCCATCCATTGCATTCATCAAGAGTGCCGCACCACGACAAAGGGACACCAAAAATCAGTCCATGCCAGAACTTAGGCAGGTCACATTGTGAACTTCAATGTTTTAGGTATGATTTTACATTGCTTCCTATGGTGTGGCCCACCTGCTCTTCTGATCGGCCTGATTTTTGGGCTCTACGGTGGACATGAGGGGAGCACACAATAGATGGAGTAGATTTGATGCACATATCATGTGGGACTCACAATAGCCCGATACTGCCACAAGTTGTGGTGTTATATCAACATATACCATTTTTTGAAAGATAACACCAATTTATTAAAGGCTCGTGAGAAACGAGACATGAAACAAATGAGACAGCCAAAACAGCTTAGAGAAAAGGATCAGCCATGGGTTCTTTAACATACATCGCCCAATCTGACACTATACCCTTAACACTAGCAATGACATCGATATGTCCCTCTCATTATGGAAACAATGCCCATTTCTGGACCTACAGATTGCCCAAAAGACAACCATGATAATCAACCTCCACACAACTTTACCACCTCTACCAACTCCACCGTGCCAAGCCCAAAGCAAATTTTCTACGGACTGTGACATCACCCAACGTGTTAAAGAATGACAGAAAATAATACCATACAGTAGTAACAAAAGAACAGTGGATGAAGAGATGGTCAATCGGTCTCCTCATTTTCCATGCACATTGGGCACACATTGGTAAGGACTAAAGCCCTTCTTTGCATATTGTGAACTGTCAAAATCCTTTTCCTTCCTACCAGCCAGACAAACATTGCGACCTGGGGAGGAGTGCCATAGAACCAATGGTGAAAAGGGTGAGACATGGAGGGCTGTCAGATCGGATCAGAAAAATCCTGTATAAAGATTTAACAGACAACTTCCTAGATTTATTTCCCCCCAAATAATCCGACCTCAAAGAGGGAATCAGGCTTGATGTTCTTAAGGAAGTCCAAAAAACCAAGAACCTCAACGATCTCCTCTTCTTTCATATTCCTTCTGCAAGGGGAGACCACAAAACTGAATCTCCATCTGAGGCAAAACAATTCACCGCCACAATGTAGTGATTGGGGAGCAATTCTAGGGAACACATCCTGCAATGTCCTATCCCCACACCACTTGTCAATCCAGAATCGGATATGATTTCCACTACCTAAATTGAAGGAAATACCTCTGCGCATTGTGGACTTTGTGGCCACAATGGCTTTCTAGACTCCGGAAGCTCTATGTAGAGAAGACACCCTCACAAACCAGCCTCTGCTCTGCGTTCCGTATTTAGAGGCAATTATATCCCTCCATTTGCTTCTCTTTTGGCCCGAATCTCCAAATCCATTTGCCAAGCAACACCAAATTCATAGTTGTGAGCAGCTTAAGATCAACCCCTCCTCCTTTGATCGGTATGCAAACCTCCTCCCATGTGAACGCACATCTACTATATAGATGAAAGCTCCTAGGTGCAAGAAATTCTACATCTGTCCTATTATCTAAGATCTGAACTTAGAGAATCTACTCCTTTTGTTTTGGAACTCAGTTCCCTCTTGATGTAACTTTTTTCAGAATAAAAGTTTTAGTTGTTACCCATAAAAATTAGTCCCTACCTACTATTTTTCCCCCTTAAATCAAAGATAGGATCTTACTGTAAATTTAATGTTAAACTAATATAAATGTCCATGTTGTGGTCTTGGAACCTAGGTATGAATTTTGGCATCTTAGATGTAGAAACATCTGGTTAATTGTTGGGATTAACATTCTTAATAAAAATTGGGATGAAAAGTGCAAGTAATAATGATATTGAAGTTCAAGACATTTTTTTTTTCCTATATTCTTTGTCGTACACGTTGTTCGGAGTATCCCCAATGTTATCGAAATATCCATGGTATTATCTGTATCTCCAGCCTGGTTATACCGATAACATTAGTAGCAATCAGTGTTCGAGTTGTCGACGAAATGTCGATATTATCGCCGATAATATCCAGCGACACCGAAACCCCCTTTTTTCGTTTCTCTTCGGATTATCGGCGAAATATCGGCGAAAATCTTGGATTATCGCTGACCAAAAATCCAATAAATGGGTAAGAAAACCCCTCTTTCAAAAAATCAGAAAAAATATCGGAACGGGGAAGATCTCTTACTTGTTGATCGGAAATCGGAGCTCCGAAGATCGCCTTGATCAACATCGGAAGAACACCGATCGACAGCGCCGGATTTACAGGTAAGAAAATCCTCCTTTCTTCGGCAACAATCCTCCTCCAAAAACTCCCTTTCTTCGGCCGCATTTTCTCCTCGACGAGATTTTAGGTTTTGTTTTTTGTTTTTTTTGTTTTTTTAAAGAAAAAAGAAAGGAAGATATGTAGCGTGAGTCGCGCGTGATGCAGTTTCGCTAGTGACGCTGCTAGGTGGTTGGTCGTGATGTTATGTGGGCCCACCATGATCTGTGTTTTATCAACATCGTCCATTCATTTTTACGCGTCGTTTTAGTTAATTTTATTATAAATGAGATTGACTAGAATCTCAGGTGGACCACACCATGGGAAAACAGTAATGATTGAACGTCTATCGTTAAAAACCTCCAGGCCCACTGTAACGTTTATTTGACATCTAACCTGTGGATTAGGTCACACGGCAGGTAGATTAGTTCATACGGACCTGGATGAAGGCAAACAACAAATATCAGCTTGATCCAAACTGTTGTAGCTCCAGGAAGTTTTTAATGGTAAGAGTTCAATCACCACCGTGTGGTCCATTTCAGATTTTGATCCACTTCAATTTTGGATTCTTAGCATAAAATTGTCTCTAAAATGAATTAGACGGCATGGATGATACACATACATCATGTTTGAAGTCCACGGAGCACCGACCACGCTAGTCCTAGGGAGTATCCAATCCGTTTGAGGCAGCGGATTGCCTACTTGAGTAAGTCGTACGGGTTGGAACTCAGTAAACTCGTTGAGGTCCACCATGATTTATTTATTTTATCCACTCCGTCCATACATTTTAATAGATAATTGTAGGCCTTTAGGAAAACAAATGAGGCATATCCAATGTTCAAATGGACCACACCACAAGAAACAGTTGAATTGAATGTCTACCATTGAAAAATACTTGGAGGGCCACGGAAGTTTTGGATCAAGCTTATATTTGTGTTTTCCCTCCATCCATGTCTGTATGATCTTATGAACAGGTTGGATGAAAAATAAACATCACTGTGGGGCCTAGAAAGGTTTCAACGGTGGAAATCATTTTCCCCATCATTTCCAGTGGTATATCTACTTAAATCTTTGGATATGAATCAATTTTGGGCTCAACCCCTTAAATTTGATAAAAAAACGGATGGACGACGTGGATATACCACATACATTCAATGTGGGCCCAAATTACTGGTCAATTATGTTTAAACGGTGGTCACTGAATCTCCACTATTTTCTCTCGTGCGGCTGCCCTGAGTTTTGGATCCATTTGATTTTTTATATGATGTCCTAAAATGATCTAAAAAAACGGATGGACGGGGTGGATTTTTTAAAAACATTATGATGGGCCCCACGTAGCATCTCGGTGCAGGAAGGAAATCACCGTCCGGGACGCGGATTAGCTATTGAGTAGGGAGACTCGCTGCTGAGGTGACGTCACCTAGTTTTGTAGGCCCCACCATGATGTATGTGTTGTATCCTCACTGTCTATTTATTTTTCTAGACCATTTTAGAATATGAGACCAAAAATGAGGTATATCCCAATCTCAAGTGGACCACATTACAGGAAACAGTGTTGGGTCCTTGCTCTTACTCTGGTGGTAGACTCTCGCGAGTTTCAACACCTGGTCGAGGGTTCGAGTACACATAGGTGGTGAAATCCCACTACGGCGTGAGTGTGTGGTGGTGTGTAAAAAAAAAAAAAGAAAAAAGAAAAAAGAAAAAAAGGAAACAGTGTTGAATGAACGTAGACCATTAAAAACTTTTTGAGCCCATAAAAGTATTGGATCAAGCTAATATTTGATTTTTCCCCTCATTTAGGTCTGTATGACCTAATCATACATATTGGATGTCAAATAAATAGTACAGTGGGCCTTAGTAGGATTTTAATGGTGGATATCCAATCATTATTGTTTTCATGTGGTGTGGTCCATTAGAGATTTGAATCTGACTCATTCTTTATTTCGTAAACTAAAATGATATCTTCGAATGGTTGGACGGTGTGGATATGAAGCATAAACCATGGTGGGGCCACATAACTGCTCAACGCCACTTTAGTAGCAAGTCTAGCTGCTCAACCCGTCATAGCTAATTCGTGTTCGTAGCACGTGTCGTGTAATTGCGTACTGAGTAATTTATGTGGGGTCCACCGTGATTTACATAATTTATCCACTCTGTCCATCCATTTTATCAGATAAATTGAGGGCTTTAGCCCAAAAACTAAGTATATCCAAATCTCAAGTGGACCTCACCATGGAAACAATGTGAATTGAAATTATACCGTCTAAAATTCCATGAGGCCAAAGAAGTTCTGGATCAATCTGTTATTTGTGTTTTTCCTTCATCCATGTCTTTGTGATCTTATGAACGGGTTGGATGACAAATAAACATCACTGTAGGCCCTACCAAGGTTTCAACTGTGGAAATCATTATTACCACTGTTTCATATGGTGTGGTCCACTTGAGCTTTGGACATGCTTCAAATTTTGAAACGACCATTAAAATGAGCTGAAAAAACGGATGGACGGCGTGGATAACCCATGCACATTCATGGTGGGCCCAACGTGTTGGGCAACAGTAGTACTCTCAACTGCCACGGGATCCGGACAATGATTACGAGTCACCTCATCATTCTATGTGGGGATGAAATATGACTAGAAATGTGTAAATTTTTTTTTTTTAAATTCATTTACTTTTGCATGTCTTCATTGTTATAAGCTTACATTTGTATTATATAAACTCATGTTGGTTACTATTTGAGTGATTTCTTACGACAACGCATGCCTTTTGGTTCCCATTAAATGGAAACTTCTTATTTAGTGCATTCTTTTTGCAATTTTTTTTTTTTAATTCCTGAATATGTAAATATGTGTATTTAGGCATGTCCTGAAGTTTCACTGAAAAATTCCACCATTTTTTCCATGTTTCCCCATTTTCCCTGCATTTCCGGTTATCGGCGACATTATCGGCGATAACGATATTATATCTTTATCTCCGGCCAGCGAAACTTATAGCGATACCAACAACTCGAACACTGGTAGCGATACCAATAACACTGGTAGTATTAGAACTTCCAGAATCGGCGATGAATCGCTAAGTATCGACAATGTATCACAAATATTTTCGACTGTGTAAATTCCAGGTGTCGCTTGTGTTGCCAGTGTATCAAAATATCGCCAAATTTGTTTATTAAAAAAATATCTATTTCAAAATTTTTTTCTATGAACGCATGGTTGTAGGCAATGTTCAAATTGTCGACAATAATATCGATAATATCATGATATTATCGTTATCGCAACACGGGCGATATTGAGACCATAGTCTTTCATTTCCTTTCGAGTTGTCAAGAATTCTCAGCGAAATATCGTGTATTGTCAATATTTTGAAGTATCGATGGATGTTTAATGGAAGGTTGAATGGTTGGATAGATAGATGAGATTGATAGGATGGTTGGACAACACATGCTTTTAGTCTCCCATTAAATGGAAATTTATTATGTATGCATTCTTTTCGCTTCTTTTTTTATTATTATTTTTTTTTTTAAATTTCTAAATATGCAAATATGTGTATTTTAGCATCTCCTAAAGTTTTACTGGAAAAATTCGTTGTTTTTCTTATGTTTCGCCAATGTTTCCTCGCATATCCGGTTATCAACAGTTTTATTGGCGATATTGATATTGTTTCCGTTTCCTTGGCCAACGAAACTTGTAGCAATACCGATACTTCAAACACTGGTTGTACATCATCTATTTCCAACTCTCATTTGCTCAAGAGACCTCCTAATGCTCAGTTTCAAATCTAATTGATGTTGAAGGAGTTTGAGCACTTATTACTGCATTTATTAATTGAAGAACTTTACATGTATTATATCTTTTGCATGATGTCTTGTTGCTCACCAGAGTCGTCCTAGAATTTCACATTCTTGCTTAGGCACAGTGCTTTTTATATTTATATACATCACTCTCTAGTAACTAGAAGTCTTGTGATAGATTGCTTATTAAAGCCCTTGTATTTTGTTTTGTTCCTATAGCCTTTGTCAAGTGCATATGGTCTTGCAAAGCATAGAGATGGCCGTTGGGAATGGGCAATTGCTCCCGGTGTCTCGCCATCTCCTAGATACCAACATGCAGCAGTGGGTTTCAATTTCTCTTTCTTCAGAATTTTCCTGCCCTTTGTCTATATTTAGATAATCACATAAGCATTATTTTCTTTTCAGGTTTTTGTCAATGCACGGCTGCATGTATCTGGGGGGGCACTTGGTGGTGGCCGCATGGTAGAAGACTCCTCTAGCATTGCAGGTATTTTCATGTGGTGCTTACGAATTTAAAACAAATGGAATTTTCTCTGCACCATTGAAGATGATGATCATCCATGTAAAATATGGTGAAACACCATTGTTACAATACCACAAGCACAAAATGACTTTGGGAGTGTTTATGTTTTTCTTTTCCTTTCCTTTTTCCCTTTTAGAGTAGGACACGGTCTTTACCGCATCATCAAAGAATGCATGCAAATTTTTACATTTCAAACAAAACAGGATTTTTCTCTCTCTCTCTCTCTCTCTCTCTCTCTCTCTCTCTCTCTCTCATTTTAGGAATTGGGATCATATAAATATGGAAACATGATTACAGGTTTTTGTTGAATGTTTTAGATAAAGAGGAAGAGGTCTTGTGTTTTTCCATGCACATGTTCTGTTCCAGTCTCTAAGCTAGAGCAGGCTTCTCTTGTGAGCTCAAGCTTTTAAGATGCTACCAGTTACTTTGTGGACATTGAAAGAAAATAAAAAGGAAGAAGAATTCTGGATATTTTTGTGTCCTTTGTGTATGGCATGCACAACAATGTGTTGAATGTGTGATTTTTTGCATGTCTTATATGTGAACGGAAAGTTAATAATGATTTTTGCAGCATCTGAATGGTTTCCTCAGCATTGCAGCCAACTAAAAAAGTTTTTTTTTGTTATTGATTACAAAGGAGTGAGTACAGAATACCACCAAACTTGGAGGGAAATCATAACGGGGGGAGCCCAAAAACCAATACAAGGGAGCCCAAAAACCCATACAAAAAGAAAAAAAAGAGGATGCTAGTCTGAATAAAGTGGGAAGCTTTTCTAGAAAGTAACTTAATGGGTAACTGTGCAGCAAGTTAACTGGCCAATTAATATCTTGTTGTATGGTGTTAGTTTTCATGACACGAGTTCCATTACCCTTGCCTAAAATATGACTGCTAAGTCAGGGAACCTTGTTATCTGCTCGCATGACCATCATAAGCAATTCTGCATTGATTTTTTTTTTTTTCATTCCGATGGCCTTAGAAGCTGCCGTCCTTCATGAGACGATTCTATAATACTCCTTCAAAATCAGCTGCGTTTGTCTTACTATTTCCGGCTAAATTGAGCTTCACTATAATAAATACTAGACTCTAGCGACAATTTTGGCCATTTGATGGTTAGAACAGGAAGTGCAAAGCAATTGCATGATTCGCTTGTGGTTTACACCACAATGTCCAAAACATCTTTTGGTATCATTTGGAGCTGAAAATAGTTATGAATTGAGGTAAGTTTTGAAATTAATGGGCCTACCTGAACTGTAGAATTTCATTCCGATGGCCTTAAGAAGCAGCTGTCCTTCATGAGATGATACTATAATACTCCAAAATCAGCCACGTTTGTCTTACTATTTCCAGCTAAATTGAGCTTCACTATAATAAAATACTACTCCAGCGACAATTTTGGCCATTCGATTGTTAGAACAGGAAGTGCAAAGCAATTGCATGATGCACTTGTGGTTTATACCACAATGTCCAAAACATCTTTTGGAGCTGGAAAATGGTTATGAATTAAGGTAATTTTTGAAATTAATGGGCCTACACCTGCTAATGGTTCTAAACTTATTTCCTGGCTGCACATTTTAGTTCCATTCTCTTAGTTCTCTGCAGCTATGGGTTGTGAAAGATATGGGTCTTTGGGTTTTCAAGGAACTTCTATCTGAGGATTAGCAAATAGAGGTTGTGAAGGAAACACACAATTGTTGCTGGTTTCATGTTTCTTGAATTTCAAATGTGATGTGACTCTGCTGAATGAGTAACAAATTACCTTGGCTCTGTTAAACTCTCCTTTCGTATTCTTTCACTATAATTATTCTACCAACAAATCTGTAAATTTTGTTGTGAAAGTCCACCTTTTGCTAGATAAGCTCAAATAACTCTTTTTCTAGATTTTAATATATAGCTGAGTATATGTTTCTTAAGAAAAATTCTTAGTAGAAGGATAAGAACTGTCATAATACCTACTTTATTTAATTCTGTTGCTCCATGCAGAAGTCAATTCCAAATGCTTGTTCCTAGGACAGGACTTGTAGGTTTTGGTTGTAGTTTTCAGCCTTCTGTACATGATTGATTGCCTTGTTTGCAATTGTGGATCCCTGGATGTGCGTTCATGTCTATTGCATTTAACCATATTATCAATTAATTTTGCTATGATGTAGGTCATATTATTTCGTACTTAGACAATTTATGGTAGGGAGAAGAGTAAGGATCTCCACATGGCCTTTATTGACTTTGAGAAAGCATAAAATGGGGTCCCTAGAGAGTTAATCTGGTTGATGTTGGGAAAGAAAGGAGTTTTGAATGATTAAGGATATGTATGATGGAGCAGTAACAAATGTGAGGACCACTAGTGGAGAGACAAGTGAGTTCCCAATTATTATAGGCTTGCACTAGGGGCTGGCATTGAGCATGTGCCTTTTCGCATTGCTTGTGGATGAGTGAATGATGCTTTTGGAGGAAGATATCCCATGGTGAGTGTTGTTTGCAGATGCCATAGTTTTGATTGACAATACGAGGGATTAAAATTAGTCGGACTAAAACAAAGTACATGGAGTGTCATTTAGTAACAATAGGAGGGGGAACTAGGAATTTGGTTAAGATTGCTGACCAAGAAGTTTTCTAAAATGACCACTTTTGATATCTTGGGTCAATAACTTATGACAGTAGATAAATTGAGAAGGATGTTGCCCATAGAATTCAGGTAGGTGGAAGATATGGGGATGTGCTTATGCCCTCTGGAGTTTTATCTGATTATTGTGTACCACTTAAACTAAAAAGGAAATTTTATAGGATCGCTATAAGATTAGCCATGTTTTATGGGACAGATTGTTGGATAGTTAAAGGAACAACATGTTCGTAGGGTGAGTGTAGCTGAAATGAGGATGTTGAGATGGATGAGTGGCAAGATGAGGACGGATAGAATTCGAAATGAATGCATTCGAGGGAATTTAGGCGCAGTAGGTGCCGATGAAAAGTAGACTTAGGGCCTGTTTGGAATGCTTGATTAAATGGTACGGAATTGCATTTGGTGGAATTAACACCATTATTGCACAATGATTATATGTCTGGAAATACCATGGTATTTTGATCGTCCCATCCCACGTTTGGGGATCAAATTCTTCATTTGGGAAAAATGCTGTATTAAGTGAAACCTGCGTTTGGTGGACCATGGAATTGTAATCAACGGACTAGATTTCACAATGGATGCTTGTCACTTGTATGCATATGCAACTCAATTGTCACGTGTAAAGGGTGCATATGGATGGGCGGTGTGGATAAAACACGTGCATCAACGTGGGGCCCATAGATGTGGTGGATTTCGAAATCCACCAGAAATCCCGCCGTATCTCCTGTTGGGACTGGGTGATATGATACCATGATCAATCCAATCCTTCCCGTTGTTTCCAAATGCTGGATGAAATTTACATTGGACCAAATGCAATTCCATACCACCTAATCCCACATTCCAAACAGGCCCAGATGGTTTGTTCATGTGCAACGCTGACCAAGAAACAACATCCAGATCCATAGCTCAATTGGCAGACTGAGTGGAGATACCTCGTTTCAACACTTGAGGTCTTGGTATCGATCCCTAGTGGGGGTGGCTAACATGGAGTGTGTGTATTGACATGGGTGTGTACTAACAAGCTAACCCAAAAAAAAAAAAAAGAAGTTGAAGACTCTAAAAGGGCAAGGGGAAGGCTCAAAAGTACATGGGTGGAGGTAGTAAGAAAAGACTTGATGACCTATGGTCTAACTGAAGTTATGGCCCTGGGTAGAGTCGAATGGCAGAGAAGGATTCATGTAACCAACCCTTAGTTGGGATAAGGCTTAGATGATGAGGAAGGCGTATTAGGTTTCCATTGGTGCCATGCTGTTATTCCCGTTGAAACTCTTCTTTTGACCTATTTATAAATTTAATTATGGTTTTTAATTGCTCAATTATTTATCAAAAATTAAAGGATAGGCCTTGGGCCTTGGGGTTTGGAAGTTAATTCATTTTACTGTTCTTCCTTCTAGAACTCCTTTTTTTGTCCTGGTTGGTTATTCCTTAAATGTAATCTTACAAATACATTTTCTCTATGTAGTGTTGGATACTGCAGCAGGAGTCTGGTGCGATACCAAATCTGTTGTTACCAGTCCCAGGCATGGGAGATACAGTGCCGATGCAGCGGGTGGAGATGCTTCAGTTGAGCTGACGAGGCGTTGTAGGCATGCAGCAGCTGCCGTTGGCGACTTGATCTTTATTTATGGTGGACTGCGTGGTGGTATGATTTGGAGACAATTTCATAGCCATAAATCGAATGTAGTATTTTTCTCAATATTGGGAATGTGGAAGTTGTAAACTCATTAACTCATACTTCATTTCACATTTTTAAATTTTCAACAGTTGAGCATAGTCTCATTTTCTGGTCAGCTATTTTGTGCTTTGACTATCATTTCTGTGAACCTGGAAAGGCATTACACAATTTAGCACACACTATTTAAGCATGTTTTGAAGCTTTTGATGCCCTCAGTATATGTTGCTTGCATTTATTTACTGGTTTCCTTCTCCTGGTGCTGTTGAACTCCAAATTTAAACCTTGTTATGGACTCACAAGTTACCCTATTGATTGCTGATTTGACTGAGCTGAAATTAAAATAAAAATTGTCGATTTTAGAAAAGGAAGTGCCCAAACAAGTACCTTTATAAAATGGAGTTTAGATTAGTGCCCAAACAATTAACTTTAAAGAATAGAGTTTTAGATCAAATAGTTGGAGCCTTGTCAAACATAGTCGGCTGGATTTTGTATATTTTTTGAACATCGGTTAAATTGTTTGGTGCTCTGCTATCTGCTACAATGGGCTTTTTTTTTTTTTTTGGTATAACTCACTGCTTTCTACTTTGTTCACAAGTACGTGGCTGAGTATTTGCCTAATCCATGTCGACTAAAATAATTACATTAAAAAGGAGCCGGTGAAGGAATGGGTCCAGCGAAAGAAGGGGAACTGACAGTTTCCAAGGTGGATAGGAAATCAAAACCTTCAAAGAACATCTGGCCGGTGCATGGAAGCTTCTCTCTGTTTGTTGAGCAATTTTCAAGAAGGATGGTCAAAGGCGGATTTTTTCGGGCAGTTGGCCAAGCTACAGAAGTGGTCATCCGACAACTAAAGAACTCAGATGTCATTCAAGGCTTCGCATTTGTCAGGTTCAACTCTTGAGAGGAAGCTGAGGCTGGTATTGTGGGGATGGATGGTGGATAGTCAGTTGGGAAATGGATAGTGGGTACCTATGCTAAGTATGGGCTGGAGGTCCAGCAGCATTAGAATATGAAAGAGCACATTCCTTACTAAGCTCTAGGGCTTCAACTTGGGTTTGTTTGAAGCCACACCCAATTGACCCAATCTGAGTTTGGGTCAGATAGGGTCAGGCTGTTGAGGTTCTTGGGTTGGGTTTGCGCTGGAAAACGTTGTCCCGATTTGAACTTGGGTTGTGTTTGGTTGAGCAAATTCAAGTTGGGTTAGGTCAGTTGGGAATAATCACATGTATTTGGGTTGAGTTGAGGCCGGGTCAGGTTGGGTTGGGATGGTTGGGTTGGATTGAGTATAGAGGAGGTTGGGTTCAGGTTTTGGGTTGGGTCCTCTTGAGGTTGGGTTGGTCTTGGTTTGACCCTTAGCCCAACCCAACCTGCCTTAGTTGCACCCCTCCTAAGCTCGAGCCCTTTGTCTTCTAGTGACTTGTCGGGTTGTCTCCATAGTGGACCAGGTACATTGAAGGTGTTGCAATTGAGGAAGTTGTATCTCCTCATAAGGGAGCGAAATCCTTTAAGGAGGCAGTTGAGCTTGGAAGTATATGTTTATGGCATTAGATCTGGCGAGTAGTGAACGCGTATGCATATGGGAGACGAACATTGACAAAGTATTGTGAGGTAGTGGAGAAGGAGATCAACAAGCTGAGCAAAAGTCCAGTGGTGTATGTTGTTGAAGGGTCTTCTATTTCAGCTGCTCAGGAATGTTGGGCTCTAAGATGGGGCCTGTTGGAGCGAGAGTGCTCAATCAAATGGTTCACCAGATTGGAGATGTGGATCATGTTGAAGCCGCACTTGAACCTTGGCTGTTTGATTGCTGATAGCAATCTCTTCATTGTAGGTCTGATCAGAAAGTTGCATTGGTGGTCGGATTGGGTGCTTGCACGTCTGAGATTATGGGGGATTCAGCTGGAGATCATGTAAGTGCTGCTGAAGATCAGATCTTGCTTATGGGATGTGATCGAAATCAATTCCAACTCAGTGAATGGAGAGGAAATTCAACTTGCTTGTCTGAAATTAAACGGAAAAGGGGCAACACAAGGCACCACAAATTACAAGATGTGTTAAAGTATGGATCAATGGGTTCAGAATGGCTGTCAAGGTTGACAAAGGGGAAGATGCAGAGGACTTGGGCAGAGGTTGGGGGGAGGTATAGATGGGATTGGTCTGAATTTCAATCAGCAGATCCTTGTTTAGCTTTGTTTGATGGAGATGAAGGTGATGGTGCAAAGGCTTTGGTGCACATTGGTCTACTGGTTTTTAGAATTGACGACTGCAGCCATCTGGCAGGTTTGAGAACCAATGACAAACACGGATCATGTGGAGGGTTATCAAGTAGGGACTCAAATTTCAAGGAGGCTCTGGCTCTCGCGTGAGTTGAGAGCCTCTTATTTGCTAGATAATGCTGTTGAAACTGGGGAAGATGTTATTTCCCAACATCAAGGACAAGGTTGATTTTAACTTAATTGGTGATGGCAATTGAGTCCTTTCTATGTTTTACTTAAGAATGGGGGACGTGTTGCACAAGAACATTCCTTTCTCCCCATGATGTGTCCTCCATTCCCTCTTTAGCAGGCTCCATCCCACACATAATCAGAGGGATTTGATGCAGGACAATCAACCAGTTGCTCTAAAAGCTCGAACTGTTAGAGTATGGCGAATTAATCTCTTTATCTCATAGCCTAGGCCCCACATCTCATGGGTTTTTAGGACCTCGGCCGAACCCCCTTCGTGGGCCCCAAATCACATGGGCCGCCCACCCCGAGTGTGTCCCCGCATCTCACGGGCTACCCCACTTGGGCCTGGTGTGAAATGCGCATTAATCACCCCCGGTGAGGAGTCTCGAACACGATACCTCCTCCGTAGGCCGCACCCACCCCGAGTGTGCCCCTGCATCCCACAAGCGACCCCACTCGAGCCCGGTGTGAAAATGCTCCTGCATTAATCACCCCCAGTGAGGAGTCTCGAACACGAGACCTCCTGCTCTGATACCAATTTGATGCAGGACAATCAACCAGTTGCTCTAAAAGCTCGAACTGTTAGAGTATGGCGAATTAATCTCTTTATCTCATAGCCTAGGCCCCACATCTCATGGGTTTTTAGGACCTCGGCCGAACCCCCTTCGTGGGCCCCAAATCACATGGGCCGCCCACCCCGAGTGTGCCCCTGTATCCCACAAGCGACCCCACTCGAGCCCGGTGTGAAAATGCTCCTGCATTAGGATTTCTTGCTCAAGCAGCAGTTGTAAAATGCAATTCCAGTTTTGCAGAATCTCACAAGGAACATTCGCAGGGGACACATGTTGCACGAGATCATTCCTTTCTCCCCATGATTCTGTGTCCTCCATTCCATCTTCAGCAGGCTCCATTCCACATAATCATAAGGACTTGCAGTGGTTATAAAATGCAATTCTAGTTTTGCAGAATCTCACAAGGAACACTCGCAGGGGAGTGGAGTATATGTAACTAAGAAAACCTATTCGATGCAGTCATGATGTAACATAGTTGATTCCTGCTGCGGAGGATGTTGTGTGGAATGATGGGAAGCCAAATTGACCTAACCTGCAGATTATTGATGATGCTACGGGGATCCCACTGCACCTGGGTATGCCTGATTCTGCCAGTGGGTTGATCATTGGGGATTTAGCAACAGAGAATGAAGATGGACACTCTTTGTAGGTGGAAGTAGAGGAGATTAGAGGTGAAGAAGATTGGTTCAAAGGTATGTTGCAGAAAGGAATATAGTCAAGGATGAGCTCCAGGAGGGCATGAAATGGCTCAAAGACATTATGGGGGGAGTTGGAAGAATGGTGGTGATTACTTCTGGGGATTGAAGAGGATTTGGAGGTGCTTTTAAGACCATGGTTTTCAGTATTGGTTATGTATTTGTCATATAGGTTGATACGTAAGTGTAACCATAGCGGTGACCCCTGTTACACTTTACGGGGAGTGAATTGGGTAGATTAAAAAAGGGCTGTAATGGCCCAGTATCTGTACTGTTAGGGGGGCATGCTTATCACCCCTAATATTTGTATATCATCCCTCTTTTGAGTGTTTTTTTTTTTTTTTCATCTCTTTTTCTTGCTTCTTCTTTCAACTTTTCCACATCCTATCCATTTTTGAAGATCAAAACACGGAAAAAATTTGTGGATTCAATGAATCAAAGCTCCAGTGCCATTTCGGGGAAAATAAAAACATAGGTAAAAGATCAAGGTCTTTTTTTTTTTTTTTTTTTTTTTTTTGTTTTTTGTGATTTGAACATGAGAAGACCAAATAGACTAAATCATGCTTGATTTGCGTTCAATTTGGGTCTCTTTGGTTAATTTTTCCATAATTTCTCCAAATTTCACCATTTTTCTTAATTTCCAGTGATTTTCTTTTTCGTTTATTTTTTTTTCAAATGTTTCTTACGAGCGTGCATGGATAACATGAGGGTAATCCAGATCTATAGTGTCATGTATTCGGTCAGTTGTTTTGATCATTTTAACTGTTTTTGGGTATTTTTGCCCATTTTTGGGATGAGTAGACGAATAGAACCCGATTACTTAGTGTTCGATTTAATCGGGTTACTAACTGGATGATTAGTTTTTTTAAACCTTAAAAAAAGTAACCTGATTAATGAGTTTCTATTAATCTGAATTGTATTTTAATTTTTCCCTCAAATTTCTTGAGGGAAATGGTGTCTAATGATTAGGGATATGCATTAGTGGGATGAATCTCACGCGGATGGCACAAATTTGGGGCAGTTCATGTGCACCCAAAATGGGCCAATGCTATTCATATCAATTTTATTTTAATTTTTTCCTCAAACTTCTCAAGGGAAATAGTTAATGATTAGGGATATGCACTACTGGGATGAATCCCATGCATGAATTTCTGGTTGTTTTTGGGCCGTTCAATTGTACCGAAAAATAGGCCAACACTATCCTACAACACCATTCATTTGACACTATTTGGTTTATTTGTTTATCACGCATTATATTTGTGAGTTGTGGTTATGGCTTTTGTAATCCTGTCATCATTACTCATTTGGACTATCGTAATTCATTGTTGTCATCAATGTTGTCATATGCGATCGCATTAGTGCTTATGCCATCACATGTCATTTTGGACTATTGGATCGTATATGCCATGGTAGCATATGTGGTTATCGTGCCATTGGGGCTTATGCGGTCACATGGAGAAGTATGCCATTGCATAAGCCATAGTTATGCAATCACACCATCGCGTATACATTATGTGATGGCATAACCTCTCAACGGTTAGATTTCTGACTGTTCAGACTTATTTTTTGCTTTATTTTCTCTCACTTTTTGTGTGTAGATAGGCACTCTCACCCCCTTGTTTTCACAACTCTGTTACTCTCTCTCTCTCTCCTCTCTCTCTCTCTCTGTCACTTTAATACTCTCTCATCTCTCAATCTCTCTAGTCTCTTAACTCCTTTACTTAGGGCTGAAAGTCGGGCGGGTTCAACCCAACTGGCCCGACATTGGGTTGGGCTCGGGCATGATGCATCGGGTTCGGTCTCGGGCTTGGGCTATACAAACACCAAACCGATAGAACTTGGGTTGGGCTCGGGTTGAGGTCTTAGGTTGCCCGACCCAATATGAACCCGATCGATATATAAGTTATGTATAAATTATAATTGAGATCGGATCGTCTGTGTTCAAGGCATAGGAAATTCCAATGCTGTTGGTTTCATTGGTCTACGTCATTTCTGATGACTCAAGCTAATAAGATACGCTAGATTTCTCTTAGAATGACATCAATAATATTTACATGTTTTTTTTTTTCCTTCACATTTTGGAGTATATGCATTCATTTGAATAGTTGTTAGTTGACTCGTTATAGTCTAATAAAACTATAAAAACCAATTCCCTACACTTGTAGTCTTTTTACATAAATTTTCATTTTCCTTCAATTTTCCAGTTAAAGGAAAAAAGTTTTGGGGGCTATGCTACCACACAAGCGCACAACCTCCTTGGGTCGCATAGGATCGCTTATGCCATTTGACAACATTGGTCGTTGTCATCATCGTCATTATCATCATCATCATCATTTGAGCCTTATCCCAATTAATTGGTGTTGGCTACATGAGTCCTGTTCCGCCTTCCCCCTGCCTTTTAAAGCCTTCAACATGTACCAACCAACTTATAACTGGCGCCAGTGTTGTCATGTGTGATTGCACATTCGAATATGCGATAGCATATTCGCATATTCAGATGGGAATCACATATGCGATTGCATATTCATAGTATGCGAGAATATGCGATCGCATACAACATATGCGATTGCATATTCGCCAACTGTCAGAAATATGACTGTTTTCTGACTGTTGGGAATTTTATTTTATTTTTTTATTTTTTATTTTTTATTATTTATTATTTTTTTAAATCTTGAATTTTTGTGTATAAAATGAGATTCTAAACAATTCTACATGCATTCAAAGTTCAAACTCTCTCTCTATCTTTATTTTCTACTATCTTACACTCTCTTACATAATTCCAACCCCCAAACTCCACTCCATCCATATTTCTTTCAAGTTTGAAGTTTCAATTTCAATATTTAATTCATTATCTAATTGGTTTTATTTTACTTAAATTAAATGTATTGCAAGGGCCAATGGCATTTAAAATTATTTATCTATTAACTTAGGAAAGTTCCTCCCTACTTTCTTATATTTTATTCATTTTTTCTTAATTTCTCCATATTTTTCTGATTTTAATTTTTTTTTTTCCGATATATATATAAAATGTGACCGCATATGCGATTGTGCGATCACATATGCGCATAGGCATATGCAATCGCACACGATTGCATATGCGATTTGACAACATTGACTGGCGCGGTTCTTGGTCTCCGCTGCACATGACCAAACCATCTAAGTCTACTTTCCCTTATCTTATTACCTATCAGTACTACTAAGTTCTCTTGAATGCATTCTTTTCCAATTTCGTCCTCCTTTGCCTTGGCTCTCACCAATCTCAACATCCTCATTTCTGCTACACGAGCATGTTGTTCTTTAATTGCCCAACGTTTTGTCCCATAAAGCATGACTGGTCTTATAGCTATCCTATGAAAATTCCCTTCTAGTTTTAGTGGTACACGACGATCACATAAAACTCTAGAGTCACATCTCCATTTCTTCCACCCAGTTTCAATTCTATGGGCAACATTCTTTTCAATCTCAGCACTCTCATGAATTATTGATCCAAGACCTTTAAAAAGAAAAAAAGAAAGAAAGAAATAATTATTTGATCCAAGGTATTGAAAGTGGTCATTTTGGGAAACTTTTTGGTTAGCAATCGTAGTTAATCCCTTGTTTTTACTCCTACTATTACTAAAATTGCACTCCATATCTCTCTCTCTCTCTCTCTCTCTCTCTCTCTCTCTCTCTCTCTCTCTCTCTCTCTTTTTCCTTGCACTCTATATACTCTGTTTTAGTCTCCACTAATTTTGAATCCTTTAGATTCTAAAGCATCCTTCGATTATATATTGAAAATACGAGGTAGTGAAACTCCCAAAAATTTGAAAAATAAAAATAAAAAATACTCACAAAAATTCATTTTCTCCCAAATTTTTTGGGGGAATTTGTTTTTAAGTGGATTTATGCAACTCCTTTTGAATTGTTTCGAGAGAAAAAGATTTGGGTGAAAGAATTTGTAATCGAAGGGCGGAAGTGGGCCAGAACCCATTTGGTGGATATAATTGCATCACTTCTGTCAGATAATGCATATTTTAGGATTGAATGCAAAGGAAACTTATTATCTATATTTGTTTTTTTGTAATTTTTTGAGTTCTAAATGTGCAATCATGTCTCTTTTAACATCTCTTGAAGTTTCATTGAAAAATTTGTTCATTTTCCTAATATTTCCCTCAGACAGCTATACATTTCCTGTGCATGCAATGTTTCCTATGCAATGCTTAATATGTTTTCATATCCCAATGGTGTGATAAATGCATCGATACCGATATTTGAATCACTGGTGTTAGGAACATTTACTGCCAATGGATAACAAGAACTGACACATATTGCATGCTAACAGCGAAACACACGCATTTACTTCTCTCCAAGCCCTTTTCTAGGCTACCGCTTCTAGAAGGCGTTTCAATGAAATGCCATTACATGGGCAGCTGATAAAAGGGCTCTGACATGGAAACATTATTTTATTTTGCATGAAATTGAGTCTATTTCCTTGGGTTGGTATCTCTTAGGCTCTGTTTGGTAATACGACACAGTATATTGTGGTATGACATTTGCTGCCAAGGTGTAATCATACGTTTCCCCTCATTTCTTTTGTCCTTTAGAATTCTAACCATATTATGAAAAGATTTAAGAATTAGCTTCTTTTTTTTTTTTTTTTTCTTGTTGATGATTTTTCTTTCTTCTGCTCTAAATGGCAAATGAAGTGAATGGAAAATGTGTAATGTTTACACCTTGGTAGTAAATGTTCTTAGCACAATAAATCTTTTTTTTTTTTTTCCTACTACGGAAGTGAGTCTTTAGACAAGATCCGATGTAGAGGAACTCCTTAGGAGGACACTCTTGCTATGCAGGGCATCTATAGAGCTTGCCTGCGTGTTGGAAGCTTACATCCTTTGGTGTAATGGACATCTGCTTTACCTTTCTGTTCCTTCAAACAAAAAGGTTCTAAAATAGCTTTTTCTTTTTGATCCTGTTGTTACTACTGCTTCTTCTGCATGTGCTTTCACTTCCACTTCCAGTAACTAGCGCATGGTATTAAAAGATGGTTATGGCTGTAATGGCCTTTACTTAACGGAAATGGTGGTGCCCTATATGTGATATGGGGCCATAATGCTCGATTTGAAAATAAAAAATGGCCCGTGATGGGCCGATACCTTTCTTCCTATTAAAAAAGGTCAACTATTACAGCCTGTATCATAACAGCCACTGTTACTGTTATTCAATACCTTGAACTAGAGTATAGGCCTTGTATCCTATTATATATTTTCCTGCTTACATTGTGAACATTCATAACAAGCTAATGATTTTTCACAGCCATATTTGTTTTGGGAGGCCTGAGTTATACAACTTACACTCTGCATTATTTTCTTTGGACATGCTAGTTAATATGTTATTGCTCTCAATGCTCATTGTAGATGGTGTTCATGCTACAGGGGTGTTGCTAGATGACCTGCTTGTGGCTGAAGATCTAGCTGCTGCTGAAACAACAAGTGCTGCTTCACATGCTGCAGCAGCTGCAGCTGCAGCTCATGTACAAGCAGGGAGATTACCTGCAAGATATACATTTGTTGATGAAAGAACAAGACAAGAAATTCCTGAAGCAGGTGCTGATGGTGCTGTTGTGCTGGGTAGTCCGGTTGCCCCTCCTATAAATGGGGATATGTACACCGATATAAGTGCTGAGAATGCAATGCTTCAAAGGTAAGCTATTGTTGGAGATCTATATTTTGTTTAATAGATCAAATTTCGTTTTGATATACTCCACGATTGTATTGCCTGAAGACCTGATGCAAATTGTTGAATAGCACCTAAAAATATCTTTCTCGTGTGTGAGCTTCCTGGAGAATTGTACTTACTTTAGATCATACTGCAGGAGACTTAGTAAAGGGGTTGAATACTTGGTTGAGGCCTCAGCTGCAGAAGCTGAGGCTATAAGTGCTACATTAGCTGCTGCCAAGGCCCGACAAATTAATGGAGAGGTTGAGCAAATTACAGATCGGGATCGTGGAGCAGAGGCTACACCAAGTGGGAAACAGATTTCTACCCTGATTAAGGTGTCAGATTCCACCTTGACAAATAACGTCCCACCACCTGGAGTTCGGCTGCATCACAGAGCTGTCAGTAGTTAAATACCGCCTATTTGAATCTATTTTAACTCACTAACATGAAATTGCTTCTATTCCTGTATGTTGACTCTGAAATCACTCAATTTGCTTATAAATTATCTGCAGGTTGTTGTTGCTGCAGAGGGGGGAGCTTTGGGTGGTATGGTCAGGCAGCTTTCCATTGATCAGTTTGAAAATGAAGGCCGGCGGGTTAGCTATGGTACTCCAGAGAATGCAACTGCAGCTAGGAAGTTATTAGACCGACAAATGTCTATCAATAGCGTGCCTAAAAAGGTACACTGTCATTTCAATTATATCTAGCATTATAATCTGCGCTGTCTGGAAGAAATATGGCTTTTCTATATTTTGATTGCAGACCGTGTAGCTCAAAATAAGCTTGTGGTTTATCTCTCTTCTATCTTTGACTGTTTGTTAATTATTTTATTAGGTTCGTTAGATCTTCTCCAGCCAGAGTAGTGTTTTCTTGTACTTCCAATTATTTTAATATCCTTATCAAATTTCAGGTCATAGCACATCTTTTGAAGCCTCGTGGTTGGAAACCTCCTGTCCGAAGGCAATTCTTCTTAGATTGCAATGAAATTGCAGATCTTTGCGACGGTGCAGAGCGGATATTTTCTACTGAACCAAGTGTTCTGCAAATCAGAGCTCCTGTTAAAATTTTTGGTGATTTACATGGTCAGTTTGGTGATCTCATGCGCCTGTTCGATGAGTATGGGTCTCCTTCAACTGCGGGAGACATAGCGTAAGTCTTTGCATTACTGCATCACCCTTGGATGGAAAACATAACCCAAGTTTTATAGCTCCTGCATGCGTTTCAAATTTGAATGTTGGATTCACTTCTGATGTTTCTAGTGGTGCTTTGCATTGTCTATGTAAAGTGATCATCAGTTGTTTAGACATCCTGATATCTTTTCTGGCGGTTCTTTCTTTAATTGCATTGTAAAATGTCAATCCCACTTTTCTGTGCTTGTTTATATGCTGTGGCATTCTTATTGTTTGGAGATATGCTGCTGCCTGCACTTGCAGTCTTGTTTAAAAAATAAAATCAAATAAAAGGTTGGCCTTTCCTTTTTAGTGGCTACATCTGATTTAGGCTCCATTATTTCATGATATGTGGTTATTGTTTGATAGTTTTGCAAATTGGTTCAAGAGCTAATTTAGTACTTATGTCCTAAATTTCATTGTCACGCTGGCATGAATGTTATTAAAATTTTACCTTCTTTCACATTTATTTTCATGAAAGTTGAAAGCAATTATTAGGCATCACTGTGATGTTTCATTGTCACCAAGTTATGACTTGCATGTAGGCCAAGTTTGTGTTGTCCATGCTGATTTCATGTACATGATTCCAGTTATATCGACTATCTCTTCTTAGGAGATTATGTTGACCGGGGCCAGCACAGTTTAGAAACCATTTCCCTTCTGCTTGCATTGAAGGTACTGCTCGAAAATGATCCCGAAATTCATTTCCTTCATCTTTCTGATTAGCGCATCCTTCTAGTAGAACTGTAATTAGCCTACTAAGCCTCTTTTTTTTTTTTTTTTGTGGATTTTCTAGGTCGAGTATCCATACAATGTGCATTTAATTCGGGGGAACCATGAGGCAGCTGATATCAATGCCCTGTTTGGATTTCGGATTGAGTGCATAGAGCGCATGGTATTGCTTTGTTGTTTATTATATGCAGTTTATTGGACCAGTCTATCGGATTTTATTAACTTAACTCTTGCAAACAGGGTGAGCGTGATGGAATCTGGGTTTGGCACCGCATAAACCGATTGTTCAATTGGCTTCCTCTGGCAGCTCTTATTGAAAAGAAAATCATTTGCATGCACGGTGGTATTGGTCGGTCTATAAATCATGTAGAACAGATAGAGAACCTACAACGGCCAATTACGATGGAAGCAGGATCAGTTGTTCTTATGGATTTATTATGGTTCGTGCATTTTCTCATTATACCCCCTCTTGCACCTGCTGTATTTTCATGCTTTTATTTATTGCTTCTTTATGAGCCATTCTTTACTGGGGTTTCCACTTTTACAGGTCAGACCCAACAGAGAATGACAGTGTTGAAGGATTGCGTCCAAATGCTAGAGGCCCAGGTCTTGTTACTTTTGGGGTGAGCTCTTTTTCATTTTCCCCCTTTCCTACACATTCCATTCCTTGTTCGTTTGTGTCTCTTGCTTGTTTTTTTTTTTTTTTTTTTTGAAAGGTATTCCTAGTTCGTTTATGTCTCTTGCTTGTTTGTATAGTCCTGAGTCCTGACCATAACTTCTTTTCAAAGCTTTCCACTGCTACCTTATACTTTTATTCTAATGTTACTTATTCATGTTTATGGGTGGGAAGTTGGAGGATTTCATCTTGGTCTCCACTGATTCCTGATTTTTAGTATTGGTAAAAATGAGAACGCCATTCCTTTTTTCCTAAAGACAAGTCCTTGTTCTCTGGAAGTATATGCCTGTTGGATTTCCTTGATGGCCTGACAATAGGTTACTTGGAAGGGAACTTGTAGTTCAATGTTTGAGCTTTTATCTAAAATATATGTCTTCGTTTGCTTGTTTCAATTTTATTGATTTTCTTCTTTCTTCTTTCTTATATACACTTGTAACGCCCTGAAAATCGGGGGTCGAGCATAAACTCAACTCCCGAGTTCCAGAACATCACTTATGCAACAAAATGAATGATGATTGAATGTTGACTGTATTCGTGCATTGAACATGAGTGAGATTAAGCCAAAACATCATATCATACTCCAGAGACAGTTAAATTTGCAAGCGGAAGACTGTGATAGATAGATAAAATATATAAACTATGATGAGTCTCCAGAGTGTGATAACATTACCAGGTTAAATAATTACAAGTACAGTTCTAAAATATACCAAATGTGAGGAAGTGTAATGTCTCCTATCCCAAGTACCATAGCCCCGTCAATACAATATCAGTTCTTCATTGACCTGCCAGAGAGATACAGATAGGAGAACTCCTCCTATCATCATAGAAGTAGTCCGGCTCTGCTTCACAAGCATCGCCATCACCTGAAACTCAACAAATCTGGTTGGTGTTGCAAACACCGTCCCGTAACGTGGGAGTGAGTGATCAACTCAGTGGAACAATAAAGCATAGGTTAACATGTTATCAATTCAGTCAAGCAGTAATGATAATGCAGTACAATCAAACAATTCTAACTACTCTTATTTAATGCAAGTATGAAATGACATGATGTTGTATGCCCTTGCCAAACCACCTTCATGCGACATCATCTTACGTTCGCGAATGCTTAACTCCCTCAGTGCTCCACATCTACAAGGCACATGCGGTGCGATGATGAACATGATTACCGAGTTATTATTATTCCATTTCAAACAGCAGTATTGGGAAACTAAGGTACCTCCCTTGTATCATTCCCAAACATGATCCATTTTAGGGTCGTCAGTCCTAGTTAATATCATACAGGACTAAATCCTTTAGAAATTAGGCGAGAATTAGTTAGTGCTAAACTAGAGTGCCTGTGAAATTAGCACCAATCGCTTTAAATACGATCTGCAAGACCCAAAACTTGCAGAATCATTGACGCTAGGTTACCCTAAAACCTAGGATCAATCTCATTATCCGGCTGCTCACGGGAGCATCTCGAAACTCCGTATCGGATCTGGACCGCACGTCGGAAGTCCGATTAACACGAAGTTAAGGAACTAGGACCGCCTCGCTGGGCTTGACAACCATCTCGGAAATCAAGTCCAGACGATGTCCCACGGCCATTCGCTCGAGTCCGGAGCGAGGGAGTGAAAATCACTCTTTCCTTTACAAAATAAATATCTGGAATAGTGATCTGGCACCATTCGCTTGCGGATCAGTATTAAGCAACCAGACCGTCAGAATCAGACCAGATTACACCCTCGGATCAGGAAAAATTTCAGGAACATTTACATGTACTTGGAATTTCGGATCGTGGCCCACCGACCGTTGAACTGAAAATGGTCCGCCACGTGCGATCTGGGAATCCGATCGAGTCGAAAGCGTAATCCCACGTAGATCCATGTGTTGTGAGCTTAAGTCTGACGTTTGGCTCAAGGAGGGCCACCAGAACCCCTCTTTTGAGCTGGCAAAGTGCCGAAATACCTATAATAGACGTACCCCTTGAATAGGAGTCTATTTTGGTGAGGTTTTTGGCTATATAAGGACCTTAAACCCTCTCTCATGGCGGCCATACGAATTTGAGATTTGAGAGAGGGAAAAGAAAGAGAAAGTGTGAGAGTTGTGGGAAGATCTCCCCGCCGCTCTACCCTGCTGCTATCGGTGCTTAACCACCTCATTCTTGTCGCTTTCCCGGCGATTCCGGCGTCATTTCTAGGTAATAAACCCTAACCCTAACCTGTTTGGGGGATTTGATAGTTGTAGGTTATGAAATAGCTAACCTATTTCCTTCTCTAGGTTCCCTAGTTGCCGTATACGGAAGCTAGACAAACCTATCGATTCCGTTGCGATTCTACGACAAAAGGTGCGGACTTTAGGTGTATAGGTTATAGTTTTCAACGCTTTCAATGTCAGATAGTGATAGATTCATGATCTGCATGCAATTGCACATGTACAAAGTGCTGTCTGTTTTCCGTTTCGATTAAAGATGAAAAATATGGAATTCTACATACTCTAGGTATTTGTAGAAAGTACAGTATACGTATATTTTTTGGAAATGTGTTTGACATGTTTATTTGTTGTATGGATATACGATATATGGATAAAATACTTATTTGGCGAAAGGACTCGCCTAAATACATGTTTTACTTATATACACTATGTATGTTGAAATTGGGTATTCTAGAAAATACTGTATACGTATAAATTTTGGAGATGTATTTATCATGATTATTTGCTGTAATAATATATTATACATGGATAAAATACTCGCTTGGCTAAAGGATAGCCCTAATACATGTTTTGCTAACATGCACCATGTATGTTGTAATAGTGTATTCTAAGTGTTTGTGAAAATGACTGAATGAGTATAAAATTCTCATTCGTGCTCGCCATGACTAATTGTCATGGATTCATGATTGATGTATTGGCGATACCCCTTTGACGAAAGAATATTGCACTTGATTGTGTTTGGGGCTATGATTATAGTCCAGACAATCGGTACCAGAATTGCATTCGTGGCTGTGATTCATTTGCCACGTGAGATGTGTTCGACGAACCCGAGTCGTACTTCGGTTGACGATAGTGGTTGGTCACGCGAAGTGCTTATGCACTTCATGTCGTTCAACTTGTTGTGCGTTCGAGCTAGCCGAGCTCGTCAAGTAACCCGATTGTCGAATGTGTGTTCACCATGTTTGGTCATTACTGTTTGAACCTAGGGTACCAAACTTACCAGTGGCAATCCCGTTAACCATGGTACCTCGATCCGCTAAGACTCATGAGCCGGACATGGTGGTATGGGACCAACACTTTGTACATGTGCAATTGCATGCAGATCATGAATCTATCATTATCTGACATTGAAAGCGTTGAAAACCATAACCTATACACCTAAAGTCCGCACCTTTTGTCGTAGAATCGCAACGGAATCGATAGGTTTGTCTAGCTTCCGTATACGGCAACTAGGCAACCTAGAGAAGGAAATAGGTTAGCTATTTCATAACCTACAACTATCAAATCCCCCAAACAGGTTAGGGTTAGGGTTTATTACCTAGAAATGACGCCGGAATCGCCGGGAAAGCGACAAGAATGAGGTGGTTAAGCACCGATAGCAGCAGGGTAGAGCGGCGGGGAGATCTTCCCACAACTCCCACACTTTCTCTTTCTTTTCCCTCTCTCATATCTCAAATTCGTATGGCTGCCATGAGAGAGGGTTTAGGGTCCTTATATAGCCAAAAACCTCACCGAAATAGACTCCTGTTTAAGGGGTACGTCTATTATAGGTATTTCGGCACTTTGCCAGCTCAAAAGAGGGGTTCTGGTGGCCCTCCTTGAGCCAAACGTCAGACTTAAGCTCACAACACATGGATCTACGTGGGATTACGCTTTCGACTCGATCGGATTCCCAGATCGCACGTGGCGGACCATTTTCAGTTCAACGGTCGGTGGGCCACGATCTAAAATTCCAAGTACATGTAAATGTTCCTGAAATTTTTCCTTATCCGAGGGTGTAATCTGGTCTGATTCTGACGGTCTGGTTGCTTAATACTGATCCGCAAGCGAATGGTGCCAGATCACTATTCCAGATATTTATTTTGTAAAGGAAAGAGTGATTTTCACACTCCCTCGCTCCGGAATCGATCGAATGGTCGTGGGACATCGTCTGGACTTGATTTCCGAGATGGTTGTCAAGCCTAGCGAGGCGGTCCTAGTTCCTTAACTTCGTGTTAATCGGACTTCCGATGTGCGGTCCAGATCCGATACGGAGTTTCGAGATGCTCCCGTGAGCAGCCGGATAATGAGATTGATCCTAGGTTTTAGGGTAACCTAGCGTCAATGATTCTGCAAGTTTTGGGTCTTGCAGATCGTATTTAAAGCGATTGGTGCTAATTTCACAGGCACTCTAGTTTAACACTAGCTAATTCTCGCCTAATTTCTAAAGGATTTAGTCCTGTATGATTTCTGTCTGAGGTGGTACCTGGGCCTTTGTAGTTTGTATATAAAGTGATCCAAGTTATACTACTTAGCTAGTTTAAGATAGTGTCTATGGTAAAAGTACTTAGAAAATTTAAGGAGCAAGGTGGTGAAGGGTGGGATTTGTGAAGGAAATAGGTTAAGGAGCGATTTTAGACTGTGGGATTCAGTTCTGACAAGTTAATAAGGTGTTAGGATCGACCCATCGCCTAAGGACGTCTAATCCCAGGTTGACAAAAATCTGGGATGTTACAACACTAGTGATTGTTTAGGAATACTGAGACAACATGACATCAATACATTGGTCTAATATCTAATTGGCTATCCTTTTCTTGGTTTTTGGATGAATGACACAATTTTATTGAAAAAGGGAAAAGAAGAATACAGCAAACCAGAGACTCCCTATTGCATCCTTCCTAAGCCAACAAATCTGCCTCCAAATTAGTCTCATGGTGCACATGATAGAATGATGCATTAATATCGGCACATAAATTGAGCTCAATAAGATCAGCAATCGTTTATGGACATCAACCAGATTTGGCCATCTGATTGTGTTGCTCAAGTCACGTTAAAAAATAATCAGCCTAAGATTCCAATTGAGCGCCGTCAAGGCATTTTGTAATGGTAATGGTGGCCATAAAAGCCACCACTGTTACCTTTACGAAACGGGCTGTAACGGTTGTTACAGTCTCTCTCTCTCTCTCTCTCTCTCTCTCTCTCTCTCTCTCTCTCTCTCTTTAAAAATTATTATTGAAAAAAAAAACCCCGAAAACTTGTATTGGCCCCGTAATGGACCGTTATGACCTTTACAAGGCAGGCCGTTAAGGGTGCTATAATGGCCGTTATGGTAATTGCTTTCCGTAATGGCCATTATGACCCCATAACGTGTAATAGTTTCTATCGTTACCTTTATGTAACGGCCTTTACGGCCCCGTAACGGCTGTTATGGTACACCATGTTGACAACTAATCTGACCACTCTTGGAGGAAAGACGTGGCTTCAACAAAAATGAGTCATGCAAGCCCAAAGGGCCAATATAAACACTTATCACCCTGAGAATTTTTACCCAACTCCGGCTGGATCAGTTCCTTGCAGAGCTACTGTCAAAGTTAAGTTCAATGCATCTGTTGGCTTCATCATTCTTGTCGGACATTATTTATCTGTTTACGCAAGCTTCAAAATGGATGTTGTACATGTCTCTATTATTTCGATATTTAAGTCCATATATATGTGCTTGCATGGTACCATAGCTGTGCACCTTTTTTGTGTTTTTTTGGAACAGTTAAAGAAGACTTTATTAGGAATATGAAAATGGAAGAGCATTACGACAGAGGGAAGTTTTTTATTTTTTAGAATTAATGATTTTATTAAGAACGCCCAGGGCGAGAAATAGAAAAGAAAAGAGGAACAAAGAAAAGCCAAAGAGCAAAATAAACCAAACAACAACATAAAAATAACTAATCCTTGATCAAAGAAAACACCATCTTTACAACAATAGCTATAGAATCACTGTTGTTCCTGAAACACATGTTGTTCCTCTCCAACGAGATAGACCAAAGAATCGTGAGAAAAGCAAGCTGTTGCTTGGACCTCTCTTTGGAACGGGGATGCAGATTGGGTACTACCCCCGCCCTACCAAGCAGGGACGGGGGTGGCGACGTGGCGGGATTTGATTGGCCCACAAGCCACTATCAGAAATGGGTCCTGGTTGGGTATGTACTCGACAAAACAACTTTCAAACGCGCTTTGCGTGGGTCCATGTCTGATGCTAGCATGCGGTCCAATCAAGTCCTACCATTTCGCCACCCGTCTCTGTTTGGTATGGACAGGGGCAATACCCAATCCAAGTCCTTGGAATGGGAACCCCTTCAAACCGCGACAAAAACAACCCTTTAACCGTCTTTGGCATAACCCAAGGAACATTAGAAGCTGGGAGAACACCGTCCCATACCCCCTTCACAAATGAGTAATGAATAAAAATATGCTCCACTGATTCCTCATTCTTGAAACAAAGGAGGCAAACATTTGGCAACATCATCATCCTTCTTCACAAATTGTCGACAGTTAACACTCTGTTCCTTCCCGCAAGCCAAGCTAATGTTTCCAACAAAGTTGTTTCCAACAAAGAAGGCCCATCAACACCTTCCCTCGGAAGTGAATCTGCCTCTTGAGTTTCCTCCCGTCATATGTCTTCCAAGCAGTTGCATCTCTTCTCCTTTAATTCGTTATTCACCTTGTTAACTCTATTAGGATCGGACTTCTCGTTGTCCTAAATGGTGGGGAAATTCATTCCATCCAAGAGTGGAAGCTTTCCCTTCGATGGCAGCATCAATCTTTTCCTAGTATCTATATCTTATTTTGGGAGGAGGAGAAAACTTTAAACGGTATCTTTATTCATTGTATGTTGGCCAAGGAAGTGTAGTGTCACTTAATTCTCTTTTGGTGTTGAGTGGATTTTGAATGGCTCATTCACTGATTTGATTCAAGGGTTAGGCGTCATGATTTTTTATTTTTTATTTTTTATTTTTATTTATTATTATTATTTTTTAAATTCCCCAAATTATTTGTCATCATCATCACTATCACCATCATCATGATGTTAGGGTTGGGAGACTTTCATTGTTGGCCAGCATTTTGGTTCCTTTGGGGGAAAGGAATAATCATTATTTCAGGAATAATAAAGGGCTGGTTTGGGAGGTGTTTACTAGGGTGTAATCAAATGTAATGGGTGTGCTCTGGCCTCAAAGGTTCTCTATGAATGCTCTTGCTCTCCTTGTCAGATTTGTAATTCTTCTGGCTTTGGCCCTTCTGTTTAATAATAAAATATGATCTTTCAAAAAATCATCATTAGCATCTAATAAGCCTTATCCCACTTAATTAGTGTCGGCTACATGAATTTTGTTTTGCCATTCCACTCTATCAAGGGTTATGCCTTTAGTTGGATCATAGGTCATCAAATATTTTCTTACTACCTCCATCCACATCCTTTTGGGCCTTCTCCTTGTCCTTTTAAAGCCTTTAACATGTATAAGCTCACTCCTAATTGGCGCGGTTCTCTATCTCCATTGCACATGAACAAACCTTTGAAGTCTACTTTCCCTCATCCTGTTACCTATTGGTGCTACTCCTAAGTTCCCTCGAATGCATTCATTTCTGATTCAATCCTTCCTCGTCTTGCCACTCAGCCATCTCAACATCCTCTTTTCAGTAACACTCATCTATGAACATGTTGTTCCTTGAATGCATGACATCTTGTCTAATGTAGGGGCATTTTCACACAGGGCTTGAGTGGGGTAGCCTGTGGGATGTAAGGACACACTCGGGGTGGGTGACTCGTGTTAGGCGGGTGGCTTGTGTGAAGCGGGCCCATGTGAAGTGGGGCCCACGAGGGGGGTTCGGTCAATGTCCTAACCCATGGGATGTGGGACCTGGGCAATGAAAGAGATTAATTCGCCATGCTCTATCAGTTCGAGCTTTTAGAGCAAGTGGTTAATTGTCCTGCATCACTATCTCATAAAACATGGATTATAGCCATCCCATAAAATTTCCCTTTCAGTTCGAGTGGTACACCGCAATCACATAAAACTCCAGAGGCACCTCTCCATTTCTTCCACCCTGCTTGAATTTTATGGCAAACACATCCTTCTCAATCTTTCGACTCATGAGTTATCGACCCAAGATATCGAAAGTGGTCATTTTGGGAAACTTATTTGTTAACAGTCTTAACTAATTCCTTGTTTTTACTCTTATTGTTTCGAAAATTGCACTCCATATACTCTGTTTTAGTCCTATTAATTTTAAATCCTTTAGATTCTGAAGCACCCCTCCATAAATCTAGCTTTGTGTTTACGCCCTCCATCGTCTTGTCAATGAAAACTATGTCATTCGCAAATAACATGCACTATGAGATCTCTTCTTGCAAATGCCTAGTTAACTCGTCCATAACCAGTGTGAGAAGGTATGGGCTCAATGCTAACCCTTGGTGCAAGCCTACAGGAGTCCCCCAACAAAAAAATTAAAAATTAAAGGCAATATTTTGTGGAAGATGAAGCCACATGCAATCTTGTGGGACTTGTGGAAAGAGACAAAAGGATCTTTGCTAACATAATATGTTGGGGTGTTTCTAGAGATAGTTCTTTCTAAGACTTGGAAGAAAAAAAAGGGAATTGATGCTATAGAGATTTTAGGGACATATTAGTTGTCAAGAAGAACTAGGGTTAGAAGCCAATGTTGGTAGAGATTATTTGTTGCAGAGATGAGGATTTTGAGATGGATTTTGGAAGGACTTGGAAGGGTGCAATTAAGAATTTTTAAGTCATCTAAAGCAGCGTAGGAGTAGTTTTGATAAATGATAAAATGATAGAGAGCGGATTGAGAGGTCCGATCATGTGGAATGGAGACTAGAGAATATAGGTGGCTTCTGTAAAGAAGGAAACGTTGATAAGGGTTGAACGAGCTCAAAACTAGATGAGAGGAAGGACATAAAAGGACGCCAAATGAGACAGGAGGATCTTCGATAACATAATATGTTGCGGTGTTTCTGGGGATGAGTTCTTTCTAAGGCTAGAAAGAAAAACGTAAGAAGTAATTGATATTGTAGCAATTTTAAGGATATTTTAGTTGTTAAGAATAACTAGGGTTAGAAGCTGGTATCAGTAGAGATTGTGTTGAGATGAGGATGTAGAGATGGATGTCTGGAAAAACTAGGAAGGGTGCAATTAAGATTGTTTAAGTCATCTAGAGCAGCATAGGAATAGTCTTGATAAATGATAAACTGAAGGTGAGCAGATCGAGATGGTCGGGTCATGTGGAATGAAGAGAGACGGCTCCTCTAAAGAAGGAAACATTGATGAGGGTTGAATGGGCCCAAAACCAGATGAGTAGAAGACCTAAAAGGATGTTGATTGAGGCGGTGAGAAGGGATATGGAGACTTGTTCACTTAACGAGGATAGGCCTCAGGATTGATTAGATAAATAGGATTCGTAAGTAAGATACCAAGTAGCTGGTACAAGCTATGATGATGGTGATTAGAACTAGGGTTGGTTGTTTTCTTTTAGAATGGAGGTTAGTGTTGAACATAGGAAGTTTTTAGGTGGCATAGAAATTCCACATTTGAGCACCATATACCATTTGTTTGGTTCCATTTTTCTCATTTATATTTCTTTTTATTCATGACCATTACTGTCTATGATAAACTTGTCATTCTATTAAATAGATGTAGTAAAATGCTAACTGTATCCACACGTAGTTTGATAATGATACTTATTCTTATTGTTCGACCACGTATTCAAACTTTCCATAAACAATTTTACAAATATTTAGTCAAGAATATGAAAGCTCTGTTGAGCCTCAAGTTGACTGTGATGACTCTATTCTTCATCCAGAACAAGTTAGGTCTAGAGATTTTAAACCATAGAAACAGTTAATGTCGAGGTCTAGAGATTTTAAACCATAGAAACAGTTAGATGTCGATGATTCGTAACGGAGTGGTTATATGAATCTGAGTCGTTCACCACAGAGTGTATGTTCTGATGGTGGTTGTATGTTTTGGTCTGTGATATACTGCTTTTAATTTCCACAATATTAATTTTACTTGGGACCTTGAATCGTTGTTGCAAATTAATATCAGGTCATTATTCCTGTCTCTGCATGGCATGCTTATTTATTCTAATACGTACTCATTAATGCAGCCCGACCGTGTCATGGAGTTCTGCAATAACAATGATCTACAGCTGATTGTCCGTGCACATGAGTGCGTGATGGATGGATTTGAGCGTTTTGCCCAGGGCCATTTGATAACTCTTTTCTCAGCCACCAATTACTGTGGTATGCTCCATTTTTCATTTGTCTTCTTTTCTGTAACTTTCTAGATGATTCCAACTCATAATTTATTCTTTACCTCTTTGCAGGTACTGCTAACAATGCAGGAGCAATCTTAGTTCTGGGAAGAGACCTCGTTGTTGTTCCAAAACTCATTCATCCCTTGCCACCAGCTATAACATCACCGGAAACATCACCAGAGCGTCATATTGAAGATACATGGATGCAGGTGCTACTAGATGCTTTGTAGAAAGGGGTTTGCTAGTCTCTGTTGATGTGGATCTCAGCCTGTATACATGGCCACATGCATCAACATGGTATGCATGAACATCTAAGCCTTCATCAGATGGTGCACATCAAATGCATCCAGGTCCCAAAATCTGGCCTGTAGCTCATCAGGTGGACCAGTGTATAAATTTAAAATGGACAGGTACAAAAGAATACTGCCAATTGTGGCCTGCCTGATGGGTATACCAGCCTGTTTTTGGGCCAGTGCACTACACAATGGGGCAACTGATCAATGGCTAGGGATGTTGCATATTTGTGCCATGTGGGCATGTATACATATTGTGGCCCAATCGATCTTGGCAGTATGCCTTTTCTCCTCAAACCCTGAATATCCTCTGAATCTTCTTCTTCACCATCCAATGATGTATGCGATTTTCTGATCCTGTTTAGACCAGTTCTTTGGTCTAAGCCAGCCTGAGTGCAGGTGGTGACTACGTCCACAGGCAGTGTAGAAAGACATTGTATAGTATTTGAAGGGATTGAAATTTTCACTATATCATTTCATGAGCATCTGGGGTCATGGTGCTTAATTGATGTGGGGGATCTCAGTAGGGGCTTGGACTTGGCCTTCTGGGGGGAGACAGGAGATCAGTAACTTATTTAATGATCTGGAAGAAAGAGATGAAAGTGAGCTGGCTGAAGAGGTGAAGGAGAACAGGGAATTGGCTAGTTTATCATCTTTCCTTAATTATGAAGGGCAGGGGTAAAAAACCATGGAATATTTTGGTTTTGCTAGTCAAGATCTTGGAGTGGTGGTGAAAGATCTCTTGCATCAGCAGAATGATGATATTGTTATGCTTCAAGAATTAAAAAGCAGGGTGGGGACACCCTGACGTCATCGAAAAGAAAGAAGGTGGGAGCCGTTTTGGGCAGCAATTATTGATGATCTTTTGGGGATTCTGAACAAGGGTTACTCTTTCTTGTCTTCAGAGGGTTTGGCAGGGATGATCATATTTATGTGGGATAGGGATACTATAGCTGTTATAATGAATCAATAGGAGCTTTCTTGTTGTCTTTAGAATGCAACAAGCTGGGTGATCTCTTCAAATGTTGTCAACCTTGGTTTATGGCTCTAATTAATTCAAATGTTCATAAATTAAATGTAAATTTAAGATGCCCGATGGGCCCCCGATGATAGTGCCGTGAAGGTGGTGTAATGAAGGTGGGTCGTGACGATCCAACGGTCCGATCACACCATCCTCGCGATCTAATGGTCCAAATGTCTCCTCTAAGCAACTTACACATGTTATGAACACATGTGTAAGGTCTTCAACCTCTAGAGACCTGACCCGTATCCGTCATCTAACCACATTGACACGGGTAATGCACGCCTCCTACGTTGATATACTTTGAATGGCTTGGTGTCCGCATCAGAACTTCAGAATGAGGCTTGACAGCCTTCATGAGGATCAAGCAATTTGACTTGAGAGAGTTTAATGAAAAGAGGTAATAAAGGTGATTTGGATACGGACAATGATAACATCTGGTTCCTGATGGCTTTTCAGTTTTGTTTTTTCAGAGAGGTCACTAAAGGGTAGGTCATGTTCTTTTATGAAAGAATTTTGATGTTCGGGCGATCTCAAGTAAGGGCCTTAATGAGACTTTTCGTCACTCTTATTCTAACGATCGAGGACGCTTTGAATATATGGGACTTTACATTGATAAGCTTAATAAGAGGGGTTTATGAGATATTAGTGAAAACTTTATCTATGAGACTAAGAGAGCTCCTCATATTGCCATCTCTCCTTTTCAAGGGCTTTCATAAAAAAGTAGCAAATTTGAGATGGCGTCTTGGTGGTAAATGAAGTCATTGACTAGAGATATATGAGTGGGGATGCTGGGATTCTTTGTAAAGTGGATACGGAAAAGGCATATGATCATGTGGATTGGGGGTTCCTGTTATGTTCTCTCCAAAGAATGTGTTTTGGGAGAAAATGGTTGACTTGGATCAAGGAACTTATTAGTATGACATCTTTTTCCATTTTGATTAATGGTTCCCCTAATGATTTCTTCACCAGTTCTAGAGGTCTCCAACAAGAGGACCCATTATCCCTCTCTCGCTTTTTTTATTTTTATTTTTTAGTTATTTTTATTTTTTATTTACAATTGTGCCTGAGGTCTTGGACTTGTTGATTTCTAAGGTCTCTGATTTGGGCGTAGTGGGAGGCTTTGGGGTAGATAGTTTGGAGGATGATGACGCCTGAACGAGGTGACTAACTTGAGGAAGAGTGTCTTAGGATGGGTTTCCATTGATGGGGAGGTGATTGAGGCAAAGGTGGATGGTAACACCAAGATTTAAATGCATTCAGGTGTTCAAAGGTGTGCAAGGAAATCAGCCTAATTTAGAGGCAAGGTGGCCGTGAGGGGGTGCTCAATTCGTGCAAAGTTGGCAATTTGTCGGAGGGACTCACTTCATTGTAGGCTATGGAATCAAGATTCAATTTTGGAAGGATGCGTGGCTAGTTGTCATCCTGTTGGCAAATTCTTTCCTCTCATGCTTTTAAAAAAAAATAAAAATAAAATTTAAATGAGAGAATTTTCCTCTCTCTATACTCTTTATCAGTCAACAAAGAGGCTGAGGTTGTGGATTGTTATGAGTCCATGGGGGGGAGAGCTGGGCATGGGATGACTCGACTCGACAAACTCATTCAGACCTGACTCGATCCGAACCGAGTGGGTGAGTCAATCCAAATTGAGTAGACTTCGTCCAATTCGAACTCAAATTGAGTTGAGTTTGGGTCACCCAATGACTCGACCTAAAATCTAACTCGAGACTGACTCAACTTGATCCGAAACCCGACTCGTTGTATGTGTGTGGCTGATGGAAAGGCTGCAATTTCGGCAGGTGCACATATGTTTTGAGTTGTGATTTCAGCCCACTGCACCTGACCCAACTCGGTGTTGACTCGACCCGACTCAGTACTTGTGACTGGGTCGGACTCGGTTCGGATTAGTCTAGGCTAGACCCGAACTTGGATCGGGTCAGGCATGCTAGACTCAGTACCGAGTCCGGTCGAGTTTGGGTCAGGTCTATTTCAAAACCAGATCAAGTTGGGTCAGCCCTAACTCGGTCCGACTCGACTTGATGCCCAGCTCTAATGGGGGGTTCTATTTTGTGGTATATGATTCTTTGAAGAAATTTAAACTACAAAGAGATAGGGATTTACTTCAGGGTATTCTTCATGAGGTTAACATAGATAACTCAAGCAAATACAGGAAGTGCTGGAAGTAGTTAGTCACTGGAAGGGTTTTCTTCTAAATCTCTTCTTGTAAGGTTTGTGATACTGGCAATCCTCCCTACCTGCTCACCAAAGTGTGGAAAGCCCCTATCGCTCCTAGGGTTCATTTGTATACATTGCAACAACCAAGAAACTGTTGATTATCTTAAGAAGAGGAACTTGGTGATGCCTAATATGTGCTTTTTCTAGAAAGGATGAGGAATGTATGGATCAATTATACCTTCACAGTCAATCTATGCATGCCATGTGGGACCATTTTCTTGAGATTTTCCTGATGTCATTGTTGGATTGCCTGGTGGTCCTTTTCAATGCATGGTAAATTAATCTGGACCTCTTCTCTCTCGCAATCTTATGAGGAATTTGATGTAGGATGTGGCATGGATACATTCCTAGCATGGTTGGACCAAAAGAAGGCCAAATGGAAGTGGAAGTAGTCTGTCAGATTTGAACCCAGTCTTACGTAGGGCATGACGTAAACCGATCCACAGAGTGGGTTGCGTTCGTCCGTTTCGCGAGAAAACACACGCTTCCAATTAAAAAACGGGATTTTAGGAAAAAATACTATTTTTTAGTAATTTTGATTTTTGTCATATTTCCTTATTTTTAGAGTTTTAGATTTCCATCTTTTTTAGAAATTACTTATAATCATGTTAGGACTGCTCTAGTAAGCTTTTATCTAGACTTTCTATTTTTAGCAAATTAGGCTTAGATGAGTTTTACTATTTTGGGTAACTTTCAATTAGGGTTAGAAATTTTCTATTTTAGGTAATTTTGAATTAGGATTTTTGTAAAATAAAAAAAATATATACACACTACACATTATTCAATAAAAATAATTCTCTTTTTTCTTGTAGATTCAAGAAATTGCCTTGTGGATTCAAGGTTTTACATACTTGAGAAAGACAATGATCTTTCTCTTCACTTTTTCACGCTCTTATCTGCCTCAGAATTTGGCAAGAGAGGAATGCTAGAATTTTTTTTATGGCAAAGAATCCTCTCTTGGCTTCCTCTAGCGGTCAATTGAGTCGATGGCGTTTGGTTGTAGCTACAAGAATTTGAAAGCGGTCATCTCATTTTTCTTGTGGAATGGTCGGGAGAAAATTGTCATTGGGTGACTCATTGCATGGGATTCCGGTCTTTTGCTGTTTGTGCCTAGGTTTCGCTGCTGGATAGGTAGTGGCAGAGTGACGTTCCCCCCCACCCCTTCTGTAACTTATGGATTTGGTCTCCTTAAAAGGGAAAGGGCTGGGTTCTGCATCCATATAGATTCACAAACCTTTGTTTCAATCTTTTTCTTGCCTTAAATTCTTCTGCATAGGAAATGTTTTATAGCATATTTGTTATGAAGTTGACTCATTTGTTGGTTTTTTGCATGGTCAGGAGCTTAATGCTAACAGACCACCAACACCAACCAGAGGTCGTCCGCAAACAGATCGGGGTTCTCTAGCCTGGATTTAGGATGACCTTTTGATGTTGATATCCATTTAAAAGCTCCCTCAGCTGCCTGAAAGCTCGTGCCGCCTTCCGGATTTATCGTTGTTCATTCCTTCAAGTACACGAGGGTTTAAGGAAGAGTGATTGGCAATCTGGGGCCTGTGCCAATTCATGTTTTGGAGGTTGAGAGGAGTTCCTGGACCACACGACTTTCCACCGTGAGGAACGGATGGGATAAAGTATGATGTCTATATAAGCATAACCTAGAGCTGCCGGCTGCAGGTCCAGTGGCTATGTATTGAAACAGATCCTTGACCATCCAAAGGTAGCCTTTGTATATCGAGCTGCAAGCAGATTGTCCCCATGTTTTTTTCCCCGGAATGATATTGTCAGTCTTCAGGTAATTCTTTTCTTCTTTGTTTAGATGTGTTCTTCCACAAGTCAGAATATGATGAAGATATATCATGTATCATAGATGGTCCATATGTGCAGCAGCATATTGCCTTTGTGTAATTTTCACTGTTTGTACAATGTAAGTTTTGTGTGAGAAGAGAAATTGGACTTGTTCCATAGGGTTGTTTTTTTTCGGAGGGAGGGCATGCATTGGTTGTGATGTTTTTTAAAAGTACTTATTCCCATGTGATCATGTGGCCCAGTGGTCATGTTAGATTTGAGCTTCGAATGTCCTTGAATCACTCTGGTGCTGCTCGAGCTGCAACAGATTGTTCTTTTCTCTATAAAGCGGTGTTGTTTACATTAAAGAAAGGCAAGAACAAGATTGAATGTAGCATGTACATTTATATCCAAGTAAATCCCAGTAATCATTATTGGGCCCCAATGGCTGATGAATGTGCTTTTTGTCAAAATAGTCTATCAATCTTGCATGTATGTGGGTCACTGATCTAGGCTATTGACCTAATGGGCCCCACTGGAATAGCAATGCCCTTGGAAGCTCCTAAAATGGAAATCCACAAGTCAATCAGAGGCTTGCAATTTTAATCTCTCATCATCCACCTATTTAGTTTGTTACCATTTATTTATTCTTTTCCTTTAAAAAAAAAAAAATCATTAATGATTTTATTTCTGTGGAATATTTTGGTTGACTATACATATATGCTTAAGAACTATAGATAGATGCTTTATAATCATATCAAATGCAATTTTAATAACAATAGAAGTGGAATGAGGAAATAGTCAAAGTACCACAAGATTGCAGGTAAACAGCAATTGACCTCTGATCCCACTGTTACAGTTGTTTACAAAGTCATCCCTGAACTAGCGACCCTAATTAATTGAGATAAGGTTTAATTGATGACGATGACGGCCCGGAAACAGATATAATAGTGGTCCCCTTTCACCCTGAACTAGCAGCCCTACTTAATTGAGATAAGGTTTAGATGACTACGATGACCTGGAAACAGCTATAACAGTGGTCCCCTTTCAGGGAGATTGGGGACATGGATTGGATGTTTATGATCTTCTAATCTACAGCATCTCTGCTCGAGCACATCTCATCAATAATCTATGTAATGAAACGAAGTGATCCACAAGTATGGGCTAGGTACGCCTGATGGGTACCTGGACCGGGCTCGATTTTGCTGGGTCTAGGTGTAGTCAAATGGGTGTTGGTGTGGATTTAGCTATTAAGTTCAACTCGACTGTGATGTGTTTATGACATCCACTCTGACCATCTTGCAAGCACACCCATGTTTAGCAATGGGTTAAAAATTCAGACATGTCTACGACTCAGGTGGACCACACAAGCAAGAAGAGTTGAGAGGGGGTGCTTACCCTTGATTCTCGTAGAGGGCCTTGTGTATACATTGTTCAATCTATTAATATGAAACTCTGCCTCAAATGGTTGCATATAAAGAAATAGGCCATTTCGAACGTGGGGCCTGGCGAGAATCAAGGTTTCTGGTCTCCCTCCCAACCGTTGATGTTTGTGTGGGTGGCTGACTTGAGGCATGTATTGGCCTGATTTTTTGGGCCCTGGCTAAACACGGATGGCGTGCATGAAGGTATGAGAGGATGCCATCGGCACATCAAGTATGCTCAATACACCTGATAAATAACTCATAATAATAATAATTACCACTCTCTAATTTGAAAATTTGCAAAACCAAAGAGGTTGGATCCTCTTGGTCAAATTATTTCCTAGTGCATATATAGGATGTACCCGATCCTGTTTAGGCTATATCCAACGACTTGGATGATGCCACGTTGCAATAAAATTTCAACAAAAGACAGAAGGAAGATCTCTTTAGTCACTTTGATGGCCGAATGAGATTAAAATCCGTAAAGTCATTAGTAGCCTAAAAAAGAGTAAGCCGAACTAGCTATAGTCAAGATACATGTGTCGCATATCTTATTCACGTGGCAAAGCTAGATAACCACCATAATAGTCTCATGGAGACCAAAGTTGGGTCTCAATTGAAACATAGTTACAACAAATGATGAGTTCAACTGATGCACCAAGACATCGTACAGGATCTTTACGAGCGAAAACATTTGAAGAGTTTTATGGTGTATCATTCACGTTCATGCAATGAATATAGTAACTACCACCAATACGTGTTAGCTCAAGAGAAACTCTCATCCATGTCATTGGAGTAGAACTTGCATACAACCAGTGTTCAAATTATCTCCGATATTATCGAAATATCTCCGATATTATCTTTATCTCCAACTCAGCGATACCGATAACACTGATAGCGATACCAATAATGTTGGTAGTGTAGGAAATTCCAGGTATTAGCAATATCGCTAAGTATCGCCAATGTATCAATATCGCTAATGTAATCATCAATATTTTCAACTACCTAAATTCTAGGTGTTGCTTATATTGCCAATGCATCAATATCGCCAATGTATTACCAATATTTTCGACTATGTAAATTCTAGGTAATGCTTGTATCATAAGCGTATCAACGATATTTCAATAAATCGCTAACGTATTGATAAAATCAAAATTTTGTTTATTAGAAAAAAAAAATTCATTTTTTTTTTCATGAGCACATGGTTGTATGTAATATTCAATTTGTTATTAATAATATTGATAATATCTCGATATTATCAATATCACAACATACGAGATATTGAGACCGCAATCTTTTGTTTCCTTTCCATTTGTTGATGATTTCTTGGTGAATATCATGTGGTGTTAATATTTTGCAATATCGATGGATGTTTGGATGGAAGGTTAGATGGTTAAATTCGCTGGAGGGGATGGTTGGACTGATTTCTTACAACAACACATGCTTTTAAGGCCCCATTAAATGGAAACTTATTATGTATGTAGTCTTTTTGCAATTTTTTAAAAATAAATTTGTATATATACAAATATGTACATTTTAACATCTCCTGAAGTTTCGCTGAAAATTCTACCATTTTCCCATGTTTCCCCGTATTTCCGGTTATCAACGATATTATTGAAGATATCGATATTATTTCCGTATCCCTGGCCAGCGAAGTTTGTAGCGATACCGATACTTCGAACACTGCGTACAACCAATGGCCAATCCATGATGAGCAACCATCATATGTTGTGTCATTTGATAGGCCAGGATTGTCTTTGAGTCCAGAATGTTATCTCCACATCGGTAAACAGGAGAAGTGGCTATGGAGATCTCTATCCATGTAACCGTCCCAAAATTTTATAAATAGGAGGAAGATCAAAGAGCTCTGAGCCGTCGCCAACCCAATATATACCAAATCCAATTTACAGTGTAACACTGCTAATCTTTTATCTTATATTATCTTAGCATAGCTCTTTCTAAACTAGGACAATTTGTCTATGCTACTACGCTGGATCGGCTTTAGCATAGGAGTAATGTAATCCCATCCGTCTACGCTACTACACTAAATTGACCTAGATTACTAGTAGTGCAATTCTCTTCCATTTACTCTGAGCGCTAGATCGCAAGGAAAACTTTTTTTTTTTTCAATAGTGTAATTACATTTGTCTATGCCAAAGTCATTGGACCAAGGGAGACTTAAATATAGGGCCTTACCATCTATGCCATAAACATTGAATCACCGAGGGATATTATTGTAAGTTATTTTTATTTTCATTTCAGTTCAATTGAGCTCATTTACTCTCACATTGTGTAAATTAAGTTATCTCCACTATCACGATGAGAAAAAGTCATCTTGGCTGAAAGGAAAAAAGAACTCACTAGAATGACTAACCCTCATATTTGCAAATCACTTGATTTTATTTAGAGGTAGTTGAATAAATGGCTAACCCTCCTTAGTTCTCGGTAATAGATGACCGCCCATGGTCTCTCTGTCTATCTTGGTGCTTGGGGTCACAAGTGTTTGGTTTAGATCAAGCTATAAAAGGTTTCGGCATACCCGACACAATACACAATACCAACAACTGGATTTTGAGCCAAACACCTTCTTTGGTATGCCTGGTGGGACTTATGTTTAATGCTTCATCCAAGTCTACAATGCGAAGAGTAGAAGGTTTATGAGGCTTTCTGCTAATCTCGAATACTAGGAGATGCCAAATCTATAGGAAGAAATTCCTGAAGAGGTTGGACCTCAACTCCCTGGTTTACCAGAGCCGGCTCATTTTCATTCAGTAATACATTCAAGAGCAAGGATGAATCCAAACTATGCAAGCATTGCTTCAAGCCGAGCAAGTAAGGCTTCAGGCTGAGAACTTTAATAGGCTTACGGGTCTTTTGATGGAAATGTTTCTAGATGTTTGGCTTGTTAATATGGATCTTTACCCAATTAATCCTTTTCAGGATTAGCCGATACATCCTAGCCAAGGATTAATTGGTTTGACCAACATCAGTTTAGCCAAAATTTGCCACTGCCTTTGGTCAAGATAAGAAGGAACGACCGTAAGGGCCGCCCATACGGCGAGTTTGACCAAGAGGCACCAAACTATGGAGCCCTTGGGGGTAACTTCCTAGGAGTCGAACAACCTGATGGCAACCTCTTATGCCTCCGGTTCCTCTTGTGGTTATCCAATTCCTCGAATGGTTAACCCAACCATTTAGGAATATCAAGCACCCGCTTGTGTCCCTCAAATGGGCCATGATGATTTAATTAATTTAATCTAAGAGGTTGCTGGCCATCAATAAGGTCGTTGTGTAATATACTGACTTATAAGAAGTCCTATCTAGTATGAATAGATCGATACTATGAGCTACTGAGATACTATCGCCCACCTGAGTTCACACTATTCTTAGGAGTGACCATTGCGTATATTGGTCACTTCATCATCCAATGCAGTGAACTTTCAAACCAAGATTTTCTGAAGCTCCAACTATTTGAAATTTCTCTCACTGAGATAGCCTTTATGTGGTACATTAATCTGCTGCTCAACTCTATTAATACATGATTGGAAATGAAAGCAAAGTTCCTTGCCTGATTCTTCATAAACGAGTTAGAGGTGTTTAAGGCCAATTTAGCTCATTTAATGCAACTACTAGGAGAAATGACTGATAAATATATTACTCGCTTAAAAATGATGAGAAACAAGTCACTATACCAGAGGCCGAATTTGTCAAACTGGCCCAAGACGGTTTAAACATTGAATTACAGAAGAAATTTAAGGACATGAAATTTGAAGATCTATTTGATCTATCCACCTTAGCTACTCGTTATGAATGACTCCTCCGAGAGAAAATCTAATATAAGAATTTCTCAATGGAGACTTATTATTGGACCCAAACTTCAAGTTAAACATGGTGGATGTGGTGGCAAGAAAACCATTCATCTGCCAATCTCTAATTAAGAAGGATATGGTCACCCCTCTTAGCCGAAATGTGAGGAAAAATGTATTCGAAGTCAGCAAACAATATTCTTTTAATATTACTCATGTCGACAAGATCTTCGATCATTTTCCAGAAGGGAAATTTATCAAAGTTCCAACGAATCAAAGAATTCCCTCAGCCTAAGAACTTAAAAAGATTGAATATTGCAAATAGCAAGGTACATGTCCTCACTCCACGGTTAACTGTATGGTTTGTAAGAACGTCATCCAAGCTAATATTGACATAGGTTTTCTTAAATTCCTTAAAAAGGAGATGGAAACTATGATAGTCGATATTAACCCATTTTGCAGGTGGTTGAAGTAAACGTTGCTGTACCTATCTTTCGAAAGCTTGGTTGAAAGTTGATCTCACGATGGCTCCTAGCCAATAGTCCATGCTCGAACCATGACCACCAATCAATGAGGTAGAAGCCAAAACTCAACTACCACCAAGGAGTTAAGGTTGCTCGTGACATATGGGAGGGCAAGCTAATGAAACCTCACAGTGTTTGCCTAGGAGACTATAAAATTCTATGTGATTGAGTCAGCCATGAGTAGGGCTGTTCATGAGTCAAGCTAGCTCGACTAACTCGCTTGACTTGGCTCGAGTCAGCTCGGATTGACTCGGCTTGAATGGCCGACTCGGGCTGAGTCAAGCTAATTTTTTGTAGCTCGAGTTGAGTTCGAGCCGAGTTCGACCAGGGGGCATTTCACCTCGACTCGACTCGACTCAAAGCTCGAACTCGAGCTCGACTCGGCTCGTTTAATAAACATATTAATTTATTATTAATATATATATATATATATTATATATATATATATATTATATATTATTTTATATTATATATAATATATATAAGTCACTCAAACAAACACCCGACCCCACCCAAACCCTAGCAGTCCCTTTCCCAGTTTTCCTTTCTCTTTCGCTACCTACCACACGGCCGCCCGGCTCCCAACCAGTAGAAATCCACCGAAGGTTTCTTCTCTTAATATGTAGAGAATGAGAATCCATGTCGCCAATACTCTCTCGTTATTCCAGCTCTTCATCTCTCTCTCTCTCTCTCTCTCTCTCGCTCGCTCCCTGGGATTTCAGCAGGTGAGGATAGATATATGGAAGGATCTCTCTCTCTCTCTCCCTCTCTATCTGTGGGATTTCAGCAGGTGAGGATAGATATGGAGAGAGGAGGCAGAAGCGAAGGTGGAAAGTCTTTTCTGTCAAAACTGACGACTAAGCCGTGAAGAAGCCTACGACAAAACACTGCCATCTTCGTAACGCCGTTATCTATCACTTCTTACTGTTAGTATGGTTGCTTTCGAGTTCAGATCCCCTCTTTCAACAACATTTGACATGTGGCTACTGTTTCGAGACTGACTGCCTTCACTGTCTCTTCTTCACCTAGACTCCTGTTAATGAAACAAATGAAAAAGCTCGAGCTCGACTCAACTCGAACCACTAGCTCGACTCGAACTCGACTCGACAGCTTTGGCAAACAAGCCAAGCTTCAATGTTGAGCTCGAACTTGAGTACATCATGGACAAGCCGAGCCAAGCTTGGCCCACCTCGACTCGACTCGGCTCGATGCCCACCCCTAGCTGTGAGGTTTATTTAAGTCATCAACATCATGGATCAAACTTGATGGCCGAAAGTCGAAAGCCATATAAACATGTCCGATTACTGCATTGACAACCCTATTAGCAATCTTGGGCGGTGTCATAGATTTGGTGCACCGACGATGATATTCCTAAACAAAGTGGACATGAGAATGGCGTTCAAGATCGGACGTCTTGATCTATTCTCTTTAGAAATATTATATATCCTGCCGCAATGACACAAGCGCAGCAAAAACGCAACTGTGACCAAATAGCATTACCAAAACTGTGAGAACTAGTAATCAATGAACAATGATGCAATACAAGATTGTAGGTGGAAACATCTATATCATTGTTTGCCCCTCAGTCAAATTGGCTGCCTTAATCTCAGGAAGAAATAAAGCGACAGGTGATGAAGCTTAAGATAATTAGTAAACTAAGAGAAAAACATCTTGAGAGACCTTGGGTGCTTAAGGTTTTCCTTTAGGTCGAGAGAAAAAAAAGAAGAAGAAGAAATGATCTACTCTTTCAATAGATCGAGTAAAGAGAGTTCATATTAGTGGCAAGTGAAGGCATTTGGTTATAATTACTTACGTAATAGTCCTCCATGGAGGGCAATCAGGAAATAAACATTTTAAATGCACCATACGTCTTATTGATGAACAAGAACCATTGAAAGAAAATTGACCCTAAAATAAGAACAATTATTAATGTTTAAAGTAAAGAAGATAAGATTTGGCTGTTGGCCAAGCGGCTAGCTAGATTAAGAGACAACCAGAGAGCCCAATCGGCTTGAATATTACAAAGCAAATTATAAAGACAAGTCAGAGAAAGAGGAAAAAGGAGTCGAGGACCTCGCCATTACATCAAAGGTACGATTGTGTAGTGCTCTGACTTTGGGCTCCTGGGAATGCATTCCTATCACCTCATTTTTCAATGTCACTATAACTTACATTAACAATGAGGTTTTAAAATTAAAGGCTTTTTTTTTTTTTTTTTTTGTTCCTCTCGATTTTAGCCTGTTGAGATGTAATTCTTTAATTGGGCAGTCGATTTATGCAATCTCATTTATACTGATAGATATATCATTGGCATGGCGATTTTATCTCTGCTTACCTTCAACTCTTTCACTAACATTTGAGCTTTTGGTCATTTGAGTGTTGAAATTCACCAGGAAATTATTGACCACTTCAACTTGCCTTTTTTTGCTTCCTCTTATTCTCATATCCTTACCATAATGTTGCCTAGTGGCTAAAGCCTTGCTTCCAAATTAACATAAGCCCTAGTAGCTTGGAAAATACGGTTGATCAATAGAATGACAATTGTATGTTGGCTAGAGAGAACAAATTGGATAGTCCTTACTGAAGGAGCCTCCACAGTTGGCTTCTTTCCTATTCAAGTTCATTCTTGGCTGGATCGTCATCGATCAGTGTCCAACCTTCAATTCTTGACCTACTGGCATTGAATAGTGCATCAAAATCTGCTAGGATGTGATCGAGATGTTTCTTAACTCGAGAGGAAGGTACGTGTTGCCCAACATTTCTGCAAATAACTACCGCTTGTAACGAAGATTACCACTAGACGAATCTTTAGATCTTTCTGGAAAGACTAAGAAGTGTTTAAGAGGTTGTATATTGAGATTAGTTACTGGCATTCCCAACCGACTATTGTAGTTCACCATAATAGATGATGTGAGTGTAAAAATGGTTGAAGGGCTAGACAAGAGGGGGCCATCTCCCGATTCTTCTAGATGACCTTTGCTTTCCGTGGATGCTATTGGTTGTGTAGGGTTGGTGATCTCAGTTAGAGAGATTGTCGCCCCTGCATATTGGATGACAAATTGAGTAGCCTGTCGAGCTGCCCGACGTTCGGAAGGAGGATGCATGGTTGAGCTAGGCTTCTTTGAACTAAAGGATTTCTTAGCAGCAACTGAAGAAGTTATTACAGTGGCCATTTGTTTTTAGTTTGTAGGTTGGGGGCCACTACTGACTTCCTCTTCTTCTTCAAAATCTTATGTTATGGCCACCTAGGAAAGAAGAATAGCAGGACCTGGACATGAAGACATCGTTGTCGAGAAAAAGTTATGATAGCAAGTGCGAAAGAGGAAAGACTAATATGCACCTGTCTCTTAAGGGCAGTGTCAAAACTGTAGTACCTTCACCAAAATGTTTATTTTCCTATTGCTTTCATATGACCTGATAAATTCAAGGATTCGGCCGCCCCTTGAAGAGGATTGAAAGGATTGGTTGAAGCAAGTTAGGAGGTTGGAATCAAAGGTATAAGTTTATTAAATGAAATCAAATATTAAGCAGTGTCTTCTAAGATCATGTCCCTATATTTTTCTCTATCCTATTTTTAGTGGTGTAAGCATTTCCTTAAATGAGCTTCTTTGCGCCTTGCGTACACTTCACTTGGGATGACCTCATAATTGGCTAGAGCCTAGAGGTTTCCTTGAGCTTCATTTTATGTTATAAAAATTTTCAAATTTCTTAATGGACTTGATATGACATGTAGTACTTAGAAGTCTCACCCGATGCTTTGGTCATTGTCTTCTTCTTTTTCGACTCCTCTGAAACAACTACAAGAGATGGTGGCCTGGGGAGAAGTTCTAAATAAGTGAGCCACTGAATTATTTCTTGAAGTGTCTGGGTCCATTTTTTTAAAAATTATAATAAGATAAACACCACAATCTCAATGAGGTAGTTGATGAAGGCTGAGTTAGCAACACTGGCAATAAGAACTTCAAAACATTGTATCTTTATTCATTCACCAACAATACATATTCATGGGCAGAATTCATAGTGTAATAAGCCAAAAATTTCTTCGCACGAGTAGGTACATGAGTGCCTTCCCACATGTGTATTTTCGAGTGTAGATTTTTTTTAGAGGGATGCTTTGATGTACCTGCACATACACACCTTTAGACTCACATACACACTATAAGGAACTTCGGACCATCATATATTTTTGTATGTATGATCGTTTATCAAACCAACCGTTGAAAGAACTATTCATCACTAGAAAAAGATATCCGATCGTCCATTTTGCTTTCGGACCACCCAATCATAGTAAATTAAATACGAGATTATCATATCTATCCATACACGCATCAAATCGAGAATATGACCCATTCATCTTACTCGTCACCCTCGTATATGCTTAACCTACCATTGAAATCTAAATCTAATGACCTTGTCCTCATATACATAGACATGTACATATTACTACAAATTCCGAGCCTACTTGTTCTAATCCATTTGATTTTATATGAATTCAAATTCCTGAAAAGACTCATCATGGACTAACTAAGCGATCCAACCATTCGATTTCAATCTGGACTACTACATCATCATGATTTGAATACAAAATCAATCTTAGCCATTAATACCCAATTATCCTTGATCTTGAACACATTATCTTAATTCCAATACACTTAAAAGTGTTTCAGAATATTAAAATTAAAATTTAATGGTTATAAATGGTGTAAATGTACACATTCGACATTGAACCCATTGATCATCTTAAGCCTTTTCATGGTGAATATGTACATACCTGACACTGAACCTCAAAAAACCTATTTTGAGGAACCTAATTACCATGAAATTTCAAACAGAGCCTACCCAGTCTAATTAAGTTGTACATTATCAATTTTGGGACCTAAATCACAAGATCCATTGTCCATTGGATTTCATATCTATTCGTTGAATGACCTTCCCGAAAATCAGATAAACACAACATTTCGATCTACAAATGATTCTTGATGAATCTATCAGTCTACATCTTACATTAGGGTATGTTTGGACCTATTTTTGGATATTTCAATTTTGTAAGGAATAATCTTACGTAACCTGCAGTATCTAAAATGAAAGAGGGATTCAGTAGTCACTGGTAGACCTTACACCGTGCACTTGCACTGAATAAATAAATATATCACTATTCATTGGAGAGACCATCCACACTACTACACATAATTAACACCCCTAGGAACACCTAAAACCCTCACATTTAATCATGAAATAATTGCAAACTCAACCATTTAATCATGAATAATTAAGTAAAGCTATTATTCGACGATTCCAACAACACATTAGATGGGCCACTAATCATGAGGGCCCACAATTAAGATCTCAACAAATTTCATGTAAGCTACATGTGTAAATCATCTATGCTGGAGTATGTATGCGTGCATGCATGGCACTAGATTTATGTAACTTGAAACAACTTCGGAAGAGAGGATTCTTCTTTGATCTTTCTATTTGGAAGAATGAACATGGTCATGATATGTGACTTCCACCAAAGAATAACCTGAGCCATCTATTAGATTGATCATAATTATCCAATACATCTTCACCCAAATTGGCATTTAATTGAAAATGAATTTTAGCAATTTCCTTGGCGCTGGCACGAAGGAAAATTTAAAAATCGAAGGAAACATTGTAAGATTTTGGAGAAATCTCAACCATTCAATAATGTGGGACTCACTATAGATCTACAACATTGAATTTCAATCGAGAGAATTAAGTTACAACCATTTTTTTGGCCAGTTTACATGTAACCAAGCATAATGTGCTCGAACCCTTCAAACTCATGAACCACTAGTGAAACCTTCCTAAACCTTCGAAAGATGGCTCCCAAAAGCTTCATATGATGGATCTAGACCATCCAGATGCATCAAAATGAAGAAATAATCCCCGGGGAGAAATCTATCATTAACGACAAGCTTTCTTCCTTGTCAAAAGCCCACCGCCACTAATTTTGCTCTCTTCCTAATTTGGAATTCATACTAACCAGCGTGTGGGCACATGATCAACGACAAATCATTAAAATCTAAGATCAAATCCAAACCAACATTCGCAATAGAAAATTGAATCGGTACAGCATTGAAAACATGTTACATGGAGCCTGCCTTGCGCAAAATCAAATACAAATCCTCCTTCGATAATGACTTCCAGAACCATCGAGAGACTCAAATAGAGCTCTATAAAAACTCCCACAACACGAGAGAGAGAGAGAGAGAGAGAGAGAGAGAGAGAGAGAGAGAGAGAGAGAGAGAGAGAGGAGAGAGAGGAGAGAGAAAGAGGAGAGAGAGAGATTACAACGAGAGAAATCTAGTGAGAACACGGGAGAGATGGCTTGGATTGAGTCACTGACTTGCCCAAGCTCAATCGAGTCAGAGTCTTGTTAAGTTCAGAACCTTTCCATACATGGGATTAGGAGGAGAAAGAAGGAGAAAGATAGAAAAAAAGAAAAAGAAAAGAAGAAAGGGTTGAGTCAACTTAGCCAAGTCAACTTGCTGAGCCTTTAATCGAGTTAGGTCGAGTTTGGGTTGAGTTGAGTCCAGTAAGGCTAGAAATCTCCTAGTAGAAGTTGTGGCTCGATCGAGAAAAAAGTTACACGTCGAGTCGTCACTGGGTTGCATCGAGTCGAGGTGAGTTTGATTTTGTTCATGCCAAAATAGTGAGTGATTCTCCTCTTGTTTGATTCTCTCCTTATGGTTCATTTTTCAATTCAAGTCTACTTGCCTTCCTTTGCTTTGTTGATTATTATTTGTTACACAATTCACTATCCTTGGTAAGAAATCTTTGTCCACTTTTGAACCACATAGTCATGAGTTTGATTATTTTGGATCTAGCTCTTTTAGCCTTGGGCTTAGCTCTCTTCACTTTGAAGTCCACTTGTTGCTTGGGAATAGCAATTTTTCTCTCTTTTGACTCGAAGGTTTTTCTCTCGACTCCACATCCTTTAAATTCTAAGGCTTGTTGTATTTTTTTCACCGTTGTAGTTTATTGATGATAGCCCTCTGTTGATACCCTTTGAATCTTGAGCTGCATCATTAAAATTTTCTTGCATACTTGTATCTTGTGTTGTTCTTGAATCATTGATGCATTATAACACGTTTATCTAACGTTGTATTATTGATTCTTACGTCTACATGCATCATGATTATGAGTGCTTAGACCTGTATGCTTGGATTTACTTGACTTGTATTGAATTCATGGAGTGCTTGGTGATTGGATTTTTTACTTTATCATGGTATGCATTGAAATTAAAATTGACTTATATGATTTACTGATTTTGGTGGGATATTCGAGCGGATGTTCCCTTGACTTATATGCAATGATGATTGAATGATTTGTGGTTCTCATTAGGATATTCAAGCGGTGGTTCCCTTGGTCTGCATGGTAAGGATGGTTGATTCTGGTGGAATATTTGAGCGGGGGTTCCCTTGGCCTACATGGCAAGAGTGGTTGTTTCTGGTGGGATATTCAAGCGGGGGTTCCTTTGACTTATATAGCAATGATGATATGTTTTTGGTGAGATATTTGAGTGTGGGTTCTCTAGAGGATCATCTCTAAGATGACATATATTACATGATTTGATTCTGGTGGGATACTCGAGTGGGGGTTCCTTGGAGGATCATCTTCAGAATGACCTCCATTGCATGCATTGGATAATTCATGCATAATGACATCATACTTATTTTGAGAATCTTGTATCATGACATTGTATCTTGCTATATATTTTTACTCGTCTATACTATGTTTATTTTAAATTCATGGTATCATTGTACTTTATCTTGTTGTGCATTGAATCATTGTTTACTTGCTTTTATCATGTCTATTTCAAACTTGTGGTGAATATGGTTTCACTGGGATTCTTGCTCACCTAATTTTGTACATATTACAAGTTTACAGGATGATAAAAGATTTGGAGATGAAAAATATCTAAATGGTTATTTTCATTAGATGTAGGCTATAGTCTAATTTTTTAATTGAAGGCTTGTAACAAACCTTAAGGTAGAAAGAGTGATAAGAAAGGTGTAGTAGAGATAACAGATTTGGATTAAGAGTTTAGAAAGTTTAAAGTTTATTTAATCATGGTTTGAATGATATAATTATGATTTGGTTTGGATGCATGATGAATTAAATGTGAAAAGTGATAATGAATGCATGAAACATTAGTTCATACCCTAGAACTCGGGATCAGGGTTACCGTACTCAAGTTTCAAATTTTGGGGCCTGATAAATTGGAGAATACATTTCAACCCATGATTTAACATTCAAACTCTTTGCAACGAGCGAACAATCAAAAGGGATGTCCTTAGCTAAGAGATGATTAGCCTAAACATGATCTCTTTGATGAACAAATTTGAGTATTGTAGGGTTAAAATTTCAACTAGTAACTAATTTGGATTGGTTTCTCTATCCTTAAAGGGAAATAATTCAATTTGTATACTTGATTAATTTATGGTTGTCTAAGGGTGCTGTAGACGCTTTCGATTCCCTGCGATTAAGATCCGAGTGCTTCATAAGAGAATCATTCAATTGAAATCATATTCTTATTGGGTGTTGATGATTGATTTAATAAAATTATCTTCTAATTGGATAGGATAGGACTTTGATTCCAATTGAGTTATAAAAGTTGAATTAATGAATGAGATATTGTGACTGCAATGATTGGATTCCTAGATCCTTAGTCTTTTATTTATTTTATTTTAAATTCTTTTCTATTTCACTGAATTAAAACACAGACAACTATTACCCTTTAGATTAGTTCTAGGTTGTGTTCCCCATTCCTTGAGGATTTGACCTCTGTCTTACCGAGTTATTACTACATTGCAACCTTGCACTTGGAGTTATCAGCCTTTGGGTTCGATTAAGTTTTTGGCGTCGTTGTCGGGGAGTGGCGTTGAACATAATTAGGTTTATGTTTTCTAGTTTTGAATTCTGTTTTAGGTTAGTTTTTTTTTTTTTTTTTTTCGAATGTATCTAACATATGATTTTTTTTTTTTCCAGATTTTTTTCTAGATTTCTAGCATTATTAACATCTGTAGCTTGTTTTGTTTGTAGGATCTTCAAGTCTAGTTCTTCTTTACTGGTAACACCCTTACTCCCTCTACTTGCTTTCTTAATTGTTGTAAGACTTAGGATTAAAATTAAGGTTTGTCTGGTTCATGCCTAAGTAAGAGATCATACATTGAGACTTCTGAGCGAAAGAGGTTTGGTCGACGAGCTCACAATCTATCGACGAGTTAGAAAACATAAATACTCTCGGAACATCATAAAAAATATGATCAAAATTGAACAATACTTTGATGAGAATATCCTGCATAACACACCACCGATTAGGACATTGCATTATGAGAATGAGGTACACAAAGTTCCATCAGTTCAGACTTTTTAAAACTTTACAAATTTAAAGTTGAACAACCTACTTAACAAAATTCTAATATGTGCATAATTATGAATTAATCAAGAAATCACAAGGTAAATGGAAATGAAATTGTAACATTCACATAGGCATTGAATCAAACATGTAGACTGTATTTTATCTACGTATTAATATTCATTCAACAATTTAAAACAAGCATAAATAAAAATCATTCACCACATTTATTGATGTTTATAGTGGTCGACTATTCGTCTACTCCACTCTCAGCTGACACACTCTCTCTCCATGAGTGTATCGAATTCCATTATCACAATGGTTTTAAATCAGATTCACTATAAACCTTTACAATCTATACAAGGTTCTACATGTTTTACATCCGTCAGTGGCCTAGACAAGGTCTTGGCGAGTTTGGATCACAAACTCTTGATTAGCTCCTACACAAGGACTAATCATGTAACACCCCGTACTTTTCAGTACTCGGACGTTACTATAAATATCTAAATCAGTTTGCACATGTGTGGGAGCACACGTGACTTACCTTACACATCATCATCTAGTGACCCACAATCTATCCATCTTGACCATCTAGTATAATCTCCATCAATATATTAAGTCATCTGACCGTTGGGGGTAGAATTCACCCATAAATTGAGCTTTCCGTTCAATTAATCCTTGAGATGGGCCATCAAGTGGTTCCAAAAACTTACTTTAGGATACCGGTACCCTTGATAGTTAAGATCCAACCATCCACTTTGGAATTTGAAGCCTGAACCACGAGAGCTACCATACAGTAGATCCACAATGTGTCGTCGGTCACTCCAACACGTAATTGCCCTAATCTAACCACCGGGCTATAAAATGAACTTATATTATCATGTATTGAAGCCCATACTGCTAGGTCCTCCAGGTTATGTCACTTAATGTTGAAATCCACTACATAATTAGACAAATCCAACCATTTAATTGTAGTAGAGGCCATTAGATTCGTTATAGGTCCAACTAAGAGCTACTAGAAAACCTGAGGGCAAGACCTGAAGATGATCTGACCGTCGAATTAGCGGGAATCATTAGTTGTCTGTAAGATCACAAGTATGGCCCACTTACAAATTAAAATGATTTTAATTATGATCAAAGCCCTACAAGGCTGAGTGAGTAAATAGATGGTGCTGATTAAGATGGGACCCACGTAAGCAACTTAAGGAAGAGTAGAATAAAATCTACAAGGACCGTAATAATAATAATAACAATAATAATAATGTAAAATCATGAGATAGGTAGTCCTAATAACCCATGGAGCGGGGTCCACAACATGATTAACAATGCACATAGATGGAAATAATAATAATAATAATAATAATAACAATAGGAAATATTAAAACTTATTCTAGTAACAACAATTAATGTCCTAAGATCAAAATAGAGGTTGACCTAGTTGTCTGATAAATTTCGAGGACCATTTTACCCATTGACGTTCAATTTCGGAACAATCCGACCATTAGATTGACGAGAATCCACCGTTAGACCTAGGAATCGACCTGTATTGCCCACCCAGACAGTGGATCTGCCTCACCTTTGGTAAAGAGCTATGGCAGGACCCACCAAATAGAATAGACGGTGGGGATTTCTCCCAAATAGCACGGTGGGCCCCACACGAGGTACCAGTGCACCTAGTGTACCCGTACCTACAGTGCACCACAATGCACAACTGTCCAAACAGCGCTTGACCCGCGCCCTCTCTCAAACTGAGAGATTTCTCTCCGTTTCTATTTGCGACAGCAAACGGATGAACGTCCGTGTTTGTGATCGTGGCCCCCGAACTAGGGTCCACACCCATGATCTGAACTGTCCATCAGGTGCGGCCCTCAATTCTGATGAAAACCCATTAATTTCCACGTGTTGGGGCATCCACGCAAGCACACAGATTCCGGCGCAAACCGAACCTGGAAGCACAACATTTCCTAAAATGGAAACTGTTGCAGCCTGCTGGCACGATCCGCGTGCCCTCTCCCATTTCCAATCCCAACCGTCCGTCCTGGAGATATCTCAGCCGTCTGATGGCTCCCACCGGAAGCCAAAACCGCGGCTGGTTTGGTTTTGCTGAACGTGTTTGGGGGCTGTTGTCATCTGGTTTTTAATCCAAGCCCTCTAACCTTCATCCAACGACCCTGGAGAGATGGGGTTGGTGAGAAAATGGGAAGGGATCAAACCACATCCCGTTTTACAGCCGTTCTTGCAGCCGCACTCGAGAATTCCGGCTGTTCCTTTTCGAGCTCGAACCCACCGGTCAAATGACACTGGAGCTTCATTCCTTCTGTTCCTGAAGCTTCCAGGGACCAATCTAAATCAATCCACGCAGTTAGAAAGAAGAAAGAAGCATGGGGGAAGAATTTGCCATTGAAGCCGGGTCATCTTCCCCGCCGAACCTGCACCACTGCTGGTGATGGTGAAGTGGCGGATTTCGAATCTGAAACCCTCCAGGTGCGGCCCGTTGGGTCGTATGCATGCAGGAAGCAGATGGGAGAATGAGATGAAGAAAAACAGAAGGAGAAGAAGAGGAATGAGAAGGAGAGGGTGGCTGCTCGGCGCTCAACCGAGCCCGAGTTGGGGCCGAAATTGGATCGGGTTACTGAGTTGGGCCTGTTCGCAACCAGTAGGGGTTGGTTCAAATCGACAGTTGCTGTTGCTGGCCAAAGAAAGAAAAGGGAAAGAAGAGAGAGAGAGAGAGAGAGAGAGAGAGAGAGTTGGGTTCGACTGCGAGTTGACTCGCTGCCGAGTCAGCCATACTCGGCTCAAGTTCCGTCGATCTGGGTGTCCGCTGATGGACGCTCCAGCGTTGAAGGAAAGAAGAAAGAAGAAAGAAAGAAAAGAAGAAATGAAAGGAGAGGTAGAGGAAAAGAGAGAGAGGGAACCATTCCGATTCGACTCGACTTGGCTGAAACTCGCTGAGTCGAGTGAGGCGACTCGGCCGCTAGCTGGTCCATGATCAGCTGGAGTACAAGCAGATGAAAAAAAAAAGGGAAAGAAAGAAGAGGAAGAAAAAGGAGGAGAAGAGGGGAAGGAAGAGAGAAGGAGTGGTGTTGGTGGAGGTGTTGAGCCGAGTCAACTCGGCTCGAACCGAGTCGGCTAGGTGAGCCACATTGCTTCCCAAATTTAAATTATTTCAATTATCATCGTATTATTATTATCATTTTTTTATAGGATTATTAAATTAGATGTAAATAACCATTAGTAAATTATCCATACCAACATTGGTTAATACACATGGAAATTATCATTATCAAGATATTAGCATTTTATTTCGCCGTTCTTAAAATATTAACATTGACATTAGGACGTACCACTTATTTTCATCAAAATGACTATTAGTGTTACACTAGCTAATATTAGTGATATTGTTAATATTAATAATTGCTTTGGACTTATTAGCATTAATATTCATCATAGGTTGCTGTTAGGTAATTTTAATATGATAATAACAATTGTTAATATTCATACAGCTAATAACTAATTTATTTGATTATTTTTATTCATTCATTATTCCCTTTAATAATATCATTAATGACTACATAAGATAGAAATTAAAATTTCGTAAACAAAAACATAGAATTAAACCCTAAAATGAAACCCTAAACTCTACATTAAAATCTTAAAAATCTAGCCTAGACCTAAACTCTAGGATAAAATCTTAGACCTAGGTAATCTAATAGGTCAAGACCTTAATCAAGAATATCGCATAAAACTGGGATCTAACTGTCGGCCCATGCTGGGTGACGAGCCCCCCGTAGTGACCATTGAGTTACTTAAATTGGCTGATTGTAACTGCATTAATAACGGCTGACTAATCATGCATTCATAACATATTGGCGATGACGGATGACTATTCTGGATGCTGTAGTACGTGCCTTAGAGTTGTTGGGGTATCTTTTCGTTAGCTCCCAGACCATCGACTATCGACCCCTGTCCGACTGGATAATCATTTCCAGGTCGATGATTGCATGGGTGACGAGCCCAAGTTCGGCTGGATGTGCATCCCCAGGCCGATGTGCATTCATGCATCCATACATTTAATAACACTGCATATTGCCTGTTTTGGATTGCTGTTTGTTTTCCTTTTAACTATGTTTGCTAAGGCAGCGATGTGTAATCTTAAGGGGAATTCACACTAAGCTGGCCACTCATCCATCAAATATACAACTATACAGGTAGCACATGTGTCTTAAGTGATTGCAGGTTCAGACTGATGAGGAGCCGTCTTGGTGGTCAAGGATGCATGACTATATTGCCAAGAGAAGCTGCGCGATCTTGCGGCTCCAATTTATATGCACTTTATTACCTCTCTTTTATAAGTTTTGTAATTCTTGTATCCGTACTTGTGGAGATATTGGTTTATATAAATCATTATGGGCAACCTCTTGTACATCCTATATGTAAATGTAAAATTTTCCTTTATGCTGATTTGTCCATTCTACGCTTATCTGCTAACTCTGATAAAAGAAAAAAAATATTATAGAATTTGGTTCCCTATAAGTTAACACTCGGATTTTTGGGAAACGGGTCGTGTACTTGGGTCCTGAAAACACGTGGCGTTACAAATCACGTATACTCCTACTAGAGGCCTTCACAAGGTCTTATCGAATTTGGGTCTTCAAACTCTTGAAACCCAAATCTACACAAGAAATGATTTCAGACAATGGACTCTAACACTAAGAATTACTTAGCTGGAAGAGCCCCATGATAATGCCTTGTTGAAGATACTTCGTCTTCCACGAATCAACTTCATCTTCAGCTCTCGCAAATAACAACATTGAATGAGTTTACCGATATTGTACTAAGGTATGGGGGATGGGCGAGGGTGAATCTTTTTACAAGGTATGACTTTGTAGGGTAAGAAAGGGGTTCACCTAATCTTGCATTCAATGACTTTTATGACAAATGATTTGTCTATTTCTGTTAGGTTAAACCATTAATGAATGCTTGAGTTCATGATTCCATTTGAGCTTTGAATATTCATTAAATGTGTTTAATCACGAGGATTGAATGATGAACTCAATAGGTTAGAGGTAAAGGAGAATAATTTGAAGAAGGAAAATAGCTTTGAGAAGCTCTATTGGATACCTATCGAAAATGCCAAAATGCCTAAGCCAATGTATAAATAGATGTGTTTACAACGACTTAAAAATGAGCATAAAATGGCTAGTTCGATCAATTGAGCTCAATTGATTTTCAACGAAAAAACTCTCTGGAAACTTTTGAGTGCCATTGATCGAACGAATTAGACCTGTCGATCGATCAACCAAAAAGGATTTTAGGCATAAACTTGCTGGACGTTTTTCGTTGCCATCGATTGATCAAGTCAATATGCATCAATCGATCGATCCAAGCCATAAATCGATCGAGGGTTGATCAAACTTGAGCAGAATGAAGATTTACCAATTTTTGAACCTATGCAACAAGTTAGGGCAAGTCTAAGTTATTCTTTTAGACTTCTCTACAAGATTAAAAGGGCATATGAATTTCCAACTAAGGTCGAGCCATCTAGAGGATTGGGTCTCGGGATTCACAAGAATTCTATAGCTTAAGGTTTTGGCAAACCAAGGCACTACATTGTTTACCCCTTACTTCAAGCTTGATTGCTGTATATCTTTAAGTCTTCAACATCTTCATCTATCAAAAGGGCTCATTGGACTTGACGGCACAAGACACATGCCAATTGACAAACATAAACACTTACATTAAATGCATGTAACATTGAACCCGCTCAATTGATTGGCTCCACCATGACGAACACTTCATGCAAAAATAAGCCCCACTACTGATCAAGTGGGCCACACTTGTTTTTGGTTATTTATTAATGGTGACACTATTTACTATAGTGTGGCTCACTTGATGATTGGATAGTGCTGATGTTTGTATTAGGCAATCCTCATGATGGGGCCAACCTAACAAGAGGATTGGAAGTCACGGGCACTTGGGCCTATTTGATTTTCCATGATACAGGTAAATCCTGGTAAATAAGTAATTATTACTTTTCACCTTGTTTGTAAATGTGAGAGTAATTCCACCTCGAAAATCAATACAAAATTGTTGACTTAAATCCATGGACCCCACTGTAATGTATATGATATATCCGCACCACCCATTTATTTTATTAGAACATTTTGGGGCATGAGCCAAATCCAACACTCAAATGGCCCACACGAAAGGAAACATTGGCATTAATTTGTCCACTGTTGCAAATTGTTTCTTTTACTGGGCCCACATTGAGGTTTTTTCATCATCTAACCCGTTCATAGGGTCACACAAACATGGATAAGGGGAAAACACAAATATCAGTTTGATTCTAAACTTTTAAGGGCCCCAAGAAGTTTTTAATGGTAGGCGCTTGATTCTCGTTGTTTCCTGTGGTGTGGTCCACTTGAGCTTTGGATCTGCCTCATTTTTTTTTGTTCATGCCCTAAATTCAGCTAGCATAACAAATGAGTGGTGTGGATAAGTCACATACATTACGATGGGCCCCACATTAATTTTGTAAATTTCTCAATTTAAGTGCTAAAAAAGTAAGTGGTCATATCTGCATTGGGAAAGATGTGGTAATTACCTAGGTAAATAATTACTAACCATTTACATGGTAACTACATTTGAGCCTAAAAATCAAATAAGCCCAACTAGTTGGACATGAGACCTTATCTTATAAAAAAGAATTTTCTATTTTAAGAAATGTGGGCTGATCTAGATGTGATCCTGTCATGGTAAAATTGTATTTTTCATAACCTTTAAATTCCACAAAGTTTTGTAATAAAATTTACTAGTAGAAAGGATATCTATACATTTTAATTAGAGATTTTTTTAAAATTTTTTTCCATGATGCAATTAATAGGTTGTGCAAAAACTGTGCTTGTAATGTAATTTTATTCAAAAATTAATTAAAGCCACTTAGTATAAAATATTTCTTGGATACACAAGGCATGCGTATTATTTACCTTTGTGAACGGAGTAATAAACACTCCAGCTCAAGATTTCTGCATAACAACATCTATTTGTGGCCCGCAGGTTACGCCTGCTCGCTCCATGGCTATACGACACCATCGACTCTTATATATATATATATATATATATATATATATATATATTATATATATATATATTATATATATATATATATATATGGTAATGGTCTCCTGCGAGCCATCCTGCAGGATACCTTGGTGCGGTACAATTCCCACGGCAAGAGAACCATGTGCGGGGTGCGGATGGGCTACTGACAGGTTTACTAGCGACATTGCAACTGAATTTGTGGCCCCACCATGATATATGTTTTGTATCCACACCGTCCATCCATTGGAAGAGATCATTTTAGGGTGAAATCCAAAGAATGGGTCACATCCAAAGCTCCAGTGGACCCCACTACAGAAAACAGTGGGGAAAGTGATGCCACCATTAAAAACTTCTAAAGGCCACAATAGATCTAAACAGTGGATACAAAACATATATTACAGTGGGGCCAAAAAAAAAAAAAGTCTCTTGCAGTGGGAGTTGTACCGCACCATGGTATCATGCGGTATAGTTCGCAGGAGACAGGCACTCTATCTATATATATATATATATATATATATATATAAATAAAAGATGCCAGATGGCCAAAATAGCTATATGAGACACTCCAACGTTTTGCAGATAAAAGGACGCTATGATACCCTTTAGACAATTCGGTTAACAAATGCGCATTTTATTATTAGCTCTTTGTGATTTGATAGGAGTCTCATTGCATATATTTCTAATCATGAGTGCAGGGACTGTGTCCAGCCCCACTGATGTGTTTGATGCCCCAGTTCTCTACGGACCGACATGCGCGTGTGAGGTCTCTGAGCCATCCATCACGTGACCCAATGTGCTGGTGAGCCGCCCATCTATTTCATACAATTTGGGTCACCTGATAATCTATATATACAGTGGGGCCCACTCGATGGATGGCTTGGATGTTCACGATGGACCAAACTGGCACATATACTGGCGTGTAGGGGCACAGAACGGGAGGCGGTTTGGCTAGTGAAACTGTGGGCCCACCATGATCTATGTGTTTTATCCACACCGTTCATCCATTTTTACACATCATTTTAACAATTTATCTTATAAATGAGGCAGATCAAAATCTCAGGTGGACCACACCATGGGAAAACAGTAGTGATTGAATGTCTACCATTAAAACCCTCCTAAATCCCACTGTAATGTTTATTTGACATCCAACCTGTAGATTAGGTCATACAGACCTGGGTGAAGGCGAAAAACAAATATCAGCTTAATCCAAAACTTTTGTAGCCACGGGAAGTTTTTAATTGTGAGATTTCAATCAACACCGTGTGGCCCACTTGAGGTTTTGATCTACCTCGAATTTGGTTTCATACCATAAAATTATCTGGAAAAATGGATGGACAGCATGGATGAGACACATACATCATGTTGGGGTCCACAGAGCACCGACCACTAGCCAATCCGTTTCCAACAGAACGATACATGCATTCATTGGGACACACCAGCCATTTAATTCCTTGAAATGAGTAGGTGGTGGTGGTGGTGGTCGTCTTGCATTGTTCTCAGTGTATTATCTCGAGGTGGGCCCCACCAAACATGGTTTTGATACACTTAAAAGCCATTGAATATCTGCCAAATAAATGACAGGCAAACCACTCCCTTTCCGCTGGTTTTTGTTTTTTTGGCATGAAAGGATTAGGTAAAGGAAATTTGATGGAAAACATCCCGATACGTCGGGGCTTCCTCCATTGAATTAGGTTCCTTTAAATAATCCAAACCCTTTATATGATAAGGGCTGCTCTTGGATGTGGGATGGCAGAAAAATCTCTTAAGATTGAATGATTCTATACTTTGATTAGAAAAAAGTTGTGGAGATCGTCCATTATTAAAAAAAAAGAAGGAAAATTTCAATGGTTTAAAATATTTCTTAATGATTTTATTAGTTTTCTATCTATCATACAAGGTGAGGCCCATTGTGTAAATGGTTTGGATCATTAGAAGACGACCTAAGGTTGAAGGTTAATGTCCCGACGAACGCTGTTGTCATACATCGCGATGTATTTGAAACAACCTCTGGGCGAAGGGTATTAAAATAGTAAACGGATTGGCTACTCCCCCTGACACCAGCCAATAGCTGATGGTCGGTGCTATGTGGGCCCCACCATGATGTATGTGTTTCATCCATTCCGTCCATATATTTTTTAAGATCATTTTACATTATAATAGAAACAATAAGATATATCTCGATCTCAAGTGGACCACATTGTAGGAAACAGTGTTGAATGACTGTCGACCATTAAAAACATTTTGAGGACCATAAAAGTTTTGGATCAAGCTGATTTTTGTTTTTTCCCTTCATCTGGGCCTGTATGACCTAATAAACAGATTAGATGTCAAATAAACAGTACAATAGGCCTTAGGAGAACTTTAATGGTGGATATCCAATCACTATTGTTTTCATGCGGTGTGGTAACCCTGAGATTTATATCCATCTAATTTTTGGAATTAAGCCTAAAATGATTTTTAAAAATGGATGAACGGAATGGATGAAACAAATACATCATTTTGGGGCCCACAGAGTACCGACCACTAGCCACGGGGCTGGTGTCAGGGGGAGTAGCCAATCCGTTTCCAATAAAATGGAAATAGGGATATATGAGGTTTACTAATTCTACGCGCGTGTGGAGCCTTTCCCAACAGCATGCAAGGACACGCCAATATCGACACATATTAGCAATCTGATCCTTCCATCTGATTTAAAACATTGCTTAGATCTTTTACGAAAAAGATAAGGCCCATTTACCTTCTTTATGGGTCGCAGTATATAAAGTGAACTAATTATTTTCCTGCCTTCTATATTTTTCTTTCTCTGTAGTCCACCTCAGGTGTTCAATGGTTTAAATTTTGGGCCAGACAATCTAACCATTATGGTACACGTGATGGAAGGATGTGATCAAGCATACATGTTCCATATTGCTACGTGTGGATGTGTAGAGGGGCAGAGCACGTCTCTAACGCGCGTGTGGAACAATGAAACCTCGAAGGTGCTTCCACCATTTCACAATTGAGCCAAATTCAACTGGTCATGAGGATAACCTTATGTAAAAATACTGCCACATTTATGTTTGCACTTGATCTGACATTGCTAGGCTAGTGAGCTGATATATGGCCTACTATTGTATAGAAGATCAGGATGAGATTTTCTTAGCTGATAAGATGGGTTGGAGGAGATCATTAAACACAATCAATGTTGTTCCTATCTGACATATGACATTTTGTCACTGTATATGGGTAAAAGCTGTTTCGTGACGCTTGCAACACTGTGTTGATGAGTGGAAGGAGATCATGAAGCACAACCATTGTTTTAGCTAGTGTTGATGTTTCTCATGACATATGGTGAAAGGTGAGTGGTTGTACATACATTAAGCCATAAGAGAAGAGCTTTGATACACATGGTTCAGCGAAGGTGGTGATCAATAGACATATATGGTCAAAGGTGATTGGCCAAGCACATTCGAAAGCAAGTTGATTACTGAAAATTATGATGACATCTTTCAAGATAGAAATACAATTAGTTATACTTGCTTAACGACTAACGAATTAGAAGAAAATCTTACAAACTTATCTTGAATTAGAAGTATAATCAATCACGTCTAGTAATTAACCAATCAATCAAGAGAAGATCCTAAAGATCTATTTAAATACATATCCAACAAACCACCTTATACATCTATAAATTTGGTAGAGAATGAAAAGCTCGAGTCCCTATGTCACTGTTATTCAACATAATGCTACTCTTTTCAGCTTAATGTTGCCTATCATTAATACGCCATAGGCACTTATTATTATTATTCAATCTAACTCCTCCAGTGTTAAATCCAGCGCAATGCTATAAAATTATCATAAATTGAGCAGGTTAGAATAAGTTAGTTACGCATCCTATGTCTGCAACTATGTTATCAGACTTAGGAAGATCTTTAGGTCTCGAACAAATGGCCAGCAATGCCATTTTGTCACGTGCCTAGAGATTTCACTTGACGATATTTCCATGAAGTTTGACCAAGTTACAAATAGGTCATCATTTAACTATAGTTGCATTGCCACGGAGTCCAATCGAGTGACAAGCAAGTGGTCATTCTCGACAGCCTTGCCTATAAAGTTAGGTGTTAAGTCGATGGATGTTTGATGTCTCCAAGTAGGAGACATCTTCCATCATTCCTCCTACGTATGACTGTATGTACATACGGTAAAGCCTAGTTTATGTAGGACTCTTTACCATATGCTCTCTCATGGGTATGGTCTATATAAGGAGGCTCACAGGTAGAGAGATGTAATTTATTCTATTCACTTCATCTTTTGGGTATTCTTGGGAGTGGGATTCCTTGTACTGGTGGTAGAGAAGTGTAACGCTCTGAAATTCAAGGGCCGAGCAGAAACTCGGCTCCCGAATTCCCGAGTGTCACGTATATCCTAACGGGCCTCATATGCGATTATATGTAGAGTATGAAAAGGGTGAGCTCTTAGTCCTGAAGGGAGGGTGAATAGGACTATGCCAAATAAAAAATAAATGTGGAATATAAATGCAGATAGCTGAAACAAATAACAACCTCAATTGCAATAGTATTGAGAGGTTGATACAAACGTTGTTCAAAGGACAACCTTACACTAAAAACCAAAGTTTATGGTACGACAACCTGATTTCTTGAACTCAGTAAGGATCAAAAACTCAAACTAATACAAGAAGCAATTAAAACAAATCTAACTATTACAACATTCACCACAAGTACATGAAATAAATACAAGCATTTACCACACATAAATCACATACATCATCATCCACCAAACTCCAAGAATTATAGTAGTTATGTGTGTACACCAACTGTTTTAAAACAACCATACCTACTCCACTCCTAATAATCACAACCCACGTGATATTGGCTTTACCTCTAATAAGATCGTCTTTGCTCAATCTATACAGATTTCGGTAGTTAACATGTCCAAGGCATTTATGCCATAATTCGTTATCATTGGTTTGAACCATGTAACAAGTTAATTTAGATGAGAAAGATTCATTCACGATATAGCAATTCTTAGATATTCTACGGCCATTTAATATTACACAACCTTTCTCATTTGAAATCTCACATCCTTGATTTGTAAATTTAACACTATGCTTGTTATCGCAGATTCGAGAAATACTCAAAAGATTGTGCTTAAGTCCTACAAATAAAATATTTTCAAAAGGAGGAAGATTAGAAATATGAACCGTACCTTGGCCAATTATCTTGCAGTTGTTTCCATCACCAAAAGTGACTGAGCCATCAGTCATTTCTTTGTAGTTGGTGAACAAATCTCTGTCACCTGTCATGTGTTTTGACCAACTACTGTCTAGGTACCACTTTGGTTGACTCGAAGCCTTGAAGGTGGTGTGGGCAACCAAACAAGTAACCTTAAGAACCCATTTCATTGTAGTTTTGGGTTTTGGAGCACTGTTGGTTTTCCTTCGCTTGAAATTATTATCAACTCTCATAGTAGAGTTAGATTTGAGAAGCTCCTTGAGTAAGTCCACAATTTTTTCAGCTAAAGGATTATAACATTGTTTTCTAAAGATGACATTATTAGTATTAACTTAAGAAGCTTGAAAAGTTTTTATATTTTTAGAGTTGTTTTGATTATTGTATTTCAAGCCCTTTCCTTTTGAGTTAGAGGATTCTCCTTTGACAAATGTAGGAGATACACTCTTATTTTTCAGAGGCATGTATTTGTCATAGCCCAGACCCGATTTGTCTCCACATTTTCTATATGCGGTTAATAACTTTTCAAGTCTAGGGTCTCCATGGGCATACCTCCATGTATCCTTTGAACTTAATAGGGAAGACACTTTACATTTTAGTTTCTCATTTTCTGTTCTTAATTTTTCAAGTTCAGATGTTTTAAAATTCAAATCGCATTTTGCTTTTTCAAAACAATCAGAAATATGAGATTTTTCTAAAACAGAGTTTTCAGATTCCTTTTTCAATTTCAGAAATTTCTCTTTTTAAAGTTTTAGCTTGACAACAATCTTACAACTTTCCCTGTATAGGGCATTATAAGCATCCTGAAGATCATCTTCATTATCATTTTCAGAGTCACTCCTTAGAGATTCAGATGTGTCGCAGCTATCAAAGGAGGTGACTCTGGCAAGAGTAATTAAAGCCTTGACTTCATTTAAAGTCAAGGCTTCAGATTCATCTGACTCAGAAGAAGCTTCAGAGCTGGATGATTCATCCCATGTGGCTAACATGCCTTTTCGCTTTGGCTTGTCCCTCTTTGGACACTTATTTGCCAAATGGCCATAGTCATGACAGTTGAAACATTGGCCATCTTTTAGAGATTTCCATGTTTTAGATTTACCCTTTTTCTTCTTAGAGGGTTTTTGAAAATCAACTCTTTTCTTACTTTTAAAAATCTTGTAAAACTTTTTCGCAAGTAAATCCATATCATCCTCTGAGTTTTCACAATCAGAATTAACATTACGATCATGAGAAATAGATTTGGATGATTTAAGAGCTATAGACTTACCTTTTGGAGCTTTGAAATTTAACTCGTATATTTGAAGTGAACCAACAAGTTCTTCAACCTTCACGTGATTTGTGTCTCTAAGTTCCTAAATGACAGTCACCTTAGAATTAAATCTCTCAGAAAGTGATCGCAGTATTTTTGAACAGACTTTGCTTTCTGGGATATCATCTCCAAGACCCCACAAAGAGTTGACTATGTCATTTAGTTTCGTATAGAAGTCCATGAAAGACTCATTTTCTTCCATATGAATTTCCTCAAACTTAGAGGTAAGGATCTGAACTTTAGACTTTTTTACAATAGATGTACCCTCGTGTGTCATTTCAAGCATGTCCCAGGCTTGTTTAGAAGTATCACAAGAAATGATTCTTTTAAATTCATCAGGTGATAGTTAAGTGACTGCATTTAAAGCCACTTAGCTCTGATACCACTTGAAAAGGGCGAGCTCTCAGTCCTTGTGTCATGCCCCAAACTCGGAAACCGAGCTCACAAAATTTCTGATCGCCGAATCCGGTGCTGACAGCCTCTGTAGTACCCCATTCTCGGCTCTCAGCGTACATACGCAAGATTCCGATCCTGGGATTCTACAAGGAGGATTTCCAACGTACATTTATCTCGTAATAAGCATAACCATAAGATTACCCGAATCACAATGACAACATCATCATCACATATCCACTAATATAATCATTTGAATACAATGCTGAAAGGGAATTACATATGTCAAAATTAAAGCTCTAAAAGACCGCTGCATGCTCCATGCTCAACGCTGCTGCAATCTAACGCCACTTGCATGCATCTATCGTGCATAAGCTTATAGAAAGCTTAGTGGGTGGTGAAAGTGTGTGCACAAGGTAAGTGCTAAGTAAGCAATAACAGCGAAATCAGAGTAAGCGGTAATACTAACAAACTCATAAATCATACAATATAAGAATAATGCAAAAACATACTGATAGGCCCATAAATACCATTAGCCTTATCCAGGCTATGCGATGCAGAAATATAATAAAAACAATATCATATACTGATGAAGCAATGTAGATCAGCTATATAATACGGAGATAACAAGCCAAATATCAGATGCCGATGATGCAATGCAATATGCAAATCCTGATGAGTCCATGAATATCGTCAGTCGTATCTAGGCCATATAAATGCATAAACATAGTAATCCAAAATGCCATATGCTGCGGATGTAATGCGATATGCGGTGCGAATGGAATGACCATGCTGGAGTGTGAAGTCGGGATGATAGTACGTAGTATCGTAGGCTATGGGGTCCTTCACAAGGGATTTCTATCCAAACCAGTCCCATACCTAAATTTGGATAGTCAGACTCAATGTGGTAAACTCCTGATCTTAGGTTAATTGCGCAGCCCAACCGAAATCCTGGTCATTGTGAAGGTACATGTAACAAATAGTTGTGCACCACCAGCCCGAGTGGATAGTGAATGAATGAGTATGCAACTCCTGCTCAATAAGTCCACATATCAGTACTGTTCATCTTTGGGATCAGCACCGGGGTTTAGTACACTCCAAATGGCACTGCCCCTCTCCCAGCAGCACAGTCTAAGTGAGCGTAAGAAACCTCACTATTCGCCTGGCCAATAGTCTGCCAATACCTATCTGACACATCGATAGCGGACCCATTTACGAGCTAGTCAAACTCAGCCTAGCTATGCCCCCTACGCTCGGGCGGGTAATGCCACACCCCCTCCCAACTGACCACGACACAGTGGGAGACGCGGCCTTCTGGTATTCGGCACTTGGGTGCTCATATATCCACTCGGTTTCGACGTTGGGGCGTCCTCTGGTACCAAGAGGGTTATGGTATAACCCCTGCCCCCCCTCCCCCTGCCCGATGAATGGACGGTTATGGTATAACTATACCTCGAATCAGACCCACGAACGTTGCTGACGTCCCCAACAGCTATATGGCTGTGTGTGGTACACAAGCCAATCTGTTCACAGCAAGTGGGTCCCACGTGGGCCCACCGTAACATTTACTTTCCATTCCATCTGTTGATAAGGTCACAAAGACTTAAATCAAGAGGAAAAACAAATTTCATATTAACCCAAAACTTCTGGGACCCACAAAGAGTTTCAATGGTGTACGTTCAATCCCTGCTGTTTGGTGGTGTGGACCACCTGAGTGCCGTGGACGGCTGATTCTTGGGGACGCCTCACTATCTAGGTGGGGCCCATCAAATGTACGGTGGAGATGTTCAACATCCATCATGATGGGGCCAAAGGCTGGGACTCACAGTCCTTACCCTGTAACAAAGCAGCAGGACGCTGCTTGCTGCAGCGTCCTCTGGACGCTGACAGCAACAGCGTCAGCTGCATCTAATTTTTCTTTTTAATTTGTTTTTCTAAGGTATTTTATAGGTGGGACCCACATTAGGAAAATCTGCTCCGTCGGCTGGATTCTATGGCTAATGAAGGGTTTAAGGAACCCAATGTTCAATATTTTCTGACGCACAGAAACATCACTGTGGGCCCTAACAATTTGTCACTATTAAAATATCATTTTGATGGTGTGGCCTACTAGAGATTTGGATTAGCTTCATTTTTCGGCTCAACGCCTAAAATGAGTTGGGAAATAGGATGGACAGCGTGGATTTGATTTATACATCCAGGTGGGGCCTGCATGAGCGGTCCACCCAAAGTCTTTGAACCAAACTAACATCCAGGTGGGGCCTGCATGAGCGGTCCACCCAACTGGTCATGAGGATAACCTTGTGTAAAAATACTGCCACATTTATGTTTGCACTTGATCTGACCATGCCACATCCAATGGCTAGTGAGCTGATATATGGCCTACTATTTCCCATCTGACACATGACATTTTGTCACTGTGTGTGAGTTAAAGTTGTTTCATGACGCTTGCAATAATGTGTTGATGAGTGGGAGGAGATCATGAAACACAACCATCATTTTAGCTAGTGTTGATGTTTCTCATGACATAGGGTGGAAGGTGAGTGGTTGTACATACATTAAGCAATAAGCGAAGAGCTTTGATACACATGGTTTAGCAAAGGTGGTGATCAATAGTAATACACGGTCAAACGTGATTGGCCAAGCACATTCGAAAGCAAGCTGATTACTGAAAATTATGATGACATCTTTCAAGATAGAAATACGATTAGTTATACTTGCTTAACGACTAACTGATTAGAAGAAAATCTTACAAACTTATCTTGAATTAGAAGTTTAATCATACTATTATAATTAAGGTTAAAATTATGATGACCTCATGTTGAAACTCTTATAAGTCTACTACTAAGGCATGAGTAAGGATCCGGTGTAGGACTCTTTTGGGCTTGTTGTTACCTTGCAAATGATGACGTTTATATAACTATTATTTAGAGTGTTTTCATACTATTAGATAAACTAATCTTCAAGTGGGAGAATGTTGAGATCGTGGATATCTGACGTCTCTAATTGCGAGACGTCTTTCATCTCTCATAAGTATGACCATATGTATATATGGTAAAGCCTAATTTATGTAGGTCTCTTTACCATATGCACTCTCTTATGGGTGTGGTCTATATAAGGATGATCACATATAGAGATTTAGTTTATTCTATTCAGTTCAGCTTTTGGGTATTCCTTGGTGTGGGATTCTTTGGACAGTTGGGAAAGAAGTAAGCTTTGTATTTTTGTTATCCTGTTTTTAGTAAAGAAGAAAGCTCTATATTATTGATCATGGAGTAGGTATATTGTCAAACTACATAAATGTCAGTGCACTGATTTATGCATCTATTTGTCTGTGAGTCACTTGAGTCTTTGAAGGATGAAGACATACACATGAAGAATTGGAACATCAAGGACTGAAGAAACAAGTAAATTGAAATGCCTTTGTGACCTTAACCTTAGATCCAAAACAACCTAGCCTCTAAATGATCATAATCTTTATAAGTAAACCTTGATTGATCATCACATAGCCTTATAACCTTAAATAGAACATGATAAGTTAAGCTAAAAGAGGTGCAAAGCTGTTGTAAAAGTTTCAGCCCAAAACAACAGTTTTCAAGGGATCTTCAATCTTATCGACAAACCGTTGATGGGTCTTGGTCAGACCCTTCAATCGATTAAAGCTTAGGGCTCGATCAATTGAAGGTAGTTAGAAATGTCTAGCAACCAATTGCTTATAAGATGGATTTTATCAATCCGATCGAGGGACCTTTGATCTCATTGAAGGGTTTCTCAATTAATTGAAGCCATCGGTTGATCGATTGAAGGTGTTGTTTTCTGTCTATTTTTTTACTGTTGGAACTTGGTTTCTTTATAAAGGGCATACGACATTTGGGGCATTATTATGAGATTTTAGTGTAATAGAAGTGTAGGTGATTCCCCACTCATATCCCTCATCCTAAGTCTCTAAACTAAAGAGATCTAAGTCATCTTCCCTATGATTTATCACTTGAATGAGCATTCCAAGCTCTATTTGAAGATGAACTTGATCTTATCCGTGTTTTAGAGATTAGACCCAAGCTTATAGGCATAATTCTTGTCTAAACCCTCTAGAACACCCATTTAAGTGAATCCCCTGGGAAATCAACTATCCAATAGTTATAGGAGATTCCACCATCCTCTCACCACCTTTATGTAACGCCCCAAAAATTGGCACCCGAATACATAGACTCCGATTCCGAGTTCCCTGGTGTTAACCAAATGAAAACACATGTGTGACCTCGTTCAGATTCACATTTATTTCACACACGAGCAATTAGAGTAACATAATTTAATTTAGCGGATCCAAAGCGATGTAGAGATAACAAAACTAAAAAATATAGGGCTAACAGTAAAAAATACAATCCCAATAGTGGTGAGCGCTCAAAATGAGGATTATACAAGCCGCAACGAACACACGACAAAATTTACACATAAAGTATATAACTAAAATAAAAGCAAGGTCTTCCAGCTTCGCCAATGCTCCCAAGGCATCACGGCGAAAGTGCAAGCCAACTAAAGTCTACCCACCAGAGGCCCCGGTAAAACCTGCATAAACAACAATGCCTGGTTGGTGTTTTAAAACACCGTCCCAGATGGGAGTGAGTAGCTAACTCAGTAGTTCCATTAGTTCTAAGTTACACATGTTATTAACCCGATCAACACAAGCAATGATAAAATAATAAATCAAACAATTCATAATACTCTTGTTAAATGCGCATATGAAAATATGACATGATACATGCTCTTTCCAAACAACACTTCCTCCCAAGCAACTTCAATGCTTATTTCGCAAATGCCAACACTCCCTTATCACGCGACTTCAATGCCAAATCGCAACATCCTATCTAATGTAATGTGATTGATGCGTATGTTAGCCGAGTAATTATTAAGTTTCATTCATCCAGTATATTGCTGAAGCTACGACACCGACGTCATATCACTAGTCCTTATCCGGATCACGTGACTCATTGCCACATGTAGCGACTCCTTACCAGTGTCCCTTGATCCAACTTTAAGTATCACCCGCTTATCTCACCAATCAACCATTTCAAAGGTATAACATGATACCCAAAGGTATGAGGATTAACCCGGTAAACACCGAGTATGATTACTCAGTTTTGAGGTGCGGACTTGTCACATAAAACCAAACCACCACAAAGGAAAAGGCTCGTCACCCAATTCCATTCACGCATGGGTTGTTCGAACGGTACTTTGACAAGGAACCATCGGCCTGGTTATTTGACGGGGGTCATTCAAACAATGATTTATCACCTCCATTAGTGCTCATTGGCCATAACGAAGAGGCTCGTCACCCTAACATAGGCCGACAGCTCGAGCACGGTGTCCCATACCACCATGCCCAGCTAATAAGTCTTAGTGGGATCATATCGTACTAACGGTTATGAATGGACTCATCCATTGGGAATGGGGTATCCTAGATTCAATTTTGTCATGTCATACATTGTGAACATACATAATCAGACGACTAGTGGGCTAATTTGATTAACATGGGAGAACCCCGATACAACCGGCATTGGGTGTAAGCAACCCGTGTAGTTTAGTTACTGTCGGTTGTTCGTGTTCAAATCGAGTCAATTAAACAAGCCTAGGATGGCCACCCCTTTAGTACGGGCGATTAGCCAACTGATTCCACATCATAAGTAATCCTAAATAACACTATAAACTTAGCAATTCGTCATGTCGTCATAACATAGATTCAACGACACAATCACTTAGGTATTTTATCAAACATGTGAGCCTCAATAGAGTAATACATTCACTAGAGCATTTAATTAAACATGTGAACATCAACAAATTAACGCATTCAATCGAGCATTCAATTAAACATGTGAGCATAATTAGAATAACACTTTTAATCACATATGCATTTTATCAAACATATAGGCATCCATAAACAACCAATGACATATAATACAACCAAACATGAAATATGAACATGCTAGTTATCACAACTCATTCAACATAAGACATCATTAACTGAGACTCTCAATGGTCGATAAATGAAAACCTAGGCATAATGGTCCATACCTTTGCAATGATTCACCCGACTCAATGCGCTTGTAGGATTATGGATTTGGGAAAAAATGATTCCTATACCAATTTCAAAGCAACTAGGTGAGATTCATGCAATTCAACATAGAAAAACCTAGGTTGAGAAGTATGGTTCGTTTCTTACCTCTCGATCATGAGTGGGATGAATTCGATAGAGGAGAACATCAAAGCTAAGGCTTGATCGAAGGGAAACCATTAAGAACACTCCAAGATCTCCCTCCTTCTCTCTTTCTCTCCTTCTTTCTTTCATTCTTGGGCAAAATTCGTATGGAATGATGGGTTGCCCAAATGAAGCTCTTATATAGTTCTAGAAGTTGTGTAAATAGCCATAAGGTCTAGGTTTTCATTATACTAGTCCTATGGGAGAGTGTTTCTAACTTTTACGGCCCATTATGAGGTATACATGTCGATATACACCATAGGATAGTTAGCCCTAATGATGATCTATGTATAGATATGATCAGCCCGCCATTTGGATGCGTCGATCGACGAATATGATAAGAAGTCTATTCGACGGTCACCGATGGTCAATTGAGGCCGCGGCCATACGGATATGTGTGAGAAAATATCTTTAATCGGTACCCCAAATTTCTTCATGAATCGATGGTCCGAAAGTTACAACTTCGTGAAAGAGCAAATGGACTTATTTCGCTTAAGTTCCATATTTTCATATAAAGTATTCACACAACCCAAGCACTCGACTTGCGAATCCAAGTTAAATGATTTGAGACGCAATCTCAGCTCGATGTCCCACGATGGACGTCAAGCCCACTAAGACGAACATATTTCTATAGCCTATGATTTAGTGGCCCACTAACAAGTGTTGTAGAGCTTGTTTGGATAATCAGGGTATTTTTGAAATGAATTGAGTAGCGATATTTCTCGTACGCAATAATTAGGGTTTGGATTAGATAAGTTCATAGTGTGGCCTATTCGCAACTAGTGGAAATGACGATTCGATTATAATCATTTTAAACCATTGGTTCTTAGGTTAAAAGGATAACTGGGTCAGTTTAGTTTGTTAATTAAGATCCAACCTTTACTTGTCTCGATTTTTGGTAGGTCTTTATTTAGACGCGGTTGTCTTAATTAGTCAGTGATAGGTCGGCTAGATTTAGGCCTTATGTGAAAAAATCACGAGGTTAAGCCTGATGTTTAAGTGATCGGGCGAATTCGTTGGATTCATATGGTTGATTAATTGGATTTTTGCGATTCTTTACTAGTACTACCCACGTATAGGCTCACCTCGAGCGTCAAGGGTCAGTAAGTGACACTGTAGGCTACTTATATAAAAAAATTTAAAGAAATTTTAGAAATTCAAAATAGCGAAAATCCAGGACATTACACTTGGTCACCTCCTTGGGGCATCATATGCAAGGCAATTGATTATAGGAGCTGAAGCATTAACATCAATGATTGAGGGAGCATAGGAAGAACTGATTAAAGCATGAAAGAACATCGATCAATTAACCCAAGCAAGGTAATATAAAGGGGCTCAATTCGATAAGTAAGTGTCAATTGTAGAGTCCGTATACTATTTCCTTATAATATAGGATTAAGTATAAGAGTTTGTGACCCAAACTCGATAGGTTTTTATGTAGGGTCGAATTCACCGGACATGAGTGTATACATGTTAGTCTTTATGGGGAGCCTCCGGCAGGAGTGTACATAAAGCCTTGGTTATGACCACAATTACTGGACATGGGTGAGTACGTGTTAGTCTCCATGGGAGTCTCCTTCCTTATGTAGGATTAAAGCATGAAATAACATCGATCAATCAACCCAAGCAAGGTAATACAAAGGGGCTCAATCCGACAAATAAGTGTCAATTGTAGAGTCCATATACTCTTTCCTTATGTAGGATTAAGTATAAGAGTTTGTGACCCAAACTCGATAGGTTCTTGTGTAGAGTCGAATTCACCGGACATGAGTGTGTACATGTTAGTCTTTATGGGGAGCCTCTGGCAGAAGTGTACATAAAGCCTTGGTTATGACCACAATCACTAGACATGGGTAAGTACGTATTAGTCTCTATGGGAGCATTTGACGAGAGAAAAACGTACGTCATTGGATTAGGACCACTAGTGGTTGTTGGTTAGCCGATAGAAAACCAACTTAGACTCCGTGAGAGTCATCGACACGAGTGGAAATATATCTCTCCGACAAAGGAGTGTACATGTAGGGAAACTGAACCACTACATATGCTTGTGTTTGTGGTTGTCATTTGACCACAATTCAATTCATGCTTAAGTGTTTAATTAGTTAAATCTTATTGATGCTTGTATTGGATTGTATGTTAGGCACTTAACTTATAAAGTACACACAATCTCACTATCTCTATAGACTATTTGCTTCATTGATACATCATTTGTAGTCTATGTGATTAGACCTACTTAGGCTTGGAAGCCTTAGTGGTAATTTTTCTTGTTTGGTTTAATTGGTAAATTAAATAATTAGGCAAAGAATTTTTAATTGGTCTTAATTACCCCCTCTAGGTCTTAGCCGTAATTCTAAGCTCCGTCAAACTTCTTCACATATCGTGGTAAACAATCCATGCAATTTTAGTAAATCCTTGTGCCAATTGTCTATTGCTTTCGTTTAATACTTTTCTTTCGTGTTTTGGCCTTGCCTACATTGATCACGTGCGAATTTTTTTTTTTTTTTTTTCGCAACATTAGGAACTAAGCAATGGATGAATAATCGTTCTTATGACCATCTTGCCATGAAATGAGGACCCAAAATGACGAACAAGTTGTCACCCCACCAACTTTTCCACTACAAAGTAACGTGGCTAAATGTCGAATAACGGATCATCCAAACAATGACAACTTGCCCATGATGCTCAACAGTACAGAATAACAACAGACTGTTGGAAAAATGACCCTTTGGTCACAAACCCAACCATACAATAAACGGATTATTGAAGATCCATCTGACATGGACTATTTTGCCTCAGAACTCGATCATGTGAGACGAACAAACGGTTGCTACAACGATTGTCCAGACACGAAGCCAGTCGAGAAATGAACAGAAGTCAACTCCTAACGAACCACGGTTGTATTATATAATGAAGTTCAGCCCGTGATGAACAGATTATCGTTCCTAACGACCATCCAACTACAAAGCTAGTTGTGTAGATGATCCAACTTTCGTGCCCAGCAACCTTCTTGCCACGAGTAGATAATCGTTCCCAATGACCATCTTGCTATGAACATATTATCGTTATTTTTTTATTTTTTTTTTTCCATTTTTATAATTTTCTTTTCTCTCAAATCAAGTATAGTTAAAGCTTATTTATTTAATCGATTTCTTAATCTAATCTTATATTCTTCTATTATTAAAAGGTATAAATTAGTAAATCATATGTTTAATCAAAAGTAGAGCTATTATTTTAAAGACAAAAAGAATCCATTAAAAACCTCTCTTTCACAAATCATCTGATTTTAAACCGTGGCTGACTACTCAGGCAGATAGATTATATCCTAAGCCAAATACTTGTTGCCTGGAGTCAAGACGCTCAGTTTGATGTAACCATAGGCTCTCTCACTTCAGGCACACATACTCATTAGGCAACGACCGAATTGGATCCTTACTCTTGCTCGGGTGGTAGACTCTCGGGAGTTTCAACACCCAGTCAAGGGTTCGAATATCCATAGGTGGTGAAATCCCACTACGGCGTGAGTGTGTAGGGGTATGTGTCCGTGTGTTAAAAAAAAAAAAACCGACCGAATTCAAAACCAACAGTCTACCCATCAAGTGGACCACACTTGTATCTTTAATTTATCAGTAGCTACAAACTGTTTTCAGGGTTTTTTTTTTTTTTTTTTATGGTTTGATAATAGGTTGAGCAGCTAATTTTTGTAATATGTGATCCTCGGGATGAGGGGAACCTAGTAGAAGGGTTGGATTTCACCCGCACTTAAAATTCGAAAGTAATCGGCTGAGTGGACAGTGCCTTGTAGTCCAACCGGTTGTACTTGAGAACATTTCTTATATTATATATTGTAAGTAACATGAGCATCTCAATATTTTTTAAGCTAATGCCTATTTTATCGCCGAGTAGTTGGCGCTTAGCAGGTGGGCTATTGGATCGAGACCGTTCATCTACCTGTTAGAACCCATGGACGGCCATGGTAGAAGAATCCCACAACATGGACCATCCTAGCCACATGAACAGTGACCTTGGAAAGGAGAAAATGGTTAACGGTAAACCTTCAGCTGGAAAAAAAAAAAAAAGGATGGTCAGATTGTCCATATAATGTGATTTTCTTCTGCTGGTGAACAGTGAATAGGACCCACTAGATGGACGGTCTGGATTCACTGTCCCACTTGCCCGAGTCAGGCAGTGGGTGCTAAACGTTCCTTGATGATATGGTCGGCCAGATTAGAGGTGGCCACAACCAACAAAATGTCAATTCTCTTGAAACTAATTTATTTATTTTTTATTACTTTCTTGCTCTTACAAGCAACCATCTATAATTAGAGAGGACAAATGCACCATGCTCTTAGAGCACTGTAAGTTATAGTGCTCTTAGTTGCATTAGTGAACTTGGACAGCCCAATCGATTGATCTGAACCGTCCATTAAGTTCAAAAAGCATTTCATGGACTACCATGATAAAATAACGATGATCAGATGATCTAATCCATTATTAGTTTGGCATTATTTTCTGTAGCCATCTTTTTCCAAGACATGGATGGAACATTTATGATTGCCTAACAAAAGTGATTCATTAAAATCATATGATTCTTTAGAATCATAAGGATCCATGATGATCCCTAACAAACACATGGTTGGACCTATTTTTGTGTAAATGATCTTGACCGTCCAAGCTCAAGGTCATGATCAAATGGTGGATATCAGTGTGATGTTTCTGCGGTAGCTTACGGAATGCGCGTTGGACGTCCAGCCTGGATTGGACAGGACTAAGAGAGAGTACATGCATTGAGAAATCAGTTGGGTACATTGGCCTAGGTACCCAACAGAGTTACTTTCAGTAACGTGAGAGAAATAATTTAGCTTATATGAAATCCACGCCGTACATCACGTACATCACCCCCTTCTCGGCCATCATCCCAAAAATCATAATGATTAGGAACTCAAGTGGGCCACCCCAAAAGATTTCTACCTGACGAGGCACGTCATAGCTATGGATTGGATGGCATAAAAACTAACGGTGGATGTTCCAGATCAACTGTTTTTTCCGTTGCGGCCTACTTTTCTACGGACTATATATATATATATATATATATATATATATATATATATATATATATATATATATAAGTTTAATGGTTAAAATGAGACATTAGACCTGATGGACGGGTTAGATCGCATTAAAGTTATACCCACATGGCTCTTGGTTGGCGCAAGTAACCCCGGTGGGTACCTGGTGCGAGTTACCCAAGCGCTACTCATATTAAAAGGAGAACTGGTTTAGTAGTCCGCAGGACCTCCGAAATTGACGTCAGGGAGGCATCTACCGCGTACACTGACCCATTCTCGGTGATCAGAACCGTTCACAAGGTGGGCCCCACTATGGATAGCTCATAATACGAGACTTATTGTCACGGAAAAAGAAAACGAAGCAAGTTGCAACCTGATCTAGAGACTTGCAATATCTAGCATTGATTTCTCTGGGGCCGCTTTAATTGACTCCAGTAGACTACCAAAAATCAAGCGTATTTCCAACAAGCGGGCCGCGTTTGGATGTGCGGATGAATTAACTTACATTACTCTCTGAGTTTGAATTGAAATGAGTATATTAACCTTCCTCTCTATTGAACTGAATTTTCATGATTCAATTCAATTGGGCATCCAAACACAACCTAAGGGTGCGTTGGGGTGCCCAAATTAATTGAATTTCGATTGATGCTAGAGAATGACTATTTTAATCCATCATGACAACCAAACACCCAATTACAATTCCGTGTTTCTAGAACACAACCTTTTAGGTGGCGTTTGGATGATCAAACGAATTGAATTGCAATTGATTCTAGGAAACGGTCATACCGTGGTTAGCACTATTTTAATCCTAAAAACAGTCAATGCACCTAATTGCGATTCCTTACATCTCAAGAACACAACCTAGGGGTGCATTTGGATACTCAAATGAATTGAATTGCGATTCGGGGTAGCACTACCAAATACCTAATTTGCATTTCAATGGGTTTGGAAAACACAACTAAAGGGAGCGTTTGGATACTCAAACGAATGGAATTGCAATTCATTCTAGGAAATAACCATAGCTTTGCACTATTTTTATCCACAATGACACAACCACATACCTAATTGCAATTCTAAGAACACAAAGCCCAAAGGGCGCGTTTGGATACTCCAAATAATTAGAATGTAATTCATTCCAAGGAAATAGCCCAAATGGGGCGGGGCAATCTTTTAATCCACAATGACAACCAAACACCCCAATTGCAATTCCATGAGTTGCAACTAGTACATACGAATGGCGTGGTGGGAGTGGCACTTTTCTGAATCGCAATTCAATATGATTAAACATCCAAACGCACCAAGAGCAGCTGAAATCCAACCAAAAACTCATTTTTCTTCACCATTACAATAAAGATGATTCCATGTAAAACAAAAGGAAACAAATTCATACAAACCCAAAAAAGAAATAAATAAAACTAAAAAAGAGAATATAATATATATTTTTTTTAAAAAAAAAAAAAACCCCAATTCGAAAAAAAAAAAGAAAAAAAGAAAAAAAAAAAATCTCTAAAATCTACATAAAATGGAAAATTCTCAAGTATGTAACCGTAACGGAGTCCTCTAATCTTACTAGGACTAATTTCCATTGTTGCTATTGGTGCCATTGGTGCTACCGCCATTGTTGCCGCCATTGCTGCTGCCGCCATTGTTGCGATTGCGGAGGACGATTGGGAGGACGATAATGAGGATGATGATAAGGAGAATGACGATGGCGATGCAAGTCCATTTCCTGGTGTTCTTCTGATGCTTCCTGGCCGTATGGAGCTGTTGGGTCCCACCACGGACGAATGAATTGGCACGGGCGACCTGGCTCTCGATGTCATCGAGCTGCTCGCCTTGAGCCTCAACCAGCACCGACATGTCGAGGAACACCTGATGCAATTCCATTAAGCTCTTCTCCATCTCCTTCACGGCGTCATGGCGTTCCTGTATCTCCACGATGGTATCCATGACCTGACCTCGCCCTTGTTCCTGTATAGCCTTCTGGAGGAAGGTCTCACTCTGGCCAGTTGATATGAGAACATCGACTGTCCGATCATCTGGATGCTCGCCCGTTACAGTGTAATACCGACGCTCGATTGTTTCTTTGTAATCAGATGCGATAGCATCTCTTAGCAACGTGAATTTGTGCATCGTGTCGGTGAGTTTTTTTCGGAGGCCGGAGACGATTGAGGTGCGTGTTCGATCGGTGGAGCTGCCGGGGCCACAGCCGGGAAGGGAGCGGTTAGCGGCGTTGGCGCGATCGAGGGCTTCGAGCTTGAGTTTGATGAGTTTGGCACGTTTGAGGGATTGGGAGATGTCGGAATCCATTCGAGAGCGGAGTTGTTTGATGGCGTTGGCGTTGTGGAGGGTCTTGCTTGATTCGTTGGCATCTTGGAGGTGGCTGTGGAGCTTCTCTATCTCTTTCAGTTCTTCTTTTATGCCTTCAACGTCGTCGAAGAACTTGTCTAGATTCACGCCGGTTGTCGACATCTGCACGTTGCCATTGCCGGGCTGGTTGTCGTCCCTGTCCCTGTATCGGGAGAAAGAGCCTGAGAAGAGATCGTTCATTGTGTGGTATTGATGGTTGATGGGATGGGATTGGACGGCCAAGATCTAAGCAAAGATGAATAAGAGAAGGGTTGTTCTTCTTCTTCTTCTCTTTCTTTCTCCTCCACTCTTCCTCCCCTCTTACTCTTTTTTCTCCTTCCTCTCTCTCTCTCTCTCTAGAAGAAAGAGAAATGGTTGGAAAATGATGAAATGAATCAAAAATATATGAATTGTAGGATCAGGAGACTTTTCAGATTATGTACGGCTTTATTTCTCACACAAGTGGGCTCCATCCTTCCATAAATCCCAGACGTTGCTCTCTCTTAATATCATAGATTGAATTATCCTCGCTAACCATTTTGCCTCTTTTTCATTTGAATGATGACAGTTGTTTTGTTTCTCTTCTCCACCGTCTATTTCTAGGACGCTAATTAAAGGATTAGGATCGATTTATTTTGGATACTTTTTGGGTTTGGTTCCTCCATTTTCATACGAGGGAATTAATGGTCTAGATTACGGATAGGTGGGACCCAGTTGATAGTATTGAAAACCCGAGTATAAACATTCAAAAGGCCTGTGATCGAGGACCAATAAAATTCATTTGGACATGGTATGGCTGCCGGAAGGTAGGACTAGTCAAAAGTAGTTCTGATTTTTCCTGACCAGGCCTGCCCGCCTTCCTCACAGAAAGTCAATCACGTAAAAACCAGTCAGGAAGACTTTCCTCGACGCGGATTGGGTCCGGTCGGGACTCGGGCTGCTCCTGTCTTGACCGGGAGCCGATTTGGTGTTACCCGGGTAACATCGTAGCGGGTGTTTTGCTGACCGTGGGACCCACCTTGATGTATATGTTGTATATCCACGCTGTCCTTCAGGTTTTTCATATAATTTTAGGATATGATTCCAAAAATAAAACAGATCTAAATATCAAATGGGCCACACCACAGGAAACAGTGATCATTAAATGCCCACCATTAAAAACTTTCTAGAACCACCGAAATGTTTATTTGTCATCCAGCCTGTTGATAACGTCACACAGACATGGATGAATCTAAAACATTTGTGGCCCAAAAAGTTTTTATTATCTTCATTCACAACGAGTGCCACTAAATGTACGGTCTTAATCGACCGATCAACTTCCACGTCTGTTACTTGGCCACGGAAGCTCCTGATTGATCAAAGCTGCCTAAGGGTACAGATGCCATGTGGATCTATGAATCGAGACCGTCCATCTACTGGATCCCACTGTGGATTGTCTGAGGTTTGATAACCTACCACCCAGATGATTCTACCTATCCCTTTTGTTTGGTTTTCCAAAGATGCGGATTAGGTGGTGTTGACAACACCGTCAGTGGTGGTGTGCTGATGTGTTAGGTGCTGTGTAGCCCAACATGATGTATGTGCTTCACATTGACGTCTCTCACCCCATCATTTTAGGTCATGAAACCAAAAACAAAGTCGTTCCAAAGCTCAAGTGGAGAAAGCCACATGAAACAATGGCCACTTAACGCTTACCATTAAAAACTTTATAATGGCCACAAAAGTTTTGGATCAAGCTGTTATTTGTTTTCCCTTGGCCCAAGTTTGAGTGACCTTATCAACAGGTTGGATGACAAATAAACATCATAGTAGGCCTTAGGTTTTAATTGTGGGTGTCAGTATCTCCACTGTTTCCTATAATATGGTTCACTTGAGCTATGGATTGACTTCATTTTTGGGTTCATGATATAAAATGAGCAGGAAAATGGATGGACAACGTCGATATAAAACACATATCACATTGGTCTCACAATGCTCAGCACATTGATGCAGTCTAATCTATGTTCGTTTTCCAAACCTCACCTGGTTAGCGGTCAGGTCACCATGATGTATGTGTTTTATCCATGCGGTTCATCCATTTTTCCAAATCATTTTATGGCTTGATCTAAAAAATGAGGGGATCTAAATCTTAGGTGAACCACACTACATGAAAATATTTACGATTGAATGTTCACCATTAAAAACGTCTTAAAGCCCACGGTAATGTTTATTTGACGTGCAAACCGTTGTTTAGGTCATACAAACCTGGATGATGGGAAGAAAACAAATATTAATTTGATCCAAAACTTTTACGGCCCTAGGAATTTTTTAATGGCTGGTGTTCAATCAATATTGTTTCCTTTGATGTGGTCTACCGGAGATTTGAATCTACCTCATTTTTTTAATCATATTGTAAGATGATTGGGGAAAATGGATGTACAGTGTAAATAAAACATATACATCATCGTGGGGCCCACAAAGCACCTACCGATAGCCATTGGCTAGTGGCAGGTCACTAGCCAAACACATACATCAAGATGGGCTCGTTAACCCTACTTGGGACTTTTTGCCCATTTCATAGGACACGGATGGTTGGTGTTGGTGACTTAACTTTGTGGGGCTCACCATGATGTATGTGTTCTATTCATGCCTTCCATCGTTTTGCTAAATCATTTTAGGGCATGAGACAAAAAATGAGGTAGATCCAAAGCTCCAAGTCAACTACACCACAAGAAATAGCTGACACCCACCGTTGAAGCCTTCCTAGGGCCCACCATGATATTTACTTGCCATCTGACATGTTCATAAAGTCACACAAACATAGACGAAGAGAACAAATATCATCTTGATCCAAAACTTTTATGGCCCACAAGAAATTTTCTATGGTAGGCATTTGTTGGAAATCCCAGAAACAATCAGAGATGAATCAAGCGAAGTATACGCAATCGCACAACCAAGTTCAAACAAGAATAATTCAAATTTTACGTGAAAAAACCCTTTGCTGGAAAAAGCCACGATACAAAGCAACAAGTAATGCACTATAAAAGCAGAAAGTACAAGAGATAGTAGCTTACTAATTCAAATAAGCCTCGAATCTCTTTTTACAAGCCTTAGCTATGCCCTTGAACTCTTAGGAACGATTTAGAAAGCCCTAATATACCCCTCTCTCTCTCTTTCAAATCTTGATTACACTTAATATATATAGTGTTACAACTGGAATATGAAAGAACTTACACAATTTTTCGCACATCTTTAATGGCATCAACATCCCATCGAGGATTTGTCGATGGCATCAAACTTCCCTCGGTTCCTTCGAGTAGCAACACCAACATGTTCCAGCAACCAACATGGATTTTTCAGATTTTCTTGATGGGATCGAGCATCTGCCGATGGCATCGACATCTGCTCGATGGCATCGATAGATTACTGACAGATTTAAGAGATCAACAACAATCTCCACAATGTCTTTAATCTTCATTAATAATAACTCCTTATCAATCATCATTTCTAATTTCGCCTTCCATCATAACTCCACCATTGATTCTCGTGCACATTGTCTTCCATTTATGCCTTCACCAAGCCTAGAGAAATTGCACAAAACTTGAACGTCTCTGTGGAAACCACCTTCGTAAGCATGTTAATCGGATTCATACTTGTGCGAATCTTCTCTAGAGTCACACCTCCTTCCTCAAGCACCTGCCAGATAAAATGATGATGCACATCAATATGTTTAGTATGTGAGTGATAAACAAAATTCTTAGCTAAATTGATCGCGTTTTTTCTATCACAATTGACTGACATGACCTCCTATTGAAGCTCCAACTGATTTATCATCTCCCTTAACCAAATACTTTACTTGAATGCTTTTGTCACCGCCATATACTTAGCTTCGGTCGTGGAAAGATCCACCACAAATTAAAGCTTTGACATTCAACTAATTGCTCCACTCGCTAACATAAACAAGTAACCATAAGTTGACCTTCTATTATTCACACTATCCGCGTAATCTGAATCTACATAATCTACTAACTTGTCCTCTGATTTTTCAAATGATAAGACGTAGTCTTGCATACCTCGAATATATCAAAGTAGTCATTTCACTGACTCTTAATATTGTTTGTCAGGGTACTTAGACATGTATCTTCTAACAACACCCACCGCGTGTGAAATATCTGGTCTTATATAGACCATGACATACATCAAGCTTCCAATTGCACTTGAATAAGGCACACGAGACATAACATGCTTTTCTTCATCTGGTTTAAGACACTATTCAGAAGATAGCTCTTCAAATGAGCCGCTTGGAAAACGCTGACCAACTTTACCTTATCCATCTCATACTTCATCAATACCTTCTCGAGGTATTCATCCTGAGATAACCATAGCCTGCTTATCTTCCTATCTTTGTGTATGTCAATGCCAAGAACCCTCTTTGTAGCCCTCAGATCTTTCATCACGAATTTCCCTGATAACTGAGTCTTCATTATGTCAATTTCAAACATATTATTACTGGCTATAAGTATGTCATCAACATACAATACCAAGATAATGAACTTCCCATCACACAGTGTCTTGTAATAGATATAATGATCATACTCACTCCTGGTAAACTACTGACTCACCATAAAATAATCAAATTTCTTGTACCATTGCTTAGGTGACCGTTTCAGGCCGTACAACGACCTCTTCAACCTACAAATCTTGTTATCTACTCATTGTATTTCGAAACCTTCTGGTTGCTTCATGTAAATCTATTCTTTCATATTCTCATTTAGGAAAGTAATCTTCACATCCATTTGTTTCAGCTCGAGATTGTATTGGGTAACTAGCGCTAATATGAATCTGATAGATACTTGCCTTACTATCGGCTTAGGTGATTGTACCATTTGTTTCTTGTACTATTGCTTAGGTGATTGTTTCAGGTCGTACAACGACCTCTTCAACCTACAAATCTTGTTATCTACTCATTATATTTCGAAACCTTCTGGTTGTTTCATGTAAATCTATTCTTTCATATTCTCATTTAGGAAAGTAGTCTTCACATCCATATGTTTCAGCTCGAGATTGTATTGGGCAACTAGCGCTAATATGAATCTGATAGATACTTGCTTTACTATCGGCGTGAACATATCAGTGAAGTCCACACCCTCTCTTTGAGCATATCTCTTCGATACTAACCTTACCTTGCACATATCTTGTTTCTTCTTGAAGATCTACTTACACCCGATCACTTTTTGGCCGACGGAAAGCTCCACCATCTCCCACGTCTCATTCTTGTACAAGAGTCTTCCGAAAAGTAAACGGATCCTCCTCATCTGTATGAGGGAAAGTGTGACATTTTGAGTCATCCACGTATTTCACCGATAACCTGCGATCCCTTGGCGGATTCCTTCTCACAGGTGGCTACTCCACCTGCTTTTCTACCTATGGGTGCATCTCTGTATTAAGTTGTGTTTTATCTATTTATGTTTGAATGTCCACAACAAACTTTTCTGTTTCCTTGTACTCATCCTTACATAACAAGGATCCCTTGTTGAATTTGACGCCACGACTAATGATGATTTTCTGCGTGACTTAGTCATATAGCCTATACTCATTCACACCATTACCATAATCAACAAAGATATATTTTTTAGTCATTTGGTGCAGCTTATCTTTCTCAACTGACGATACATGAGAGTAAGCATCGCAACCAAATACTCGTAGCCCTGAGTAGTCTACCTGTCGACCACTCTACACTTCCTTTGAAATTTTACAATCAATGGTCGTAGAAGGGGATCGATTCACCAAGTAACAAGTCGTGTTAATGGCCTCAGTCAGTCCACAATTCTTTGCCCAACCCAACATTACTGATCATGCATCGGGCCTTCTCCGAGAAAGTCCGATTTATCGGCTCAGTCACACCGTTCTACTCTGGTGTGTAGCGCATTGTGTTATGAATCATGATCCTTTTATCATTACAATACCGATTGAATTCCCTACCGTTATCTGTGTTCAACACTTTCACTTTTCGACCTGATTATTTTTTCATCATCGCCTTCCACTGTTTGAAGTTGGTGAAAATCTCGAATTTATTTTTAATAAAATAAACCTACACTTTTCTGGAATAGTCGTCGATGAACGTGACAAAGCATGACAACCCTCCATTAGAAACCACGGGTGATGGCCCCCACACATTAGAGTGCATATAATCTAAAACCCACTTATAAACATGTTTCCCAAATTTAAAAGACAACATCGATTGTTTACCATATATACAATGCTCGTATATATTAGAATCAATACTTTTAAAAATGGAATTAAACAATTGTCAGAAAATACCTTCATGCTCCGCTTGCTCATGTGGTCCAAGCATGTATGTCACATACGTGCAGACGTGGAATCCGCTACAAATGTTGCAACTCTACCAGATGAAGTACTCTTAATCAATATATAAAAGTTTTCATTCCTTTGCGCCTTATGACTATGAGTGTCCCATTTGAAACTGTAAGGACACGATTAAACCAGGTGAATTTACACCCAAGAGCCTCGAATGCTCCTAGAGATATCAAGCTCTTCATTAACTCAGGAACGTGTCTCACTTCAATTAAGATACGCTCCATGTAATCAAACATCTTGATGCGTACCAATCCAACGCCTACCACTTTACAGGCATTATCATTGCCCATAAACACCTGACCACCATCGCACTCACTGTAACTGGTGAACCAACTCCGATGAGGGGTCATGTGGTACGAAGCTCCCGTATCCAAGATCCACTCATTTTTATGTTCATCGTGTAAGTGTCTAACCTTGGACACCAACAACATATCACAATCACTCGTACTTACATCAGATTCCGCAATGTTGCCCTATCTAGAAAAATCCTTTGATTTTTCCTTTCTCAAATTAGGATTCTGACAATCCTTTTTCATGTGCCTTAACATGCCACAATTTCGGCACGTCAATTTTCCTTTGCCATTGCCCTTGGATTTGGACCTCGATCGTGAAGATTCACTGTCTCGCTCAGAATTTCTCCCTATTGTAACTAATGCATCTATAGAAGCCACTTCACCATTTTTCTTTCTCATTGCCTTCGACTGAAGGGCTGAGATAACGGTATCAACACTAATGATTGTTCTACCGGTGCATAAAGAGTCTTTAAACGACTCATACGATGTTGGAAGAGAGTTCAGTAGTATACATGCATGATTTTCATCTTTCATTATTTCCCCTACATCCAATACCTTGCAAATAAGCCTTGCAAAATAAGCCTATTGAAGTTACTAATGTAGGCTTCAACGTTATCCTCCTCAGCCATATTCAGATTGAACAACTGTAGCTTCAGATACAAGCGATTTTCAAGAGACTTCTTCACATATATGTTCTCTAACTTCGCCTGATGTATCTATTGTAGTCTTCTTTCTCATAACATTATATAGGATCTCATTCGTTAGACACAACTGAATAAATATATTAACTTTCTTATGTAACTTTTTCCATTCTTCTTCTGACATAGTTTCTAGTCGCTTTCCAAGGAAAGCTTCGTCCAATTCTTGTTAAACTAGAATATCTTTCATCTTAACATTCTATATTTCAAAATTATTTTTATCAAAATATTTTTCTACATCAAATTTCATATTAGATGCCATTGATACATTGGTTTCAGATTCGATATGCTTCCCAATGTTATCTATGATACCACTTGTTGAAAACTGCAAAAAACTCAGAGATGAATCATGCAAAGTACACGCAATTGCATAACAAAGTCCAAACAAGAACAATCCAAATTTTATGTGAAAAAATCCATGCGAGAAAAAACCACAGTACAAAGCGATGAATAATGCACTATGAAAGTAGAAATTACAAGAGATAATAGCTTAGAGATTCAAACAAGCTTCAAATCTCTTTTCACAAGCTTTAGTTATGCCCTTGAGCCCTTAGAAACGATTTAGAAAGTTCTAATATACCTCTCTCTCTCTCTCTCTCTCTCTCTCTCTCTCTCTCTCTCTCTCCCCTAAAACCCAATTATACTTGATATATATAGTGTTACAACCAAAATAGAAAACAACTTACACACGCAATTCTGTGAACATCTTTGAAGGCATTGACACCCCACCAAGGATCTATCGATTACATCGAACTCATTCGATTCCATCGAGTAGTAACACCAAAACATTCCAGCAATCAACATGAATTTTTTTAATTTTCTCAATAAGATTGAACATTTGTCGATGAAATCGAGTGGTATGTCGATGACATCGAGTGGTCTCTCAATAATATTGAGAGACCCTTGTTATTGACAAATTTAAGACATCAACAAGAACATTTAATGTCTATTATTTCTTTCATTGTGGTTCACTTGAGCCTTGTTGGATCTGCCTTATTTTTTGCCAGTGCCCTAAAATCATATGACGAGATGTTTAGAAAGTGTGGATAAAACATATACATCACGGTGGGTGCATGCAGTGGGTTATGGATGCAATCCGCGTCCCGTTTGGCGGCATGCACCCAAGCTCAAAATGCAAGTTCGAATACGGTCTACGTGTTTTAGATTCGAGACGCTCATCAGGTGGGCCTCACGTTGCAGATGCCATCGGGTGGGCGAAAAGCTACACTTCCAACTTGAATTGTGGAACATGGCCCGTTTCCTCGACCAGCCGTTGTTTTTTATAGGCATGTAGCCCACTTAATGAGTGTACCACCCAATTTCGGGAAAAAATTAGCAATGTAGACAAGTTCGTATTATGCCTTTTTTTTTTTTTTTCATCGCCCCGAAAACTTATTTCACTAAAGTGGATTTTAGGATACGGAGGTAGGTTTTTGACGTAAATACCCCTACCTGTTAGGTTAAAGCATACCTGTTAGGGTAAAGCAGTTAAAAAAAGTAAGGATATTTTTATCTTTCTCAGTTCATCCGTACAAATAAAGGTGTACTTTGGTGATTTAGGTTTTTTCGGATAGAATGAAAAAAGGGTCGGTAGTATGTTGGGTCTATTGGACGCAAAATCTCCAATTTCGGACGTGGCCTCAACTAGGTTTCCTCTCCCCCTTCCGATGAGCGTCTTCGGTATGGAACACGTGGCACGCGTTTCCACGTGTGCATGCGTGGATGAGAAGCGTAGTCAACTGCTAGGAAAGATCAAAGCGGCTGGAGCGGCAGGCAGCGACCGCGTCATGGGAGCGAATTAGGTGCGGCCCCGATCGTACTCAAGACGGTGTAGTCCTTACCGTGAGACCCACATTGATGTATATTTTCTATATCCACTCCGTCCATCGTTTTAACCGATGATTTTAGGACATTAAACCCAAAAAGAAAATAGAAAAAAGATTCAATTCTCAGTATCATAGGAAACAGTGGTTATTGACCATTAATGGGCAACGAAAGCTTTGGATCTCTTGTAGTTTTTTATTCCCTTAATACAGTAATTTTGACATCATCAACAGGTTGGATGGAAAATAAAAATTACAGAAACATTAATGTGGGCCCAGGAACTTTTGAGTGGTAGGTTATTCAACCACCACTGTTTCTTAAGGTACGGTCCTCCTGAGATTTGGATATTCTTTATTTTTTGGATCATGCCCTAAATGATCTGGAAAAACAGATGTATGGTATAGATATATAATACATACATCAATATGGCCCCACCGTAAGGGCCGTACTGTCTTAGGCACGGCCGGGATGGTACCTAATCCCCTCACCCGGGCAATACGAATCTGTCATATGCTACACGATCCTCCAACCGAGGATATTTATAATATCCACAGATTTTCATTTTGTGAAAGTGGGCCCCACTGCCCAGTGATCCATAACGTTACATGGATGGGACATGACCCGAAAATATATCATAATTGAAGAATGAATCGATTTATTGGCTATCTTAACCGTCTATTACATGGCAACCAACCGACGGGTTAGAATTGTCCCAATAAGGACATTTCTCGGACTGTGGTCCATCCACCGTGGGACCACCGAATCAACGGTCTGGATCGTTGGATCAGAAGAGAGTATACAAGGGCGGTGGAGAGGAAGCTTCCAATTTACAACTTGGTCAACAATGGGATCTCTCTCACTTGGAACCTTCCTTTCGCCTGCAAGAGAAATGATCATATGCAGCAGGTGCATATGAAATATCACATACAGCCTTTCTTTATGGCCGATATTCTAACCCTGTGGAATATCTGAGCCGTTTAAAATATGTAACGCATTGTGAAGATCACTTGGTGTGAAAATATGAACGATTTACTAATTTTATGGGACACAATATTTAAATAAATAAGAAACCGACGGTATGGATTAATGCATATTTATACCCATTCAGTGAGTGGCTCGACCTAATTTTCATACCAATGGTCTAGATAATTTGAAGGACCCATCTTTTGCAGGGCTTTGATGCCCAAATATTCAGCACATTAGTAGGAAATATAAAGGCTGTTTGTGAAATTTCAGATACAGCAGCTGCGTGTCTTCATATCTCCACCCCAAAATCGAAGTGGGATACGTGGCCTAAATTGCAACCGATCGTTCCGTAGGACCAAGAGTAGACCATGGGACCAAAATCACACTGTTTAGACGATCCTGGCCTTCTAATCTTAGAGAATAAATAATCACTAAAAGAAAAGAAGCAGCAACGGTTCCAATTCACTGAGAAAATGTTCATTTATAAAATGGCGAAGATGGTCTGATCGAAGCCTTTTCTCCGATCGTTGTAAGACCACGCAGGATGTATGGTTCAGATCGTCACACACGTGTGCCACGTGTATCTAACATGACAGCGAGACATGAAAACTCGGCGTCTCTCGAGGTCATTAGGTCTAGACTTACACTATTTCACGTACTTTCACGTGTCAAACTAACCGACGTGCCCTTCATGGGATTCTACGTCCTCTATGCTTCGCAGAAAGACCCGTGAAAGGGGTACTCGGGTTAGGTAATGGACGGGTGTAACTTTCATGAGATCTACCCCGTCCGTCACGTAGGTTGCCTTATTTTAACCATTGAAACAAAAAATCATGATCATCCAAGACTCCGGCAGGTCACACCATAAGAAACAGACGGGTGAAAGGTACATTGTTACTTCTCCGTCGTTCAAGTGGACCACACGACTGGAAATAATGTATAGCGAAAGCTCACCCTCCAAAATGTTTCCTCCAAAATGTTTCCTTTGTGTGGCCACTTAAATCATGTATGGCCTACCTTTTGAGCCTAAGCTTGACTTTTGTCGAGGCATGCGATGTTACTCTCTTTCTTCCGATGGAATGGGAGCGTGTCAAAATTGAATTTACAGCTTAATTCAAACCGAATATCTATACCGACACGTAGTATAAGATTGGGATATAATGAGATCGACCACCTATTTAACCCCTCGCTTAATGTGTAAATAGCATTAGGCGATGTTCAAAGAATAGGGTTCGTCCTCTAATGATGGGTTACACATATACCTTTCATACGAAAGGACTTTTCGTTATAGATAAAGCGAAGTGAGAAAGGGATTCTTATCGTCAGTCATGAAGAACAGCTATAAAAACATCCTTTCTGATGCAGAATCGAATCCAACGTGTGAGCATAAACTCAAGTTACAACTAAGATTACCAATTACTTGATTATCGCTATGGGTTACACTACAGAATGTAAATAGCAAACTAAAAAAAAATTACAATAAGAAATATAATTTACTTAACAAGAAAAGTAAAAGAATTACACTAAGAAATGTAATTGAAAAGATAATTGAAAGATAGACTTGGTTTAATTGGTTTGGTATGAGACAAAATCTTCTTGCTGAATTCCTCTGCTATTTATAGCATCGCCCTATCCATCTAGATTCTTCCCACATTCTAATGGTTGTTATAACCATTCAACGCTACTTGGCTTCCTATGTTTTCTCCTTCTATCATTTATCCCATAACTGCTCCAGGCCTCTTTGCTGACTCGACCGCATTCCACTTGATAAATTATAGTCATGTTATCAAGAAATCCTCTCCATACATCTCTACAGATCTTCAAAAATACCATACCAATTTATATAGATCGCACGTAACTCGCTCTGGTTAGTTCTCATGAGGAATGGTGACCATAGGATGAACATCGCGCCTCATGTCGGTTCACCTTTGGGAAAATGTGAAAGCGACGTGCGACCCCTCATTAATGTACATTTATTATTCACACGTGGCAGCAAGCGAATAACTATCATTGGCCGATTCATTGTAACATGTCATCGATAACCACCCCCTTTTCAAAATCCACGCTAAACCCCATGACGACGCATGCCCCTTGCATGGTTTCCAATAAAAATCAATGATGCCCTAGCTAATGCTTCTTTGCATCGACCGATATAAGTACCGTTTCGATACTTTTTCATTCTCATTCTCTCCTCCTTTCTTAAATTAGTTTCAAACTTCAACCCTTTTCTCAATCGATAGTTGCCTCCTTATCTTCTCCTCCTTCATTCCAACAAGACGATCTCATCACAATGATGGATGACCTCGCTGAAAAACGCATCAATAAAACAGTCTTCAAATCACCCATTGGAGATTATTATTGTATGGGTCCTGCATTCTCTCCAACAACAAGCGTTGATGAAGTCAATACGATGGATGCCCTGTTTCCCATCTGTCCTGGTGAAACTCTGTTAACTTAATATGAAAATATCATTGATCCTTCTAATGCTCTAAAGAAGGTCAAGACCTCTTCCAGAATAGGATACTTGCTTTGCTCGTGTCTCTTCTCAAAATGAGGAAACATGGAGAGGATTGGGCATTTACGAATGCATCAAGCTTTCCATTTACGACTATCCTTCAAATCTTGCTATTGTCGTTGTAGTTTCAACATACTGGAGCTCTTCTACTAACACATTCTTCTTGTTTTTGTGGACCTATGAGCCTGGCCATGTTCGACATCACGACTTTAACTCAACCTTTTCCTTTTGGTGAAACCGTTTACCCGGGTTTCACACATAAAAAACCAAACGTTTCTCGAATAAAGCCGGTAAAGCCTATTCTCACTTTTTGTAGGCTTACCGTAAACGCAACAAATTGGTCGATTACGAGGAACACACGACCTTCCTTTTACTTTGGATTTGTCATCATTTACTCTGTGTGAATACTCTACGAGTCACAAATGAATTCGTTCATTTGACAAAGGCACTTGTTAAAGGTCGAAAACTTGCCCTGACACCTTTTGTACTCGGCCACCTGTACAGGGTTATTTACGAAGTCACCACCAAAGGTATATTTCTTGGAGGAGGATCATTGTGGCTTCCCCAAATGTGGATCTATGAATACTTTCGTCCTTCTCTTGTACACGAACCCATCCACTCGAAAGCCATTTATTCTTCTTATGGCGAACGCATCATCAACTCCCCTAAATCAATCTAATCATTTTTTTTTAATTTTTAATTTTTTTAAATTTTTTTTTTTTGCATATATGAGCAATTTATTCTTTCATTTAAATAAAAGCAAGTGGAGTGTAAGTTTAGCTACAGATGTCCTAGATGGGAGTGGTGGTGGTGAATAGGACTTAACCAATTTTTGATAATTAATCGTAGAAAATACATTCACAACAATAATTACTATTGAAATCTTGATTTCAATTGAGCCGTATGACAACTTTCACCTAAAATCTTAAGTAGGACAACCTTATTTCACGACGTCATTGATATCAATATTTCAAGATAATAAAAAATAAGAATAAAATTATCAATCACCGCAATACACATAGAGTTATAGTGGTTCGGTGTTTAACACACACCTACTTCACTCCTAAAATTACTACTCCACGTAATTTTGGCTTTCCACTATTTTCAATGTTTTCACAACTAACCTCAATGATCTCTTACAGTTTTTGTGAATTTCACAGGCTTGTTACAACAAAATTTCAAGTGATTTTTATGGGCTTATCACTCCTCAACCCAATGAGATTTTGGAGCAATCTCCATACACACAAACTGAAAGTAATTTACTAAAATTAAAAACTTATCTTTTTGAAGACATGAGTCGAAGCGAAGATATATTGATGGAGCCTTTGAATTAAAGCCTCAGTAGATGCAACAATCCCTTTTTTTTTTTTTTTTCTAGATGAAGATGAACCAATGTATGCACAACTAAGAAAGATCTAGGGATATATGATTTTTCAAAGAATAAAACCCTAAAAGTTGCATATTCAATCATATAATCTCAAGTTGAGTATAAGGCACTCACTAATTGAATTTATCACTACTTAAGAATATAATTGAATAAGTTACAAAAGTAATATAAGAATAACAATGCAAATAGCTTGAAAAAGATTATGATTTCTCCCTTTTGTTTCTAGAAGTTCTCTCTCTCTCTCTCTCTCTCTCTCTCTCTCTCTCTCTCTCTCTTTGTGCTTCGAAACAGTGAGAAATGATCTCTATTTATAACAAAAGATAAAGATCTTCGGTCAGCCTAAGAATTCCTTCGGCTAGCAGGAGTTCCTCGATATTGTTCCAATGGATATCAGATTTCGCGAGATTTGATTTGATCCAAACTTAGGCTAGCACGTGCCAAACTTCAGCTTGCCGGAGATAGCTTCAAATGACCTAAGATTTCAGGAAATCAGAAATTTGCATTGCTGTAAACTTAACCTGGGTTACTCTCGGGCTGACCCGAGCTAGTTCGGTTGTCCGAAGGCAGGGTCGGGTTGGTCGAAGATCCATAAGATTCAAAATCCTTTTTTGTTGGAAACTTGACCTAGGTTGATCTTGGGTTGACCCGAGATGGTTTGGCAGGTCGAAGACATGGTTGGGTTGGTCGAACACCCTTGATTTTTTCAAGTAAAATTGTCATAATTTAAACTTTACAAAACCATTAAGATGCACTTTATCCTAGGGTCATTCTTAAGGTCATTTTTTCCTGTAGGTTGGCACACAATTGATTCTTCTCTTGAAATCCTTTCGAGACTTCTAATTTTAAGATATTGAGTCATGCTTTTGTCTTGAAATGTTGAAGTGAGTTGCAGTGTGTTGAAATTCCATACCTGTAACACCCCGTACTTTCCAGTACTTGGGTGTTACTGTGTAACCAAACTTAGCATAAGTACAAGCCAGGCTTAAGTAAACATTCACGTTCATCCTAGTTTAAATCTGACCGTTGAAAGTAGTCCACACCTATGTATCAAGCCATCCATTCGTTAATCTTCGAGACGAACCATCATGTCATTAGTGCAACCCATTGTTAGGACTTCGATCACCTCGATGAACGAATCAAACCATCCAGTGATATTTAATAAGTATATAATCATTTTACTTATTTATTATATTATAAATGTTACACAAACATAGATTAAAAAAAAAAATCATAGATGGATTTTGATAATTTAATTATCATATAGAACTGTATGAAAATGCATTGTAATAGGGTTATCATATAGAAATGTATGAAAATGCATTGTAATAAGGTGACACTTATATATTTAATGCATATAAAATATTATGAAAATACTATTATATTAACTTAACATGGTGAATAATAATTTTACAATATATAATTGAATTATAAATGCTAATGTAGTAGTAAATATATTTTATAAATATGTATACAAAAATCATTAGACATTTTAAAATTGCACATTATTTAACAATGTGATTCTAAATATGATATTGTACAATTATCAATTCATTTATATGTATAATATAATATTATATATTATGAATAAATATGTGATCAATAACATGGATAAAGTAGTATATTAATATTAAAATTATATTTATATGAGATTTTAATCATCATAATTATAAGTAATATGCAATAGCAACAAAATTTAAATTAATATTAGTATTGGTTAGCAATACATGATGTGAGACTTGCAAATGGCCCATTAGGACTTGTTAACCATTGGTGTTCAATCTCGGGATGATTCGACCCTTAGATCAACAGGAAGCCACCGTTAGAGTTAGGAACCAGCTCGTATGGCCCACCTGGACCTTGGATCTGCCCCATCTTTAGTCAGAGGGTATGATAGGGCCCACCTAGCGGAATGAGCAGAGTGGATTTATCACAAACATCATGGTAGACCCCACGTGGTGGGGTGCGTGTGCATAGCCGGTGCACACTCACCGTGCACCGGACGTGCTAGCTCGGTCAACACAGGCTGACCCGTGCTTCTCCAAAAAAGGAGAAGTTCCCCTTTTCTTTCGACGTTGGTAGCAGACGGACATGCGTCCACTATTTTTTATCACGACCCACCAGCGGGACCCATCTTCATAATCCAAACTGTCCATCTGGTTCAGACGATTCTTCTGACCAAACCCTAGGCATTACTACAAGTACTTGCATGCACGTGTGGACACAAACTCAGGCACATTCGGACTATGGAAAACCAATCTTTCTGAAAATGAAAATTAATCTCACGTTAACGGGGCGATCCGCGTGAACCTGGCTCAAAAAATCTTAGCCCTTAAATCCGAAACATCCTAGCTATTTGTCCCTTCACAAGGATTTTGGTTTTGTAGAAAGCAGCGCTTGAAAGAAAGAAACCGCTGATTTCTTCCTCTTTCCGAACCCACCCACCAAACAGAGTCTGAGCTCCATTCCATCCATTCACCGAGCTCCATTACACCCCTAGGAACTCTCCCATGCTGTCGGAATGGAGGAAGAGGCAACGAGAAGAAATCCACCATTGCTGCCTGACCACCTTCCTTGTTGAAGTTGCACCAAATCGAGTTGGTGCGTTGATTTGTGTCGAACCCGGTCGTCTAGTGATTCTGCTAGACCTGCAGCGGATGGAAGAAAAGAAGAAGAGAAAAGAGAAGCAGAGAAGACAGGGAGAGAGAGATGTGAAGGCAGGCTGCTACTAGCTGCCACCGTGTTGCACCGACTCGGCTCAGTTCGCCCAAGTCGAGTTGGGTCTGGTGTGCCTATCATGATCGGTTAGGCCTGTCTCAGTCACCTTGCTGGGCATTGCATCAGAGGGTGGGAGAGGGAGTGAGTGTAGGTGCTACCTACTTGTGCTGCACTCGAGTGAGCTCAACTCGCTTGGGTTTGAATCGGGGTGAGATTTGGTCCATCATTTTTGCTGATGTGTGGGTCTGAAGAAAAATAAAAAAAAAAAGGAAGAAAAGAAAGACAACAGAAGAAAAGAGAAGAAAGAAGAAAAGGAAAGAAAAGAAAGAAATGAAGGAGGAAAGAGAGATAGAGTGGGAGAGAGAGGGCCACCGTTGAGTTGACTCGGCTGAACTCCCTGAGTCCAGCGGTGCGAGTCGGTCAGGGCTAGCTGGTTGCAATAGAGGAAGGAAATGAGAGAAAGAAATGAGGAAGAAAGGAGAAGGAAGAAGTAGGGGGGTTGAGTCGGGTTGGTAGCTACTGAGTCAACCGGACTCGACTCAGTTTGAGTCACAGCTCGAACTGGTCAGTCACCTTGCTGGAATTTTTCCAGCAGTAGGAGAGGAAGGAAGAAAAGAGAAAGAAAAGTGAGAAGGAAGGAAAGAAGAAAGAAAAATAAAAAGAAAGAAGGTGAGAGAATATAGAGGTGGCGGTTAAGTAGAGCCAAGTCAACTCGACTCGAACCGAGTCGACTAAAGTGAGTCCACGCTTTCCCTCCACATTGTAATTCTTTCAATTACAATTATCATTGTTACTATCATTATCATTTTTAGGATTATTAGGTTTAGATATGATTAATTGTTAGTGAATTGTCCATACTGATATTAATTAATATAAAATTTATCATTATTAAAATATTAGTATTCTAATTGTCATTCTTCAAATATTATTATTACGTTAGAGCATACTATTTATTTTCATCACAATGTTTATTTAATGTCACGTTAGCTATTATTAAGTACATCGGCAATATTAATAGTTGTTTAGGAATTATTAGGATTATTATTCATCGTGGGTTGTTGTTAGGTAATTTAATATAATAATAGCCATTGTTAATATTCCTAAAATTAACAACCAATTTCTTTGATTAATTTTATTAATTTATTATTCCCTTTGATAATATCATTAATGATCACGCAAAATGGAGTTCAAGTTCCATAATCAAAACCCGGAATCTAAGCCTAGAATTAAACCCTAGGACGAAACCCTAAACCTAAGTTATCCGAACCCTAGGTTAAGACCTTAACCATGATTAACCATTAATGGACTACTTATGCTAATATTAGCTATATTAAACAAAGTTACAATTATTAGAAATTTATATCCATTTCTCTTAAATATTATCATAATAGTAGATCATAAGATTAACTGTCATCATAATGATTACTATTAACGTGTTACACTAATATTAGTTATTATAAATGAAACTACCTTTAGTGATATTAGCATGGTATCCATCACTTGAAAATGTTATCTCTAATAATAAGTTGTACTATTCTATTTTAGTTGTAATACTAATTAATACCATGGTCACAAATAATAGTTATATCATTAACGTTAAATGGTAACTAATACACCAACTAGATTTCAAGTCTTAGAAACTAAATTTAAGACTAAACCCTAAGATAAATAATTCAAACCCTAGGCCATGATTTTAAACATAGGTAGTGCATAGAACTTGGACCTAATTGTACAAATTCATGATTTGTGGTAGGATATAAATTTTAAGGGCGCAAGCACTTAGCGACACTAGAAGGCGATTCGAAGTATAAGGTGATGATTCTTCCCTTTGAGCTTTCCATATTCTCATTAGCTTAAGTTATAGTTTTTATTTTAATTTATAATTGATATCTCCATTTCATAGTCACATGTTTTAATTGTTGGAATTGAATTACATGCTTAATGTTTATCCTGTATATTTGTTCATGCTTGTGGATTATTTGTGGATTGCTTATGGAACTTAAATTGGTACATCAGTGGGAAACCCCTACTTATAGGTGTACACCCATACTTGGGATGTAGCTTGACTGATAGTGTTTATAATGGACATTCGACTTAGTGGTTATTGAATGGTGGTTTAAATTAAATGTTGATGTGGGCTTACCATCCAAGGGTTGCTGCGTCTAAGTAGTTTTCAAGGATGGTCTTTCATCGCATGGTTTTGATACTCATCCTATGTGGCTTATTTCGATATTTGCCTTATGCGGATTGTTTTGATATCGCCCTATGTGGCTTTGTTTTGGTATTTTTCTATATGGGTTCGATGTTTTATACTGTAAAACCATGCAATGGTAAGCCTCATATGTTGTAATATGATTAGCCACTAGTCGATGGAGATTCCATTAAACATCATAAGATGGTAGTCTCATGAGCCGGGGATGGTGGTATGAGACCTATGCCCGAGCTGTCAGCCTACGCTGGTGACGAGCCCCCCGTAGTGACCTTAAGCTTATTTAAATTGGCTGATTGTAACTGGACTAACAATGTTTTGGCTAATCATGCATTCATGGCACAGACCAACATCCATTACTATCGTACGTGATATACATATTTGTCCGACCGGATGATTTTTCCAGGTCGATGATTGCATGGGTGACGAGCCCACTATCCACACGGATGAGCATCCTCAGGGCAATGATTGCATTCACGCATCTATGCATCTAATAAGACCTACATCATGTGTTGTTTTGTATGCTTTGTTTTATAACTATGTTTACCTAATGCAGCGGTGTGTAATCTTAAGAGGAATTCACACTGAGTTGGCCACTCATCCATCAAATATATAACCGTTCAGGTAGCACAGGTGGCTTAAGTGATTTTCAGATTTAGACTTGATGAGGGGTAGGGTACAAGTGCCAGGGGGCATGGTTGTATCTACTTCGAGAAGTCGCGCGATCTTGCGGCTTTTATTTATATGCATTTCATTATTCTCTTGTATAAATTATGAAATTCTTGTATTTGTTATATCGAGATATTGGTTTGTATAAGTCATTTTGGACAACCTCTTGTATATTCTAAATGTAAATACAAATTTTTCCTTTTATTTGATTTGTCCATTCTACGCTTATCTGCTTACTCTGAATGCTATTAAAAGAAATACTTGAATCTGACCATCCTTTAAGGTTAACACTCGGGTTTTTGGGAAACGAGACATATACTTAGGTCCTGAAAAGTCAGGGCGTTACAATACCCTATACATTTTGTTTATGAAATTTGACAACCTACTTGTCTGCTTAAAATATTAGAACTTACACAGAGTCGGTCATTCACTCCGTTTTATGATGAGAATACAATCCTGGCTGGTTCACTAGTCGATTCGAACAAGAGAATGACTACGATGCCTCCCAGACACGGCTGAATTGGAAAAGCTATCTCATATGCAGAGACCTTCCGTATGGAGGTGTGATAGACACCGACAAAAATGCTAAGGCTGGGATTAAGTAGTATTGCTCAAACTTGCTTGCGCATCAGTTTGGTTTAGTCTAATGCATCCCATATCCATTCACCCAAACAACCTGTAACCAACCCCATTTCAATTGGTCGGTCGCCAATAGTGTCAAAATTTACCAATCTCTCCATTCTTCTTTTCAAGAAGGTAGCTTGGCTCTTGATCTTCCTTGCTATCCATACCAACCACAAGCAATGGATACTTTCGCTGCTTGGTGGGAGAGTCATTATAAAAAATTAATGAGTAAGTCTTAGGAAGATATTATTGCTAAACTTTCTTCCAAGATTGTGCTTAAATGAAAGAAAAGAGCAGCACCTCCGTCAGTCAGTACACCGAACCGGAGGACGAATAAGCCGAAGAATAAATTGACCACTACATCTTTCCCTCACACTTCACCAACCGAGATAGTAGCTGCTCCACCAAAGCGCCAGAAAATTGTGGTGAAAATTCTTATTACCCCTGCACCCCTATCAATTCGCCAGCTTCCATTAGCTCTGAGGAGAATCCTCGACTTAGGAGCTCCCCTTGGTCCACCTCCTTAGCCTCCTGTCCTGATTCTCAAACGCGTCGACCCACCTCCCCAACCGATAATTATGGATCGATCGTTGGCGACATCGTCAAAACCACGACGGGCATCAGGTACATCCTCGGCCAAGGCTGTATCTTCGTTTGAAAAATACTTCAAAACTAAGTACTAGCTAAGTCTCTCCATCATGATTATTCAAAAGAAATCGAAGAAGGCTTGAAACGACACCAGGAAGCTCATTATAATAATGCTGGAATAAATGGTTACAAGATAGGGAAAGATTAAATCATCCCGATCTTCCTTTTGATGAAAAATATCTTACTCCCTATCATCCCAATCCACCACCATTCCCCACTTAAATGCGAGCGATGACAATGATTATAAAACATCCTCGGACTGTGGACCAACGATCCATCACCTACGTCGTCCGTTTTGATTTAGGTGGAAACTACTTACCTATATAATCATTCTGACTCTTCTTACCTCTCACGTCGACTGACTATACCTTTGTTTGTAGTTACCAGGGAGCTATCGGCTGCTAAAAAATAAGTCATTGTTACACAGTCGCTACAACAACGTCAGCTAGTGACCGATGTTCCTGAGATTGCTGACCGTCGATTCTGAGAATAGGGTTAGCACTAATGTTCTTCCTTCCCATAATTCTCCTAAAATCACGACTCTCGCCTCGAGGTCTAAATACATGGTTGATCTGCCCCCAACACCTCCTGCTGTAGTCGACCAAGAATACGAAGAAGAACCGCTCATCTCTCACAACTCTAGTAAAATATCATCTCCCCAACCAATTTCTTCACCCAATGAACAACTTCCTCCAACGGTTGAAGAGTCTTCATCTTGCGAGGCAACTGTCCCTGTGATAGAAGAGAATGCAGCGATCGATGCCCTTAAGCCCGATTCACATCATTACCCACTCATGTACCAACTATACTGGGCGAAGCTCATATTCTCCCTGCTTCTGACGAAGATGTGCTTCCATTTGATGACATCCTCTCTTCTCTTGAACAAGCTCTAACTAAGGATCTTGTTGTGGTTGAGTCACCTTCTCTCTCGACTAGTCTGTAAAGCCTCAAAGAAGAGCTCCAGATCCTCCTGGAAATAGTGTTATTTGGAACCTTGATGGTCGAGATGATTTACAAACTCGACCAATGGGTCGAGTCGTATAATGTTTTCTCTTGCTAAGATCCCAGTCTCATGGAAAAATCACTAGCCCTCCACGAGTTCTTGGGATTTATTAAAGAAAAACATAGGCTATGTACTATTGCTGGACAACTTGAAGCAGAACATGACGTGAAAAAATCTCAAGTGGCTTCTACTAGAGATATTGCCAACCAGCTTTCGACTGGCAACATTAAGTTGAAATCGTTTGAGGCTGAGTTAGCTAAGATGAAGATCAAAATAATAGCATTGGAGTTAGAACTAATGAATCTGAAGAAAAGTTATGCGGAAAAATACGCTAAGCATGGTCGTCGGAAGAGATCGGTCAAGGATTTAGCAATGTCCGCTAAAGCTCAGACAACTACCATCAGTCGACTCCGTCAAGTCGCTGTCAAACACAAAGTTTCCTTGCATGCAATAAAAGGCCGATTAGAGAGAATCGAGGTGTCGATCTAGAATTTTTCTTCTTTTAAGTTGTAATCCTTTTCTGTATAAGAAAATACTTATCAATACAATTGGCCATTGAGCCTCCCTTTTGTTTTCTCACGCCTTAACTTATTTTCTGTTCTTTTATAATTAACTGCTGACTTAGCCCTCAAAACTCGAGACATCATGGGTTTATTCTGAATTTAAAGTCTTAATAGCTACACATCCCTGGTTCCTCGGAACACGAAGTATTTTTCTTGTTATAACTGCTCTAACCATGGGCACCCGAATCATCTATTTAAACCGCTTTGAACCCCACTTGGATTCATACCAACCTCATCCTTATATTGTGTAACTCTGCCTTGCTCCCATGGCTTCCAACTCTTCCTCTTACCTTGCTAGTGCCGAGAGCTACTTGAAGGAGATCTTTAATTGGGGTCTGATAGACTTTTGTCAATCTTCACTGCTCTTTGATGTGAATTACTTTGTCAAGGAAGCTTCGTCAGTAGCCGAAGATCTTCTTCAAAAGCTAAAGCGTTTATACTCAATTGGGCATCATTACTTCGAACTCACTTACGAATCTGAACAGCTTGCTGGATTTCTTCGACAAGAAGCAGAGGCCAAAGAGGATTCTTCAGGGATGAGTGAAGCTCATGAGCTAGCTTGGAACGAACGATTGTGTTGGGTCCAGACTCACCATTTCAACCAAGCCATGCTTCATACCTTACAAGTATATCGTACCAGACTGCTGGAAGAACTCAAGGAATGAGAACATTCCTTTTTTTTTGCTAAGGACCTACTCATCCTTGCAGACCTCTCTTTCTTAGATGAAAAAATTGCTATTTACCAGATGCGATCGAAGATAAGTCTCGACGAAAAAAGAGAAATTGAGAATAGAGTTTCTTCTAACGACATTCGTGTCGACCAACTTCTTCATCTTCTTCCGATCATTATAAAAAATGGAGTTGATTGGAAACCTAAACAAGAGCAAAATGAGGTTGAGATGTAGTCTCTCCTTGAAGAATTTGAAAAAATGAAAATTAAAATGACCTGAGTCATTCGGCCGCTTTGTTTCTTTTCTTTCATTTTTGCTTCTGTAATGTGGTCGATGACCAGTATGGTCTTTAAATAAATTACTCTTTTTTAAAATTTTCAGATGCATCAAGATCAATTTTCCATAAAATATCATGGAAAAGCATGAGATATTTTTTCCGGACACCAAATCCTCCCCTCACGATTAGTCATGGCTCAAGATGTCTAGAGCAACTGAATGGCTCAATCGGCATACCATTGTGGCACAGGGTCTATCCAGTGGTCAAACTCAGTCGACCGAGTCTTTCCATCACAGATCGGTTGCTCAACACTTAGCTATTGTCCATTCATGTATACACTACCATATGCTGACTCGACAATAGTAAATATGTAGCGCTTCCCAAGAAATCTCATTTATTCTATTACATGCTCCTATTTCTCAGGAAATGAAACGACAACCCAGCCATTTGTTTTGGATTCCTAATCATTGAACCCTATTCAATGCATGTATTTATTACCTCTCACAAAGCTTATAAAAAGTGCTCCTTGCTTGGATTTGCAACACATCACGGACAAGGCTTCACCAGTAAGTCCTATAACCATGGCCTCCTCCCCCTTCTTCTCGAAGTCCTTAACATTTTTTTAGGAAATCATTGAGGAAGGGATAGACTCCTCCTATTCCTCCTTCCTTCGTGATACTTATCCCTTCATAAGGGATGCCACAGAAGCAGCTTAGACTGATGAACCTTTATGAGAGGTTCTCGGAGTTCTTTCGGATTTACAACGACTTGAAGAGACCTACTTCGAGGCTAATTTTGAACTTGAATAATGCGTTGCCCTTCTAAGGGAACAATCGACCATCTGTACTGAGTCTGAAACTCTTTCAGCCCGCTATGATGTGGCTTGGAAGAATCGACTGCACTGGACTCGCCAACATCACTTCGACTAAGAGATGTTGCAATCTTTAGAGGCTTTACTTAGCAACCTCTTCGTTGACCTCTCAGAGGTCCAACATCTCTGTCCAGAGAGCAATTGACCACAATCTCAGGACCTCCTGAACTTCATGGAGTCATCGGTCACCACAATTATAAACGATCGCTCTTCGGACTCGTGAAGAATCTAGCAGGTCCGAAGAGCTGAAGGTCGACCAAGAGCTCATAGTTGACGATCAGAGCCTTAATGTAGTTGTAACGCCCTGAAAATCGGGGGTCGAGCATAAACTCATCTCCCGAGTTCCAGAACATCACTTATGCAACAAAATGAATGATGATTGAATGTTGACTATATTCGTGCATTGAACATGAGTGAGATTAAGCCAAAACAACATATCATACTCCAAAGACAGTTAAATTTACAAGCGGAAGACTGTGATAGATAGATAAAATATATAAACTATGATGAGTCTCCAGAGTGTGATAACATTACCAGGTTAAATAATTACAAGTACAGTTCTAAAATATACCAAATGTGAGGAAGTGTAATGTCTCCTATCCCAAGTACCGTAGCCCCGTTAATACAATACCAGGTCTTCATAGACCTGTCAGAGATTACGTGTAGGAGAACTCTTCCTCAACATCATAGTAGTAGTTCGGCTCTGCTTCATAAACATCGCCAAAACCTGAAACTCAACAAATCTGGTTGGTGTTGCAAACACCGTCCCGTAACATGGGAGTGAGTGATCAACTCAGTGGAACAGTAAAGCATAGGTTAACATGTTATCAACTCAGTCAAGCAGTAATGATAAAGCAGTACAATCAAACAATTTTAACTACTCTTATTAAATGCAAGTATGAAATGACATGATGATGTATGCCCTTGCCAAACCACCCTCATGCGACATCATCTTACGTTCGCGAATGCATACCTCCCTCAGTGCTCCACATCTACTAGGCACATGCGGTGCGATGATGAGCATGATTACCGAGTTATTATTAGTCCATTTCAAACAGCAGTATTGGGAAACTAAGGTACCTCCCTTGTATCATTCCCAAACATAATCTCTTTTAGGGTCGTCAATCCTAGTTAATCTCATACGATATTATAGTTTGAGAGGCATAGCGAAGGCATCACAAAGGGCTCGTCACCCGTCAGCACGGATACAGATCTCACCGTATGCGGCTCAATTGTTGACCGTCAGCTCGAGTACAGGTCTCACCGTACTCGACTCAATCACTGGCCGTCAGCTCGAATACAGGTCTCACCGTACTCAGCTCAACTCATACTCTAGTTGCTGTGAAGGGCTCGTTGCCAATCACAGACCTTGGAGTATACTCGAAGATACTACAGAGGACTCGTCGCCCGTCAGCATGAGTACAGGTCTCACCGTACTCGGCTCTCGCCGTAAGTATCGACAGCTCGAATACAGTGTCCCATACCACCGTATTCGGCTCACGAGTTTGGTTGCTCAATGGTCACTACGGGGAGGCACGTGGCCCCAGTGTAGGCCGACAGCTCGACCACGGTGTCCCATACCACTATGCCCGGCTCATGAGTCTTAGGGGATCAAGGTACCATGGTTAAAAGGGATTCCACTAGTAAGTTTGGTACCCTAGGTTTAAATAGAGGCGTCCAAACATGGTGAACATACATGAGACAGATCGGGTTACTTGACGAGCTTAGCTAGCTCGAGCGCACAACAAGTTGAACGACATGAAGTGCATAAGCACTCCGCGTGGCCAACCACTATCGTCAATCGAAGTACGACTCGGGTTCGTCGAACACACCTCACGTGACAAATGAATCATAGCCACGAATGCAATTCTGGTACCGATTGTCTGGACTATTATCATAGCCCCAAACACAATCAATTGCAGATAGATAAAGCAGTAATGGATCAAGATTCAACTCATACAATCAAGGTCTGGTATTATCCGTTTAGGGCTGCCAGGGCTGTTGCACGCACTCGTTGCTCCGCTCCCCCATCACCCATGACGGATCATACAACGTAAATATAAATTTAAACATATGCATTACATAGTTAAAATCATAAAGCAGTTGAGCATGTTATGAATCACAACACAAGCATGAGTTTGTACATGTTCAATTCCTAATCACACAACTATCCAAGGAGATCATACACATAGTTAAAAGAGGTTGAGAATCATATCTCAACACCCTTATACATTACAATTTCCTAACTACTACTCATTCAGACATTTCAAGAAACACTTAAACAAACATACATCAACATGCATGACCTATGTCGATCACATAGGCATTAGGCCAAATCCTTTCACTAGGGAGTTGCCCCAATCATAACACGCATACACCCACGACGGATAATCATGGCAAGCAGGAATCCAAGTTCCATATTCATTCAGTCATTTCCACAAACACTTGGGCCACACATTTTAGCATATATAGTGTATATTGGCCGTGGCGTGATTTAAGGCAAATCCTTTCGTCAAAGGGGTATCGCCACTACAACAATCATGAATCCATGACAATTAGTCATGACGAGCACGAATGAGAATTCTATACTCATTCAGTTATTTTCACAAACACTTAAAATACACTATTACAACATACATGGTGTATGTTAGCAAAACATGTATTAGGGCTATCCTTTAGCCAAGCGAGTATTTTATCCATGTACAATATATTACTACAACAAATAATCATGATAAATACATCTCCAAAATTTATACGTATACAGTATTTTCTAGAATACGCAATTTCAACATACATAGTGTATATAAGTAAAACATGTATTTAGGCGAATCCTTTTGCCAAATAAGTATTTTATCCATATATCATATATCCATATAACAAACAAACATGTCAAACACATTTTCAAAAAATATACGTATACCTACTTTCTACAAATACCTAGAGTATGTAGAATTCCATATTTTTCATCTTTAATCGAAACGGAAAACAGACAGCACTTTGTACATGTGCAATTGCATGCAGATCATGAATCTATCATTATCTGACATTGAAAGCATTGAAAACCATAACCTATACACCTAAAGTCCGCACCTTTTGTCGTAGAATCGCAACGGAATTGATAGGTTTGTCTAGCTTCCGTATACGGCAACTAGGCGACCTAGAGAAGGAAATATGTTAGCTATTTCATAACCTACAGCTATCAAATCCCCCAAACAGGTTAGGGTTAGGGTTTATTACCTAGAAATGACACCGGAATCGCCGGGAAAGCGACAAGAATGAGGTGGTTAAGCACCGATAGCAGCAGGGTAGAGCGGCGGGGAGATCTTCCCACAACACCCACACTTTCTCTTCCTTTTCCCTCTCTCAAATCTCAAATTCGTATGGCTGCCATGAGAGGGGGTTTAAGGTCCTTATATAGTCTCAAAACTCACCGAAATAGACTCCTGTTCAAGGGGTACGACTATTATAGGTATTTCGGCACTTTTTCAGCTCAAAAGAGGGTTTCTGGTGGCCCTCCTTGAGCCAAACATCAGACTTAAGCTCTCAACACATGGATCTACGTGGGATTACGCTTTTGACTCGATCGGATTCCCAGATCGCACGTGGCGGACCATTTTCAGTTCAACGGTCGGTGGGCCACGATCCGAAATTCCAAGTACATGTAAATGTTCCTGAAATTTTTCCTGATCCGAGGGTATAATCTGGTCTGATTCTGACGGTCTGGTTGCTTAATACTGATCCGCAAGCGAATGGTGCCAGATCACTATTCCATATATTTATTTTGTAAAGGAAAGAGTGATTTTCACACTCCCTCGCTCCGGACTCAAGCGAATGGCCGTGGGACATCGACTGGACCTGATTTCCGAGGTGGTTGTCAAGCCCAGTGAGGCGGTCCTAGTTCCTTAACTTTGTGTTAATCGGACTTCCGATGTGCGGTCAAGACCTAATACGAAGTTTCAAGTCATTCCCGAGAGTAGCTGGGTAATGAGTTTGATCCTAAACTTTAGGGTAACCTAGAGTCAATGATTCTACAAGTTTTGGGTCTTGCAAATCGTATTTAAAGTGATTGGTGCTAATTTCACAGGCACTCTAGTTTAGCACTAGCTAATTCTCGCCTAATTTCTAAAGGATTTAGTCCTGTAAGATTTCTTTCTGAGGTGGTACCTGGGCCTTTGTAGTTTGTATATAAAGTGATCCAAGTTATACTACTTAACTAGTTTAAGTTAGTGTCTAGGGCGAAAGTGCTTTGAAAAATTGAAAGCACAAGGTAGTGAAGGGTGGGATTTGTGAAGGAAATGGGTTAAGGAGCGATTTTAGACTGTGGGATTGAGTTTTGACAAGTTGATAAGGTCTTAGGATCGACCCATTGCCTAAGGACGTCTAATCCCAGGTTGGCAAAAATTCGGGATGTTACAGTAGTCATCGGTCTTCTTCACCGTGGAGAAACAGGTGCAGGTTAAGGAGGTAAAAGAGTCGGTCGTTAAGCAATTAGAAGAACTCAAGGCAGTTTATTTATAATTCGGCCGATTGCCCTAAGATTTGCTTTTCCTTTTGTCTTTTTCTCTCTTTTTGTAATTGAACGACCTTTAATTTCAAGGCCTCTTTATTGCAATACAAACTCTCTGCATTTATTCTTTCGTTAGTAAAATGATATTATACTCCCTGTCCTTCAACTTTATTTGACATGTTCCTAGACAATCTCCCAGAGCGAGGGATAATGTGGCTTCAGGAATCGGCCGTTGATCGGGGCCTTCGCAATTTTTCCCTTCATATCTTTCAAGACATACGCTCCTCCTTTGAGGACTTGGACGATGTATGGAACATCCCATGTGGGAGGCTACTTATTCATAAGAGCACAATCTATCTGACCGATCGGCAATATAACTTTTCAAACCATATCCCATTCTCGAAAATATTTTCCCTTTTATCCTTTTATTATAAGCACGAGCAACGACCGCTTTATTAGCGACGATCGAATCAAGGGCTTCCATCCGAACCTCATCTAGTCCTTCAAACTTGGTCAACATGGCTTCTGTAAACTCAGTAGGAGTCAACTCGGCCTGACAAGCGGACCTTAGGGATGGCACAGTAACATCTAAAGGCACTACTGCATCAAGTCCATACATTAACGCGAATGGACTCATCCTAGTACTTGTACGAGGTGAATTTCTATAAGCCCAAAGTGCCTCCAATAACTTCATATTCCATTCTCAAGAATTCTCCTGGATCATTTTTCTTAAAATATTTTTAATTTCCTTGTTACTCGTCTCGACCTGGTCGTTGGCCTGTGCATAATACGACGTTGAATGCAAGAATCTTATTCCATATTTTTCGGCCATCACCTGCACTTCCTTTATTGAAAATGCTGCACCTCAATCCATTGTGATGGATTTTGGAATTCCAAACCAATGGATAATACTATTTTTGATGAATTCTATAATTTTTCGATGACCGACTCCTTTCATAAGCTTTGCTTCTACCCACTTAGTGAAGTAATCAGTCACCACAATTATAAACGAATCCATCCGTGATAAAGGTGGATGAATATGACCTATTAAGTCGATCGCCCAACCCCTAAAAGGCCAAGGTTTTATGATTGAATGTATCTCTGTGACGGGAACATGTTGAATTGGCCCATTTTTCTGGCAAGCCTCACAACCCTTGGCATATCGCATACAATCGACCGTTATTGTCAGCCAAAAATACCTGTAACACCTAAGCATGAGTCTTATTTTCCTCCCTACCTGGTGAGCCACACATATTCCCTTATGAACTTCACCCATCGCTAATAAAGACTCTTGTTTAGACAAGCATCGGAGTAAAACTCCGTCGGCCCCATTTCGGTAGAGTTCACTGTTGATCATTAATGAGTGAGCTCCGTAGATAACCCATGAGAGGAGCCCTCTAATATTTTTCTCCTAACTCGACATATCTCCATATATCTCCTCTTTCAAAGACGGATGGTAGGGATCTTTGGATTGCAATTGTTCTCTTGGTCGATCCTCTTAGGGCATCGAGCCCCACAACTAACTGCATCATTTCATTAGCATCCATGTTGTGATCCCTAGTCACATGCATTAGCTCTACCTCCTCAAAATGATCCAACATCTGGGTTGTTAAGGCATAGTATGGTAACAAGGTCGTACTAGATATGAAGATGTTAGTCTTTCCTGCACAATTAGATATGAACATTCGCATAAAATTGACTTGCCCTATGAATCGTTGCAGTTCGCCTTTATTCTTAGGCGGGTGAGCATTAATGATCACTTGAGCCTTATTCTGATCGACTTTAATCCCTCACTGATGCACCAGGAATCCCAGGAAGTTACCGGTTGAGACCCTGAAAGCACACTTTAAGGGGTTCATTTTTAGTTTATGAAGTCTCATTCGCTCAAACGATTTGTGCAATTAAATGATATAGTCTTCTACATAGACTTCCATAAAGTCTGCACTAGGAATCCCAAGTCTAGTTTATGTGTCCACATAGACTTCCATAAACTGGTCGATCATATCATGAAATGTTGCATTCATTGCTCTCTAATATGTGGCTCTCGCATTCTTAAGTCTGAAAGGCATAGCCAACTAACAATAAGTTCCTAATGGACTCGGTCATCTTAATGCCATCTTTGGCACATCGTCCAATGTGATATTGTTGAGACTCAAATATTGCATAATTTCTCCCATTTATATCTTGGTTTTATGAACATGAATTAGCTTAATATTTATTTTAATCATGTGTGTTATAAGGTGAATTTAAGTGCTTGGATTGAAAGAGGGTGTTAAAAGCATAAATTTGATGCTAAAAAATCACCAAGGCAAGGGATGGATCATAGGAGACCAAGATTGAAGAATTCACATGCCAAAGATCTAAGAAAACCAAGTGAAAAATGAAGAAAATCGAAGATTTGAAGTGAAGAATCCTGAAATCGTTTTGAAAAAGTGTTTTCTGAAGCTCTGAGGTCTATTTTGAAAAATTGCGCAGCAAGAAATCTATTTTAAACAAACTGTGCAGCGAGAAGTCTACTTATAAATAGGGCTTCCTAGGGCATTCCTAAGCATAATTCAAGGCATCCCAAAACAAGAATTAGGGTTTTTAAAGAATTTTAATTTTATTAAAGTTCTATAACTTATTTTTTAAAAGATCTTTTCTATTTGCATTTATTTTCTTTCTTCTTATTTTTTCTTTCTTATTTTAATTATGTTTTTCTAAGTTCCCTCTACCCAAGCTAGAAGGGAAGCACATGGGTTTAATAATTCTTTAAGTTATGATGATCGATTATTTTAATGATGAGAAGAATGGTGTATGCATGTTATCTATTGTTTAGGTTTTGTTTTCTTATCCTCTTGTGAGATTTATATGATTCCATCATATGAGATCCACATTGATGGATAGACTTACCCTAGATCAATCAGATTTCCTATATAGGAGAGGTTCTCAACCTGTTATATTTATTTGATTTTCATTATCTCATTGATATTGGATTCTTAAAATCACTGACGCTTGAGAATATATATCAATGGTGCAAATCCATGATTTTCTAATTTTTTTTTATATCATTTATTAAAATATTTAAACTGTTTTATTTTCCGATTAGGCTGACCATAGTGCTCAGATCCTAGTTGTGTTATTCAAGTCACCATGATTTTGGAACATTAACCTATGTGTGGAACTTTGAAGCTTAGGTGTTGTTTTAATTCAGTTGAATTACATCAATTCAAAAATCCTAAAATCAAATCATCAGATTAGTTTTTATTACTTAGTTTGTTTTGCATTTGATTTTCTCCTTCTCGCAATTCATCTCCCTGTGGGATCGACCCTGTATTCACAGGATATTACTTACGAACCTCTGCACTTGGAGGCAAGTAATCAAGTTTTTAGCACCGTTGCCGGGGAGAGACTGAGATAGATTAGATATGTGCAAGATAGCTTAGGTAAGTTCTCTTCTAAACCCTTCAAATTTTCTGTAGATTTTTTTTTTCTTTGAAAGTAAATTCAGTTGGGTCTTTCATGCACTAACTATGACAATAGGTTGTGTCACGCCCCGACCCGACTCGGAGACCGGGCTCACAAAATTCCCGATCACCGAATCCGGCGCCGACAGCCTCCGTAGACCCCATTCTCGGCTCCCAGCGCCCATACGCCAGATTCCGATCCTGGGATCCTACAAGGAGGATTTTCAGTATTTTTTTTTTTTGTAATGGAAGCATAACCACAAGCATAACCAAGTCACAAAATAAAAACACCACATATCCACTATATCAAAACTTTAAGTACAATGCTGAAAGGGAAATACACAAATCAAAAATCAAGCTCCAGAAGACCGCTGTACGCTCCAAGCTTAACAATGCTGCAACCAAATATCACCTGCACGCATCTATCGTGCATAAGCTTATAGAAAGCTTAGAGGGTGGTGTAAGTGTGTGCACAAGGTATGTGCCAAGTAAGCAATATCAGAGTAATCAGAGTAAGCGGGAATACTAGCAAGCCCAAAAATCATACAATCAGAAAAAGCAAATATGGACAAATCCATGAGTCAATCATTATCAGAATACGCATTATAAAACATCTATGCAAATGAAGAGTCATAAAGAGTCAAACATCAGATGCCAAGGATGCGATGCAGTACGCAATTCCTAATGAGTGCACGAATACCGTCAGTCGTATGTAGACCGTATAAACGCATAAACATAGTAACCTAGAATGCCATATGCAGTAGATGTAATGTGCTGTGCGGTGCGAATGGAATGACCATGCTGGAGTGTGAAGTCGGGATGATAGCACGTAGTATCGCAGGCTACGGGATCCACCACAAGGGACTTCTATCCAAACTAGTCCCATACCTAAATTTGGATAGTCAGACTCAATGTGGTAGACTCCTGATCTCAGGTTAGTCGCTCGCCCAACCGAAATCCTACCCATGCGAAGGTACACGTAACAAATAGTTGCGCACCACCAGCCCGAGTGAATTGAATGAATGAATGAATGAGTATGCAACTCCTGCTCAATAAGTCCACATATCAGTACGGTTCATCTCTGGGATCATCACCCGGGGTCTATTACACCCTACGCCAGCTTGCCGCCCCTATCCGGCGCACAACTGGGTAAGTGAAAGAGACCTCACTATCCGCCTGCCAATGTCGGGCCCGGCTCGTCGATAGCGGACCCATTCCTCAAGCTGGTCAAACTCAACCTAGATATTGCCCCCTCACTCAGGCGGGTAAGGTCACACCCCCCCTCCAACCGACCACGACACAGTGGAGACGCGACCTCCTGGTATTCGGCCCTCGTGCGTTCATATATCCACTCGGTCTCGACGTTGGAGTCATCTCCTGGCCACGGAGGTTTAGGGATTTTCACCCAGGGACATATATGGCGCCCGTATGCTAGAACCAAACATTTCCGGTGTCCCATCTGGCCATCCACGATATGCTTGTGGAGGCTACGGCCCTGATGTCGCTAGGGCGTACAGTAATCATGATGCAAGATGCATGAGTCATACAATCTAGTCATGCATCACTCCTGCGCATACCGTGCGCTCATGTGAGATAACCTCCGCCTATCAGGGAGTCTCATAACAACATGCTCACTGACATATGTAATGATCAACCACATCTCATAACAAACATGCAGATGATGCGTATGGGCATGTATCATGATGCTATGCTGTCACATGCTAGTAATCAGTATCAATAACTAGCATCAACAGTCTGCCTCGATCGGTAATCGGTCAATCGGCCACGACAAGCAGAATCGGCAATCGGCCACGTCAATTGATAATCAGCCATGATCGGTAATCGGTTACGATAACCGGCCTCGATCGGTAATCGGTCAATCGGCCACGACAAGCAGGATCGACAATTGGCCACGTCAATCGAAACCGATAATTAGTACCAATAATTAACATCGATAATCGGCATAAGAGAAGGTCACAATGAGGACATTTAACCATCATTGCTCCCAACAGTGGCCTACATAGAGTCGAACATATAGTGGGCCTCACAGCCCCCCACACAAAGGGCTAATATACATCGCAATGGGCCTCACCTAAGGGCCACATCTCATCAAGACTCACCATATGGGCCGGAAATACCTCACAATGGGCCACAACATATGGGTTGGAAATACATCACGATAGCTATGGCATATGGGTCAGAAGTACGTCACAATGGGTCTCGCTAAGTGGGAGGTGGGCCCTGCACACGGGTCTCGAATACATCAAGTGGGCCACATCAATGGGCCATGCCAATGAACCTCATATACATCAAGATGGCCTAATCACATGGGCCTCAATATACATAACAGGTGGGCCCTGCACCTGGGCCTCAAAACACGCAACAGGTGGGCCCCGCTCATGGGTCCAAGGTACATCAATGGGCCCAACGGATGGGCCACAAAGTACATCAAGGTGGGTCTCAACAATGGCCTCATACATGTACCAAGGTGGGGTCCACTTAAACTATAGATCTGTCTTATTTTTAGTCTCAAGCCTATGAGACAAGCTGGCCAAATGGTTGGACGGTTTGAATGCAACACATGCATCATAGGTGGGGTCCATATGAGCTATGGATCCGACTCATTCTTTAGCTCATGCCCTGAAATGAGCTTTCAAAGTGGAAGGATGATGATTGGATGTAACACATGCATCATGGTGGATCCCACCGTCCAGTGATATGGACGGTGCGTATAAAACACATAAATCAATGGTGGTTCCCACCGTCCACTGCTGTGGACGGTGTAACTACAACGCATATATCACAGTGGGTTCCATCGTCCACTGTGGTGGACGGTGTGGATAGAACACATACATCTTGGGGTTTTTCCTACGTGGGGCCCGCCATAATGTTACTTGCCGTCCAACCTGCTCATAAGGTCACGCTGGCCTGGATGGAAGGAAAAAAACAATTTTAATATTGATCCAAAACTTCTGTCAACCCAAGAGGGTTCCAAGGGACGTTTTAATCAACACTGTTTCCTGCTGTGTGGCCACCTGATCAGTGGCTGGATGGAGTGGATAGAACACGTACATCACGGTGGTCCCACCGTCCTGTGATATGAACGGTGCAGATCAAACACGGTGGGATCCACCAGCCGTCCAGCTACTACTGGACAGCGCTCCAAAGCACGGGCGCCTGGGTGGGCTCCACCGTCCGCCTGGACGGTGGGAGTAAAACACCTGCATCACTGTGGGTCCCATGTGGGGCCCACCCTAATGTTTACTCTCCATCCAAACCGTTCATAAGGTCACACGGTCCCCTAATGCTAGGGAAAAAAAATAAATTTCAGCTTGATCCGAAACTTCTGTGGCCCAAAAAAAGGGCTTCAAAGGCAGGCATTAAATCACACTGTTTCATGTGATGTGGGCCACCCGAGTTCCTGATGGAGATGATTTTTGGGGTGGGGCCCACTGCCCTAAGGGGCCACCAAATGCACGGTTTTGATGTGAAGTTCACATCATTGTGGGGCCCACGGATGGGCCGTGGGACCTCTGTCCGTCCGCCAACACACATGGACGCCTGGCGTCCTTTCACTTTCTCTGACAGCAGCGGCAGCAGCTGCTGCTGCCGTTTAGTATTTTTTTTTTTAAAGAAAACTAAAATCTTGGGTTTTTCCTACGTGGGGCCCACTCGAAGTAGATCCACTTCATCCACCGGCTCCCATGGCCCTAGACAAGCCAAACAAGCCCAATATCGGAGGTGTTTTGGAGTATAGAAACATCAGGTAGTTTTTCAACGGTGAAAACATCGTTTACTGCACTATGGCCCGCATGAAAGTTGGATTGGTCCCTTTTTTTGTCTCAACGCCAAAAATGGTCTGGGGAAGAGAATGGACGGTGTGGATAAGGTTTTATACATCAATGTGGGGCCTATAGAGTGACCCACTCCAAGGGTTGAACCAAACCAATATATGTATTATTATTTTTTTTTTATTTTTTCTTCTCTGGTTTTCATTTCATGTCCAGCGTCTCTGGACGCTGGACACTTTGCCATGACACATGCGTTGATCGTGGGCCTTGCTCGGGATGGCTATTAACTGCACGGATGGTGGGGTCCATTTGGGTGGGCCACACGGCCACCTCATCACATACAATAGGGAAATAAAAAAAGAAAGAGAGAGGAAGAGAGAGAGGAAGAGGGATCTAACCATAGAAGACACCCACCTTAGATCTTCTTGGATTTTTTTCTTCCATTAATGCATGCTAAAGATGTAATGGCTGGACTTCAACGGTTAAGATCGACTTACGACGGTGGAGATAGAAGATGGGAAGGTGGGCCACACTAGCTTCCTCCCATGAAAGCTCTCTTGCTTGGACGTTTCTCTCATGGTGTGAGAGAGAAAATGAAGGAGAGAGAGATGATGGGAGGAGAGTGATGGGGGTGGGTAAGAGATGGGATGGGAAGGTTGACTTTAGGTGAGGGTGATGTAAGAAGGGGATGGGTGCTTGTACTTGATTTGATGGGATGGAGTACTTGACTTATGACATGATTGATAGGACATTCTCTTGGGATTTACAATGCGCGGCGTTTTTCCTCGAACTGAAAGCGAGCTGACATCTCTCTAGCCTGGGTGTCGGGTCAGTGCGTGAGTCACGGCATTGGAACCGCAGCGACGGCGCGGTCGCCAAGGTATAGGTTTTGGGTCGAGCCGACTTTGGCATGCAAGTCTCGTCTTAGGATCATGCGCAACGTTGGCTTTAGGTCCAGGATTGCCGGAATTTGACCGGAAGGATCGTGGGAGTCGATGGAACAGTAGAGACTAAGATACGGGTCTTACAGGTTGCCCTACTTAGGATTTTATCACCCAAGTGCTATGGTTGTCCTACAGTTGCTGTTTGATCACAAAGATCATCCGCTGAATCTATTTTTCAGATTAACATAGTTTAATTTCTACATTAGTTTTACTTTTATTGATTTATTTTTTATTTTCGCTTTATGGTTTGAACCCTCATGGTCAGCCCTGCCGCTTGGGTTGTTGATTTATTTTTGCTTTGTCGACTGAACCCTCATGGTCGGCCCTGCCGCCTGGGTTGTTGATTTATTTTGCTTTGTGGACTGAACCCTCATGGTCGGCCCTGCCGCTTAGCTTGTTGATTTATTTTACTTTGTGAACTGAACCCTCATGGTCGACCCTGTCACCTGGGTTGTTGGTTAAGTTTTTATTTTTATTTTAAGTATCATACTTGCTATTTGAATTAGTGGTATTTGTTGTGTGGTGTAAATGGTTTATGTCCCGTATATTCTCGATATCATCGAGCGAGTTCAATATCATCGAGCGTATACTCTCGATAGCATTGATGGTCCGCTCGATGACACAAACTCAAATGTCATACGCTTTAAAAACCTCTTGCCAGCTGGTCAATGAAATCGAAACACTAGTCGATATCATTAGATTTCGAACTCCGATATCATTGAGACTAGTGTCGATTCATTGACACTTGAAAAATGAGAGAGACTTGCTATAAAATATTTCAGGTTTTCAAGAATGATCGAGGGACCTTCGAGATCATTGAAATTTGAATGTCGATGATATCGATACGGTGTCGATGCATCGATAAATCCAAGGGATTTTCATTTAAGTTTGCTGGACAGTTTCTGTCCTTGTTCGATGCCATCGAAACCATACCGATATCATCGATATTTGAATATCGATTCTATCGAGTGACTCCCGATCATAAATAAACCACCCTGAAATATTTTGCTGGAAGAACTTGGCGCCCATGACCGATATCATCGAGAGTCTTCCGATATCATCGAGATTTGAATTTCGATGGTATCGAGGAGGCTTCGATATATCGTTGCATATATGATATTCTTAATAAAAAACAGGGGCACCGGAGATCTGCCTGTCAATTTTATCGAGTCACCTTCGATAGACTCGAGATTTGAATATCGAAGATATCGATGTATTGATAATTCCTTCCAAATGAATATGTGGTTACTGGACGTATTTTGTCCTCATATCGATGATATCGTTTAGGTATCGAGGACATCGATAGAGTAGGTCGATCATATCGAGATGTGTATCAATAAAATCGACAAAGCAAGAAAACTAGAGAATTTTCCTATTTTGAAAACTTTTTTTTAACTTAAAACCCTATGATGTTCTAGTTTGTTTTAAGGGTTTTATATACCTGGTATTTTGGGACAAGGGATGTGAGGCTTAGATTTACCTGTGGCGAGCTTGCACACATCCGGGTGAGACACGCTTGAAATGATCTTCCTATGAGGCTCTGCAGTCTGACTGACTCAACACTCACACTAATTGACAAACCAGGGCACTTTCAATCTCCTCCTTTGTCAATTACGTGACAAAATACCAAAACACCCTAGAACAGTATGTAGACAAACACATCCTAAATTGTGTGTACATGCATTTTACACAATTTTACAATTTTTAGTGAAGACATGTACACAACCTAGTATCTGCTCCCCTTGACTTCAAACTCCCCTTGTCTTGGTGCAGTTGCTCCCCCTAACGCCTGCAACACCATTTAAGCAGATATACAATTTTTCATTTGGGGTGTTTGAACTGTTCTCCCCCTTTTTGTCAATCATTGATAAAGATATAGCAGTTGATATTGACTGAAGTTAACGGAACATGGGAGAACCGTCATTCAGAGGAATATGCATATAACAGATAGATGTAAAATGTGTAACAGTTGATTAACAGATATCATTTGCAGTAAGTATGTATGCATAGTATATTAGATAGAGCAGTGATATAGCAGATAGAATAATCAGTAAAAACATCATATGCATTCCATATCAGATAAACCAGGGAGTCTATGAGACATAAATATGGCAGGAAATATAAGAATTACATTCAGCCATATACAAAAATATCCAGATATCCAAAACACATACTGCCCCAGACCGCAGTAGATTAATAGTTATCCCAACAAAAATACCAAGCCCATTCATGGGCAATCAAAATCAAACATCAGTTTTTAGCCCATCTATAGGCAACACATGCAAAAAAAAAAAAAAAAAAAACTGTTTAGACGGTGCAGGTTAGCGAGTTATCACATACACTTATTTGAGTGCAGAACATCCAAAAAGATATTAATGTTCATACGCGGTAATAAGAGTGAAGTGTATGTGATAGCATCCAGAGACCAGTACTTATGGAGTCGAGGAAGATGGTGTTGTATCGTCTCGGCGACAAGTGAACAGCTCGACCAACTGTTGTACTCTCTGCTGCACTCCTTGGACCATCCGTTCCAAAATGGTGAGTCTCTCGTGCACTGAGTGGACATCCCTCTGAATTGCTCCAATCTTGTCCAGCTTGAATGTTTGGCATACCCGGGCGTTGACGTTGACACTGCTGGATCAGGTCTAGGTGGTTCACCTCTGGCCATTTCCATCCATTCAGTGGGAGCGATACCTGCTCCTCCTCCTTCTTCTTCTGCTTGAATATTTTCTTCTGGGTCCTCAAGGTATTTATGAAATTTCAAATCCATCTTTCGAATGTTACTTTTGTTGAAGGTTTGGAGAGGAAGTACATGATCACTTATAGTTAGAAAGGCTATGGCATTGCATATTGTATGTATGATCCAAGGATATGGTAAGTGGACATCTCTTGTCGTATGAAAAGCATAAACCAACTGATGCACAATGAGGGTAGGCAGACAAATCTTGATCCTAGAGGCAATTGAATAGATTATCATAGTCATGAAGCCCGTGAGATCTTCCCTTTTGGAACCCCTAGAGTAGATGTTTGAAGTAAGGATACCATGCAAGACCGGATAACGTGGTTCCATAAATCTGGCTTTTAGGGCATTCCCTTGGTGCCACTGAACATAATGGCCATGACATAGGAATTTAGTGACCTCGGACCGAACCTCAATGCTTTCCATGTCCATATCTGGGAGTCCTACATGTGATAGAGTAAGATTGAAAATTCTTGCGATAGACTCAGGAGTGATTTGCAGATCATCACCATCGATAGTCACAGTGATGGACGAAGGGTCGGACACTGGAGAATGACAGGCGCCAAAGAAATCGTATGTCCATTCGAGTTGATATGGTCCACCAAAGTCAAGAACAGGTAACCAATCTATGGCGGTAAATAGAGGTTCCAGATTATATAGAATCAGACAACTTCTGTCGACTTTTCTCTCGAGAATAACTTTTCTCCCAGTGAACTTTGCCAAGGTCGGATTGACCTGCACCGGTGGAGGTGCCTGCGCCTCAGACTGGGACCCACTATGTTTCATGCATTGCCTTATGGGGGTCCCACGTTCCGGGGCCCTTTCACTTCCTCTTGAAGCTACCACTTTTTGTCGAGTGGACTTTGATGACTCACCCAGACTAGATGCCTTGTCTTTGTCCTTACCCATAACGACAGATTTTTAGAAGAACGGACAAAGTTTCTCTTTTAAAGAAACTGAAAGTACCCAACCAAAAGACAAAATAGACTCTGAAATGGAAGGGGCGGAAGGATATTACCAGTTCTCGAGGAGCTTTTAGGACCCACGATGTACTTTCGGCCAAGGATTTGAGCAAAAAGAAAACGGAAGGCCTTTTTCAAAATAAAATTTTTCCGCTCGACCGCCTTTATTGGGCAGCAGTCTTCGATATCATCGATCAATGTTCCGATGATATCGATGTAACACCCCCGATGTTATCCAGACCATCTTCGATATCATTCTCGATCATATGACTTTTTATATTCCAAAGAGGCATCGATGAGATCGATCCTTGATTGATTAATCGAGAATGACTTATCGAGGGATATATCGAAACTGAATATTTTTCTTTTTCAGCATACAGACGACCATTCAAGTATACTCTTAGTATTTCTATGAATCAGTAGTATACTTTAGCAAAATTATGTACAATTACTGTACACATCAAAATTATAAACATTCGAATGTTTATACAAAAGATGGAGGTGATGAACCTCAGATATATCATTTGAAGCTCAGCAAAATTTGCATCATTTCAACAAATATCCAGACTTAGATGCATGACCTGGACTTGTTCATTTCATATTTTGACATTTTCGGCATAGGAATCAGCCCTATCTTTGCCTTTGATGACATAGCAGTGGTTATTTGTGTGACAACCCTTCATAACAGTTTTTCCTGATAGGTCTAAGATTTCACATTCGTCTTTGTTGAATGTAACCACGTGCTTATTATCACAGATTTGAGATATGCGTAGTAGATTATGTGCCAATCCTTTTATGCAGAAAGCATTCTCATTTTTGAGCGAATTAATTCCTCTTATAATTCCTTGTCCAATTACTTTGGCGGTGGTTCTGTCTCCATAGGTGACTATCCCATTATAAAGATATGTATAGTTTGAAAGAAGGGATTTGTCACCTATGACATGTCTGAGCAACCACTGTCTAAGTACCGCTTAGTAATTCTTCGTCTGTCAAAAGATTGTGTGAGTAGCAAGGCAATTTTTCTTTTCTTTAATTACCCATTTTGTAACAGAATTTTATTGTGGTAGTTTTAGCTTTCTCATTTGATTCACCACTTGCTTAATGGTTCATTCATCCTGTTAGTTCTTATATTTCTTTTGACAACACTAGATTTTTCTATTTGTGCTCCATATCCAGTTTTTTCTTTAGCTTGTTCATATCCTAAGCCATTTTTGTCTTTTTCAGATGTTCCCATACCTAAAAGTCTTTCTAACTTCTCGCCATTTTGGGAAAACTTACAATTTAGCTTGGCAATTCTTCTAGACTCTTCTAGATCAAACAGGAGTTTATGATTTTCATTTTGAAGGAGCATATTTTTGTCTTTTAATTACTCAACCTGTTTATTTAGTTTTTCGGACTCAGTTTTAAGGAAGGAGTTAATTCTCTTGAGTCTATCATTATCTGAGTGACATTGCTGTAAATCATTGATTAGATGTGATTAATTTCTAGAATTTTATCCAAATCTTTTTACAGTAATTCATTTTAGTTCTCAAATATTCTAAGTCTTTTAACCACTTTGATGCTATGGATATAAAGTTGATTGTAAGCATCTTACAGCTTGTTTTGTTCTTCCTCTTCTTCTTTTTCTGTTTCCTCATTATCTGACGGAAATGATTCAGCGGCTTATTATTCTTTCTTGTTCTCAGATTCACTGGGAATGATTGGAGTAGTGGAGATCATAAGAATTTTCAAGAATTTCTGGTCTCCATCACTCTCTGAGTCACTAAATTCTGAGTTTGACTCATCTGTATCATCCCATGTGGTGGTCATCGCCTTACCCTTAGTTTTTCTATTTGGGCATTCAGTAGACAAATGTCCATGTTTTTGACAGGCATAACATTGTGGTTCTTTGGTCTTTTTACTAAATTTTCCTGTAGAAGGTCTGTTGTCCATCTTCTTTCCTCTAGTAGGACGGCCACGATTCTTCTGAAAGAATTTCCTGAATCTTTGTGCCAGCAAAGCCACTTCCTCATCTTCATCATCCTTTTCGCTTCCAATGTCCTCATCCATTGTTTTCTTTGAAGTTTTTAGGACAGTCGTTTTGGATTTTGGGTTTGTTTGAAGTGTAGTTCAAAAGTTTGTAGGGAGCCTACTAGTTCTTCTACTTTTATTTCATCAATATTCCTACACTCTTCAATAGTTGTTACTTTGGGATTAAACCGTTCCGACAGTGATCTAAGTATTTTTCTACAGATTTTTGAAACCGGAACTTTTTCTCCCAATCCACCCATGGAGTTGCAAATGCCCATGGAGTTGTAAATGATATTCAACTTTGTGAAAAACTCCATAAAGGTGTCATGCTCTTCCATTCTGAGACTTTCGAATTGTGAAGTCAGGAGTTGAAGTTTAGATCTCTTCACAGTACTTGTGCCTTCATGGGTTGTTTCCAATAGATCCCATGCTTCTTTGGATGTCCCACACATACTTATTTGATTAAAAATATCTTGGGACACGGCACAGTAGATAGCGTTCATAGCTTTAGCTTCAGCAGTCTATTTTTCTTTATTGAACGTTGTCCACTTTCTTTGGGTTTGGGTTTTGTGATGGTTGTGCCACTGTCAAGTACAATTTGTTCAGTTGGTGGCACATATCCACTTTCAACTATATCCCAACCATCATGATCCAAAGATCTCAGAAAGTAGTGCATCCTAGCCTTCCAATATGCATAATTTGATCCATCAAATACTGGAGGTCTAGTGACTGATGAGCCCTCTCCTTTGGCCATATTCCCAACTTCAGTCAAGATCACTCTCTAGGCGGTGAAGCCCTTAAAGAGAGACCTGCTCTGATACCAATTGAAATAGCGGTGGAGACCACTTTAGTTGAAGTAGGAATATGCCAATATGTCTTAGAGGGGGGTGAATAGGACTTTTTCTAAAAAAGTTTATATGGTTTAGTTAAAATCCTATTACACTAATCCTAACAACAAGCACATATTAGGATTACTCAAAAATAACTCTACTGGCTTTCAAGCCTGGTAGAGGATCCAATCACAAACTATTTAAGAAGTGAACAATATGCAAACTAATTTATGGTGGATATGACTGTGTATGTGTGTGAGGTGTGATCTCAGATATTCAGATATGAAAATATTAAAGTAAATCACACAAATGGAAGAATAGCAATCTCAAACACAGTCATTTTTATAGTGGTTCAATTACTTGTCTACTCCACTTCCGGTAACTGCACTCAACCCTTGAGTGTACCGGATTTCACTAAGGAGGTTTCACAGCGGTTCACCTCAAACCTAAGGTTTTAAATCAGATTCACCTTCAACCTTTACAACTTACACTGAGGCTGACTATTTATGCTTTCACGAGCAAGGGTCAACACAACGCACTTACTTTTAGGCACACTGGCCAAGGATCTTCCATAAGACCCTAATGGAGGTTTCACTCGGATCACCTCGAACCTAAGGTTTTAGACAGGTTCACCTTCAACCGGAAGGTTATGCTCTCCACAAAGTAAGGGTCAACATTACATACCCACCACGTACACTCCCGCCGAAGGCCTCTTACGAGGGCTTGCAAGGGTGAGAAACACCTAAGACCCAATCCTAAAAAGGAATTATCACAAGTGTCCTCTGGACTCTAGTAACTTACAAATAAGTGGATGAGTCCCATTTAGCATGTTAACGAAGATCTCCTCACTGTTGATGAAGAATCTTCGGCTTCCTTGATCCGCAACACAGATGATGTACCAATACGAGGCTTTGGGTTGGGTCAAGGTTAAGACGGAATCCTACTCTATAAAATGTTTTCCTATAAGGAAGATAGAGTGATTCCAATTATGCATTCAAGGCATCCCAACTTAATGATTTGCCATTAAGTTAGTAGCTAGAGGATCCTTGAATGCGGATGTTCATTCCCCAATCCACTCTATTGAATATCAATGATGATGGTAGATTGGAGGATGAACTTCCCTGAGAGAAAGGGCATTGGGAATATGATCTAAGGTAAAACACACAAAAGCACTCTCTTCTTTCTCTATCAGCAACAATAGACAAGTCCTCTTTATATAGGCAAAAGGTTCCAACGGAATTAAAACGGTCAAATTTATGACAAAGTTCGATATCATCGAGCGAGTTCGATATAATCGAGTGTATACTCTCGATAGCATCGATGGTCCGCTCGATGACACAAACTCAAATGTCATATGCTTTTGAAACCTCTTGTCAGCTGGTCAATGGAATTGAAACACTAGTCGATGTCATCGGATTTCGAACTCTGATATCATCGAGACTAGTGTCGATTCATCGACACTTGAAAAATGAGAGAGACTTGCTATAAAATATTTCAGGTTTTTAAGAATGATCGAGGGACCTTCGAGATCATTGAAATTTGAATGTCGATGATATCGATACGATGTCGATGCATCGATAAATCCAAGGGATTTTCATTTAAGTTTGCTGGACAGTTTCTGTTCTTGTTCGATGCCATCGAAACCATACCAATATCATCGATATTTGAATATCAATTCTATCGAGTGACCCCCGATCATAGATAAACCGCCCTGAAATATTTTGCTGGAAGAACTTGGCGCCCATGACCGATATCATCGAGAGCCTTCCGATATCATCGAGATTTGAATTTCGATGGTATCGAGGAGGCTTCGATATATCGATGCATATATGATATTCTTAACAAAAAATAGGGGCACCGGAGATCTGCCTGTCAATTTTATCGAGGCACCTTCAATGGACTCGAGATTTGAATATCGAAGATATCAATAGTATATCGATGTATCGATAATTCCGTCCAGATGAGTATGTGGTTGTTGGACGTATTTTGTCCTCATATCGATGATATCGTTTATGTATCGTGGACATCGACAGAGCAGGTCAATCATATTGAGATGCGTATCAATAAAATCGACAAAGCAAGAAAACTAGAGAATTTTCCTATTTTAAAAACAGTTTTCTTAACTTAAAACCCTATAATATTCTAGTTTGTTTTATGGGTTTTATATACCTGGTGTTTTGGGATAAGGGATGTGAGGCTTACATTTACCTGTGGCGAGCTTGTACACATCCAGTTGAGACAGACACTTGAAATGATCTTCCTATGAGGCTCTGCAGTCTGATTGACTCAACACTCACGCTAATTGACAAACCAGGGCACTTTCAGCATTGACCGCATTTATGAACTCTCAAGCCCACATGAATCAGTCTCTAATCCAATCAAATCAAGAATTAAGACGGTCAGTGGCTAGGATTGAGACTCAACTAAATGCTAGGGAAAAAGGCACCCTTCCTTCTCAACCTGTGTCAAACCCTAGAAACACACATTTCATTGGAGACTTAAATCCAAGTGAGCTACATCATGAAGAAGCTAAGGCCATCATTACCTTGAGAAGTGGGAAAGGGGTCGATAACAAGATAATGCAACCAGTAGAAATACCGGAGGATGAGCCGTTGTCTCAAGAAAATGATGAACTGGCTATGGTTCAAGAGCCGCAACAATAAAAAGATAAAGAGACTAAGTCATATGAGCCTCCAGTTCCATTTCCATCTAGACTTCGGAATCCGACTGTCCCCATGAAATATTAAGAGGTGTTAGATGTGCTCCAAAAGGTTACTGTTAATATTCCTCTGCTTGATGCTATTGGACAAATTCCATCATATGCTAAATATCTCAAGGATTTATGCACTGTAAAGAGAAAATTAAATGTGCACAAAAAGGTCTTCCTTACTGAGAAAGTGAGCGCTATCATTCAACAAAGGGTCGTACCCAAATACAAAGACTCGGAAAGTCCCACTATTCCTTGTATTATTGAGAATTTTCAAATTGAGCATGCTTTGCTAGATTTGGGTGCAAGTGTCAACTTAATATCTTATTCGGTTTATAAACAAATGAGGTTAGGCGAGCTTAAACCAACCACGATTACACTCCAACTCGTTGACCGCTCCATTAAGGTACCAAGAGGAATTTTAGAGGACGTGCTAGTCCAAGTGGAGAAATTCTACTTCCCCGTAGATTTTATTGTATTGTATTAGACACTGAACCATGTGTAAATGTTAGCGCTCAAGTTCCCATCATTTTAGGCCGCCCATTCCTGGCAACTTCAAATGCAATCATAAATTGCAGGAATTAAATGATGAACTTATCTTTTGGTAGCATGACTCTAGAGCTAAATATTTTCAATGTATGTAAGTAGCCCATTGATAATAATGAAATCCATGAGCTGAATTTCATGGACTGCTTAATAGAAGAAGAGGAATTGAAACTTGGCCTGACTAAGGAATTGATTCAAGTCTTTGGGGACTTAAAAAATTCTGATTTCGAAAAAGTGTTTGCTGAAATTTGTGATGATAATGAGAGCACTACCACCCAGGACATTGGTATGTACCACTGGAGACCGCGCACTCAAATCCTATCTATTGAGGACTCGCAACCTCTGTCATCACCAATCCAATATTCCAAAGTTTGATTTAAAACCACTACCAAATGAGATATGTATGTATACTTAGGTGAAAATTAAACTTATCATGTAGTAATCTCTTCATTTTTAAACAAGGATCAAGAGATTAAATTGTTGAATGTTCTAAGGGACCACAAAGGAGCCTTGGGTTGGACCATTTCTGACATCAAGGGTATAAACCCTTCCATATGCAGCCATATGATCCACCTCGATGAGGACGCTAAACCAATTAGACAACCTCAAAGGCGTCTCAATCCAAACATAATGGAAGTTGTAAAAAACGAGGTGATCAAATTATTGGATGTAGGAATCATCTACCCAATATCCGATAGTGTTTGGGTGAGTCCAATTCAAGTAGTTGTAAAGAAATCTGGAATAACTATTGTACAAAATTCTAATAATGAAATCATACCAACACGTGTCACCACTGGTTGGCGTGTTTGCATTGACTATAGAAAATTGAACCAGGTCACAAAGAAGGACCATTTCCCTCTACCATTCATTGATTAAGTTTTAGAGAGGGTAGCAGGTCAGTTCTTCTATAATTTTCTTGATGGATATTCTGGATATAACCAAATAGAGATAGCTCTGGAAGACCAAGAGAAAACCACGTTCACTTATCCATTTGACACATTTTCTTTCAAATGGATGCCATTTGGATTGTGTAACGCCCCAGTAACTTTCCAACGGTGTATGTTAAGTATTTTTTTAATTATGGTTGAAAATTTTCTTGAGGTTTTTATAGACGACTTCTCTGTATTTGGGAGTAGTTTTGAGGAATGCCTCAACAATTTATCTCTTGTCTTGTCTAGGTGTTAAGAGAAACATCTTGTCTTAAATTGGAAGAAATGTCATTTCATGGTTCAAAAAGAAATTGTTTTGGGCTATGTTATATCTAAAAATGGAATCAAGGTGATCACTCATAACTCGACATTATTACTAATCCACCTATCCCTCGAACTATTAGAGATATTAGATCACTTCTAGGGCATGCTGGTTTTTATAGAAGATTCTTCAAGGACTTTAGTACCATTACTAGTCCCTTGACTAATCTTCTTCAAAAGGATGTTCCATTTAAGTGGACAGATGAGTGTGCAAGTGCATTTACTAAAATTAAATTATCCCTTACCACTGCACTTATCATGCGTCCACCAGATTAGACACTTCCTTTTGAACTAATGTGCGATGCAAGTGATTATGCCATAGAGGCTGTTTTGGGCCAATGGAAAGATAAACGGCCCTACGTTATTCACTATGCGAGTAGAACTCTAAACTCGGCCCAAGCGAACTACTCAACAACTGAAAAAGAGTTACTTACAATAGTTTTTTGCTTTGGATAAGTTTAGGTCCTACTTGTTGGGATCCAAAGTGGTCATTTTCACGGACCACTTGGCTTTGAAATATTTGCTATTTAAGAAGGATGCAAAGCTGAGACTTTTGAGATGGATCCTTCTACTCTAAGAATTTGACTTAGAGATAAAAGATAAGAAAGGAGTAGTGTAACGTCTCCGAAAAATCCGTACAAAGACCCAAGCACCACCTCAGGTAGAAATCACTTAAGACCAAATCCTTTAGAAATTAGGCGAGAATTAACTAAGTGTTAAACTAGATTATCTGTGAAATTAGCACTAACCGCTTTAAATACGAACTGCAAGACCCAAAACTAGCAGAACTGCTAACGCTATATTACCTGAAAACCTAGGATCAATCTCTAAACCCAGTTGCTCTCGAGAGCAGCTTAAAACTCCGTATCGGACCTGGACCGCACGTCGAAAGTCCGATTACTGTGAAGCTATACGATTATGACCGCCTTACTGGGCTTGACAACCATCTCGGAAATCAAATCCAGATAGTATCCAGAAACGCACAACTTGGACCCGGAGCGAAGTATGTGAGAAACGCGAATACCTTTAGAAAATGAACTCAGATTTAAGTGATTTAGGTCATTCAGTTGCGTGCCAAATTTAAGGATTTAGATCGTCAGAATCTGACCCAAATACACCCTCGGATTAGGAAAATTTTCCTATACAGGTCAGTGTACTTGTGGCCCTGATCGAGTGTCGACGACCGTTGAATTGAAACTGGTTCGCCACGGTCGATCCATAAATCCGATTGGACTGAAAACTTAACCTGACCTAGATCCAATGTCAGGGAACTTTTTCCAGACGGTATGTAGAAAAGGGGCCTCCGGATGTGCTCTGTTGAGCTGAAACAGGCGACTTTTGGCTATAACCTAAGTATACCATAGCCCTGGGTCCATTCCCATAAGTTTTGGACCTATATAAGGGCCTTTACCCACACCTCGCTTATTCCATATGAATTCCAAACCCTAGGAGAGAGAAGAGAGAGAAAGAGAAGAAGAAAGTGAGGAGAAGAGAGTGGGAGTGAGAGAAAGTTCCTAGGATTTGATCCCATCACTCCACGTGCTTAACCACTGCTCCTGTATCGCCATGCCGGTGATTCCAATCCTATTGTTAGGTAAGAAATCCTAAACCTAGTATATTTTAGGGATCCAAATAGAGTAAGTGATGAAATATCTAACCTATTTTATGCTATAGGTTGTCGTTGTGCCGTAGACGAAGACTTAGCGTATAAACTGAGTTCGTTATGAGTTTACCGGTGAAAGGTGCATACTATAAATGTTTAGGTTATGGTTTTTAAGGTTTTCAATGTCAGTTAATGATTTATGACTGACTTGATTGCTATCACATATGCTTAGATACGATGTTTGCCATATATTACACATATATATGAACTATGTTGAAATAGATGCATTCCATGTGTTTGTTGAAATGTTTGTATGAGCATGAAATTATGACTTGTGTTTGTCATGATTATTGATTGCAAATACATGATCATTGTATACGTGGCAACTCCTTTGTGAAAGGATTTGTTATAATATGTGTTTTAACTCATTTATTACATGTATGTAATACGTGTAGTCTAAGTACTTGATAAAATGTCTGAATGAGAAAATGCTTGTTTACATGTATGTAATGGGAGTGTTGAGATGAGATTCTCGATTCCCTTATCTATGGTTACAATTTCCTTTATGTAACTTAGCTTACTACTATGTGCTTTATGTATGAAATGTCGATGCATGACAACATGTGTACTATATGTTTGTGGAAATGCTCAAATGAGATTTGTATTTCGATTGGTTGTCACATGCTGTCTTTGACTATAACATGTGAATGTTGTTGTTTGGAGTGTGATTGGACTACGATGTAGTCCAGGCAGTCGGTAATGGTTTATGACTAAGTGGTTGAGTAGTTTCGCCACAACAGATACGTTTGATGAATCCGAGTCGTACGATGACTGTCGATAGTAGTTAGGCCATGAGGAGTGCTTACGCGCTCCATGTCGATCAGTTCAACATACGCTCGTACCAGTCGAGCTTGTCAACCAACCCTATTGGCTTAATGTATGTTCACCATGTATGGACGCTACTATTTGAATCTAAGGTGCCAACTTACTAGTGAAAATCTCATTTAACCTTGGTACCATGACCTCTAAGACTCATGAGCCAGGCATGGTAGTATGGGACACCGTGATCGAGCTATCGGCCTACGCTAGGGCGACGAGCCTCCCTGTAGTGACCAGTGAGCAAACCAAACTCATGAGCTGAATACGGTGGTATGGACACTGTATTCAAGCTGTCGGCCTACGATAAGGTGACGAGCCTTTCCCGTAGTGACCTCAGTAGATGAACAAAGGCATATGGGATGGTGACGAGCCTCTTCATAGTGACCTGAACTTGCCTGTCCACTGCTTCATATTCAGGGGTGACGCTGCCCTATAACTTGCCTATCGTATGTGATAAACTAGGATTGACGACCTTAGATGGATTATCGTTGGGTAAATGATATAAAGGGAGGTACCTTAACTTTCTGAATTTGTTGTATGAATAAGCCTAATTAAGAACTTGGTTAATCATGTACATGCACCGCATTTGCATGTGCCTTTGGCATTGGAGTTGAGCACAGAGGAAGGGGTGCATGCCGCAATCATAAGATGTTATCGCAAGAGGGAGTGCAGGCAAGGGCATGTATCATTATAACATATCATCCTTGCATTAATCAGAGTACTTAAGAATGTTTGCTATATTGCTTTATCATTACTGTTTGACTGAATTGATAACATGTTAACCTTTGCCTTATAGCTCCACTGAGTTGATCACTCACTCCCACTCTGGGATGGTGTTTTAAAACACCAACCAAACCCTGTTGTAGTTTCAGGTGATGCCGAGGGATATGAGGCAGAGCCTGACTTCTACGACGACGAGGAGTTCTCCTATTTGCAGCTCTCTAGCGGGTCCATGTAGACCTGGAGTTGGGTCATCAGAGCTACAGGGATATGGATTAGAAGACATTACACTTTACACATTTTGTATATTTTGGAACCAAACATGTAATTATTTAACCTGGTATCATGTTCATACTTTGGGGACTTACAACCACTTATATGTTTTATATACTTATCACAGTCTTTCGCTTGCGTAACTTAACTGTCTTTGGAGTATAATATGCTGTTTTGGTATAATCTCACTCTTGGTTAATGCACTAATATGGACAACATTTAATCATCATTATCTATGTTGCATAAGTGATGTATTGGAACTCGGGAGTTGAGCTTATGCACGACCCCCGATTTTTAGGGCGTTACAAGTAGAAAAGTAGTGGCCGATCACCTTTCCAGATTGGTGTCAGATGATTCCACTGAGGAGATGCATATCCAAGACACTTTCCCTGATGAACAATTATTTGGGATCTTCAAATTGCCTTGGTATGCAGATATAGTGAACTATATTGTAAAGGGAAAAATGTCATATCATTGGAAGTCATAAGATAGGAAGCATTTTGAAATCGAGGTTAGGAATTTCTTCTGGGATGACCCATATTTATATAAATATGGGACTGATTAGAGTTTTAGACGTTGTGTCTCAGAGGATGAAGTTCAGAGTTTTATTTCTTTTTGCCACATGGAAGCATGTGGTGGCCATTTTTCTGCTAAGAAAATCACTACAAAAATCCTGCAGTGTGGTTTTTACTGGCCTATCATGTTTAAAGACACTCATGCTTTTTGCGTGACTTGTGATAGATGTCAAAGGTTGAGAAGAGTGTCCCGACGCAACATGATGCCTTTATCTCCAATTTTACCATTGGAGATATTTGATTGTTGGGGTATTGATTTTATGGGCCCATTTCCATCTTTTGGATTTTTTTTTATATATTGGTTGGTGTGGACTATGTTTTAAAGTAGATTGAGGCAGTTCCAAGTAGGACCAATGGCAATAAAGTGGTCATACGATTCCTCAAGGAAAATATTTTTTCTAGATTTGGAACTCCAAAGGCCATCATTAGTGATGGCGGGTCTCACTTTTACAATAGGACATTTGAGGCTTTGATGAAGAAATATGGCATCAAGCATAAAGTGAGAACCCCATACCACCCACAAATGAGTGGACAAGCTGAGATTTCTAATCGGGAAATCAAACACATTTTAGAGAAAACTATAAGGCCAGATAGGAAGGATTGGTCCCTCAGACTATCCGACGCTTTATGGGCTAATAAGACTGCTTATAAGACCCCGATTGGAATGTCTCCATACAGATTGGTGTATGGGAAGGCTTGCTACTTGCCTGTGGAATTGGAACATAGAGCCTACTGGGCAATAAAGAAATTAAACTTTGATATGGACCAAGCAAGTGGACAAAGAAAATTAGAGTTGAATGAATTAAAGGAGCTGAGGAGAGACTCCTATGAAAGTTCTAAAATCTACAAAAAGAGGACTAAAGCTTTTCATGACAAAAATATCCTGAGGAAGAATTTTGAATCTCGGCAAAATGTCTTATTATACAATTCCCGTCTCCAGTTCTTTCCGGGAAAGTTAAGATCAAGATGGACAAACCCCTTGTAACGCCCTGAAAATCGGAGTTGAGTAGCAACTCAACACCCGAGTTCCAAAACATCACTTATGCAATATAAATGCTTATGATTGAATGTTGTCTGTGTTAGTGCATTAATCATGAGTGAGATTATACCAAAATAGTAATTCATACTCCAGATCAAGTTATAAAACGCAAGCAGAAGACTGAAAGATGTATATAAATATATATAAAGCCAGAAACGGTCACAATCGGTCCCTAGAGTATGAACACCTTACTGAGTCACCATATACATGTATTAGTTTCAAAATCAAAATGCCAAAAAATGGTACAACTATAGTGGTAAACCCTGTAGCCCCGTCATCTGAATGGCCTAAACGAAGCCTCCAGAGAACTGCATGTAGGAGAACTAGTCCTGACCATCATAGTAGTCAGGCACAGCCTCCTGCGTCTCGTCGATACCTGCATCTAAGACAGAGTCTGGTGGGTGTCCAGAACACCGTCCCGTAACGTAGGAGTGAGTAGCTAACTCAGTGGAACAATAAAGCATAGGTTAACATGTTATCAATTCAGTCAAGTAGTAATGGTAAAGCAGTACAATCAAATAATCCTAATTACTCTTATTAATGCAAGGATGAAATGTAGTCATGATGCATGCCCTCGCCAATGCTCCCTCGTGCGACACCATCTTACGTCCGCGGCATGCGTTCATCCCTCAGTGCTCCACATCTTCTAGGCACATGAAATGCTATGTTATGAGCGTGATTATCGAGTTATTATTAGTCCTTTTCATACAGCAGTATTGAGAAACTAAGGTACCTCCCTTGTATCATTCCCAAGCAATGATCCATTCTAGGGTTGTCAGTCCTAGATAATCTCATACGATGATGCGGTTCTAGGTCGCTGTAAAGGGCTGTCAGGGCTGTTACACGCACTCGTTGCACCGCTCCCCCATCTTCTTATCAATACAGGCCTAGTTTATACTCTATTTACTACGGGAAGGCTCGTCGCCTCTCCGCAGATTCAGAGTATGCTCGAGGTCACTACAAAGGGCTGCCAGGGCTGTTACACGCAATCGTTACACCACTCCCCCATCATCTTATCAGTGTAGGCCGACAGCTCGAATACAGTGTCTCATACCACCATATTCGGCTCACGAGTCTGGGTTGCTCACTGGTCACTACGGGGAGGCTTGTTGCCCCAGCGTAGGCCGACAGCTCGACCACGGTGTCCCATACCACCATGCCCAGTTCATAAGTCTTAGCGGATTGAGGTACCAAGGTTAACGGGGTTACACTGGTAAGTTTGGTACCTTAGGTTCAAGCAGTAGCATCCAAACATGGTGAACATACATTAGACAGATCGGGTTATTTGACGAGCTCGACTAGCACGAGCGCACGACAAGTTGAACGACATGAAGTGTATAAGCCCTCCGCGTGGCCTAACCACTGTCGCCAACCGAAGTACGGCTCAGGTTCGTTAAACACGTCTTACGTGGCGAATGAATCTCAACCATGAATTCAATCCCGTTACCTACTGCCTGGACTATAACTTAGCCCCAATCACATTCAATCCATAAACAGAAAGCATGTATAGTAGTCAAAGCATAATTAATAAGTAATTCAAACATGTTAACAAGCATGTTATAAAGCACAATGTAAGCAGGAAGTACAACACATACATTTCATAAGTAAGCGATTAAATTAACCAACTTGCATGGAGGAAATCATACACATCTCTAAGGTATTTGAGCATCCTATCTCAACACCTACCTAAAGCACTATCTTCTAAGTACTTACTCATACAAGCATTTTCACAAACACTTAGACTACACTTATTTAACATACATAACGTATATTAGCCAAAACATGTATTAGGGCGAATCCTTTCGCCGAGAAAGTGTTACACACATATATAGCATATACACATAGTAATTAATCATGGCAAACACACTTTCATATATTGTATGTATACAGTATTTTCTACAATTATACCGAATACACTAAACGCCATAATTTGCATACGTAACTGAATCGCAAAATGAATAGTACATTTTGCATGTGAAATAACATCCAGATCATGAATCTACCATTATTTGACATTGAAAGCTTTGAAAACCATAACTTATACGTTTAAAGTCTGCACCTTACGCCGTAGAAGCGCAATGAATTTAATAGAAACTCTACGCTTTCGTCAACGTCGATATGACGACCTATAATACAAGGTAAGTCAGCTACTTCGCTACTTGTATCAATAAAAACCCTAAAACAGGTTAACGTTAGGGTTTTCTTACCTAGAAATGAAGTCAGAATCGCTGGAAAAGCGATTAGATCGTGATGATTAAGCATGTTTAGCACCAGGGTAGAATAGCAGGAAGATTCTCCCACTTCTCTCTTTTTTCTCTCTCTCTCACACCTAGGGTTTTCTCAAATTTGTATGGGATGAGAGAGTGAGGGTTTAAGGTCCTTATATAGGCTAAAAACTCACCAAATTAGACTCAGGGCCATGGTATACTTAGGTTATATCCAAATACGGATTGTTCCGTCTCAACGGAGCACTTTTGGAGCCCCCCCTTGAGCCAAAGGTTGGACTTAAGCTCACCAACCTTGGATCTAGGTGGAGTTAAGTTTTCGTTCCAGTCGAGTTCCCAGATCACATGTGGCGGACCAGTTTCAGTTCAACGGTCACTGAAACTCGATTAGGATTACAAGTACACTGACCTGTGTATGAAATTTCCCCTGATCCGAGGGTGTATTTGGGTTAGATTCTGACGGTCTAATTGCTTATATCAGGCCCACAAGTAACAAGTCTCAGATTACTTAAATTAGATTTAATTTCTAAAGGAATCCACATTTTCTCACACTCTTCACTCTGGGCTCAAGCGAATAGCCCTGGGACACTATCTGGAGTTGATTTCTGAAATGGTTGTCAAGCCCAACAAGGCGGTCTTAATTCTATAACCTCGTATTATTCGAACTTTTAATGTGTGGTCCAGATCTGATACAGAGTTTCGTGATGCTCCCGAGAGCAGCTGGGTAATGAGATTGATCCTAGATTTTAGGGTAACCTAGCGTCAATGATTTTACAAGTTTTCGGTCTTGTAGATTGTATTTAAAGTGGATTAAGCGGATTTCGTAGCTAATATAGTTTAGTACTTAGTTACTTTGTCTAATTTCTAAAGGATTTGATCCTGAGCGATTTCTGTCTGATGTGGCACTCGGGTCTTTGTACGGATTTCTAAAGTATTATTTTTCATCACCTAAACTTTAGGATTCATGCCTAATATGAAAGTACTTAGCAACATTTAAAGAACACGGTGGTGAAAGGTGAAATGGGAGATTGTGAAGGAAATGGGTTGAAAGTTGATTTGAGACTTTGAGATTGAGTTTTTGAGAAGCAATTAAGGTGTCAGGATCAACCCCTTGCCTAAGCACGTCTAACTCCAAGTTGGCAAAAATCCGGGGTATTACACCCCTTCATTGTGAAGAATGTTTATACTCATGGGGCTGTTGAAATTGAGAATCCACGTAATGGTAATGTGTACAAGGTTAATGGTCAGAGATTAAAGCCTTATGTGAAAAATTTTCATTTGGGAGAGGAGTCATTCCCTCTTCATGAGCCAGAATATTCAGATTGATGCTCCTAGTCTGACGGAGCATTTGTGTAGGATTTATATCATATTTAATTTTTTTAGTGTCACCTAGCAGGTGAGTTCTTCATGATGGGTACTATCCACTCTTTCTTTTATTTTTATTGTTCTCTGCATTACATTATCATTACATTGGGAACAATGTGGATTTTAAGTTGGGGGATGTGGAGAGTTATCCATGTGAGGTTTTTTCTTTAGGTTTCCGTTTTTTTTTTTTCTTTTTTTAAAGGTTTATGAGGAAATTTTTCCAACATTTTCAAAATAATATGTATAAGAATGTGAACATGATATTATGCGAATTCCAAAGGCAAAGTTAATACTTAGTCTAGGTCGATAGTAGTCAAAATTTTGATAACTGAAAATTATAGACTTGAGTTCAGTTATCTAATCACTAGTTTAAAGTGAGTTGTAATTTGATGTACTGAATTCACAATACACCCTAGCTAACTAAGTGAGGAATATGATATGTGAACTAGAATAACAACTTTTAATTCAAACAAGGTTGAATGAACTAGTACCATTGATATATGCTTAAAAGAGAGAATATTGAAGAAAAAAAAAAAGAGTGATGGAAAAAGAAAATTTTATTATAGAGTGTGAATGCAATGACCATAACAATCGTGTCAGTAATCCGGAGTAAGGACACCTAAGTATCCATTACTGTTACCATTACAAGTACGATACCTTATGTTATGAAGCAAACCGAGTGGGAATCTTCATCTAAGAGTGGTCTATAATAATGATGATATAATGATAAAAGAAGAAATATCATGAAGAAAATGAGATAACTAGAGATTTCATATTCTTGGGATGATTGAAAGGAGTCAGGATAGAGAATATGCATATTTCTCAAAGTTAGATTAGTGTCATGAGCACCTAAGTATATTGGATCATAACTATTCTAAATTTTGATTAGGTCTCTGAACTCAAGGATGTAATGGATTAAGAAATTGAGATTTTAACTAACTTCAGGCTTAGGGTAAGTATTGTTTTGTTTTGGAATTCATATGATGAATGGAGAAATAATTGTATAAATTTCTAAGTGTTGAACTATTTTTCATATTTTTAATGTTTGTGGGTAACATTTCTGAAAACCCTCACGAGACTATAACTCGTCCATTAGGGAAAACCTAGGAGTTTAAAGGCTTGTTGCATATGTTAAATGCAATCGAGATTACCTGCAAAAGTGGTGTATTTAGAATTTTATTTTCATTTTAATTTTGTTTCTAGAATTAATTTTTATTCTTATTTTTATTTTTCTTCGCTTATTTTGCTCGGGACTAGCAAAATGCTGGTTGGGGGGGAGGGGGTGTTGAGACTCAAATATTGCATAATTTCCCTCATTTATATCTTGGTTTTATGAACATGAATCAGCTTAATATTCTATTTTACTCATGTATGTGTTGTAAGGTGAATTTAAGTGCTTGTATTGAAAAAGAGTATTAAAAGCATAAATTTGATGCTCAAAAATCACCAAGGCAAGAGATGGATCTTCGGAGACCAAGATTGAAGAATACACATGCCAAAGATCCAAGAAAACCAAGTGAAGAATGAAGAAAATCGACGATTTGAAGTGAAGAATCCTGAAATCGTCCTGAAAAAGTGTATTCTGAAGCTCTGAGGTCTATTTTGAAAAACCGCGCAGCAGGAAATCTATTTTAAACAAACTGTGCAGCGAGAAGTCTATTTTGGGAAACTACATATATTTGAGGCAGTTTCTAGGGTTTTTCAACTTTGTACTAAAATTGGAGTTCCCTACTTATAAATAGGGCTTCCTAGGGCATTCCTAAGCATCATTTAAGGCATCCCAAAGCAAGAATTAGGGTTTTTAAAGAGTTTTTAGTTTTATTAAAGTTCTATAAGTTATTTTTATTAGATCTTTTCTATTTGCATTTATTTTCTTTCTTCTTATTTTTTCTTTCTTATTTTAATTATGATTTTCTAAGTTCCCTCTAGCCCAAAATAGAAGGGAAGCACATGGGTTTAATAATTCTTTAAGTTATGATGATTGATTGTTTTATTGATGAGAAGAATGGTGTACGCATGTTATCTATTACTTAGGTTTTATTTTTTTATCCTCTTGTGAGATCCATATGTTTCCATCATATGAGATCCACATTGATAGATAGACTTACCCTAGATCAATCAGATTTTCTAGATAGGAGAGGTTCTCAACCTGTTATATTTCTTTGATTTTCATTATCTCATTGATATTGGATTCTTAAAATCACTGGCGCTTGAGAATATATATCAATGGTGCAAATCCATGATTTTCTAATTTTTTTATATCATTTATTAAAATATTTAAACTATTTTATTTTTCGATTAGGCTGACCATAGTGCTCAGATCCCAGTTGTGTTATCCAAGTCATCAAGGTTTTGGAACATTAACCTATGTGTGGAACTTTGAAGCTTGGGTGTTGTTTTAATTCAATTGAATTACATCCATTCAAAAATTCCAAAATCAAATCATCAAATTAGTTTTTATTACTTAGTTTGTTTTGCATTTGATTTTCTCCTTCTCGCAATTCATCTCCCTGTGGGATCGACCCTGTATTTACAGGATATTACTTACGAACCTCTGCACTTGGAGGTAAGCAATCAGATATAGATCCGGTTATAACCAGAATGGCCATCCATGAAAGAAACGATCCCATGCTCAGCAGCCCTATCAATCAATTGATTAGCCACCGGCATTGGGTACTCATCCTTTGGTGTGGCCATATTCAAATTTTGGAAATCGATGCAAACCCTTAATTTACCATTCTTTTTTATAATTGGGACAACTTTGAAATCCACTTGGCGTATTTGATGGGCACGATGAAACCACCCTTCAGAAGTCATTTGATTTCTTCATTTATCTTATGAGTTACTTCCGTTGTAATTCGTCTGAGAGGTTTCTTGTGTGGCCGATACCCTTCTTTTATAGGCAACCTGTGCTTGACTAAACTATGATCGAGTCCTGGCATTTCATGGTAATCCCGTGCGAAACAATCAACAAACTTGTTGAGTAGGTTCATCAATTGTACTTTCTCTTCTAGCTTCAGCAGATTGCTGATGAATGTGGGCTTTGGGTCTTGCTCGGTCACTAAGTTGACTTCCATCAAAGGATCTTGAACTTGGGGCCAAGAATCTTCCGGCTTATCAGGAGCCTCCTTAAGCTCGACGCCCTCTTCTTCGGCCGAGACATCCATATCGAACAAGTTCACAAGGCAATCATCGTTTGCTTTTCTCAGGCTTTCTTTGAGCCTTCTTATTCTGGCCATGAAATCAGCCTGATATTGCTTATCTCTTGACGTATCGATCATGGAATTTCTTCGATGGTACAACGTGGAACCGGCTGATAAGGAATAATGTCTCTCGGTAGGGTATCTCCCTGTTAGATTACTTTTGGTCAGCAGAATTGGTCCTACTTCTTCCCCATAATAATAAGCTTCATTCGCGTTCGAAGTGGCCAAGAAGGGTTTATTATCGGCCAACACCAATTCAACTTTATCCTGATTCTAAAATATCATGAATTGATGTAGAGATGACGGGATACATGCAAATGAGTGAATGCAGTCTCTACCCTGCAAAACATTATAGATTAACGAAGAATCGATCACGAAAAACAGTGCTAATACTATTTTTGTTCCAATAGTCAGATCGACCGGCAGGACACAATGAGTATTTGTAACATGACCAACAAAATTACTGACAATGACCTCCGAACGGATCAAATTGGCTGTTGTCTTCCTCAGTTTTGACATCATTCTCAACGGTAACAAGTTGACAATAGTCCCGTTATCAACTAAGATTTTGGTGACTGTGCATCATTCAAGATGAGCAGATATGTACAACGGCTTGAGATGCTGCATCATGCCGTGAGTGGCTCTTTCTATGACCACTCTTTCAGATGTATCCCCTGACTCTACTGTGATGGTGTTAACATGAGATGCTTCATCCGTCTCAGGTTCATTTCTGGAATTTTCTTCAAGCGAAAAGGAAGCATATTGTATTATCACTAGGGGTTATATTCTTCCACATCACCTGCCATTCTATTTGGTTGGGCTGGTCTGGCTTGAAAAGTGGAAAGTAGCATGAAAATCATGTTGCAATGGAACACGACTGGTGGCAATGTCTCAAACACAATTGCTTCATTCGGACATTGCCCCCTAGTGTTCTTGGACTTCCATATCGAGATTTTCTACCTGATTAATGCTTTCATTAGTCTCAAGGCCGACTGAGGCATTTGTTGGTGAGGCAACTTGTAGTGCTTCAGCAATTGTTGCTAATTCATTTATCAACCATTCATTCTCTAGAAAGCACTCGTCACTTAGGTAATTTGATAAATTACCGCAACTGTCTTCCTCCTTAGGGCTGGCTGACTAAGTTGATCGACTAAGAATATTGAAATCCTGGTTATGTAACACATGAGACAAAACTGCCCCCACCGTATTACATCCACTTCTCCTTTGGGCATAGGAATCCTCTAGAAGGGTCGTGGTTGGGTTAGTTCCGGTCGAGGCAGATCTGCGGCTTCTTCTGATTCTTTTCTTGTTGTGGCTCAATGCCTTTACCATCAACGCTTTTGAGTTCGGGTCAACGCCTCTGGTGCTGCTGGAAATTTTGAATGCGTAACCCGCTTCCATACTCCTTCTCAAATCGCTGAGGGTTTAACCATTCTTTGGCTAGATACATCGGCTTGCTAGTGGCAGCTAGGGTCATTCGTTGTGGCTGATACTGGTTGTTCCCTCTGACTTTCCTAAGAGCCACGTAACGACGTCACAACTTTGATCTGGAGGATCCCCACATCCAGGAATAATTCTTCTAGCATATCGGTCACACAGATGTGAGCCTTGCCTATCTTGCCAAACAGTGCTTCGTCGAACGCTATTCCAAAGAGAACCAATGTCACTCCCACCCTGGTCGTTGTGGCCTGTCTACCTGTTTGGTTGGACCAAGATCGACTTTCGACCGTGGCCGATTAGGCTTTTTTAGATTCGATGTGACCATATTGACCTCGATGTTAGGCGGGAATGGATCCGTGTTGATCAACATAGCTTCCTTGCCTTTTTCTAGGAACTTCAGCAATCCATGGTTGATGTTATCGTAGATGACATTCCTGAATACAACACATTTATTAGTCGAATGAGACCAAACTCCACATCAATTGCAATATTCAATCTTTTGCAATTCTTTGCCCGTTGGTATCTTATGATTCATGAGAATCTTAATAAACTTTCCAGCTAAGAGAATTTTAAATATCTCATCGGCCCTCGTTATGTCAAAAGTATAAACCTTTTGAGTTTTCTGTGCAGTCGACGCGGTTGATTCTGCTTTCACTAATGCCGAACATATGAGTGGTTTCTTAGCTACCACTTCGGAAACTGCAACTTCGTAATTTGGATAATGGTAATACGTCCCCAATGACAAGTTATTTTGTCTAGAACCCTCTTGCAGGAGTTTCTCATACCTAGAGATCTTCTTGGTCAAGTCGTATAGGTCTATGAACTTTGTCCCAATGAACTTCTTACGAAGTTTATATTCAAGTCTATCTTGTTCTAGCTGTATAAATTCATCTCCAGTCATGATGATCTTACATCGGCTCTTCACCCTCTTGAACCGAGTAATATAACTCTCACAAGTCTCTCCCAGCAATTGTCAAAAGCGGATGAGATCGGCCATAGTTATTTCTCTATTCTTGGAGAAGAACTGAGCATGAAACTTCTCCTCCATCTCTTGTCAAGTGTGTACTGAATCTGAAATAGGTTTGAATACCATGTGAAGGCCGTTGCCGTTACCATTAGCGAATGACCAAATAATTGCAATTTATGATAGTTGTTATTCGCCAACTCTCCGCACTACATAGTAAATCGGCTGACATGTTTGATACTTGACTAACCGGGATTACCTAAAAACAAGGCAAAGTCCAGTCAATAGTTTCGTGGCAATGGATGTTGTCGATCTATCCATTTGTGATATGGTTTTTAATACACTGGGATAATATTGCGGCCAAGTACTTGGCTTGCAACCTCCTGGACAATTTGCATAATTTGGTCATAATCCACTCGCTGAGGTTCAAAGGCTAAGGGTGGGTCGGGGCCGAATCGGTCCACTCCCTCTTGGAATAAAGGATTCCTGCGGAAATGCTGAGGGTTATATCCTCCTAGTAACCCTTGATTCTAATTTGCAGGAATGAAATTTCTAGCATCTCGCTCCGGTCATCTAAGTTCCATAGGAGGCGGAACATTTTGCATCCCCTGAACTGGGACTGGTGGATTCATTTGTTGAGGCGGCATAGATGACAACTGAGTTGTATTACCGATAGAACTTCCATCGGCATAATATTGCATCATCGATGGCATTTGCTCGGCCATCATAGCCATTAATCGATGCATGGCCTCAATTTGACCATATATTTGTTAATATTTTTAGTTTGAATACGGAATTGCTCAACTTGGGCTCTTCCATATTATTGCATATGCTAAATACTTAGTTGTAAATCTTGAAGTATAACGCTATCTCGTCTGGAGGAACAGTCCAAGAGGTCGATGCTCCTTCTTAGTCCCCGGTACTGAGCGTTGGAGTATTGTTCAGATTCAATGCTTCGGAGATCGCTAAATCGGCACATCCTCGACTGGAGGTGATGCGATTGGTGTAGAGGGAACAATTCCAGCAATTCGAGTACTTCTTCTATTCATAATTGGCGATATTATGCCAGTAAGCCACCGGGCGTGCCAAAAACTGTTGTTGCTTTGTTTTTGGCAGTTGGAATGCGGGTGTGCCAAAATTAGATCTGCGGCTTAATTCAAACCGAACAACTATGACCCCAAGCACCAAGATAGGTAGACATGTAGTGTATGACCAAGATCTGATGAGATCGGCCGCCTATTCAACCACTCTCTCAATGCGTAAATAGGATCATGCGACGTTCAGAGGGTAGAGTTCATCCTCTCATGATGGGTTACACATATGCCTTCTATACGAAAGGACTTTTCGTTACAGATAAAGTGAAGTGAGAAAGGGATTCTTATAGCTGGTCGTGAAGAACAGCTACAAAAACACCATTTTGATGCAGAACTAAATCCAGCGTGCGAGTGTAGACTCAAATTACAACTAAGATTATCATCTACTTGATTACCGCTACGGGTTACACTAAGGAATGTAAACAACAAGCTGAAAGTAAAGGATCACACTAAGAAATGTAATTTACTTAGTAAGAAAAGTAAAAGAATTACACTAAGAAATGTAATTGACTGATAATTGAAAGATAGATTTGGTTCGATTGGGCTGGTATGAGACAAAGGCTTCTTACTAAATTCTTCTGCTATTTATAGCATCACCCTGGCCATCTAGATTCTTTTCATGTTCTGACGGTTGCTAATTGTTCAGCGCTACTTGGCTTCCCCTGTTTTCTCCTTCTGTTATTGTCCCATAACCGCTCTAGGCCTCCTTGCTGACTTGACCACATTTCACTTGAAGTATCAGATATGTTATCAAGAAATCCTCTTCGTACATCTCTGTAAATCTTCAAAAATACCATACGAATCCATACTTATCGCAAGTAACTCTCTTTGATTGGTTCTCATGAGAAATGGTGACTATGGGGATGAACAACATCCAATAGTTGGTTCATCATATTAGGCCTTGTAAAAATAAATGGTGGACTTCTCTTTCAACTGTTTTCATTGATATGGTCCACTTGAATCATAGGTCAACCTAATTTTTTTCCTGTGAATCAAATATGAGATTACACATCTAATGGTCAATGTGGATCTCACATATTACCATGAGGGAAAAAAGAGGTCTTAAGTTCGACAGTTTGACTACAAGCTACCACCCATCATACAATGATTTTTAAAGTATTAAGTGTGTGTAACATCCAACTCTTTCAATAGATTAGCCTCAGCACAAGTATCATCCAGTGCAACGGTCGGTACTATTAACCATTATACCAGACGATCCCTGTGCTAGGGCTAACCTATCGAAAGAGTTAGATTTCATTGGCACTTAATACTTTGGAAGTAACGATAAAATGGACTGTAACTCATAGTACAACCGGTTGAACTAAAGAAATCTTTCCTTGAGAACTTCCAGGGCGCTACGTTGTCAGAGTTTTGCGGAGCACACATTGATGTATGTGTTTTATCCATGCCATCCATCTGTTTCGCCAGCTCATTTTAGGGCATGATGCTAAAAATGATGCAAATCCAAAGCTTAAGTAGACCACACCACAAAAAACAATGAGGATTCAATGCTCTCCGTTGAAAACTTACTGGGGCATAGAAGTTTTGGGTCAAGCTTATATTTGTGTTTTCACTACATTCAAGTCTATGTGACCTTATGAACAGGTTGGATGGCAAATAAAACATCAGTGGCCCCCAAGAAGTTTTCAATGGTGGGCGTTCAATACAAGCTAATTTTGTAATGTGGTCCACTTGAACTTTGGATTGCATCATTTTTGGGCCCATGCCCTAAAATGAGTTGCAAAATGGATGGACAACGTGAATAAACCACATATATCATGGTGGGTCCCATAGAGCTTGGTCCACGTCATGCCATAGGGATATCCCTGCTAGGGCTGTACATGAACTGAGTTAGCTCGGTTAGCTCGCTCGACTCGACTCGAAAAAGCTTGTTTCGACTCGGTTCGAAACTGAGTTCGAGCCGAGTTGAGCTGATTTTTTGAGCTCGAAAAAATTTCGAACCGAGTTCGAGCTTGTCCGAGCTTGACTCGACTCGGATCGAACCCAATTCAAATCGAACTCGGATCAAACCAGTTCAGTGAGTCGATTACTTCAATATTGATGTTGCTCACCAAGTATTTGATGAAATGACTCAACAAAGTGTGGCTGGTGGCAAAGAAGGTATGTATATGAAACAAATACCTTTTTTTTTCTTGATTTTTATGTCGCTTAGGTGTTTGATGAAATACTTGTAAAACCACTGCTGTTGTTTTACATACAGTGAGATTTTGAAGGTGCAGTCCATGTATTTGTGAAAATGCTGCACAGGTGAACTCAACTTGATCTTGGCTCGAACTTGGCTCGTACTAGCCCGAGCCGAGCTGGCCAGTCAGGCTCGAGGACCGAGCTGAGCCGAGTTCGAGTTGGGGTCAGCAAGTGGCCGAGCCAAGTCGAGTTGTGCCCAGCTCGACTCAGTTTGACTCCTGTACACCTCTAATCCCTGCTGCTTTCATGCCCGACACACATGCCTTCATTTTTTTATGGGCCCATCATGATGCATATGTGAAATCCACTTTGACCATTAAATGTGTAATCCCATTATGGGTTCAGAGCAAAAAAAAATCAGGCTGACCCATGATCCAAGTAAGCCATGCTAATGGAAACAATTGGGAAAGACGTCCACCCTTGATTTTTATAGAACCTAACGGGATGAGCATGTTAAATCCACTCCAACCATTAGATGCCTCACCAAAGGCTAGGATTGAAGCCCATACATGATTCAAATTAGCCGCACCAAGGGAACAATTTGGAGGGTGAGTTTTGCTTGTACACTATTTCCAATAATGTAGTCTACCTGAACCATGGATAGAGCTGATTTTTTAGCCCTAGGTCTAACATGGGGTGACTCACCTGATGGTTGAGGTGGATTTCATATTAACAACGCGGCGGGGCCCACCCAAGCCACTAATTCCTCGCGCGCGCGCGCGCACACACGCACACACACACACACACACACACACACATATATATATATATATATATATATATATATATATATAGAGAGAGAGAGAGAGAGAGAGAGAGAGAGAGAGAGAGAGAGAGAGTGTTGTGATTCGCCCAAGTCAGGGTGCGTATTGGCCCGAGTCAGCCGAGTCAGGGGTGTTTCGTGTTGTCAAACTGCATAGTGCAACTAATTAGTCTTAAAACCATGTTTCTATAGGCAGAGTAGCTTCACAGCTGTATCTTAGCTTAGATGCTCACCTTCGGAGGAACATATAGACTCCTGCCATGTCTGAATTTTAATTGGGTCACATGATTGGGCAATCAATCCAGGCCATATATCTAATGGTTTAATGGCCCAGAAAATTAAAAAAAAAAAAAAAAAATCATCCCCTGGAACCATCATAATCCTTCAATCATAGGATCAGCTCCTAAGCTTAGATGCTTGCCTTTGGAAGAACATGGTCAATACCTGAATTTTAATTGGAGATGGTTAAACTTGGGGTGTGTCGATCTAATGGATTAATGGCCCAAGAATCACCCTCCAACAATCAATGTTTTAACATATACTGAAGAAGATGATCATAAACCATTGATTGTAGGATGAACAACCATAAATGTTTACATATGCTCAAGAAGATTACGGCCACCCACTCCAAACCTTTTAACTGAATTTCTTTTCAAACCCTAGCGTGTTGCGGTTGTGGCTACTCCCTGAGACATCTTGAAGTTTATTCGATTATTTTTACACTCAATAAATGCAATACACAGCACTACTGATGAATAATCACAGGCCACTACTAATATTCTCAAGCGACCGCTTTCAAAACCAATTGAAAAACGATTAATTGAGTACTGAAACTGTCAAACCATGAAAATGCATGGCGAATTTCAGATCTCTTGTAATTTCATGAAAACTGATTATTGGCAACTGCAATTTCACGTAAAGCATAGCTGTTGATGGAAATAGATCATTGAAGGTTGAAATCTTGTCTAAGGTGCGATCAGACATAATATACTTGGGAGTTGGCAAGATATCAAATTCTCATGCACAAAATATGAGTTGACCAATGTGGGAGATTAATGAGAATTCAACTGCTATCCGACAAGATTCCTAAATATGGAATCCATGTTTCAAAAGTTCTCATAAAAATCCTGAGAAATCATTGTTGGATGATCATTTCAATCTTCTTTTCTTTTCCTGCTATCCAAACAAGCCTCAAATAAATCCCAATAAAATGCATGACAGAATGGGGGCATTTTTTTTTTAAAAAAAAATCTTTTACAAACTCGAATTGTTTCAGTTGGATCATCCCAGAATACAACAAACCTTATAAGCAGAAACTAGACACCCACAAAGAAATGAATCAACGTCCATCTTCAACGATACAAGATTATCAACCCCCTTTAAAAGCCACCACGGGTAAAATGAGCTGCAAGCAATAATTGGTTCTACACTGAATTGCTTGCAACATCTGTCATCGCCCAAACCATAATCTACAAGAAAAAAAAAAAAAAAATACTAAATAGACTTTAGAACTATCATCCTAACAAAAGCGAAACCATCACCCGGGAGTGCTGAAACCCGTCGCCTGATAAAAAATAAAAATTAAAAAAAATCAAGGAGATTGAATTACAGTAAGATAAAACGGATGCCCAGGGCTTGTCCCAGAGGACCGCCTTGTTGCATCACTGACAGACGAGCCTTCATCAACGGACAGTTGAAGGTTCCAATGCAACGTGTAATTTGATAGATCATAGGTCCCGGGTGAGAATATGCAGATCTGAAGAGGCACCTCAGCTGTGGACATGGGCTCCAGTACAACTCGAGTTGAGCTCGATGCACACCACACAAAAGGGGAGATACCTTCGAACAATGGTGGCTTGCCAGGTTGAGTCCCTTGATCATCAGATGGGAGGAGTTTTATGTCATTCGAGAGAGACATGTCATGCCAACCCACTTGGTTTCCAGAAGAAAACGGTGATTGAGCTGCATCGCTTAGTTGGCTTGTGTTGGGCAAGGTGTCAAAGGTGTTGATCTTGATGGAGGCAACTGCACCCGAGGAGTTGTAGATGGTCATATGGAGCCTTGTCTCACAGAAAGAAGCGGAGAAGTCATGGTGAACAGTCCGGGGACCATCCATTAGCCACCATATCGGGCTTGTGCTGGCGATACTAGAGATCACAGAGACAAAAACATCAGTACATCGAAGAGCTTTGCTGTGGTTACTTGCAAGTAGGATTCTGAATCCTGCTCCCCCAAGACATGCCAATTCAACATGTGTATGAAATCTGGACAATTGACACCACTGTGTGCGGTGGCCCAAAAATCATCTGGTCCAGATATCAGGCAGGACACAATGTAAGTCAAATGAGGAGCTTCAACCTGATTATTTCACTAGCATGATCTACAGGCCACAGCACACAGCGGGCTTGCCAGGTAAATTACCTGAACCTTGCACACAATCCACACTCTCATGTGGTGGGAGAGTAGGATTGGAGATCATACTCTCTCAAGAATAACCATCACATTTCTCCATGTCACATCTGTTCTAAATGACAACTACAAGCATTCTGTATCTTTTAGTCTTGCCTGCATAGACATGCATGGTGAGAAAACAGTCGGGGTGGATCTGATAGACTTCTCGGCTCGAGGTTAGCCTTACTTTCTTGTGGCTGTGAGATCAAGATGAAGTCAACTGTACTTTGAAATTCCTGATTAACCCAAATAAAACATTGCATGATTTTCTTCTTCAAAACATGACAGTCAATACAGTAATAGAATTTCATAGATTTCATTGATCATTCAGATGCTGAAAACAAACAGTATCAAGCATCCATAGTGAGAAATCTTGTTCTCAGCAATTTATCGGCCTGGAAAATTCTAGGGAGATTTTCAAGTCGAGGGTTTTCTTCGATATTATTGGGAAAATCTTGCCGAAAATAAAATATTTAAACATATTTTTATCATAAATTGTAAATAAACTTAAATTTTAAATGCATATTTATATATATAAAAATTCATTAACGTTCTTACCATTTTCGAGTCAAAATGCTGAGATTCTGAAAATCTCACGATATTACCATGGAAAATCATTTATCGTATTTCCCATGATATTATTCACTATATTTTCAAAATGGAGCTGATATTTGTCTCCCTGCATACATCACCCTATAAGAATTCTCATATTATTTGACTTTACCTGATGGAAAAATGCAAGTACATTTATGTTGCACTCCTTGACATTTATGAGCATGACACATCTTAATAGCAAAAAGTGAACAAATAAATCTATAAAATTCAAAGATTACTGTAGTCCATATGACGGGAATGTCACCAAGTAGTCAAAAGGTGAAAGTTGAGGTTGGAGGCTGCAAGAGTGTGTTCCCCTTGGGGTGGGGGGAACCGTATACAGATCCACCTATGCTTCTGTAGGAAAATCAAATCCTTGAGAATGAGAGTGAATGTCACAGCCAAATCCAGATTGAAAATGGGTCAGAATTAGGAAATCACCGGCCTTCTAACTGAAATCCGTGTAAATGCTATCTATAGTCTATTAGAAAATAAGTAGCCATAGATTCGGGCTCCTTTGCCACAAACAGAAGAATGAGGCTACAGTCTATCATGATGAGAAAACTGGTGCTTCAACTGAGAAAAGAAGAAAGAAAGAAAGACAGAAAAATCAAACTGGCTATTCTGCCACATACTTGCAAATCATCCAGCTTCTTAAATATTTTAATTTCATACTTGCTCATCCATTGTCTTAATCAGTATGGACACAAGTTATAGTTGCAGAACCTTCTACCCCAGGCATCGCTCCTGCTTCGAACTCCCGTCTCCTGCTTCCAAGGCGTTTACACTTGTTAACATTCTGATGCAGATGCTTCCCACTACCGTGCAACTGAATATACCGCTGTTTTCCCTCATGCTTTGTGCAACAAAAGGAACCAGTTTCTCAAAATAGAAGGAAGAGTTTGGATGTGCTGTTGAGAAAAATAATTCAAATAAGCAAAATGACCAAATCACAATCACTTTCATAGTGCCGGAGGGTATGGCATGTGCAACGCACATGGAGAGAGGAAGAGAGACTGATAGGATAGTGTGCGGACTACACGCAGAGGGAGGGGGGAAGGGAGTAATCCAAATCACTTCTAATGTCCTTTTAAAACCCAAAGTTCACAGCTCTCTAACGACTAATTGCATGGTTAAAATTGTCCAAAGCTACTCTCATTGAATAAAGTAGAGATTAATATGAGGGAATAAGCTCCAAATTGCAATTGCACTACTTCGACTTGAAAGAAATTTGACCGCAATTCGAGGGTTATTTCCTCTTTATGAATGCTAAGAAGGTACTCACAATTTGGTCAGTCCCACTCAATTGAATCATCATAATCACCATCTAAGCCTTATCCCAACTAATCGGGTCATGACATGAATCCTTTTCCACCATTCCACTCTATCAAGGGCTATAATTTCAGTGAGAATATGAGTCAGCAAGTCTTTCTTACTATATGAGTCATGGGTCCTTACTCTTGCTCCGGTGGTAGACTCTCAAGAGTTTCAACACCCGGTCAAGGGTTCAAGTACCCATAGGTGGTGAAATTCCACTACGGCACGAGTGTCTGGGGTGTGTGCGCGTGTGCAAAAAAAAAAAAAAAAAGTCTTTCTTACTACCTCCACCCACATTCTTTGGGCCTTCAGGTGTCTTCTCTTGGCTCAGTGGTAGACATTGTGTCTCATATCTGAGGTCAAGGGTTCGAGAACCCATGCATGCGTGGGGTGGTAGTGTGTGTGTTTCTCACCTTTCAAAAAAAAAAAAAAAAAACATTCTTTGGGCCTTCCCCTTGCCCTTTTAGAGCTTTAAACTTGTACTAACTTATCCTAAGTGCACAGTTCTTGGTCTCCATGGCACATGATCAAACCATCTGTCTACTCTTCCTCATTTTCTTAACTATTGGTGCTACTCCTAAATTCCCTCGAATGCATTCATCATCTAATTATATACTTGTCTTGCCAGCCATCCATCTCAACATCCTCATCTCAGCTACACTCATCCCATGGACATTTTGTTCCTTAGATGCCCAACATTGTCCCATAAAGCATGGCCGTTCTTATAGCCATCCTATAAAATTTCCCTTTTAGAGTGAGTGGTACATGTCAATCATATAAAACCCTAGAAGCACATCTCCATTTCTTTTACCCTGCTTGAATTCTATGGGCAACATCCTTCTCAATCTCTTGACTTTCATGAATTATTATTATTATTATTATTTGAAAAAATCCACTTTCATGAATTATCGATTCAAGATATCAAAAGTGGTCATTTTGGGAAACTAGTTTTTTTTTTTTTTTTTTTTGAACAATGATAAATTTATTAAAAGGGCCACAACCAAAAAGGAAAACAAAACAAAGGAAATTACAACACAACCCAATTCTTAGGAAACTGCACAACAAACTTGGATGCAAACACCCACTCCTTGACAAGTGATTTTGCCTTTTGAAAGATCGATGGCACCATTCGTTGCTTATTTCTGAAACATCGATCATTTCTTTCTAGCCATATGCACCAAATACCCGCTAGCATCACCATGCGCCATACATATTTCCCAACCTTCCTTATATCTCCACCATGCCAAGCCTCAAAGAACATATCAATTGAGCCTGGAACCCCCCCAATCCACAGCAAAACAACTTGAAAAACCACTCCCACATCTTACCGGCATAGGAGCAATGAAGGAAAAGATGATCCACTGATTCTGCATTTCGATAACACATCACACATACATTCGGGAGAACCATCTTTCTTTTTTGAAGATTGTCCACCGTAAGAACCTTCTTGCAACCAACAAGCCATTGGAAAGCTGCCACCTTCGGAGGAGCACCATAAAGCCATATAAACGAAGTCGGACAAACTTCTTCTGCTGGAACACGACCATTCAAGACCTTATAGAATGACCTGATCCAAAATCTTCCCAACTTGTCATGTAGCCGTTTCAAAGAATCGTTGTCTGAAAGCACCGGGTGGACTTTTGAGAGAAAAACAAGCAAGTTGGACAACTCAAGAACCTCTTCATCATACAAATACCTCCCACATGGAGGGGTCCACGTAACTTGCTCACCTTGAATCGAAAAACATTGATCAACAAGCGTTTCTCTAACGACCGCAATATTCGCTAAACTTGGAAACAAATCCTTAAGTTTATGATTCCCAACCCAAATATCCTCCCAAAACCTTATGCCACTCCCATCTCCCAAATCGAACCCTACTCCTTCCCATACATTCCTTTCCAAAGAAGCGATTGTTCGCTAGAGATAAGATGCCCTATATAAAGAAGACGCTCTGGTCCATCTTCCTCTAAAATCAACCCCATATTTCCTACCTATGACCTCCTTCCACAATGATCCAACCTCATTCCCAAATCTCCAAACCCACTTGCCTAATAGGGCTGAATTCATGGTCTCCATATTCCTAAGATCAGCTCCCCCTTGATGCCACAGCTTGCAACTTCCTCCCACTTCAGAGATGAAATTTGTGCTCGTCTTCCGCCCCATGCCATAGGAAATCCCTTCTTAGCTTTTCCAATTTATTAACCACCGATTTCAGACATTTAAAAAGCAACATGTAAAACACCGGAAGGTTAGACATTGACGCCTTTATAACATTTAACTTCCCGCCCAAGGATAACAGTCTATGTTGCCATAGAGCTAGCTTGCTTTCGAATCTCTCCACTACCTTGTGATGCGGGACAATTAACCACTTGCTCTAAAAGCTTGAACTAATAAAGCATGGCGAATTAATCCCTTTATCTCATAGCCCAGGCCCCAATCCATGGGTTAGGTCCTCGGCAGAACCCTTCTCGTGGGTCCAAATCCATGGGTTCCGCCCCCCCTCGTGGGCCCCAAATCCATGGGCTCCGCCTCACACGAGTCACCCGCCTCACACGGCCCCCAAAATCCATGGGTTATGTGAGCCACCCACCCCGAGTATGCCCCTCATCCCACAGGCCACCCCACTCGAGCCCGGTGTGAAAATGCCCCCGCATTACCTTGCCCAATGGCTGTTTTGGCGGCCTGCCAATACATAACGGGAGACCAAGGTATGTTGTGGGAAATGATGCTTCCCTACACCCAAACAAACCAGCAAGAAATGTGACTTCCTCTTTTGAAATCCCCGCCCCTGGTAATTCACTTTTACAAATATTCATCTTCAAGCCTCAGACCGCTTCGAAGCTAATAATATAGCGCGGGGAGAATGCTTACTTTATAAGAGTCAGCTTCACAAAATAATAATGTATCATCAACATTGTTATCAAATGCGATCGCATATACGCATACTATTGATCAAATCGCATATGCCATGATGGCAGATGCGATCCTGGCAAGTATGTCATGGCATAATTTTATATGCGATAAATATGCGATCGCATATGCGAGTATGCGAAATTATGCGCGATAAATATGCGATCGCATATGCGAGTATGCGATCGCATACTGCATATGCGATCGCATATTTCCCAATAGCCAAGAGCGGAAGATTTTTATTTTTATTTTTATTTTTTCAAATTGGAGAACTTTTACCTATAATTAGTCACTCATATCCCCTTCATTTTCACTATTCTTTACTCCAAAGCTCTAAATCTCTTACTCTTTCTCTCTTACACCTCTTTCTTTCTTACTCTAATCTCTCTACAATTATTTCAATTATGTTTATTTTTTGTATTTTATAAGTTGTGCTTACTTTTTGTAAATTAAGTTGTAAGTTATAACCTGTAAGTTGTTTCAAGTTACCCATTTATCATTAAAATTTCTTTGTTTGAAGTTTATAATAATTAGTTATCTTTTAATGTAGCTTGTTGATTGTTTTGTTAAAATTTATATAATATAATATAAGTAATTAAATATATCACTCAATGAAACATTCAAACTATAATGAAATAAGTAAAATAACCCAATCCAATCATGTGTACTAATTAGACGAGTTTTTCCCTCTCTTTTTTTTTTTTTTAAAAGAATTTTTAGATTTTTTTTTTTTTTTTGAAAAAAAATATGCCATGGCATATGCGATTGTGCGATCGCATATGTGAACATCATATGTTGATCGCATGCAATCGCATATGCGATTTGACAACATTGATCATCAGCAAACTGAAGGTGCATTACCTGAAAATCGGAGTTGTCCACCCCAAAGCCTTTTATTAACCTTGCATCTACTTCTTTTTTAATCATTCTACTATGAGCCTCCATGACAACTACAAACATGTAGGGACAAATAGGGTCCGCTTGCCTTAAACCTCTAGACACTGAGAAGAAACCATTCGTCGAATCATTGACCAAAATTGAAATTTTGGCGGAATAAACACATTCCTTGATCCGCAACCTCCACTTCTGCACGTAGCCCATCCTTTAAAGCACATAATCCAAAAAAATCCCAATTGACATGATCATAAGCCTTTTCAATGTCTAATTTGCAAACCACCCCACTCAACCCTCGTTTATTATAAGAATCAATGCATTTGTGCGCCACCAAAGCCAAGTCTACCATTTCTCTTCCTTCCACAAATGCACTTGCACTAAAGATATAACATCCCCAATCACCACCTTAAATATAGTAGCCAAGATCTTAGCCAATAATTTATAAGGACCTCCCAAGAGACTAATTGGCCTAAAATCCCAAAGCGATTCCACACCTTTTTAAGGAATCAGAGAAATGAAAGTGGCTCCAAGCTCTAGCGCAATCTTACCATTGCAGAATAATTCATTAACAAAACCAGTCACATCTGTCTTCACCACCTCCCAAAATCTTTGAAAGAATACTATAGGGAAGCCATCCGGACCGGGAGCTTTGTCACTACCCAACTCTGCAAAAGGACTTTCCAACAACTCTATTGCTTCTGAAGAAATGGAAAGAAAATTGAGATTGTCTAGCAAAGGTTGCTTCCAACCATCACTTGAAAGGAGTCTTATAGAACTTCACAATTGTTTCACAAACCTTTTCTTTGCCTTCAAACGTATTCCCATCGTCTTAATCTTATTAGTTCTCTCCCTTGCACTAGCCATAGCATGGAAATACTTTGTATTTTTATCCCCTTCTTTCAACCAAAGCGCCCTTGATCGTTGTCTCCATTTAATTTCCTCCTCCCTTGTTCTAGCTTCATACTTGGCTCGCAAAAGTTCTTGCCTCACTTTCTCCTCTTCGGAAAGATCTTCAATATCTTCTTTAAAATCAAGAGCTTGGATTTCCCTCGAGATTCCGTCCATTTCCTCTTCTCAACCCTTCAAAGCCTCTTTTTTCCAATCATTGATTTTACCTTTCAATAATTTCAACTTTTTATATAAAACAAATCCCATGTCACCATGAAATGAGAACGAAGACCACCACTTGACTACCTTGTTCGATAAACTTCAATTTCTAGCCATGCTAGCTCAAATCTAAAGGGGTGAGGGCCCCAATCTTCCTCTTCCAGTTTTAGGATAATAGGGCAGTGATCGGACGTGCGTTTGGGCAGCCCCCTTTGATAAATTAGAGAAAATTTATCAATCCAATCTAGGAAGAGAATAAAGCGATCTAGTTTAGATTTAGACGGATGGATCTGACCATTTGATCAAGTGAATAAAACATCCCCCATTGGCAAATCTGTTAGTGCACTTATTTGTGCACATGTTTTGTCAATCATGTGAGTCTGTGCATCAAGGAGTCGGTTTAGCCCTTGGAAGCCGAAGACCAAAGACATAAGTGGACATGGAGTATCAAGGAGTGAAGAGCAGGTAAATGGGGTGCCTTGGTGAACCTAACCCTTAGACCCAAAACAAATTTTAACCTCTAGAAGATCATGCCTTAATAGGTAAACCTTCATTTGATTATCGCATAGCCTTGAGAGCCTTTATAGAACATCTTTAGTTTGGCTTTAGAGGTCCCAAGTTGTTGGGAACCAAACTGCCCAACCAGCAACCTCTGGGTGAGTTCCATCGATCAATCGATCAATCTCAAGCAATTGGGCTCGATCGATCGAACTTGGCCAAAAACTGTCTAGCGAGTTCATTGGACTATTTTGGCGAGTTTCGATCGATCGATGGTCCTCGATCGGTCGATTGACGGTGCCACTTTTTGCCATTTTTTTTTACTGTTGGAACTCGGTTTCTTTATAAAAAGCATACGACATTTGGGCATTTGGATGGGTTTTTTGTGCAATTAGAGGACAAGTGTTTTCCCACTCACACCACACATCCTAGATTCCATTCAAAAGAGTTTTATGCCAATCTTTTTGTGATTATTCACTCTAATGAGCATTCTATACTCCTATTCGAAGTATTGGATGAACTCTCACCTTTCTAAAGATTAGACATTATACCCATAATCAAATCCTTGTCTAAACTCACTAGACTACACATTTAGGTGAATCCCCTAGGATTACAACATTCTCATAAGTTGTAGGAGATTCAACCAACCTCCTATCACCTTGGTTACCTCTTGGAGCATCATATGCCAGGCGATTGATCGTAGGAGCTGAAGCATTAACATCAATGATCGATGGAGCAATTGAGGAGTGAATTCAAGCACGAGAGAACTTTGAAAAAGCAACTCAAGCAAAACACTACAAAAGGGGCTCAATCCGGCAAGTCAATTGTAAGAATCCACATACTCTTTCGTTGTATAAGATTTGAGTATAGAGCTTGTGACCCAAACTCGCGTAGGTTTTTGTGTAGGACCGTATCGCCACCAATATGGGCGAGTACGTGTAAGTCCTTGTGTAGGCCTTTAACGTGAGTGTATGCTTGATAGGCCTCCGACGAGAGTGTACGTTTGCAAGTCTTGTCCTTGTGTAGGCCTCCAGTAGGACTATACGTTTATAAAGGTTAGAGGTGAACCTGATTTAAAACCTCCAATAATGAATATTGATACACTCGAGAAGAGTGCGTCCGCCGGGAGTGGAGTAGGGAAATTAAACAACTAGACATGCTTGTGTTTATGATTGTCATTTGAGCACAATTTATTCTTGCTTATGTGTTTGATTAGTTAATCATATGAATGCTTGAGTTGAATTGTTTGCTAAGTACTTAACTTGCAATGCACACACAAGCTCACTATCTCTCCTATAGACTAGTTGCTTAATTGGCATATCTTTGTAGTCTATATGATTACACCCACTTTGGCTTGGAGGCCTAAGTGTTAATTGCCTTCTTAGTTTAAATCGGTATGTTAGTTTAAGTACGCAATTGTGTTTTTAATTGTAGAATTTTTAAGTGGTCCTATTCACTCCCCCCGCTTAGGACTTAGCCATAATTTTATAGCTCCGCCAAACTTTTGCACGCACCATGGTAGAATATCCCACCACGCAATTTCAAAATCGACTAACTTGTTTCTCGCTATCCTCTCCGAAAAATCCTTCATACTCCGAGAAACCCTACCCCCATTTAATTTTTCAAACGAAAATCTCACCACATTGAAGTCTCCTCCCACACACCACAATGTCCCCCATCTACTTTGATAAGAATTCAGCTCAACCCAGAAGTTTGTCTCAACCTTGGTCTATTTGGCCCATAAACTGCTGAAAACACCCATTGAAAACCTGAAGATCTATCTCTAAGCAACACTGAACATGGAAACTCACATTTCCAACCGTCTTCCTTATTTCAGTGAGCCGAATTCCATATTACCAATATACCCCCTACTGAACCTGATGCCTAAATGCTCCCATTGTTTCTGATGCCCCCTCCCCATGGGAAACTTGTTGGGCAACAACCATTACTAATTCCTCGCTCTTACTCCTATTGTGACTAAAATCACACTTCATATACTCTTTTTTAGTTTGACTAACTTTAAATCCTTTAGATTCTAAAGCACCTCTCCATAAATCTAGCCGTGTTTACACCCTCCCTCGTCTTGTCAATCAAAACTATGTCATTTGTAAATAACATACACCATGGGATCTCTTCTTGCAAATGCCTCATTAACTCATCCACAACCAATGAGGAAAGGTATGAGTTCAATGCAAAGCCTGGTGCAAGTTTACAGTAATTAGGAACTCGTTTGTCTCTCCACTAATGGTCCTTAAATTTGTTACTGCTCCCTTATCCATATCCTTAATCATGTCAATATATCCTCTTGAAACTCCTTTTTCTCCCAACACCCACTAAAATAACTCTCTAAGGACCCTATCGTAAGCTTTCTCTAGTCATCCTTCCTCATCTCCCTATATTTCTCCATCATTTGTCTAGTCAGAAAATAGCTTCAATGGTAGATCTCCCTGGTATGAAATCAAATTAATTGCCTGATGCATTCTTCTCATGCCTAAGTCTTTGCTCAATTACCCTTTTCCAAAGTTTTATAGCATGGCTTGTAAGTTTAACCCTACGATAGTTAGCGCAACTCACTATGCTTCCTTTTATTCTTATAAATGGGTAACACGGTACTTTTCCTCCATTCACCCGACATTTTCTTTAATCTTAAAATCTTGATGAACAACTTTTTTAACTAAAATAACCCAGTATCTCCCATACACTTCCAAACCTCTATTGGTATACCATCTAGTCCAAGGGCGTGTCCTATTTTCATCTTTCTCAAAGCTTCTTTTAATTCAGGTATCCTAACCCTACGAAAGTATTATGGACTTCGACAAAAGTATCCATCTGGTCCGTACCACTCAAATGAATTGTTATTGCAATTCAATTTACCAGCACATCCAAAGTCTGAAGTCTAAACATTGTTTAACCAGACCTTATGATGCTTACTAATATATAGTTTGGCTTGCATAATTCAAATGCATTAACTTGTAATTAGTGTTCGAAGTATCGGTATCGCTACAAGTTTTGTTGGCCAGGGATATGGAAACAATATTGATATCGCTGATAACAGGAAATGCAGGGAAACATAGGAAAAACGATGGAATTTTCAGCGAAACTTCAAGAGATGTTAAAATGTACATATTTGCATATTTAGAAATATAACAAAATTGCAAAAAGAATGCATACATAACAAGTTTCCATTTAATGGGGCCTTAAAAGCATGTGTTGGTGTAAGAAATCAGTCCAACCATCCCCTCTGGTCTATTTAACCATCTAACCTTCCATCCAAACATCCATTGATATTGCAAAATATCAACAATACATGATACTTCACCAAGAAATCATCAACAATTGGAAATGAAACGAAAGATAGTGGTCTCGATATCTCGCATGTTGCGATATCGATAATATCAATATTATCAATGGCAAATTGAACACTACATGCAACCATGTAAACAAAATTTTGATGATATCAATACGTTGACAATATTATTGAAATATCGTCAATACACTTATGATACAAGCATTACCTAGAATTTACATAGTCGAAAATATTGGTGATACATTGGCGATATTGATGCATTGGCAATACAAACGACACTTAGAATTTACATAATTGAAAATATTGACGATTATATTAGCGGTATTGATACGTTGGCGATATTTAACGATACATTGCTAATACCTGGAATTTTTGATACTACTAGCGTTATCGGTATCGCTACCAGTGTTATCGGTATCGCTGAGCTAGAGATAAAGATAATATCGGAGATATTTCGATAATATCGAAGATAATTCGAACACTGCTTGTAATATAGTATATATTTTGCATTAAGCTTTCATACAATCACAAGCAAGTGGACCCTTGCATTTCAATAGAAGGTGAGTACTTCAATTTTCAATCATGTTTATCCTTCTTAATGAAAGACTGACAACAACCAATGTTTGCAATGTCAATACTATCAGCCGATATTATCGTTATCGCTGGCCAGCGACATGAAACCCACCAGAAACCACTCGGAACTTAAAAATAAAAAATAAAAAAATAATTAAAAAAAAATTTCTTTGTATCGCGCGATATATCATAGGATATCGGACAAATTTCTTCAATATCATCAATATTATCGATACTATCATGTATCTTTTTCGGATTTTATCACAGACTCACGAGTTTACTGCAGAGTACAGACTCTATCACGGACTCACGAGTCTATTGTAGCCAACAACCAACGATTATTTCGACGATAAAAGGCCGGATATGTCAGGGTTGCGTAATTACCGAAAAATCGAAAAGAAGGAAAAACTGGAGAATCCATGTAAAGAGGGGATTTCAGCACCTGTAGAAGAAGATTGTGTAATCAGAGGTAGAATTTGGTGGGCCACTCCATCGATCGACAACGGTGCGCCGTAAGTGCGAAAGAATTTCGATTTCCCTATTCTTTTTCTTAGAACGGATATAGATTTAAACAACAATGGAGATTTCGGCAAGAAATCTGTAAAAATCATGAAGATTTGGGTTTGGCTGAAGAGAAGATTTAGGGATTCTCTATTTCAAAAATGGCTTCGGCCGAAGCTTATACGAGAAATCGGATAGCGTACTGAGTTACTCGGTACGCTCTTGTCGTACTAAGTAAACTCCGTTGGGCCCACCATGAATGTATGTGGTCTATCCACGCCGTCTGACCGTTTTTCCAACTCATTTAAGGGGTTGAGCCCAAAATTGAAGCATATCCAAAGCTCAAGTGGACCATACCACAGGAAGCAGTGGGAATAATGATTTCCACCGTTGAAACCTCGCTAGGCCCCACAGTGATGTTTATTTGTCATCCAACCTGTTCATAAGATCACAAAAACATGGATGAAGGGAAAACATAAATATAAGCTTGATCCAAAAATTTCTATGGCCCTCAAGAATTTTTCAATAGTAGACATTCAATTCACACTATTTCCCGTGGTGTGGTCCATTTGAGCTTTGGATATTTTTTAGTTTTGGACTCAAACCCTAAAATTATCTGGTAAAATGGATGGAAGGAGTGGATAAAATATATAAATCACGGTGGACCCTACAGAGTTTACTACCCATTCTTTGGTTCCTGCCCAACAATGATATCTCAAAATGGATTAACAGTGTCGATACAACACATACATAATGGTGGGTGCCAGTCCCACCCACATCGTTGGTCCGTGTACAACGCGGACTCCGTCTTTGCACACAGATTGGGTACTACCCCCAAATGAACTCGGATTGCCCACTGATGTAGCTGCTGCACGGTGCTTTGTGGGCCTCACCATGATGTATGGCCTATATCCATGCCATTCATCTATTTTTACAGATTATTTTAGGGCATGATCCCAAAATTGAGGCAAATCCAAATCTCAAGTGGACCACAGAACAAGAAAACAGTTGTGATTGAATGACCGTTGTTTCCTGTGATGTAGTCCACATGAGATTCGAATTTGACTCATTTTCTGGATTGTGGTCTAAAATTATCTAGGAAAATGGATGGACGGAGTGGATAAAAAACATACATTATGGTGGGGCTCACAGAGCACCATCCAGTAGCTACTTGCCAATCGCATCCCACCCAGCTAAAGACGGACGATCCTATGGGGCTCATGGTGGGACCCACCATGATGTTTGTGAGAAATCCACTCGTTTCATCCATTTATTTCAGGGCATATTAGGTCATGAGCCCAAAAATCAGGCAAATCCAAAGTTCAAGTGGGCCGCACAACGTGAAACAAGGAGGATTAAACGTCCATCATGCCCCACTATTTCATGTGGTGTGGTCCACATGAGAATTAGATCTGCTTCATTTTTGGGCCCATGCCCTAAAATGAGTTGGCAAGAAGGATGGACGGTGTAGATTTACAACACATACATTGAAGTGGGATCATATGACAATAGTAATTTTTTTAACCAATCTAAGTTTTTAATTCTAATTAATTGTAGTGGTTGACACAATTTCGTTAGTTTAATTTGAGTACATATATGCCACATGTACCATTCTAAGTATGTGCGTATCAAGGATTATACCGTCCAGAGTATCAAATAACTCCCAAGAAAATGGCTACTTGCATGAGACTATCCAATTTTGGTGTCTTATCGGATATTGCATGTGTTTGTCTTGAATTGCTTACTACATATTGGACGGTGCTCTATGGCCCCACCATGATGTATGTGTTTTATCCATGCCATCCATCTATTTCCTGGTAATTTTATGCCATCCATCAATTTTCCATGCCATCCCTACTGTGTGACCTAAGATTTGGATAATTCTGATTTTTAGGACCAACCCTTAAAATAATTTGGCAAAATGGATGGGCAGCATGGATATACAATACATGTATCAAGATAGGCCTTAACAAGTTTTAATATAATGTTCTTTTACAGATAAAATATGTCGGGAGGAAGAGGAGGGAGACAACCTTATATAGGGTGGCGATACGGCTGGCCCACTCCCGATAATCGATTCAGGAGTATATGTAATTTATGTCGACACGTGTCGAGGAGTGGAAGGGTAAACCACTTGAAGGAGCATTTCGCAGCAGGGTATCGCAATGTTGTGGATTGTCTTAAGTGCCCATAAGATGTGCGAGAAGTGATGAGAATTGTAATGAAAAAAAAAAAAAATGTGAAGATAAGAATGAACGACGTATATAGGGTATGGAGATTAGGGAGGAGTTGGGGAGACCTTCGTATGTAGGGGAGGATATAGTGGATATCGATGACGATGATGATCCTGATTTTAGACGTGCAGTTCGGGAATCCATACGGGATGATTGGGATAGGAAGTAGGAGAGGAGGTGGCAGGAGAGTAAGCCTAGATTTGAGGGGTCTACTCATGAGTGTGGTGGGGAGAGTGGAGCAGGGGGGATATATAGGGGTATGAGGAGGAGCAGTAGCATGCAGGTGTCGAATTTATCGTCAGATCCGAGGACGTACAAGGAAGCAGGAGGAACACAAAAAAATAAAATAAAAAATTAAAGGATATGTTTAGTGGAGGCGATATAAAGAAAAAGGTTGGAAAGTTTATTGCGAAGTTTTTTATATATAATCAAATCCCGCAAATGGAGCAGCAAGCCGACACTTCAAGAATATGATAAGTGACGTGCAGCGTGCACTCGTCCACGCCCTTTGAGATAATGGGCAAGTATTTAGATGAAGAACATGAGGAGATGAAGAAATATGTGGATTCACATAAGCAGTCATGGGAGTGTACGAGCGCACCGTCATGTGTGACGGTTGGACCAGACCGATGAGGATGTCGGCCATAAATTTTATGGCCTATTGTAAAGGACGGGCAGTGTTCTTAAAGTCCGTAGATGCGAGCGATAGGATTAAAGATGCGAACAACAGTTACAAATTAATGTACCGTGTCACCAATGATGTTGAGAGGAAGAATATTGTGCAATTTGTTACGGACAATGGGAGCGCATTCGTCAAGGCGGGGAAGGATATACAAACAATATGTATTGGATGCCTGCGCAGTGCATTGTATTGATCGCATGCTAGAGGCGATCGGGAATAGGCTGTCAGTGATGACCACTATTATTGATGCACGGCTCATCACGACCTTCATATATAACCAAACATAGTTATTAGCCGCGATGCACGAGAAGTGTGATAGGGATATAGTGCACCCTAGGGCAACGCGGTTTGCCACAAATTATATTGCCTTAAATAGCCTCCTCAAACACAAGCAAGGGCTAAGAGAGCTTTTCACTTCTCATGACTACACAGTTTGTACTAAGGGGGATAGAGTATCCTGGAGAATCAAAGAGCTCATGTTACACACTCGTTCTGGGATCGCGTACGCGGTATTGTCAGTATTCTAAAGCCCATTTATGTAGTATTGGGGATGGTGGACAATGAAATGAATCCATCGATGGGGTCGTTGTATCCCTCCATACAATTGATGGAAGAAGCTATGCAGGCTAAAGCCCCCAACACATATAAGTGGGTACATGCAATAATAGATGACCGTTGGGAGAGGACATTTTCCTACCCACTACATGAGGCTGGCAAGTACTTGTATACTTTTCTTCGTCTATATACTCCAGTACTTTGCTATTAATGTCTAAATATTTAAATCATGTTAATTTTCAGCATATTTCCTAAATCCAAAATACCACGACAATAAGATTCTCTATGCTGACAATGAACTGAAGAGGGTTGTACATAAAGTGTACGAGCACTTATTCCCTGACTGTCCGGGGAAAGGCACATTCGGTACTGAGGTAAATATATTCCGCACCTACAATCTCCATATATGTATCTTAATGATTCCATACTTACCCTTAGTTGCTATATGCCATCAACAGATTGTTAAATTCCGTGATGCGACTGGAATGTTCGGGTGTCAGGCCGCAAAGATGTCGAGGACCACCATGATACCATGCGAGTGGCTACATTTAAATTTAGTTTTCATATTATTGTACAAAATTTGAAAGTAAAGAAATAACTTTAAAATTCACAGGCGAATCGTGGGCCATGTACAGGATTGACTACGAGGTTTGACAGCGGTTGGCTGTCTGTGTGCTTGCGCAAAAAGTCTCCTCACCATGAGAAAGAAATTTGAGCACATTCTCCATCATCCACACAAATAAGTGCAACAAACTGGGGTACGACCGGCTTCAAAAGTTAATGTATTGCCACTACAATATGAAGCTATGAGAGAGGCTGCTCCGATCTGAAGGAAGAAGAAAAGCACAGGACCCACTGGATTTGATGGCGGTCGGACAACATTCATTTATTGAGGATGTGGACGAGGATCCAATTTACTAGTGGATTAGGTTAGATAACTTAGATACTTAGGAGGGATGACCAGAGCCACATGTTGCGAAGGAGGCAGCAATACAAGGGATCCATATTGATGCACATGTGGAGTAGTAGAGATCTCCTTATGAGGCATTCGACCCATTGACGAGAAGTCCGGTGGGCAATCCGCGGTAGTCACTATCATGCGGGACACGTGGCGAGGAGACACTATCTGATACCGAGACAGAGAGTGATGCAGCGAGTGGATCCGGTGATGGTGATAAGTCTAATGATAGCGATGAGGGCGAATCTGGCGATAGTAGCGATGATGGCGACTCTGGCGATAGTAGCAATGATGGCAACGGAGATGATAGCGAATAGGGTGTGAGTTAGTTTCAGAGGCCTCTTAGCCCTTTCACTGGGGATGGGGATTTTAATCATGCCACACGGGACCCTAACCATGGTTCTCGTCCAGGAGGACCATAGCCCCGTCTTATCTACAATAAGACATACGAACGTCAGATGTTATGAAAGAAAAAAACAGACACTTTTATTTTGAGGAGCTACTGGCAAAATGCATGAGAGACACAAGCGCTCATGGAAAGCGAGGTGGCTCTAGTTTCGGTTCACGGACAAGGGAGGGGAGCTCGAGTTACAGGCCGCAACAAGGATATGGATTATAGACAAAAGAGAGTAGCTCGAGTTCTGTGCCACAGTATGGGTATGGATACGGAGCTAGTGGATATGCGGGGAGCGACTCCAATAGTTATGGATCGTCATGTTTCGACTACGGTCAAGACCACTTCCACAGACGGGCAATAGTATGGATATGGAGGGCAGTATGGATAACCAGTAGTACCATCTATGCCCATTCCAGATCCATATCAACCACAGACTGTGACTATTATACAGTACCCACGAATGGGCGTATTAGTTCAGTTCGAAGAGGATGAGTACCAACATTATGTTAGGGAGTATCTTAATTGGTACTATTCTACTGTGACATGGGCACAATACTGTCGATTTATGGAGGAGCAGTATTCTTTCCAGCCTTGTCGAGATGGAAACGATGATTACGAGCCACCACGTAACTCTATGTGAGTCTAGGCTATAACCGGTCACATCATTGGTAGGTATGTTTTATAATTTCTACTATATGTTTTGCTTTTGAATGCATTGGTTGTATTTTCATACGTCTTGATACATTTAAAAATGTTATGCATCATATTTGAATATAGTTGTCTTAGTTCAATCGGACAATGCATCGCTTAGGACCCTATACAAAGGAAACCTATTATGTGCACTTCTTTTTTGATATTTTATGATTTAAAAGTGTGTATTAAGGTCCTTTTTAATAATCCTTTAAGTTTCATTGAAAAATTCAACCATTTTCCCAATGTTTCCCCATGTTTCCCAAAAAGTGCGATAAATTACGCAATACAAACGATATATCCCATGCGATAACCGATACGTATCTGTATCCCAACGGTGTGATACATTACACGATACCGATATTTCGAACATTGACAACAATATCAACATCAACAACATAGTAATTCGCATTATTATGTTATGTTTCTTGCATCTACAGATTTTTCAACATCATCATCATCAACAACAACACACAAAAAAAAAAAAACTTTTACAAGTGCCAACCTGCAGTTCCTCCATTAAAAAAATAAAAAATAAAAAATAATCATGCACACACCCCACACACTCACACCGTAGTGGGATTTCACCACCTATGGATACTCGAACCCTTGACCGGGTGTTGAAACTCCTGAGAGTCAACCACCGGAGCAAGAGTAAGGATCCACCTGAAGTTCCTCCATGCTTTCCTACTACAGGATTGAAATAACCAATACCAGCCATGGAATGACGTCAATGAACTTATATAATTGAAAGGAATTATAAAAAGTGACATCCATCTACCTGAATTGCCTTCTCCTGGTGCAATCTTTCGTGATGGTGGAAATCTGACAGAGGTGAGCTAGATATATCAAGTAATGCTTCATTGTTACCCTGAGAACCAAGCCTTACATCACTTCCTTTGTCGACTATAGAAGAAGCAATTATGTTTTCAGCAGTTGAGGATTTCCCATAGTCCTGAAAGGGGGCAAACTTGAATGAGAAAGAAACAAGTAAAATGTTTAAATAGGAGCAGCAAACTTCCAATTTGATCTCCCATGAACAACCTTGCTACATAAACAATATAAGGAGATGTTACTCAAATCAAATGGGTAGCCAACATTAAACAGGAACAGCAATAAGTTCGATTCTAAAGAAAAAATTTGGCAGGTCTTGTAAAACTCCAAAAGAATAGTATCACTTCACTGAAAGGAGGAATGCAAGAGAATAAAATTTATAGTTTTCTTAACCCTATCTAGGAAGATTGTCGAAATCTAAGAATAAAATTTATAGTTTTCTTAACCCTATATAGGAAGATTCTCGAAATCTAGAAAATTACAAATTTACAAGAATAACCTCATAAGATGGAATTAGCATGCAGTAGAAAACAACCCTTAATACTTACCCTAAAGTTGAACATCTCTGGCAATGAGATGATCAGCTTGCTCTTAAACCACTAAATCCACCCCTAATCAACTTTAGAAGATGAAAGCAAGCTGATGGTGCGAGGTAACAAAGAGAGCCTTCACAACAACCAGGGAAACTTTCCGTAGAACAAACCAATCGTTGATCTGTATGTGTTTGGTTTGCCCATAAAAGTCCAGATCTGAAGCCCTACATAGAGGACTGACATTTTAAAAAATAAAGTGAATGGCATAGAGAGAGATGCCCAAGTCATGAATAGACAGTGCACCATAGTAGTGTCCACAGCAGCAAGACTTTCATTCAACCTTAGTTTGGAGCAGGAAATTGTGGGTTGTTTATGAGCACACGAGATGAGATTCAGGGTGAGATACAATGATCATCAGGATCATCAGCCCAGTCAGTCGTCATCATATTATTCATTATAAGCAGTAACCACAAAGTTAGAACAGGGAAGAATGTAGCATCTGTGATCAGCAGTGTCCCTAGAATAGTGAAGAATTGTTTAGACAGCCATAAAGTGAAAAGTAGTAGAAGTAATGCGACTCTTGGTTGTGGCAGTAAGAGGTGCAAAGACAGGCTTGGCAATGATTATACAGAGATGGCTAATGGATATGAATAGTAGCTAGCTTGAAATACGCTAAGGTTTCATCAAAGTTCAGTCCATACTGTCAATTGAATCCCTTAGCAACTAATTGAGCCTCAAACCGTTCAATAGAACTCTCTACTTATCACTTCAGCTTATATGCTCGTTTGCAGGCTGCAGCTCACAACACTAATGTGGGAAGAGCATGAGTCCCACGAATGATTATGAATTTGAAAGGTTGCGACAGGAAGTAGCCTACAAACATGAGCTAGAGAAATGAACCACTTGGCAAGGTCCCCTTGTATCGTATAAACTTGATGAGGAGGAGACATCACATAAATAGCAAGTGGAAGATGTGGCCTCCAGGGAGCATAGTTGCATAAATAAATGGCCACTTGTCAAAAGAAATATGTCAAGAAAACAACCATTAACCAGCGTCTGTGCCGATGCATCGATAGAGCTTACGAGCAAAATTTTATCCCATGAATACAAACATCTTTGTATTAGGAACAAACTTTTGAGGTGCAATAAAAGTTATATGAGTAGCAGATGCACGACCAAAAACATTTGGGAACATATAATCTGGTTGTCACTCAAAGAGAAGCACAGAGGGTGACTGGTTGTTGAGAATCAGATAAGAGTCATAAGACAGATATTGATCAAACAAACAGACATTGAGAAAGAGTCAACCCATATTGTACTGGAAAGCTTGCTTAGAGGGAAGAATTAAGTGGTTCACCATAACATGCCAGTGTTTATCTTAGAAACCCCATTTTGTTCGGGGTGTGTAAGGACACGAGAACTGATGAGTAATACCATTGAGGGCAAGAAAATCAACAAATGCTTTAGAGATAAATTCTCCGCCTTCATTACTGTGAAAGATGATCTTTTTGTTTCAAACATATTTGTCATCTTCTTCATTATCAATTTTTTTATATATAAAAAAAAAAAAATCTTCTTAAATATGATGAAGCACCCGAAGAAAAATTATCTTCTTAAATATGTATCGTGTAATGTATTGCTGTATTTGGGAAACATTGAGAAATTAGCTAAATTTTTCAATGAACCTTTAGGAGATGTTAAAAAAGACTTATTGTACACTTAGAAAAAATATCACAAAAAACAAGTACACTACTTAGTTGCCTTTGCATAGGGACCTAAACTATGTGTTGACTGATAGAAGGGATGCAATTATATTCAAAATCAGTTCATATATAATTTATAGATCATAGAAGACATGTATAAAAGTAAAAAATTAGAGGCCAAAATTGAAAATCAGATTTTCCCCAATTTCCACCAAATTCGAAAATCAGAGCCCAAAATTCATGATTGGGCATGCAAAATCATGGATTATGAACTTCATTCCACCGATTCCAAGTGATTTAAATAAGAAGAAACTGTTCAAATTTGAAGAAAAAAAAAAACTCAAATGATTTCATTTCCGTTACTGCACGCTCTCTAGATCTCGACTTTCACACCCAAATCCCCTTCTTTCTCCAAAAATTGAAAAGGAGGAGTTGAAATCACCTTAGGGGGGTAACCAAGGGAAAAAAAAAAAAAGAGTATTTTTGGGGATTTTGGTGAATTTTATAAAAAAATTTGCAAAGGGAGCTGATGACTGAAACTTTTTGACGATATGTATCGATGGTGTCGACGATACAAAGGAGTTAATAACTGCAATATTTATAAAATATCGCAATGTATCGATATATTGTTGATATGTTGCGATTTCCCAAAATATCACACGATATGGGGAAGATATTGAACCTAAGCTCGGTCGCATATCGCCCACATCTGATATCGATATCAATACTATTGTTACTACAATAACTAGATATGTAAAACCTCAATGGAAAACTAAAAACATGGAAAAATCAGGGAAACGAATCCACAATCCATTGTTTGTTTTGCAACTATATTTTCCATGGAATTTAATTTGTCTTCGTGTGCCATTGTTTGGACAGCAGTTCCTTTTAGTGTTGAAAACCAAAAGGAGCTTTTAATCGTCGGTTGGTGTCCCTAATAAAGAGAGGAAATTTCCCATGGATTAGATCTTTTGAGAGAAATTAATTCACTCGTTTTCTAAGGAAAAAGCATGATAACGACAATGGATTTCTGCAGCTACTTTTTATAATACAGAGTTGTGGAAATTGATTTCGTTTCCAACCATTTTCAATTTCCCGAACAGCCCCACAAAAGGATATTTCCACAATGAACGGCTGTAATCGTCAACAAAAGGAGAAATAAAACCAAGAGTAACAAGTCAAGTTAATAAATGAGGGGCCCCAGTATCCCTAAACCATAATCAATGGGGAATCTGCTACTTTACTAGATGAAGTGAAAGGAAATTTACAGTGTTTGCCTATTTGGCAGCTATTTCCATCAACAGAAATCGATGTAGAAAATAGCCGATCACCAAAGGAGGTCCATAAGTGGACCCCACTACTGGCAGATTGAAAATAAATGCCAAAGAACTCATCCGATGGGGCTGCAAGGCCCACAAATCCATGTTCGAGTCACATTTTCCACACTGAAGCAAGGAAGTGAAGATAGAAGGAGTAGATGGTGTGGTAGCCCCTAGATTAGATGGTCCCTTATTCTATACATAGAGGCCCCCCATTTTCCTTCGTTCTGTTGGTCAACCAATCTAAATATCCATCACATAGTGTAAACTTAAAGGCGCAACTACTGTCACATGTAAACTTCCCAACTGACAATAAATTCTTACGAATAAAAGGAACGTGCAAAAAATGGCATAGAGACCAAGTACGAAATGAACAATATCATCACCAACACTAACACTGGTAATCGATACCTAAGTGCCATCATCAGTGATGACGAGGTTAGTGCTATCATGTAATTCCAACAGATGGCATATACTATGTGCTGTCTTTGACTGAAATTCCAACAGAGCAGCATGTCCCCATCAACCACGTGGGAGATACTTAGTGCTCCAAATATTGGCGATATTATCAATACTATTGCCACTATTATTGGTATCACTAAGTCGGCGATATCGAAACTGCTAGAAGTGTAAAAAATTTCAAATATCGCTGATTTTTTTATTTTTATTTTTAATATTGGCAATACATTGCGATATTATTGATATCAGTGATACTTTGAGAAGAATCCTTATGAAAGTTACTTGGTATCAGTGATACCATCAATAATACCCCCGATACCATGAAAACATCTTTAAATATGTGAACATTGACATGAAACAAACAAACAAACAAAAAAAAAAAAAAAAAAGAGAGCAAAACAAAACAAAACATTTCCATTTTTGGGGATTTTTTGGAAAATTTATTCTTTAGGTCATTTCGACACTATTTATTGAATCAAAGTTCGATTCTTGGGAGAAATCTTGACTTGAAACAAATACAAGCTGAAACTAAATGGTGAAGAAAAATTCATAGAAACATCATTTTTTGTTTTAGAATGGAAATTCATGTCTATAAATGATTCTCATGCATTGACATGGATTTGTGGTGAAAAAAAAAGTAACAATAAAGTGAAAAAGGGGGAAATGTTATTTTTATATATTAGAAAATACATTCTCTTCATTCTTTATTAATATAGAAATTTTATAAATTAACGAGTGTTGGCCAATTTATTAATTGACTACAAATTCTATATATTTATTTTATATTGATTTTTTCAACAACTTATGGTTAGGCCCTTATAAAATGGAAACTTATTATATATTGTTGTTTTTTGCAATATCTTGATTCCTATATATGTAAACATGTATCCTTTAATATATCCAAAAGTTTCACTGAAAATTTCCACCTTTTTCCCTATGTTTCCCTCAAATACCGATATTTTTCCAAGCACTGACGATAATATCATGTTTCCGTATCCCCGATCATTAATATCGGTAATGATAACAATACTTTGAACATTTGAGATACTTAGATTAATATAGTTGCAAAATATGATTGAAACAGGTGAAAGCAATTTTTCCGTGTTAACCATACATCGACAAACAATGGAATTGAAAAGAGGCTTCTCCACTAGGAACGCCATGGCTCCACCATCTGCCCTCCAGGTAGAAAGCACCTTTTTTTTTTCTATTCTTTTTTTTTCTTTTTAGATTAACAAAATTTATTAGAAGAATGCCAAGGGCGAAAAGAGAACAAGCAGGGCCTGCTACAACCCAAAGAGAATAAAATACAAGCCAAAGGCAAAAGAGCAAACAAAAATACAACCCAAAGAACAGGCGAGGCCCGCTACAACCCAAAGAGAGATAATAGAATACAAGGATCGAAGATGGGGTGAAAGGACGACCACTCTACAGCCACCCTTTTGATGAAGGCAACCTTGATAGATAGAAGAGGAGTTTTGGAAGCAGTGATTGTTCCTTTCTTTCCAAATGACTCAAGAGGGTAGCCATAATAACCAACGCCAGATAACTTTGTGGTCCTTCCCAACACCTCCCTTGTGCTAGGCAAAGAAGAGATCCTCAATGGCATAAGGCATAACCTAAGAGGTATGGAAGACAGTAAGAATGTAGGACCATGCCCTGTGAATGAAAGGACAGTGGACAAAAAGGTGGTTTATCAATTCTGCATTTTCCATACAAAGCAAGCAGATGTTGGGAAGGAACATCCCTCTTTTCTACAGGGTGACGATTCTCCCCGTAGCAAAAGGCTAGACAAACACGACAACTTTCGAAGGGGTTCCATAGGACCAAGTAAAAGAAATCAGCATCGACTGTTAGAGGGAGATCCATTGAGCAGCATGAACAATGAGCTGACTAAGCAGGATGAGGGATGCAGAGGATGGACCGGTTGGAGGTGCCCCTTGCAAGATGAGGGGTGTGGAGGATGGACTGGCTGAAGGTGCCCCTTGTAGGATCAGGGGTGCAAATGATGGACTAGTTGGAGGTGCCCCTTATAAGATGAAAGGCATCAAAATCGGATTGGTTGGGGGTGATTGTTGTAGAATCAGGGGCATGGTTGCCAGACTGGATGAGACTGCATGGATGGAGTGGATACGAGAGAAAGAGTTATTACTCATGCGCAGACTCTTTCTCAATGACGTTGACGGCAGGGGCACCCAAAGAATTGGGGCATGCTTGATGTTGTGGTAGAGGATATGTTGGCAATGGTGGTAGTAGCATGAGAGGAACTTATATTATGGCCATCAATCATATCTTGGACTGCATGCTTCAAGGTGAAGCACCAGTCCGTTGTGTGGCTTTGAGATTGGTGATAGACGCAGTAGCCACTCCCATTATAGTTCGGCAGCAGAGGATTAGGAAAGGGCCTAGGCTGGAGTGGAGTGAGGAGTTGGCTCTGAACTAGCGTAGTTAGAATCTGATTGTATGATTGCGCTAATGGAGTAAACTTCCTAGGCTCTCTTGCCATTCTCATCAATTGATTCCGATTGGGGTATTGTGTGTTCCCTCTTGATTGTTGTTGATATTGATGTTGTCCCTGTTGGGGAGGAAACGGAGAGCATCTTGAGCAGGGGAGAGGTTATTGTTGACTTATGTTGTACGTTGGGTAGGGACATTGCCATTACCGTCCCGCATCCGATGCGTTTTCCCTTAACACTGTTTCGTTTCACTAGGGCGGCTTGATGAGGCCAAGGAGAGATCGTCTAGGCCCTTATTCTAGCTTTGACTTATTCTCGAGCGCAGATGAGTTGAGTGAAATTCGCATATCAGTACGAGATCACGTGCCCAAAGATACTCGAGTTTGCTAGTGAACGACAATGGAAATCCATTTCTCATCGTTGATTGGTGCTCTCATCTAGGAGATCATGGCCCACCAACATCCAATATAAGTAGCTAGGTTTGTCTTCCTGGGTGTCATATTCAAGTTGTACGCAAATTGGTCAACAAAGGCCTAGGAAAGTTGTTTTGAGATCCTGATTTGTTGACAGTCGAGTGATGTGTACCAATCAAGTGCATCACCTTTTGGGGATTTCTGGAAGAAATGGATTAAGGCTCAGTCATTCCCTATCATGGCATTTGGTTCCCCACAAAATGCTTTTCGGTTTGTTGTAGGGCACCCACTGTCGTCATCTCTCTTGAATTTGAGTACCTTGAAGTTATGAGGTACCCGAGCATCTAGAAGGGGGCACCAATCTCTGAATTTTGTGGATGGGAGATCCAAGCCCTGTTGTCTCTACAACTTATTTTACATTGTCAAAGCTGCTCTCGAAAGTGTTCTAGCAACTCCTCGATTTATGAGCGACTAGTTTAAGGGGGCTTCACCCCTAGCACTGCTGTCCAAACCACTTCTTCAATGTGGTCGATTTCATCGATACCCCTGTGGCTCCCGTTGGAGGAAGCGGTTGGAATTGACCGGGACTCCCGACTGCGGGAGGTTACTTGAATTGACTGGGATTCCTGGCTGCATGAGGTTGTTGGAATTGATTGGGGCTCCTAGCTACAAGAGGTTGTTGGAATTGACTGGAGCTCCCATTAGTAGGAGGATGTTGGACTTGAAACTAACTCCCATCATGGTGTCTACCAGGACTTGTCCCTGGCTCCCATTTGGGGGAGCATGTGCTGGAAATTGACTGGGACTCCCTATTGTAGGAGGTTGAATTTGGAAATGACTTCCATTAGTGGGAGGTTGCTGAAGGGGATCCCAAATATGGGAAATTGAGTTTGAAAAAGACACCCGTTAGGGAAAGGATGTTGCGCGTCTTGTGTGGACACGAGGGGAAAATTGAAGACTAAATTTAAAGCCAGGGGGAGACTGCAAGCAGGAGGATGCTAGAAAACTAGGATGACCAGGGCATTAGACGATTGTGCCTGCACATTTTGAGTGGCCCATCGAAGAAGTCGGGCCATAAGATTCGACAATGTTTTGAGGTTTTGGGCCATGTCCATAAATGGGGTGGTTGTGGGATTGTCAGTTACAAGCTCTGGCAATTTAGGGGAAGGCAAGGCTACGGTTTCATCTTCATGAGTTGCCATGGCCACCAAAGAGCACATGAGTATTGGACTACTCGAGGTGAAAATGAGGATAGTCCCAGTGCACCTGACACCCGATGTGCTTTTCTATGCAATGGTGGCGATGGGTCCATGTTTTTTCCTTTCCCTCCTTTTTTTCTTTAAATGCATGGAGAGTAGGTAAAAGGACCAGTAAGGTACTAGATAGAAAGTAAATAACCAGAATTTAAATGTGCCGATGAGCATTGAAAGTAGGTCCAATGGTTACTGGAAAAAACATAAATGACTAGAATTTAAATGCGTAGGACCAGTAAAGACTGGAGGAAAGTAAATGACTGGAATTTAAAGCGTAGGGCCAGTATAGACTAAAGGAAAGTAAATGCAAAAAATAAAAGGACTAAAACTAAAATTCCCTAAAATCCAATGAATCACATGTTTCGAGTCGAGTCTCGCCCAGTGAAACTAGCTTCACCCTATTGGAGTCGCCATTTTGTGAACGTTGGAATCCGCGCCCCTTGGGGCCTTCTCCTCTAGGCTCTTTGCTCTTGGTGCATGGCTTTGTTTATCAGTGGGTTGACTCAGGAATATGATGTGTTCGGCTTCAAATTGCCACTAGCCAATTTATTTAGAATTCCGTAGTCGGCTATACTCAGCAGAATTATAAAGATCAGGGAAGTCGATGACTTCCTGTTGTACAATGACTCTTGGTGCTAGTCTACGATCTCGAAATTCTGAGTAAGGGACTTTGGTGACGGTTAAGGGATTAGGTACCTTTCTCCGCCCTGCACAGATGTGTGGTTATTGCTTTGTGGGATACATGGGATTTTAAGGGGATTAAAATCTCTAGAGTAAACCTCTTATCTAGTCGGTTGCGGACAAGATTCGAAGTCGACTAGAGGGTTCAACTTGGTTATAGCAGTGGAGACGTGTTGCTCACATCAACTTGTATCAAGGAGTACTCTTATTGAAAGAAAGCAGAAAAGGGAATAAGCAGCCTTAGGCTTTTGATGTGATAGGATCCAGGAGACATGGCACTTCATAGAGCATACACCCAAGGATCGCCTAGAGGAGCGAGGGTGTGTGAGAGAGGAGATGTTGCTAATGTGAAAAGTAAAGCAAATAAAGCGGCGGGCGAAGCACCCTACAAGAAGCTAGATGGAGATGTGAGTGAAAAGAGAAAGAATCTCGATACTCTTTAAAGAAAATAGATGAATGAAGCTCTTAATCTCTACTTCACAAACTTGAAGTGGAGTGGCCTTTGCGAGATTTTATGGATGGATTGGCTAGTGTGGTCGAGTTTGACAGGGGTGTTTGAATGACTTGGGCGGTATGGATGGTTTAAATGGTTTGGATGGTTTGAACGGCCTGGGCTTGTGGTTGGGGTTTTGATTGATGGCTGGGGTTTGTGATTAGAATGGATGAGATGGGATGGTAGATAATGGTAGGTGGGATATGGGGTGGTGGTTATGAGATGGGTGGAGTAAGCTAGATGGTAGGGAATGGGTGTAGGTGTGGACAATGGGATGGAGGTTTAAGGGCTTAGGGTTGTCCTCGGCTAGAATGGTCTAGGCTAAAGGGGCTAGAAGGGTAGAGAATAGGAAATGAGACCTCACTTCTCTCTTCCTTTCCTTGGTGTGTGTAGAGAATGAGGGGGTGAAGGGCTTTTTATAGGTGAGGGTGATGGAAAGGATGTAATTTAGCGTTAGGTGAGGTTTACACATAGCGAATGGTGGGTTTTAATTGGCTAAGAGGAGGTTCGTACCACATGGCACCCTACCATTGGCCCATGGAGTGGTACATTAGGTAATTTGGAAGGAACTCTCGCCCCCTGATGGGCCTCGCCAAGTGCTAACTTCCTCTCACCAAACATCCGGGGGGGGAGGGCCTCTTAAAGTGTTGCCTACCTCATGGCATGGCTCCACAGTCGACACTACTTCGGGTACTCCAACTTGCTCAATCAGGGTTCTAGGTCGAGGTTGGACGGGGCTTTGTTTTGGGCTTAGTTTGGGCTTGGTTCTAGCTTGGCTTTGGCTTCGTTTTGGTTTAACTTTGGCTTGGTTTTGGCTAGATTTCAAGGTGGATGAATGCAGAGGTTGGAGACCATCTGCAGTTCAAGCTTGCTTCAATATAACTTCTCGCGATGGGTGGGGTGTCTGCAGTCCCATAAAGCATGGTTGATCCTTAGCCAACCTATAAACTTTCCCTTTCAATTCGAGTGGTACACAATGATCACATAAAACTCCAGAGTCACATCTCCATTTCTTCCCACCCTACTTGAATTCTATGGACAACATCCTTTGCAGACTCTCCAATTTCATAAATTATTGACATATGTTATCAAAAGTGGTCATTTTGGGTAACTTCTTGGTCAACAATCTTTACTAACTACTCGTTCCCACTCCTACTGTTACTAAAATTGCACTCCATATACTCTGTTTCAAATCCTTTAGATTCTAAGGGCGTGTTTGGATTCACGTTTTGGTTGTACTGCATTGTATTCCGGTACTGTTCATGTATACGTTGGGTGATATTCAGAATACATCCATCATAAACGTGCCACTAACCAATGTTTGGATCAGACGTGTTGTCCTAGCATGTATACAATTTCTAGTACATATCAATGTTTGGAAACGACGTATAAGGGCCACACATTGTATTCATGCCCATCCATGAGAGATGATGGCGATGGCAGCCATTGTTGCTGGCATCCAGTCCTAAAAAGGGGATTTTGCCGAATAATAAGCGGCTGCCATACCTTGTTATCCAAGCATTATAGATTAAAAATCCATAGCCATCGGAGGTAGAACATTGGGCCTCATCAGGATTCTTTTCCTTGGATTCATGTAGTGCTGTGAGCATTCATCTCCGGCAATCATGGCAGCTGCCACCATGAAAGGCAACCTACCACTTTCGTTGGCAGCCATGATCACTAGCAATGAAATCAATAAGATCAGGGTGAAAACCCCAGCGAACTTCTGGACTTACAGATTAAAAAATATATATATATCATGTTTCGTGCGCCGACATCTGTGGAGGCAGGATCACCGATCGTCGGCGCTACTAACAGAGGCAGCGGCTGCGATTAGGGTTCGACCGCTGCGTTTCAAAGGGAACAACAGCGGCATCAGCGTCGTCATCTTCTTCGGCGTCTGTTGGTGCAGCTGCGTTTCAGCCATTGAAATCGGCAGTCATCAATCGTTGTCGCCACTGCTACAAGGCCGTGTGGCCATTGGAACCTAGCGACAGACCCACCATCTCTTCCTTCATCTTCTTCAGCGCTAGCGCCAATACCATCATCCTCTTCCATCTAAATCCCTGTCGCGTCTACCATTATAGTCTGCAATCAGCGGCATTGAGAAGCAAACCATGGATTCCGGTTACCGGTCGTTGGTGGTTATGAGTTCAACCGCAAGATGCAAGGGGCTGAGGGTTTTGCGATGATGGTAATAGGATGGCGGCTATGGTTTTTTCAAACCCTGCTGGAGAAGAGAGACAGCTAAAGTTTTGGGTGTTGAACATGGGATGCGGCTGCTCTGTTTGAGCAGGATTACTGGCAAACATTCTGACGCTTTTTGAAATTAGTCAGCACGCGTTTACAACGCAACGAAGACATTGTACAGATGGCAGCGAACGCCTCTGACAGTACAATACCGCCAGTCAGAAGTTTTGGCTCGACCATGTATTTGCGCGTGTGATATACCAAGGTCGACTACTCCGAACCAAACAGTGTTAATGTCACATCAGACCCATTAATAAAATGCAATACTCCCTTAACCGTGAATCCAAACAGGCCCTAAAGCACTCCATAAATCTAGCTTCGTGTTCACGCCCCTCCTCGTCTTGTTAATCAAAACTATGCCATCTGTAAACAACATACAGCATAGGATCTCTTCTTGCAAATGCCTCATTAACTCGTCCATAAGCAATGCAAAGGTATGGACTCATTGCTGACCTCGGTGCAATTATACAATAATTTGGAACTCACCTGTCTCTCCACAAATGATCCTCACATTTGGTATTGCTCCCCCATACATTTCCTCAATCATATCAATATAGCCTCTTAAAAACTCCTTTCTTTCCCAACATTCACTAGATTAACTCTCTCAAGACCCCCATTGTAAGCTTTCTCTAATTCAATAAAGGAGATCCTTCCACTTCTCCCTACATTTCTCCATTAATTATGAAGTAGGAAAATAGCTTTAGTGGTAGACCTCCCTCGCATGAAACCAAACTGAATTTCTGATACATTCGTCTCATGCCTTAATCTTTGCTCAATTACTCTTTCCTAAAGTTTCATAGAGTGGCTCATAAGTTTAATTCCACAATTTTTAGTGCAGCTCTATATGTCTCCTTTATTCTTATAAATAGATATCACAATACTTTTACTCCATTTGTTTGGCATTTTCTCCAATCTTACAATCTTGTTAAACAACTTTATCAATGAAAATAACCCAGTATCTCCCATACCCTTCCAATCATCTATTGGTATACTATCTGGTCCAAGGGCTTTTCCTATTTTCATCTTTCTCAAAGCTTCTTTTCCTTCATCGTACAAAAGTATCTATGGACTCTGACATCATTTGAATTTATGATTCCTTCCATCCCTACGCTCTCAAAGTGATTGTCAAATAACAAGTTCTAAAAATAGATTCTCCACCTTTCATTGATCTTTTTGTCTTTGATTAGTACCCTCTAGTCATCACTCTTAATGCATCTAACATGATCTAGGTTTCTACTCTTCCCTTTCTCATTTTTTGCAAGATAGAAGACATCTTTCTCATCTTTTCCTATTCCAATATATTGTAAAAATCATTATGAGCCTTAATTTTAATCTCACTTGCTACTTTCTTACCAATCTTTTTTGCAGTTCTATATTGTTCAAGATTTTCATTGTTTTTACCAATCTTTGAAACATGAACATTTCTCGTTAATAGCTTTTTGTACATCACCATTCCATGACCACATTTCCTTATACGATTAGTTTTTCTGTCTAGATACTCCAAGAACATTTTTTTGCCACTTTCCTAATGTCAGCCATCCCATTCCACATAACATTACTTCCTCGCCATTCCACTTTCCTTCTTCCAATGATGTATTCGGAATAACATTGTTTTCTCTCCTTTTAAATTCCATCACCTAATTTTAGGACACCTATTAACTCATTGCATTTCTTCTATCTCTTAATGTAAACATCCATAACCATTAACCTATGTTACATGGTCAAACTCTCTCCAGGTATCACCTTGCAATCATATCTTCCCAAGTAGAAAGAAATATATTTAGCTTATACATGGTCCACTTTTGAAAGTTATTAAATATTCATCTCTTTTTAAAGTATGTGTTTGCTAGAACTAGAATTGTATGCCATAGCAAAATCAAGATAGCTTCCCCCATCTCATTTCTTCTCCCCAAACCATATCCGTTGTGTACACTCTCATATACTATACTTTCTTTTCCTACAAATATCCTTTCCGTTGGGAAGTTCTTGCATAAGTCCATCCATACCCTCCTAGAATTCTCTTGATTCTATCCTCTAATCCTACCCATGGCGCATATGCACCAACAACATTAATGATCTCCTCTCTTAACACAATTTTATTAATAAAACCCTGTCACTTGCTCTCTTAACATCTACAATTTTATCTTTTAAATCTTTATCTACCACTATCCCTACCCACTTCGATTATTGCTCTTTTCTATATACAATACATGCAATCCACTGACGGTACGAAGGACTTTTGCAATATACCTGAGGCTCATATCACACACGTGCAATATAAAAAAGTATCGGCTGATATTATCAATAAGTTCAACACTGGTTAGAAGTAGATGAAGTTCACGCTTGCACATTTGGAATCACAACTTCGTAGGTTTCAACAGGCTTTATGGGATTGAGAGAAGAAGGTTTCGACACAAACCTGTGCAGCGTAAGAAGTGTCAACACCAACCACAAGAGATTAACGCATCCTCAGTGACTCTAGCATTGATCTAACTTAAGGGAAGTTATTTTTTCACCTCAGTTTGATATGTCAAGTTGGATTTTGGAGAAGATTCATCATACAGGGAAGGGAACAAGGAGGAGAAATAGATCCATCAACATAGCCCATGAGATCATCGACTACAAAGAACAAGGAAAAGTTGGCTCCTCTAAAGAAGATAGAGTACCCATAGGTGGTGAAATTCAACCAGCGTGATTGTGTGGGGTGTGTGTGCGTGTGTTAAAAAAAAAAAAAAAAAAAAAAAAGCCATACCAGACATAAACAAGAGACAAGATATTGGGAAAAGAAGAAGAAAAAATGATGTTATTCGCTTCCATTTCCTTTTTATTTATTTTTCGCATGGGGTGGTGGCGTGAGAGGCAGGGAGTGGTGAAGAAGAATACAACATATGTGTGCTAAAGAATTAGAAGAAATCTCGAGGCAAACCACGAGAACTAGATCTGCAGGGTAGGGTGTTGAGAAAGAGCAGGATATTGGAGATGGAGATAGGTTGTTGGAGAGAATAGAGATTGGATTGGAGGCTAATTTGGGAGGGCACGAGGAGGGATAAGGGCCACAATGATGAGATCAATGGGGCCACAAGAATATGGCAGTGTGTGGGCGCACATACACAACAAATTAGTGGGTAAGAATAAGAATCAGAAGAAATGGTGAAGCAGATTGGAAGAACTTAACAATGTGTACACACGTGCGGCTCACACACACACACAGAGGGCGAGGGGGGAAGACCGTAAGCCTATCTAGCAAGGTTCAAGAAATCCAAAAATTTTCAAAAATTACGAAAACCCTTATAGTACGAAAATACTACGTAGTAGAAATCCTCCCTAAACAAGTCTTAGACAACTTAAACCTGGATGGGAAACAGATATATGAATTGTGGACTGAAACGACTCTCCACATTCAATTTCAGAAATTTTATCATAAACTAAGTAGCTTGGACACAAAAGCAAAGTATAAGACATGCAAGGTATTCAATAACGGTTACCGTCCATTATTGTTCTGACACGGTCCATAACGGCCATTACGGCCTTTGAAAAAAAAAAAAAAAACCAATATTGGCCTGTAATGGACTGTTACAGGCCATTTTTCCATGATGGCTGTTACGTAACCGCTTTTTCTTTTTAACACCAAGAGGACACATGGAACCCTAGAAAAAACCAACATGCTGACATGACTTAACAGATATATAATGATGTTGAAGAATGAATCACTAAAGAAAAGTTAGTTCATAACTGCAAAAGATAGAGAAAAATGTATCTGCATAACTTGAAATACATCACAACCATATAAAGAATATCCAAATACTGCTTATGTACAAGAATAAAGGATGAATTGAGGTAGTCTTGACTCTATTAAACATGAAGTTACTAATACAAACCTCAAGTTTAAAGAAGCATGACAACGCTTGACCAGCTAGTAAAAGTTGCGAGGGACAGACAGAAACATGTGGTGGCAGTGATGAAATTTTCCAATGATAACCAACAGATGACAACTGACGAAGACAGAAACTTTCTGAACTGGTCTTGTTGACAATATCCATGCGTACAAGGAACTCTTGCAATCTTGATGGGCAAGGAGTGATTTGGATGGACACATCAAGTGATGGCAATACCTACAAAGAAAGATAAAATCAGCCTAAAATTGACCATTGCAGCAGGTAGATGACAATTGCAAATAATAGTTCATAGAAAGGGAAATTAGAGAATTGGTATCTAAGCATATTTGAACACAAGAGTGTACTGCATTTTCTGTAAACAAATAAACCATGAAACATTAACCATTGCCAAAAGCTTGCCAACTGGATCCAGGACTCACCCAAGTCGCATTATTTTGAGTAGAACAGGTCTAAAAGACTATCCTACATACTTGAGACCTTGTTCTACATGATAAGCAATCATTGGGTCTTTTGAGAATCAGCTATCCAACTTGAAGCAAAAAGTTAAGAACCATGTGTCAGCAAAGTTTACTTTTTTTCCAGTGCTGATATTTTTGGTCTTCTAGACATATTGTGAAATCCGATGATCATGGCCATCAACATTACTTCTAAAATTTTACATCGATACTAATTTCTTTCACAGAAAATATTGAGCTGTATTATGCCATACACCATTTCCATCAATGATGATATGAAATTTTTTATTAGATATGCTTATAAAAATTTCATGATTGGCTCTGTAGTACAATAAGATCCAACAAAAAGATGAATCATCATGCCGGTATAATTTTAAAGCACTCTAGTCACTCCTCATCACTTCCATTTCGTATTCATAATCTGTACCTTGATTTTACTAATTTGTGGCAAGACTAGCCTCAAGGACTGTCAATCCATATTAGTCTCAGGCCAAATGCACTCTTTCTTAGCTCTCAAAATGAAGGAATGGAAAAATATTAAGTAGAACCGATCCTACGAAAATGGCTCTGAATCCATCTTGCGGGAACTTCGAAATACAGGAGAAGATGTACATCCCAAGGACCGTAACAAATTCCGACGTTAACCAAGGAGGAGTGGTGGACGGTGGGGTGGGAAGAAGGTTTAGAAGAGTTGAGAACAGAAAACAGAAGGCAAAGGCCAACTTGGAGCATGACCCTCACAATGAACAGATGGCTATAACAAGGACGAAGAAGGGAGGAAGTGAAAGAAAGGAGAAAAAATAGTTCGATAAGGGACTTCCCTACTCTATACATGGAGAACTACCCATCTAACTATAAGATTAACCACTTACAAAGCATCTTCAAGTAGAGCGGCAAGTCATGGACGTGGTAATACCAAGGGATCAAAAGACGGAGATCCCAAGGGGATTTGCATTCGTGTGATTGCAGACACCAAAGGAGCTAGCTCGTGCAATAGAAGTGCTCAATGGCAAGGTCTTCAAAGGGCACTTCTCTTGCAGAAGGCCCACTATGGATCAAAGACAACAAAAGTACATGTCCAAAACAGAGTGAAACCCCCGAGGGGGGTGGGGGGGAGGGGGGGACTATGGGTAGAGGAAGAGGAGTGTGGGTTGTTGAATCGTATGTGGATGTGGTAAAGGGGAAGGAAGATAGGTATTTCGGGGAGGAGTCCAGGGGTAAGGCAGAAACAAGGGAAGAGAGTAAAGGAGTGGGCATGGAAGGAGGTGGAGAAGGGGGTTTCAGCGGTTAGGGTAAACCCAAAGGCGTTAAAGAAAAGTTCATTGCAGCTTTCAAATACTCTTGTTATTATTTCGAAGGAGGGAACCTTGCTATCGAAGATCAGATGCTGATTTGACGCTTGTTGTGGTCTTCATGAAGAGGGCTGCATTATCAAGCCACTGGGGAAGACGGAGTTGTGGGTTTCGGTTCGAATAGATGCAAGTATAGATCATATTCTCGTTGCAGTCAATATGTTTAATGATGGTCCAGTCAAGGCTATCTACAGGTGGGAGCAGAAGTCTTTATTCGAGATGATCGATTAGACAAGTCATTAAGTTTAGGTGTACGGTCAGACAGCAGGTACCATAGGTAGGTGAGCTTCGGGAGTTACATGGGTGGCTCAGACCTTGCTTGGAGCCAAACCAAAAGCATGCCTTGACACATGTAGGGGACAAAATGAAATTGTAATAGCGACGACCGAGATCTTGCCTCGAAAAGGGCCTGATAATCATGTCGAGGCAACAATTGGCAACCTCTTTTAGCGGATATCAGAGTCAGGAGGCGAGACACTTACTCTCCTTGCAATACGTGTTGCTGAAGAAAGTGGATGTTGTCATGAACCGTTCGAAAATTGGGTGAATCGGTTAAATATGGAGATAGGTGAATGGTGTGATGAGGTTGGGAGGACACATGGCAGTTGCAGAACAGTGGATGGCATCGTCAAAGGGCTACATAGAGACACATGTGGACCGAGCCTTGTTTCCAAGGTGCAGGAGGAATTGGCACTCATGTCTTTATCGCCTCATGTGTGACAATGTGTCGAAGTGTCACACATGCCCGATTTCTTTAGCAATCGAGTGTGGGAGATCGATTCTGATATAATAAACAGAGGGGGGTGTTTATTCACTACAAATGCTTGTTCGGTGACATAGTATCTCTCTCCTTTCAAGGGGAACATTGACCTAGACATGGGTTCATTTAGAGATTGCAATTCTGGGAGCCTGAGGAAGATGCCTTGGAGGATTGTTGGGTAGAGAAAGCAAGGGGAAGAACTGAAGCCATATATTCAAGCGAACGAGGTGGCCAGTATTGAGTACTATGGTGATGCTCTGGATGTAACTCCACACCAAGTTGCGAGGGAGAAACTGATACATTTAAGTTAAGTATCACAATTTTCTCTTCTGGTTGTGAATTTTGAGGATTTTCATGGTGAGCCTTTTATGATGGGGGGAGAATTGGAGTCGTACCAACATGCTTGAAAGGGTGGGGTGAGTCAATGGGCCTAACTTTCGAAGTGGGAGATGATGACATGCATGCCTTCATTCGATTCATCAAGGAACATGGAGCTCAGAGGTCAAGGGGTGTGCAGGTGCAGAAAAATAAGTCGAAAACCCCGAGAGGATGGAGAGAATTGTCAAATTTGGAATGCTCAGTAAACTATCACTCTCACAACAAACGTAGCGATGAAAGAAGGGAAGAAGGGGGCTAGAATGGTTTCCCGGTGAAGATATTGAGATGGAATGTAAGGGGGTTGGGTAGCTGGAGAAGAGGAATCATGTTAGGGAGGTAGTCAACAAATACGAGGCTCGGATCATCTCCTTGTAGGAAATGAAGTTCGGGGCCTTTGACAATAGAGTGTTGGATTCCAATGGGGAGTTAAAAATAAGGGATGGGTTGCACTGAATTGAAAGGGTACTTCAGGAGGGATTTTGGTGGCCTAAAAGTTGGAACAAGGATTTTTGGGTAATGGAGGACAATTCAATTGGGACATTTTTAGTTTTGGTTTCCTTAAAGAACAATTCATCAGGTTTTACATGGTTATTCACAGCGGTCTATGGTCCATGTCATTTAAGCCAAAGATGTCTCTTGTGATCGGAGCTGAACACAATCAAAGCTAGTTTCAATTTGTCATGGTGTGTTGGGGCCTGGGGGTGACTTCAACGTTGTTAGATTTGCACGCGAAAAGTCAAATGGCAAACACGTAATGATGAGAATGAAAGATTTTGAGGAATGGTTAAGCCACAATTAAAAGGTTGATATTCTGATTTTATTTTATTTATTTATTTATTATTTTATTATTTTTTTGTTGGGGGGGGGGGGGGGGGGGGGGGGGGGGGAGAGAGAGAGAGAGAATTTACTTGGTATAATGGACGAGCAGAGCTAGTAATGTGCCAGTTGAACATATTAATGTTATCGGTTGACTGGGTTGAAAAATACCTGCTCGTTCATCTTTGAGGCTACCTAGACCAACATTTGACCACAAACGTATATTGCTGGAAGTTAGAGAGGAGAGGGTTGGGGGTCGAAACCATTTCGGTACAAGCTTATGTGGCTGGAGATGGACAGTTTTGCAGCTCAAATTAAGGAGTGGTGGCAGTCCTTTAAAACTAAAGGTTCAGCTGGTTCTGCATTGTATCAAAAGCTAAAACTTCTTAAAGGCAAACTTAATGGTTGGAAAAAGGAAATTATGACCAAAAGAAATGATGAAGCAGAAAGTGTTTTAAGTGACATTCATGGGTTGAAAATCAAGGACAAGGTGAGTGGACTATCTGAAGAAGAACGGCTCAGGCACACTATGCTGTCAGCGGAGTATTGCAAATATCAAGATGAGATAAAATGGCAAAAGCAATTGAGCACTCTTTGGGTTAAAGGAGACAAAAACACCCAGCTTTTCCATTGCATTGCTAGTTCTAGAAAGCAGTATAATGGCAGATGGCAGAAGACTTGAAGATAAGAATCAAATATGCTCGACGTTTATTTAGTATTATTTGAAGCTAGTTTCTAATGATGGATGGAGTAGACCTAAGACAATTTGCAGTTTGATAACCTATCTACCACAGAGGGGGATTCCCTAGAGAAGTCGGTGTTGTAAAAAGAAATTAAAGCGGCTATCAACTCCTTGGGTAGATAAGACCCTGGGCCCAGATGGATACCCCACAGCTTTTTATCAAGCCTTTTGGGAAATGTTCAAAAGTAATGTAGTGGACTTCATGAAAGAATTTTTTGAGAAAGGAATTCTTACCGGGGGTATGTGGGGATCATTTATTGCCCTTGTTCCAAAGAAAGAAGGTGCAAAGTCATTAAAAGATTTTCTGCCTATTAGCTTAATTGGAAGTCTCTACAAGATTGTGGCAAAGATTCTCGCATCTAGATTTAGGCAAATGCTAGCCAAAGTGATTTCTAAGGATCAAGGAGCTTTTGTGGCTGACAGGTAGATATTCATAGATTCAAGAAATAGAGAAGGCAAAACAGGAGTGGTGTGTTAATTAAATATTGAAAAGGCCTACGACCATGTTGATTGAGGGTTTCTTGAGTACATGTTGGGTAGGATTGGATGTGCAAGCAAATGGATCCAGTGGATTTGAGAATGTGTTTCTTCGACATGTTTCTTAGTTCTAGTCAATGTTCGAAATATCGGTATCACGCTATGTATCGCATCCTTGGGATACAGATACATATCGGTTATTGCACGGGATATATCATTTGTATCGCATAATTTGTCGCACTTTTTGGAAAACATGGGGAAACATTGAGATTGTAAAAAAAGATCTTAATACACACTTTTAAATCATAACATCGCAAAAAAAATAAAAATAAAAATAAAATGCACACAATTGGTTTCCTTTGTATAGGGTCCTAAGCCAAGCGTTGTCTGATTGAACTAAGGCGACTATATTAAAATAAAATGCATAATATTTATAAATGTATCAAGACATGTATGAAAACACAATTATTATTAGGGCAAAAAAAATTCTAACATCTAATTAGTGGACACTTAATTGCAAGGTGTTCCGTAACGGTAACGGTGGCCGTAACGGCCACCACCGTTACCGTTATGATACGGGCCGTAACGGCCGTTACAGCCCCTGTATCGGCCGTTACGGCCATTTTTTATTTTTTGAAAAATGCACTTTCTAGACCATTACGGGGCCGTTACGCACCGTTACGGGGCCGTTACGCACCGTTACAGGACCGTTACGGGGCCGTTACGGCGCATTTTTGTGTAACGGCCGTTACGGCCGTTTCGACCCCGTAACGCGTAACGGTTATGACCGTTACGTAACCGATTTGGAATACCATGCTTAATTGTTAAAATAAAACCATTAGACACAATTATTATTATGTGGGCCACACTTCAATGTGTGTGTGATATATCTACACTATCCATCCTTCATGCCAATTCATTTTAGGACATGAGCCTAAAAAATGAAGCAGATCCAATTCTCAGGTGGACCACACCACAAGAAACAGTGGGCCTTAGGAAGTTTTCAAAGGTGGACCACACCATAGGAATAGTTGTTAATGACCATTGAAAACCTTTTATGGGCCGTAAAAGTTTTAGAACAAGTTGATATTGCTTTTTCTTTCCATCCAGATCCATACGACCTTATTAATAGGTTGGATGTTCAATAAATATTATTGTGGACAATAGGAAGCTTTTAATCGTGGAAGTTCAATGATCACTTTTTCCAATGGTGTGGTCTACCTAAAACTTTAATCGGCTTCATTTTTTGGATCATATCCTAAAATAATATGGAAAACAGATGGATAGCATGGATGTATAATACATCTATCGAGGTGGGTGCTACGGTCAGGGCCTCACCCACATCACTAGTGGGGTCCTACCCCAGTTGCATGTGTGCGCATATTTCCTGCGAAAGCAGGAAGTTCCTACGTTGAGATGCTAGGTAGGGCCCGCTGTGATATTTGTGGGAAATCCAAACCGTCCATCCATTTTGTAGCTCGTTTTAGGACATGCGACCAAAAATGAGGTGGATCCAAAACTCAAGTGGGTCGGACAAGAGTAAAAATAAGGAAAGAGTTTCCTACCGTTGAAACCTTCTTGGGATCTACCTTGACGTTTATATGCCATCCAAACTGTTTATAAGGTCATTCCTACTCGAATGAAGTGAAAACACCAAAAACACAGCCTGATATGAAACTTTGTGGCCATACGAATGTTTCAAACGGTGGTCATTGGATCCCCATTGTTTCCTCTCGTGTGGCCCACTTGAGTTTTGGATACACTTCATTTTTTATCGCATGTCCTAAAGTGAACTCCCAAAACGGATGGGCAGTGTGGATTTATCACAAACACTACGGTGGGCTGCACCTAGCATCCCAGCGTAGGAACTTCCTAGGAAAGGCTTTTCACGGGAAATCCATGTCTCGTGCTCAATCCACGTGGAATAGCAATGTGGGTGGGACCCTGACTGTGGGCCCCACCATGATGTATTTGTTGTATCCACACCGTCCATACATTTGGAGAGATCATTCTAGGTTATGAGCCAAAGAATGACGCCCATCGAAAGCTCAAGTGGATCCCACCATAGAAAACAGTGGGGACAGTGACGACCGCCGTTGAAACCTTCCTGAGGCCCACCATGATGTTTATCTAAGATCCAACATGTTCATAAGGTCACACAAATCTAGATGAAGGGAAAAAACAAATATAAGATTGATTGAAAACTTCAGTGACCCCTAAGAATTTTTCAAAAGTAGACAGTCAATTCACACTGTTAACTGTATTATGGTCCATCTAAGATTTGGATCTACTTCATTTTTTGGATCATGCCCTAAAACGAGGTTTCAAAATGGATGGACAATATGGATGTAAGGCTCATACATTACAATGGGCCCTACAGTTAGGGATCAATCGTGTGGATCCGGGAATCCACCAAAATCACGCCCGAGTTGGGGTACTCCCCATTCCACGCTGACGAAGTGGGCGGGACCCTAACCGTGGGCCCCACCATGATGTATGTGTTGTATCCACACCGTCCATCCATTTGGAGAGATCATTTTAAGGCATAAAAAAATAACGAGGCCGATCCAAAGCTTAAGTGGACCCCACTACAGAAAACAATGGGGACAGTGACGCCCACCGTTGAAATTTTGAAACTTACGGTGGGACCAGCCATAATGTTTATTTGAGATCCAACCTATTCATAAGTTCATGGAGATATGGACTATGGGAAAACACAAATATTAGCATGATCGAAAACTTCTATGGCCCTCAGGAAGTTTTTAATGGTAGGCATTCAATTCCCACTATTTTTTGTTATGGGGTCCACTTGAGATTTGGATATGCATAGTTCTTTGTCTCATTACCTAAATTGATCTCTCGAAACAAATGGACGGAATGGATATAAAATATATACATCAAGGTGGGCCCCACCGTATGGGCTGCACCATCTTAAGTGCAACCGGAGTAACACCGAATCCAAGAGGGACTTGAATCAAAAGAAGAAACCCTCGTCTTCTTCTCTGTTAAAGGCGCAGCCTACAAACCCTGTGATTTCGAATCCATTCAAAATCCCAAAATTTTTGCTTTAATTTCTTTCTTTTTTCAAAACCCCTACCCAAATCCCAAAAACCTCAACGGAAATCTGATTTCTTTCAAAGCGATTCTCTCCGGGAGGGGAAAGGGTTTTAGGCTTATCCGGCATTATCGACGATTGGCCCACCAAATCCAGTTGAAGGCCCACCCCTTCGGGCAGATTTGAGGTAAGAGATATTTTTTCCTATATATTTTTATTTTTTTTCGAATTTGTGGAATCGAAGGTGGTTACATGAAGATATTCTGACGATATCATGTACATAATCAAGGGAAAAGTCATGATAAATGTCGATATATGATCGATATCGGCAATATCACACGATATTTTATGATATTTGTGCGATATATTGCACGATACACAGGATTCCGTGATTTTTTTTGTATTTCTGAGGGAAATCTTAGGGGTTTCGTATCGCCAACCATCGATAAAGATAATATCGGCCGATAGTATCGATATTACAAACACTGGTTCTAGTTAACAGATAGTCCAAAGGTTTCTTTAAAGGGACCACAGTAGGGGGATCCGCTTTTGCCATTCTTGTTTGTAGTGGTAGCAGAAGCCCTCAACAAAATGTTATTAAAAGGCCAAGAGGTGGAACTTATTTCCGAATTCCAAGGTTCACAGGGAGGGGTTAGGATAACTCACAATATGCAGATGATACAATTCTATTTTGTGATGCAGAATTGTCAATTGTTGACAATATAAGGAAAATTTTGGGGTGCTACAAGGAAGTTTCCAGTCTAAAGATAAACGTCAGTAAAAGTGAGATGCTAGGCATTGATTTATCCAATAGGAAGTTTGGAAGTTCACAAATGTTGGTTGTAGAACCAAGTCTTTTCCATCATCCTATTTGGGCCCTCCATTATGTTTAGGGAAACCGGTAACTCATTTGTGGAGTAAGTTGATTTAAAGATTCAAGAGGAAGTTATCTTCATGGAAGAGTCATCACTTGTCGATAGGAGGGTGGATCACACTTATGAAAGTGGCTCTTTCTAATCTTCCCCTATATTTTATGTCATCGATTAATTTTCTGAAGTCAATGTTGGACAAGCTAGATAAACTAAAGTGTGATTTCTTATGGAGAAGGGCCGAAGAGAAGCACAAGTTCCACCTTCTAAATTGGGAAGAGTCTGTAAATTGTTTTCTGAAGGTGCGGGTAATAGAGTTTTGAAATCGATAAATATGGCTTTGCTTGGGTAGTGGCATTGGAGATTTGGTTTTGAAGAAGGAAGGTTGTGGAGGGAAGTTAAACCTTCGAAATATGGTGTCCAACCAGGGGGGTCATAAATTTAATTAGACCCTCATTTAAAATCGAGTTTCGTACTCTCTTGGTGACGGGAGCCAGATACGTTTTTGGGAGGATAGATGGTGTGGAGATGTACCATCAAAGGCAAAATTTCCAACATTGGCTAACTTAGCGTCATCGAAAAATATTACAATGGCTAGTTGTTTCACATCTAGTGAGGAGAGCGGTATTTGGTGTCCTCCATGTTGTAGGGATCGAGATGGCTGATTTTGCAAAGCAATTGAAGCATCTCCACAATTTTCACCCATCCCCTGACTCAAAAGACTCCTTGGTATGAAATGTTGGCCCATCCGGAAAATTCTCAATTTCGTCTTTCAACCAACTAATTCAGATATCTTCTAGACAGGAATTCTTTCATAGGTTTTGGTTTTATGGATCTCCATTTAAAGTAGCTACTTTTGTTTGGTTGGTAGGGAGGAAGAGAATCTTAACTATCAACAACTTCCAAAAAAGGGTTATGATTCTTCCCAACATTTGCCTTATGTGTATTGGGTGAGGCGGAATCGATAGACCACCTCTTCATTCATTGCTCCTTTGTGAGGCAAGTCTAGTTTGCTTGTTTAGCATGCTTTGGAGTGTACTGGGTTATGCCTCAGGTTGTCGAAGACTTATTAAGGGCCAACACCGTAGAAAGCTTCCTAAGGATGAGCAAGAGGAATGACGCATGGTCATAATGGCAGTCTTATGGAATATATGGGGTGATCATAATAGCGGATCATGGGAAGTAGTTTGGAAATCCAAAAGAGATGTGATAGAAGGAGTGTTTGGGGCAAAAAATGTAAATGTTGATATTTGACTAGAACTGAGCATGGGATGACTCGACTCAGCAAACTCGTCTCAGCAAACTCGACTCGATCCGAACCGAGTAGGTGAGTCAATCCGAATCGAGTTGACTTCATCCAATCCGAACTCAAACCGAGTCAAGCTCAAGTCAACCAGTAACTTGACTCGACTTGACCCAAAATCCAACTCGGTACTAACTTGACTCGATCTGAAACTCGACTCGTACATATATATTAAATTAAAAAAAAAAAAAAAAAAAAAAAAAAAAAAAAAAACCTCAGATATGATGTTTCAGATCTGAGATGTTGTGTAGTTGATGGAGAGGCTGCAATTCTAGCAAGTGAATCTAGGTTTCGAGTTGTGATTTCAGCCTGTGGATACCCGTTGCACTTGACCCAACTTAGTGCCGACTCGACCCGACTCAGTACTTGTGACCAGGTCAGACTCGGTCTAGATTAGTCCAAGCCAGACTCGGATCAGGTCAGGCATGCTGGACTCGGTACCAAGTCAGGTCGAGTTTGGGTCAGGCCTATTTCAAAACCAGATTGAGTCAGGTCAGCCCTAACTCGGTCCAACTCGACTCGATGCCCAACTCTATATATGACTGCAAGGATTTAAAATTTAGAGCATCACTTGACTTCTGATTCTCGCAAGTTCTTTGCACCTAGGGACTTAAAATAACTTCCATTTTAGTTTTAACTATCACAACTGCTACTCTCTGGAAATGCTAGTTGACATAAACCATATACCAGATAAAAAGGGGTGCACATCAGTAAAGAGTAGGACCACACTAACTGAGAAGTGCTGGCAAAACATTGGAAATAGCCACCCTTTGAAATACTGTTTGCAAGAGGAATTATGTGCTCCAATTCTGATAAAGCAACTCAAGGAACCTTTGCAATTCTGGCCAATATAAAGTTATAAGTGAAAATTGCAACATATCATATCGGCGAGCTTACCTCCAAATTGTAATGCATGCATAGCGTACGGTAACTCATCTCACTTGAAGCATTTTCCATTTCATAATATATTGATAAACTTAAGGAAATTCTTCCAAAAACTCCAGTATGCATCCAAAGAGGCCATAAAAGAGTTGATCCCCCTTGAATTGCAAGATCCTGCAAAATTGAGGGGGGGGAAGTAGTCTAAGACTATATGATAAACACAATAGCAGCACCCCTTTTGTATGAATTCTCTGCTCACCTTAGGAAATGAAAATAAAGAGCCAATGGACTTCTTCTCCATAACATTAGTGTGCACATTATTTTGATCATGACTTGGCTGGTTTTCTAGACAGGCAGGAAATTCCATGTCCATGTCTTTCTGACTTCCTGGAATTAAAAACCTTGGATGACTGATCTTCACTTTCAAATTCTGCCAAAGATGTCGAATCATGGGATATGTTAAAATCAAAATACATGTGTTGTGCACACATACTGCAATAGCACAACATAAAAACTTCTAAAAAAATGTTAAGTTACGTATTGATTATGGGTTGGATCACCATACTTTGGTACTTACCGACATCAAATCCATATACAAAAATCCATTATGGTTCAAAATTAAAAACAGCACAAACATCTATATAAACATAACTAATACCTTTACAGAAAATTCTGATGGGTTTCTCAGCTCTAAAACGAGGCGTCGCAAATCCCCCATGTATGCTTTTGTGGGTAGGTCATGGATATAACCCTCGAGCTTGGGTACACTCTGGACATGAAAACATGAGTTATTTACCAACAAAGGGGTAAAAAAAAAAAAAAGGAAAAAAAAAAAAAAAGAAAAAAAAAAAGGATAAAAGACTATGCACCTTAATCACAACAAACTTTAGGTTATGTCTTGGAGAAGGCCTGATATTCCTTCGTCCTTTGAAGGGTTTCTTTTTTGGTATATCAGAATCAAAATTATGATAACCAACTACAAATCCTGACAACGTCCATCTTACTCCAATTATTTTTAGGAAACCTTCCACTTTAGGAGTAACATTTAGTTGTACCTGAAATGGGAAAAAAATGACTAAGAAATTATGGCATGCCAGATGATAGAAGGGACTACTAACATAATGACTGAGAAATCTGTGACTCAAATAAAAGGGCAAACATATATGAACTAAAATCACTATTTTTTACTTGTAGTAATAAATATTGCTTTCTAATAAGTTATCATTTTTTTTTCCTTTTTGATCAGCTTAGTTATCTTTAAATAATAACAAAATAAAAGACACATCAATAAAGTCCTACAAATGGTGTAAGGCATGCCCAACGCATGAAGCCCATCTAAGCACTCCTAGTGTTTTCAGTATTTGAATCAATACATGCATCGCACCGTTGGGATATGGTAGGAAACCTAAACAGATCCTTTCTTTCTTCTCTTCTCCTTCTCCATTTTTTACTTTCCTTTCCTTTTATTTTTCTTTTTTTCCCTAGCAGGCTTTCTGGGGCCATATCCTACAGTGACTGGCCCTCTAGGGCCCATCCACATAAGTGGCTGGCCCCACAAGCCCCCTCTCTTCATCTGTATCAGAGTCACCTTCATCAGTAGTTGGCCCTTTAGGACCCATCCACAGCAGTGGCAGGCCCCACAGGGCTTCCTCTCTTGATTCGCATGATTCGCGCCCCCATTAGCATGGCCAGACTTCGTCTATATCATGCAAAGATGACAGTGGAGATGATGGAGGTGATGATGGTGGTGATGTTTGTAGAGAACATCCAAGTAAGAGGCCGACAAGTCCATTCCTTATGGAGAGAGTTTGATCAACCCACCCAGGGGCTCATGCCCCAACATAGGCTTTTGAACCAAGTCAGCATTTCTCATGTCATATGGAACAGCCAACACACAATGAGGATGCCATTGTGTAGATCCTTGGTCCATAGACATTAATGATGGACAAGGGAGCTCCACTTACATGCCGGCTTATGGATGTGGCTTGCATGGCTACGGGATAAGCAACTCCAACAACCATGACACCCACTCACAGAAATCTGGCTATAGTTATGGTGATAGTATGTCAATAGATAAGGATAGGAGTATGGTTATGGATAGATCTATCCAGAATACAGGTATGAGTATGGAGGTGTGTAGGCTAGCACAACCACTGACTGTGCTACTGGGAGAGACGATGATAGTTACAGTGACTAATCAGTATCCACCAATGGGCATATTGGTGGACATTGTTGAGGATTGAGTACCATCGATTTGTTGAGAGTATATGGCCTTGTACTATGACCTCGTGAGTTGGGCACAGTACTGGAGTTATGTGGATCAACAGTATTGGTGGATAGATCTATCCAGGATACAAGTATGAGTATGGAGGTGTGCAGCACAACCACTGTGCGTGCTACTGTGAGAGACGATGATAGTTACAGTGACTAATCAGTATCCACCAATGGGCATATTGGTGGAAATTGTTGAGGATTGATAGTTAAAGACCGAAATGTTTGGTATTCACATTTCTGACAAAGCCCTGGAATCTATGGCCGATATCTTTGAATGTCATAAGGGTTCATTTCCTTCATCCTACTTGGTATTGCCCCTTTGTTTGGGCAAGCCCCCGAAACATCTTTGGTATAAGGTTATTGAACGTATGGAGCAGAAGCTGTCCCCTTGGCAAAGCAAACTTTTGTCCCTCAGGGGTAGACTTTCTCTGATCAAATCAGCACCATCTAATCTTCCTTTATACTTTATGTCGCTCTTCCGCCGCCCTAAATCGGTTCTTCACCGTATTGAAAAGTCGCAAAGAGACTTCCTTTGGGAAGGAGGGATTTCTAATGGTAAATTCCATCTGCTCAATTGGGCTAACATTTGTCGGCCTCTAGCAGAAAGGGGGGCTAGCATCTGCAATTCAAGCCATTTTAATGAAGCCCTGTTAGGCAAATGAATTTGGAGATTTGGGATGGAAAATCAGGCCATGTTCAGAGAGATAATTGTAGCCAAATATGGTCTTACTTCAATGGGTTGGTGGACCAAAGAGTCCTTTGTTTAATGTGCCTCCTTTGTGTGGAAAGGAATTGTCAAAGTAGCCCCTAAGGTTTGGGAGAGGATCAAATTTTAAGCAGGAGATGGATCCAGGGTGAGATTCTGGGAGGATGTTTGGTGTGGGGACTCCTCGCTCCAAACCTCCTTCCCGAATCTCGCTAGGTTATGTCCTGAATCCTGATACTAATATTTCGGTGGCTAGCTGTTTCTCAAATTAGGGAGTTTCGGTCCCTCCATGTTGAAGACATTTGAGTGATGAGGAATTGGATGACTTCTTGCGCTCATTATCTCTTGCGAAACGTGGAACTAGCCTAAGGAGCCGTTAATTCGTTAGCTTGGAGCTCAAATAAGTCTGGAAAATTTTTTGTAAAGTCGTCGTAATGGCGTTGAAGTGACCACACTCAAATCCTGGCCCATTATCATATCTCCTTCACATGGTCTTACGAAGCCCCTCCAAAAGTGGCAGCTTTCGTCTGGCTTGCGGGGGAAAACAAGATTTTAACGATCGACAATCTTCACAAACACAATACGGTGTTGCCAAATGTGCACATAATGTGCCTCGAAGCAGAGGAAATAGTGGATCACTTGTTTATTCATTGTGCTTTTGCTAGTGTTGTTTGGCCCGTGATTCGTAGAAAAGTATCTATCAATTGGGTTATGCCTAGATCGTTGCAACTCTTGTTGATGGAATGGCACGGGAATAGCAAAGGTCATATGGGAAAGAGCGGATGGAGGATAGCTCTCATGGCATCAATGTGGGCGATATGGTTAGAGCGCAATAGCCTAACTTTCAAAAATGCCACTCCAGTCATTAGTCAGGTCTCGTTATCTATTTCTGATTGGCTGTCTCTAATCCTAGTGTAAGGGGCTTGGTTTTTTTTTCCCTTTTGTGTGAGGGATCTGCCTAGCTTGAGGGTCGAGTTAAAGATTCTATATATTGTCCTTCTTATGCAACTTTGTTCTTCTGTTTTTCTTCTTAACAATATTAGCATCTTTCAAAAAAAATTTATGGATAGGGATGACGACTACGAGCAGGCTCATAACTCCATGTGGATATGGGACAAAGTTATTTTTTTATTCTTTTTAGTTTTTTGATGAATTCATTGTTTTTTTTTTTTTTTTTTTTTGTTTTCTGGTATGGCATTTGAATGATATGAACACCTTTTGGAGAAAATTGCATCACATTTGGCTAATGGAGCATATTTTTGTCCCCTAAACAATGGAAAACTATTATGTGTAATTTTTTAGTGATACTTCAATTTCCAAGTGCAAAATCATGTGCCTTTTAACATCCTTAAATTTTACTGAAAATTTCCACCGTTTCCCTAAAGATTCCCCAATGTTTCTGTTAAAAATTATACATTACACAATACATGCAATAGTTTTGATATCTCCCACGATATTTCTGTATCGCAAGGGTGCAAAAATAGTATGACACATATACGTAAACCTTGCATGGAGCAATTGGGAATCAAATAAAAGGATTGTGTAGAGTTGAGAACCAATTGTAGGAAGCATAGTACATTCGGCTTTTGGAGCGGCTTCATCATTATCGCCCCCCTTCAAATGAGAGAGATGTGATGGTTTGGAAAAAGGAAGGATCGGACCGGCTTTCAATTCGGCCTTTCACCGGCTAATTCAAGGGCCTTGCCTCAGGAATTGTTGTGATCATACCTCCCAAGTTGGCACTATGGCACCCAAACTAAGGTCTTGATTGGTGGGTACGAAAAAAGTGCTCACTATTAATAATCTCTAAAAGGTTATTTCCAACATCTGTATAATGTGTATGCAGGAGGCGAAGTCTATCGAACTTCGTAGCATGGGGTCTGGTGAATCTTCTAGCTAGATTCCAATTGGGGGTGGGGGGGGGGGTTAGGCCTCCTGTATAAAGACCCTTGTCGATGATCCTTTTCTTCCTTGGTTTAGTTTCACAGTTGTATCTTACCTTAGTTTCTTGTTGTCTTTTGCCTGTAATAAAAATATCTCACAGAACTAATGCATTCATGGATCCACTTAATCCATTTACCCCCAAAACCCATTCTTCTTAACAAATAAAGATGAAAATTCCAATCCACATTATCATATGCTTTTTCCATGTCATTTAGATATAATGCTTGAGACAATGCATTCATGAAGAACCAACACACCATCTAGAATTTGCCTCTAATAAATGAAAACACCTTGGCACTTGGATATTACATCACCCACCTAGAACTTTTTGAGGAAACTCAGAGATTCAACCAAGATTCTAAAAAGACTATCTATCAAACTTAGGCATAAACTCTTTAAACCCTCTACTCCTTTCTTAGGTATCAACCCAAAAAAGGAAGCGCCGCCCACATTGTTCACAAGCCAAACCCTCCATCACAAAACAAGTCTTGTATTACCTCCTCCCAGAAGAATTAGAAGAAAGCCATCAGATGCGCATAAGGACTAGGAGCTTCATCGAAACCGCCAACTTTTCTTCCTCGTTTGGGCTTTCTTAGAAAGCTGCCTCATCCTTCATCCTAAAGAAGATCCAAATAAACTTACATGATGATGTTGCATAGGTCACCTTTTTCTTCCACTTTAACCCCATCCACCAGGAAATTATTAATGCGATTGCATCTCCACTTAGCACTAGCAATGCCATTGAAGATTTCATGTTTTTGTCACCATCTTTAAGCTAAACTGCTCTTGATCGCTGCTTCCAAATAATTTCTCATAATGTTCCTCTTGTAATCGAACTTCAACTGGTTGTGGAAGTTTTTTTCCTTCCTGTGTCACTTCTTCAGTTTCCTCCTCAAGAGCAAGCAACTGAATTGCTTCCAAAAAATTTCCTTTTACTTCCTCAACTTTTTTCTGAAATGGTCTTTCTTCCATTGCTTGATCTGTCCCTTGAGGAGTTTAAGCATCAACATATGACCAGCCCATCCCTCCACCAAAAATAGAACGACAACTATCATTATCCTTCGATGAAAATCCTCTTTGAGTCTTCCTCCAACCACATAAGCTTAAAACAACAAAAAGAAATGGGGCCGCAGCCTTCGATGAAAATTCCCTCATGCTAACAGTAATACGACACACGTTTAATGGCACAATGGCCATGTTCCATCTACTACAGATATCATCCAGCTCAGCTTAGAAATTGCCGCACATACTAGGAATAGTCAGCCGATAACCCATTAAAACCATTGTTTGCATTCCTTATAATCCAAAACAAAGATATCACCTACATCTCAATACTCCTACAAATCTGAATTCTAAACTATAACAACGCAATTGGCTGTCCCAATCGCATCTCTTACCATCCCAAAGAGAATCAACAGTGTTCTTACTTTGCCGTTCCTGTTTCCATGAATTCATCAAGTGTTCAAAATACCGTAAATTAGATAACAGCATCCCTTTCAGGGAAAGAGCAAGTACCAATGGCCAATCTAGACTTAAATGACAAAAAACACTCGCATAGAAGTCTTTAGTATAGACCATATAAAATGCCATAGTCACCTAGAAAGCCTTACATCTCAGAGCAAGAATGATTTATTTATGGAAGACTTACCACCATGGCCTCACCACCTCTTAGTACAAAATCCACCTCTGACAATATAAATGAAGAGTTGTCAGTGTTCATCTCCCTGAAACAAACCGGCAACCAGTAAATTTTAACAACAATAGACACAATACATGCAATTTAGAAATTGTTAGAAGTAACATTTTGTTACCGGTTACTGATGAATTTTTGAAGTTCTGCGGTATCCAGAAGCCCAGTTGCCGATATACGCTCATCCTCATCATTGATAGATTGATCACCTAATTTTGATGTGTAACATTGGGTTCTAAAACTTAACCATTTTATTGACTGGTTGGAACAAATTGCAAACATGACAGGAAATGGCGTACCAGAACCTGATGCCTCAGATCTTGCAGTAAGCTCACATACGAGAGAAACACCAGACACAGAAATAGAGGTTTGAAGAGGATTTTTGAATTCGAGAAGTACTTTTATGGCTTCTGCAAGTGAGTAAAATGTAAAGCAACTTTACGAAAGCACAGAAAAAAATAATAATAATAAAATTTATATATATATATATATGTGTGTGTGTGTGTGTGTGTGTGTGTGTGTGTGTGTGTGTGTGTAGCAATTTTCAATATTTTATACTCAATATCTTATATATTACAGAGAGCAAATAAAAACTAATAATATCAACAGCCCTTTAGACACTAATTTTATTGATCCCTTCAGTTCATTTAAGCCAGTGATACTATCTTCTCAAACATCAACCTAAAACTAATTGGAAAAAAATTACAAATACTATCTAGATAGCATATGAATAAGTATCCAAATAAACAGGAACGCTTTCCATCCTTCCATATAAAACTTATTCTTGTAGATCCTTCTAAAAAGAAATTGATTATTGACAACGACCACACAAATAACACAATATCAATTAGCATCATGTTAGCAACACAACCACAATGACAATCTGAAGACTAACATCAAATGCTTCGCTTAGTCAAGTACAAACAATTACCTTCTGAATAAAAAATTTAGGTCAAGAAAAATTTGTATATCAATCAATCAATTCTCCATGACTACGGTCTACAGCAGAAACATCCTTGTACAATTCGATTTCAGTTAAACAAATAGAGGCAAAATGAAAAGTTGGTCTTGGAATGCATTATAGAAGTGATTGTGTTGAGCATTGGGTCTAGATTGTAGACAAATCAATGGCTGAGATTTACCTCAGAAAATAAGTAATCATGATCCAGATCAAAAGTGGCATTTCCAACCAGTTAAAAGATGAATGCCGAACTTCTATTTCTAGAGTATGTAAAATCATTTTTGTAAGTTTTAGCATTTGCTATTTTAGAGAAGTTAGGGTGCGTTTGGTAGCAGCTTCTTTTTCAAAATACAAACCATTCTACTCTTTAGAAGAGCTTTTATTTTGTTAGAGAAGCTGCCAAAAGTAGCTTCTAGTGGTGTTACCAAACGCACCCTTAGTGAATAAGCGTGTGCATATGTATATGTTTCAGCGGTATGGTGGAGTACTGAATGATTTTCATTTAGTCTTAATAAAAGAGAGGATAAGGGGGGACAAACCCTAACTCTTCCCGTCTGTCTTCCTCTTTCTTCTCTTTTACTAATTAAATCCCCTACAATTGTTATTATTTTGAAAATGTGTTTGTAAAGAATTTCAAAAGAAACAAACATTAAAAACAAAGAATATTCTTTTGTCGTGGGGTCTTTAGTAAGGGGAAGTAACAACACATCCAGTTAGTGGATGACATTGCTATCCAGCAACAGGTCTTCAGTAGAAGCACTATGTCTCAAGATTATTCGACAATGTTATGAAGTGCCATCTGGGTTCGGGATAAAATGTCAAAGTGTAGCATTACTGGGATTAATCTGGAAGATCGTGAAGTCAAGGCTATAGCAGAGTCCATGGAATGTGAAATCACAAATTTCCCTATCAAGATACTGGGAATGCCCCTAGCAGTGGGTAGACCAAGATAAGAAGCCTGGGATGTGGTTCTCAAGCAATGCAATATTAAACTTTAATAATGGAAAGGGAAGGAGCCACAAATTCCACCTAGAAAGTTCGTTTGACATCCTCAACCTATCAAGGCAGGCGGTCTCAGCATCAGATCAATTCAAAATACCACGATGCAGTGGAGTACAAGTGGTATGTCAAGGTTGCCAAAGGCGAAAGGGCCTACTATATGGAAAGCAATCTCCAAAGTTTACACCGAATTCATTAAGTACACCAGAATCAGGGTCGAGATAGGAGTGAAGTGTGATTTTGGAGGACCAGTGTTGCTCTGAATCAACTTTCCAAAGCTTATTTGATCAGCCATACTAGATCGTTGTGGAAAGACAAGGCATGCTGTCCCAATTCTTTCAGCAAGTGGCAGGGAAAGTGGTTCAGGCCCTAGCAAGGTATTCTATAACCGTTACCGATATGGAAAATTGGCGTAACGGCCGATACACCCTCATATCGGTTGATTTTTTTATTTTTTATTTTTTTTCTCAAAAAATTCTAGAACAAATCCAGGAAACCCAAAAATAAAAATAAAAATAAAAAATAAAAAATGTAATTATTCCAAATATGCATTCATTTTTTGTTTTGGGCATGTTTAAGGTAGCATAACAGTCCACTCTTTGGTGAGAATGTTGTATCAGGCTATTTGATGAATTTATGAACCAGGGATTGACTACAAACCTTCTATATTTAATTTTCTAATTATATAATATCAATGATAAATTTATTAGAATGAATGTACTACCAAAACATATTACATTTGCAGGTTTTACTATTATTTGCGGTATTGGCGTATTACAGCCTCGCAACTTGTGTATAGTTTCATTTCAATGTATTAACTCTAGAGACTTGTAATTTTGTGTCTGATTCCCATCATGTAATTTCTATATCTAACAATTTGATATCGCTTTTTCCAAAAAATCTTAAGAAAAAAAATTGAAATTAAATTCAGACGTAGAGTGTCGTCGATTGGGCGAACCACTCGATGCCTCAAACCAGCCTCAAATTCATCCAATCTATTAGCACTTATCCCAATAATGGAGCGGTGGACATTTATTAGATGATAAAAGAATGAAAATATCAAATGGTCCTATTTCAAAAAATAAGTGTCCGCAAATTAGTGATTAAAATCGTTCAAACAATTTGATTTTGGGATTGTGATTTAGCGATAATGGTCCATAATCTAATTGGTTAATTTTGAATTGATACATGCCTCGTATACAATTTATTTAGGGCCCGAATTAGGTCGGACTCAAATTGCGTAGTGTAGCACACCACCAACCTCAGTTTTATGTTGACATGGCAAAGTTTTGTGGGGCCCACCATGATGAATTTGTTATATCCACACCATCCATGCATTTTACTAGATAATTTTAAGGCATAAGCCCAAAAACGAGGCAAATCTAAAGCTCAAATTGACCACACCACAAAAAGCAGTGGGGACAATGACACCCACTGTTGAAACCTTCCTAAGGCACACCATGATGTTTAGTTGCCATCCAACCTGCTCATAAGGTCACACGGACCTAGATGAAGAGAAAACACAAGTATCAGCTTAATCCAAAACTTTTGTGGCCCCCAAGAAGTTTTCAATGGTAGGCGTTCAATCCCCACTATTTTTTGTGGTGTGGTCCACTTGAGCTTTGGATCTGCCTAATTTTTTGACTCATGCCCTAAAATAATCTAGAAAATTGGATGGAGAGTGTAGATATAACACATACATAGCAGTGGGGCCCATAGAACTTTGCCATGTCAAGACACCACTGAGGTCGGTGGTGTGAACTACACTACCCAATTGGATTGGATGAGGCCCTAAACATGGGACCCGCCTCGATATATGTGTTGTAATCCATGTTGTCCATCTATTTTGCCAACTCATTTTAGGGCATGGTCCCAAAAATGAGACCAATCCAAATCTCAGGTGAACCACACCACAGGAAACAGTGGTGATTGAACGCCTACCATTAAGAACTTCTTGGGGGCCAAAAAGGTTTTGGATCAAGCCAATATTTGTGTTCACCCTTTATCCAGGACTGTCTGACCTTATCAACAAGTTGGATGGCAAATAACAATCACAATGGGCCCTAGGAAGTTTTTAATGGTGGACATTCAATCCCTATTGTGTGGTCTACTTGAGATTTGGATCTGCTTCATTTTAGGGACCATGCCCTAAGATGATCCGGAAAAATTGATGGACAACACGGATATACAACACATATCGAGATGGATCCCACGAAACAGCGCTAGTGCACAGTGTCATACACCAGCGGAGTTTTTTTTGTTTTTTTTAAGTGCTTGTGGAATGGCCACAAAACCGGGGGGGGGGGGGGGGGGGTTTTGAAAAGAGAGGGAGAGAACGAGAGAGGGCAGGGGAGAGAGAGAGAGAGAGTTGCTAGCCAGGACAGCCATAGCAGCCACGACAACAGCATAAGTAGAAGCAAAAGAAGATTGAGAGGGGTAATTTTTTTACTGGTTTTTCTTTTTCTTCTCCGTCACGGGGCCGTAAACACCATTATACATTGTAACGACCATTACAAAGGTTGTAATGATACAAAGGTTGTAACAGTTGTTATCGCTCCATTTTTCTCTCCCACCCCGCTTTAGACACATATCGCGTAACGACCTTGGCAGTTACTAGTACGAATTGACCATTACGGCCGAAACATAATCGTTTTTTGCACACCTTGGGCCCTGAAGTTTAGATGCATCCTAAAAGAAGAGGACATTGTGCCCCTTTCTTAAATGATGAGTAAGCTAGAGCTTATAGCAGAATTTTGGACTTAGAAGCTCACAGCATCTTCTTAGGGAACATCTCAAATATTGTTGAATTCGATCTCTGCTTCCTTTTCAAATGTGCACCATTCAACAAATTCTAAGGCAGATATTTTAGCTAAACGTGTTGTGCATCTGAGGGAGCTTAAGATCACAATTTACTGCAAGGATTGTAGTTGCAAGAGTGATCCCTTTTAGTCTGTTCTATTTTTTCTGCCTGGAATTGTTTTAATTTTGGCTGTTGTATCTTGTTTTCTCCTCTTTTCTTTTAATAAAATTTATGCCATTCATAAAAATGAAAAGTAATATTCTTTTGGAAACATCAAAGCCCCATCCATGGCTAATTCATCAAATGAGCATAAATCCTATACAAACTACAGCTACCAGCAAATTCTGTATGAAGAAATTGGAAATTCAAGAAAAAACAAGATTATGCACTATAATCGAACTAGAAGTTGAACGTTTGAGAAGGTACAAGATAATGCTCTATCCAACATCATATAGATACGATGAAGGGTAAAGTCGTCTCACCTTTCATTAATTATGCTATATAATGGAACTTTCTAACCACTTCTTAATGGACACTTTTTCCATTTTTCATAAATGACAAGAGAATTTAACATTATTGTGTACGAGTGATGGACACTTTTTCACATTGGTTATGGACAAGTTAATTAGGCATTTGCGGGTAGAGATCCCATGGTGTTGTTGTTTGCAGATGGCATAGTTTTGATTGACAAGACAAGTGAGGGCGTAAATGCAAAGCCAGATTTATGGAGGGTGCTTCAGGATTTAAAGGATTTAAAATTAGTCAGACAAAAAAATAGAGCATATGGTGTGCAATTTTAGTAACAATAGGAAAGGAAATGAGGAATTAGTTAAGATTGTTGACCAAGAAGTTTCCCAAAGTGACCACTTTCAATAGCTTGGGTCAATAATTCATGAGTGGAGAGATTGAGAAGGATGTTGCCCATAGAATTCACACTGGGTGGAAGAAATGGATATGTGCCTCTGGAGTTTTATGTGATTGTCATGTACCACTTAAACTGAAAGGGAAATTTTATAGTATAGCAATACGAACAGCCATGCTTTGTGGGACAGAATGTTGGGCAGTTACGGAACAACATGTTCATAGGATGTGTAGCTGAAATGAGGATGTTCAGATGGATGAGCAGCAAGATGGAAGAATTAAAAATAAATGCATTCAAAGGAACTTAGAAGTAGCACCAATAGGTAATAAGATGAGGGAAAGTAGACTTAAATTGTTTGATTATGGAACGGAGACCAAGAACTACACCAGTTGGGAGTGAGGGGGTAAAAGTTGGATGCTCTAAAAGGGCGTGGGGAAGACCCAAAAAGACATGGGTGGCGGTAGTGAGAAAAGACTTAATGACTTATGGTCTAACTGAAGTTATGATTGTTGATAGAGTGGAATAGCCGAACAAGATTCATGTAGCTGACCCCAATTAATTGAAATAAGGCTTAGATGATGGTAGGAACCTCCTCATGCAATATTGTTTAGAGCTAAACGCTGGGATATTTTTTGGCTTTGGATCTCTCTCAATTGAAGGATGTAAAGGGAAGATTTTTGGGCTCTTGAAATTATTTTTTTATTTTTCCTTCCTCCCCTCTTTTGAGTGGTGCCAATAAAATTGTGTTAAAAAAACCAGAGTTACCTATATAATTAGGCTTTCAAGGGATTTGATGATAGTTATCAGTTATCACCCACAAAACAAGAACAACTTGTAACCTATTGAAAATAAAAGCAAGATCGCAACAGGGGGTACATCCCCCAGCCCATGTGACTGCGTCACATTACAAGAATCACCTTCCAGCATTAAGGATCCACCCACACTGTTAGTGAAGATTTCCACCCCAGTTTTGCCAGCCAACAATTTTGCTCCAATCAAGGATCTAGTACCTGCCAGCCTTGAGAATTGAATCTTATAAAATCATTCTTGTCTCTCAAAACACCCCCAATCTCAGACAAACCACGATACTGTCTTCTTTACCATTCTCTAGGAGCTGATTAGGTATGGCCCCGGCCTCACCCAACACAGTGCAGCTGGGACCGTGGGACACACCTTGATGTATGTATTGTATATCCATGCCATCCATCCATTTTTCCAACTCATTTTGGGGCATGAACTCAAAAATGAAGCAGATCCAAATCTTACATGGACCACACCACATGAAACAGTGGTGATTAACCATTTAAAACTTCTTGTGGGCCACAAGTTTTGGATCAAGCTGATATTTGTTTTTTCCCTTCATCCAGATCTTTGTGATCTTATCAACAGGTTGGATGGAAAATAAACATTACAGTGGGCATTAGAGTGGGCCCTAGGAAGTTTCTTATGGTGGCCGCTCAATCACCACTGTTTCCTATGATGTGGTCCACGTCCACCTTAGATTTGGATCTGCTTTATTTTTGGGATCATGCCCCAAAATGAGCTGGAAAAACGGATGGATGGCATGGATATACAATACATACATCAATGTTGGCCCCACGGTCAGAGCCGCATCTAATTCGCTCCCCCATTCTCTTCAATAAAATTTTCATTTCTCACCATAAAAGAGGAACAAAAAGACAAAGAAGAGGTAAAGGCATTAAGACATTATATATAAGGCATTAAAACATTACATATATTATTTACAGAAAACCATGTACCAGTAATGAATCATACCTCCTGCAACACAAACACAAAAATCATTATATTTCTTTGAAGTGGAAGATCTTGGCTGTGACTCTAGCCAGTTTGTCCTAACTGTAGATATAGATGGAACCATTTCCTCCTCCAAAGACTGCCACAAGCTTTCCTTGACATGCACCTGGTTTTGTAATCAACATAACGATTAACAAGCAATAACCTAATACTATACAACTAAATCAAGTCAATTTCAAAGGAGTTGTCTACCCATGTCAAATTGCCTAATTTATCAAGTGGCTAAAAGTACTTAATTGACTAAAAAAGGTGAAAGAATCATACAAAAGGCTTGGCCATACCACTAAGATAGGTAGACTCAATCGAATTAAAGGATACAAAATAATAAAGTGGCAATTATTTTAGTACTAATTATAAGAATAAAGGAGATAAAGGAGATATATAGAGCAAACTAGCTATTATGGGATTAAAAATATGGGTCATACTTTGAAACTTTGGGAGAGAGTGATTGAGCAAAAGGCTAAGGCATTAGACGAATGTATCAGAAAATCAGTTTAGTTCCATGCCTGGGAGGTCTACCATTGAAGCTATTTTCCTTCTTAGACATTTGACAGAGAAATGTAGGGAGGGGATGAAGAACCTCCACATGGTCTTTATTGACTTAGAGAAAGCATATGATATGGTCATTGAAGAGTTAATCTGGTGGGTTTTGGGAAAGAAAAAGGTCTCAAAGGGATATATTGATATGATTAAGGATATGTATGAGGAAGGGGTAACAAATTTGAGGACCACTAGTGGAGGTATAAGTGAGTTGCCAATTACTATAGGCTTTCACCGGGGTTTGCATTGAGTACATACCTTTTCGCTTGGTTATAGATGAGTTAATGAGGCATTTGGTGGAAGAGATCCCATGGTATTGTATGCAAACGACATAGTTGATAAGAGGCAGTGTTCGTAATATCAATATTATTGGTCGATATATCGGCCGATATTATCGTTATCGCTACCCAGCGACACGAAACGCTCGGAAGTTCAAAAAAAAAAAAAAATTTGAATGTATCGTGCGATATATCGTGGGATATCGCCCCATTATCTTCGATATCGTGGATATCATCCATGCTATGCTAATAAAAAGCCAGATCAATGGTGTTCATAATTACCATAAAATAATAATAATAATAATAAGGGTAAAAGCTGGAGGGAGGATTTCAGTACCTGTAGACACGAAAATTTTTACAACGAAGATTTCCACGATGGGATTTCTGCAACCACCAAGATTTTGGCGAGAAGATTTGAGATTTTCAAGGTTCCGGAAGCTCAAAACCCTCTTCTCTCTTTGGAAATTACGAATGCGGCAAGCCTTTAGAAATTCGGTTGTGTACTGAGTTGCTCGTACGCTTTATCGTACTGAGAAAACTTAGTGGGGCCCACTGTGAATGTATGTGGTTTATCCATGTCGTCCAACCGTTTTACAAACCATTCAAGGGGTTGAGCCCAAATTTCAAGCATATCCAAAGCTCAAGTGGGCCATACCATATGAAACAGTGGGAATAATTATTTCAACCGTTGAAACCTTGTCAGGCCCCACAGTTATGTTTATTTGTCATCCAACTTATTCATAAGATTACAGAAACAGGGATGAAGGAAAAACATAAATATAAGCTTGATCCAAAACTTCTGTGGCCCTCATGAATTTTTCAATGGTATATGTTCAAGTGACGTTGTTTACCTTTGTGCGGTCCATTTGAACTTTAGATATGCTTCAATTTTGGAATGAATCCCTAAAATCATTAAAATGGATTGAAGGAGTGGATAAAATATATATAAATCACGGTGGATCCACAGTGTTAACTAAGCACACAAAATAAAATGCACACGTGACGTGGATCGGTGCTACGTGGGTAACAACTTAGTGGGTGTTACGCTTACTGTAGGGCCCACATTGATGACATGTTGTAGATCCACTCCATCCATTCGTTTTTATAGCCCATTTTATAATGTTATCCCAAAAATGAAACACATTAAAATATCAGGTGAACCGCACCACATCAAACAGTGATTAATGAACATTTACCATTAAATGATATGGATCTGCTTAATTTTTGTGGTGCGGTCCACCCAAGATTTGGATCTGCTTAATTTTTGAAATGATATGCTTAAATTATATGAAAAAAATAGATGGACAGCCTGGATAAAATATATATAGCAAGGTGGACCGCACAGATCCTGTGAGAGGATTGCCTATTGTACCACACAGGTTGTGAGGTGCGAAGACAGCGCTAACGCTCCGAGTTGTACGAATGGTTAAAAGGAGATCAAAGTTACATGGGCCACACAATGATGTATTTATTATATCCACCCTGTTCATATATTTGGCGAGATCATTTTAGATCATGAGCCCAAAAATGAGTCATATCCAAAGCTCAAGTGGACCACACATCAAATAGTTGTGGGACAATGATTCTCACCATTAAAACGTTTGTAGGGCCCACCATAACATTTATTTTCCATCCAATCTATTCATAATGTCACACATACTTGGATGAAGAGGAAAAACAAATATCATATTGATCCAAAACTTCTGTGACCCCAAAATTATTTCAATGGTAGACGTTCAATCATCCACTAAGTTTTGCAGTGTAGTATACTTGACAATTGGATCTGCCTTATTTTTCGGCTCAACCCGTACAACGAGCTCGTCAAATGGATGGGCGATTTGGATATAAAACATACCTCATGGTGGGACCCATGGAACTTGTTGACGTCTACACACCAGCGGTGTGTGGTACACCAGCCAATCCGCTTCGGCAGATTTCCTGCTAAAGCCTTTGTCAACAAGAAATTCCGGCACTGGAAACATAGGTGGGGCCCACCGTAATGTTTGTGAGAAAACTATCTCATCCATCCGTTTTGTGAGCTCCTTTTAGAACATGGGACCAAAAGTGACCAAGTTCGAAGACTCAAGTGGGCTGCACTAAAGGAAAAGGTGGGTAGGGAAATTCCTACCGTTAAAACCTCCCTGGGTCGACATTGATGTTTAAATGCCATCCATACCGTTCATAACGTCATTCCTACTGAGATGAACTGAGAAGGAAAATATTACCTGATTCAAAACTTTTGTGGCCCCACGAATATTTCAACTGTGTACGTTCAATCCTCACATTTTCATCCCACTTGAGTATTTGATCTGGCTCATTTTTTGTACAATGTCCTAAAATGAGCTCACAAAACAGATGGGTGGGGTGGATTGCTCACAAAACATCACGGTGGGCCCCACCTAAAGTTTCCAGCGCATGAACTTACTATAGAAGGCTTTCACATGCGCACGAGACTCGAATCCAAGGAGGTGGGTGGGACCTGACTGTGGGGCTAAGGGTGAGGTATGTGTATTAAATCCACACCGTCCAACAATTTTGAAAGATCATTTTAGGAGATGATCCCAAATCCACACCGTTGAACATTTTTGAAAGATCATTTTAGGGTATGATCCCAAAAATGAAGCAAATCCAAATCTTACGTGGTCCATACTACTAGAAAAGATGTGGATGCAAAGACCAACAAATATTAGATTGATCTAAAACTTTTGTGGCCCACGAGAAGTTTTTAATGATCTTACCACGGTTTCTGTAGCCACGGATGCAGAGACCAACAAATATTTCTCAATTTTTAATTATATTTTTGCTTTTCAATAAATTGGTTGTGTTTTCATATATGTCTTTGATACGTTTATAAATGTCATGCATTCAATTTAAATATAGTTGTATTAGTTCAATTAAACATCACATAGCTTAGGACTCTATACAAAGTAAATTTATTATGTATACCTTCTTTTTTAGATGTTATGATATAAAAGTGTGTATTAAGGTCCTTTTTAACAATCCCTGAAGTTTCATTGAAAAATTCAACCATTTTCCTAATGTTTCCTTATGTTTCCCAAAAAGTGTGATAAATTATGCGATACAAACGATATATCTCGTGTGATAACCGATACATATCTGTATCCCAAGGGTGCGATACATAGCGCGATACCGATATTTCGAACAATGATAAGAGGGAAGGTATCACAAAACTAGATTTATGGAAGGATGCTTTAACATATGAAGGATTTAAAAGTAGTCCAGCTAAAATAGTGTATGGAGTGCAAATTTAGCAAATAAGAATCAAAATGAAGAATTAGTTAAGATTGTTGACCAAGAAGTTTCCCAAAACAACCACTTTCGGTACCTTGGGTTAATAATTCATTTGAGTGGAGAGATGGAGGAGGATGTTGCACATAAAATTCAAGTTGGGTGGAAGAAACGGAGATGTGCCCCTTAGAGTTTTGTGTGATCGTCATGCACCACTCAAATTGAAAGGGAGATTTTATAGGATAAATATAAGACTAGCCATGTTTTGTGGGACGGAAATGTTGGGCAATAAAGGAACATGTTCATAGGATGTGTAGCTTAAATGAGGATGTTGAGATGGATAAGCAGTGATGCAGGTGCATCTCCACACTGGGGTAGGGTGGCCCACAAGGTGGGGCCAGTGAGATGCAGGATGGCCACTGCCTGGGTCCCATTGTAGGACCCGTGAGATGTGTGTAGCCCACGAGGAGGTCTCGATCGGGTTGCATGGGCCAAGATAAAGGGATATTTTGGCGCTTCCCCAACAACTCAGGAGCTTTTAGTGCATTGGCTGGCACTCCCTGCATCAATTAGTATCGAAGTAGAAGACCAATGTTCGAGTCTCCTTACCAATGTGGATGGATGATACAAGTGCATCTCCATACTAAGGTGGGGCGGCCTACAAGGTGGGGCCTGTGAGATGTAGGATGGCCATGGGGTGGGTCCCACTGTGGGACCCATGAGATGCGGGGTAGCCCACAGGAGGTATCGGTTGGGTTGCCTGGGAGGGCGAAGATAAAGGGATAATTCTAGTGCTTCCCCAACAGCTATGGAGCTTTTGATGTGTTGGCCGATACTCCGTGCATAAGTGGCAAAACGAGGAAAGATAGAATTAGAAATCAATGCATTCGATGGAACTCAAGGGAAGCACAATAGGTAATAAGATGAGGGAAAGTAGACTTGTTTTGGTCATGTGTAATAGAGCCAAGGAACCGTGCAAATTAGAAGGGTGAGTTGGTAGAAGTTGAAGGCCCAATGGGTCGTGGATGGAAGTAATAAAAAAAGGCTTGATGACCTATGGTCAATAAAGGTCTGGCCCTTGACAGAGAGGAATGGCATAACAAGATGCATGTTACCCACCCCAATTAAATGGGATATGACTTAGATTTTTTATTTTTATTTTTTAAGGATGGGATATGGCTTAGATGATGATGCTGATGAATTACTTTACCAATAAAATTCTGCCTGGTGGTAATTGCACCTGTCAATTCCCAGCCTGGGTAAAAGAGGAGGGTTGATGTTAGATAGGCAGCCAGTCGTCAAACTTTGCTAAGCTATACCACGAAAATGAATCCTGTTTCTAGTCCCAGTAAGGGATAAAATTTTGAAGAGTAGATTGAGATGGTTCAATCATGTCATGTGCAACAAAGACCAGAAATGGCTCTCATAACAACGGGAACAATGATTGGGGTCAAGGGTTCACAAAGAGGATGAGATGAAGACCTCACTTGGATAGAGATGGTGAGAAGGGATATTTACACTTGTTCATTTATCGAAGATAAGGCTTTAGATAGGTTTGGTTCGTGAAACAGGATTTGTTAAGCCAACCCAAATACTTGGAACAAGGCTATAATGATGAATTTTTTTTCTTCGCAAGTTTATACCATATGAAATATTTCATTATATCATATGTATGTAAATATATTATAAAACTAACAGATAATAGGAAATAATATATCTTAATAAATATTAAAGCATTATAAAAATAGTGGGTTTTGGAGCAAAAAGGTTCCAAAAGCAAACGTATACAAGATCACAAGACTTGCTAATACAAATGCACCTACGCATGCAACTCCACGTGCAACCATACATGCCAACCAAGCACATGAGTGAAACATCTAAGCCATGCATTAGGTGGGTGACGCTTCATGAATGATAAAATGTTGTCTTTGGAGCAAAAGCTCTAGAAGAAAATATATACAAGACCACAAATGCTAAGCTGAAATGCACCTCCAAATGACCAAACATGTCAACCTAGCATGTGTGTGAACATCTGAGACATGCATCAAGCAGATCCCGCCTGGTAGATGACCTACCCAAAATTTAGCTCGTCGAGACATTAGGTGGGTGGGCCACTACAGTACAAAAAGGAATGGACAGTGCCAAAATAAATGCAAATGGTCAACATTCAACAAGCACTAGCAGCAAACCTAATGAGTGGCCCACACTGACTTTTCAGCCTGGTCATCCATATGGTGGGACCCACCTGATGATGGCCCTGTCACATATGGCTGCGTCAACAGACGTGTGGGCTTCGGAAAATTCATATCACCAATAGTAAAACCAGAAACAAGTCAAAACAGCAAGCAAAGAACTGGTTGACAATACAGGGAAGAACCGACAGATGACTCAAGTTGGCTTGGTTTATGGCAAAATTGTGACTTGGGTGAGTGACTCATTTACACAAGCAAGTCAAAAAAAAAAAAAAAAAATCATATTTGACAAATAAGAACATAGGTATTCACAGCTATATGAGTAAAATTCACAAAAAGAGGAAAATATCTAAGAAAAAGAATACAAGGTTCTTGTTTTCATTTCATAGAAATTGTGATCTTTTTTCTTTTTCTTTTTTTTTTTCTTTTTTCTTTTTTCTTTTTTTGAAGGGTAACGGAAATTGAATATCAACCCCTAGAACCTTATTTAGATCTTGTTTCCTTTCCTTTGTCATTGTTAGTGAAAGCTTTAAACCGATAGTGGACAAAATCCAAAATCTAGAATTATATCGATCATGAAATTGAGGTATTTGAAGCTTTTCAATTACCCCAAAGTCCAGAAATATCTTGATAGACATACCCAAGTATTTAGAGCTTTTCTCAATAAAGATAAACATGAACAGTATTTTTACAAATCTCAACAAAATTTACTGATGATTTCTTTTCAATGCCAAAGTTTTTGTGTCATTAACCATTTCAGAAATTGTTTAAGGCGTTCTCATGATGTTGACTGTTGGAGTTTCTCAATCTCAAGCCCTTCGTCAACAAAACCCTAACTTTTTGAAACATGAAATTTGAAAATAGTCTTATAGTAAGAAGCCTCGAACATCAGAAATTACCAAAGATTTTGAATGGAAAGTACAAAACACCTTATATTAATTGTCTTGTGAGAATCTTTTGAATTGGTAAACTTATTGAATCTTGATTCAACCAGTTTGACTCTGTTGCGTTCATTTCTTGTAATATAATAAAAATGGCATGGCTCAGATGAGATCCTTTTGGCTAGAGAGAGTCAAGGATTCATGTAAAAACTTGGCAAAACTCAGCCGAGACAAGTCCTTGTCTTGTGTAGCATGAGAGCTGCAACTTCTTATCTCAGTTTTGCTCAAAAAATGTCACCTCAAGCAACCCACGTCAACTCAAGAGTTTTCCAACCTTCGACCAAATATTGAACAAGACAATGTAACAAGGATAGCATTGTCCATTTTAAGGTGTGTTTGGAATAGCATGAATCCAAGAGAGGGAATGGAAAGGGAAGGTAAAACTAAGATTATGAATTCCCCAGGCAAAACTACTTCCCTTCGACCTTCCATTTCATCTATTTGGATTGGCATGTAAAAGTATGGAAATCCAACCAAAATTATTTTTGTGCTCCACAACAATCATGTTTATATATACGTACTCATGCTCAGTGTTCAAAGCATCGGTATCGCTACAAGTTTCGCTAGCTAGGGATATAAAAACTATATCGATATCGCTGATAACTGGAAATGCGGGGAAACAGAGAAAAAACGGTGGAATTTTAAGTAAAACTTTAGGAGATGTTAAAATGTACATACTTGCATATTTAGAAATAAAAAATTTGCAAAAAAAAATCCATGCATAACAAGTTTCCATTTAATGGGGCCTTAAAAGCATGTATTGTTGTAAGAAATTAGTCCAACCATCCCCTCCGGCATATTTAACCATCCGACCTTCCATCCAAACATCCATCGATATTGTAAAATATCAACAACACGTGATATTTCACCAAGAAATCATTAACAATTGGAAAGGAAAAGAAAGATTGTGGTCTCAATATCTCGCATGATGCGATATCGATAATATCGAGATATTGTCAATATTATCAATGACAAATTGAACACTACATAAACCATGTGCTCATGAAAAAATTTTGAATTTTTTTTTTCTAATAAACAAAATTTTGATGATATCAATACATTAGCGATATTATTAAAATATCATTAATACACTTATGATACAAGCATTACCTAGAATTTACATAGTCGAAAATATTGCGGATACATTGGCGATATTGATGCATTGCCAATATAAGCGACACCTAGAATTTACATTGTTGAAAATATTGACGATTACATTAGCGATATTGATACGTTGGCGATACTTAGCGATACATTGCTAATACCTAGAATTTCTGATACTACCAGCACTGTCGGTATCGCTACCAGTGTTATCAGTATCGCTGAGCTAGAGATAAAGATAATATCAGAGATATTTCGATAATATCGGAGATAATTCGAACACTGCTCATGCTATGGTACTCCACACCAATCATGTTTATATATCATCCAATTCATTCATCTGAGGTGTCTTCTCATGATGAAAGAATTACCCAAACATCACAGCATTTCAAAACTCAGGAGGGCCATACCACGTGAATTAAGAGTTTTTACATATAAGTATAACATTATGGTGTGGCCCACCTGACTGTTGAACCAGCCTGATTATTGTGAACAAGGCCAATCAGGGGGTGGTTTACCTGATGGACAGGGTCGATTCCATTCCTGTTAAGTTGCTTTCCCCATGTTAATCAAGCAACACAAGCGTTTTCCCTTTTACAGGTGGAAAGGGAAATACATTTACTTGGTGGTTTGCATTCCCAAACAGGTGTAACTGTCCCATCAGGGAAAACCCTCTTCATTTCCCTCAATGAATACTCTTATCACCCTATCCAAACAGGACCCTGAGAGAATGAGAGATGGGAAACATCAATCAGCATAGAAGAGAATGGAAGCCTAAGCACTACATCATACTATTAGATGGTAGTGGAAATGCGACCAAAATTTTGTGGACAGGTAGGACACCAAAATGAAACAAAACAAAGATTAAAGTCCTAAAGGACTAGCAAAACAGAAACATAATGTTGAAGTAATGAACTCGGCAGCATGACTATTAATTCAGAGCAAGAAGCAGGCATCCCTAAGAAGAAACTAATATTTGCAGGACAACATAATAAAACAGCAACCAAACTTACAGCAGCAGATGACGCGTAAGTCCGATGGTCTTCAAAAACAACTCTAAGTGAGAGCATGTTTACAACAGGCAGCTGTAGTCTGAACACCTCATACATTTTCCCTGTATTCTAACTTGCCCACAAAAACAGGAAATGTTCATATTTTGCATACCAGGTTAAAGTAAAAAATCCAGGCCAGCAACAGTGTCTACCTTAATAGTATGAAGAAATTCACTAAGGAATAACTCTTGTGTCGCAGGGGACTGATGAGTACATGCCAGAACTTCAAGCATATGCTTGATTGCCACGTCAAACATACCAATAAGAGCATGCCACCTGAATCAGATGACAGAATTTGCAGATAAAATACACTTGGGCCTAATACCTCAGGTAACAAATCTACCAATCAAACTTAAAAGTAGGATTTTAGATAGGTTACCTTCCAATGTTAAAATGAACATGGTCATTGATATAGCTCCAAACGTTCCCTTTATAAACAGACAGAGCATTTTTGTATGTCCGAATGGCATGTTTTCTCTGGACAGGAAAGCATGAATGGACAACTTTAGGAACTATGTGGCTATTCTATGCACCAAATAAGAAATTTTCACCGCTCAAGAGGCAAGTACCTGACCAGAAATATCGTAATAGTTACCAGCCAGAACAAGATGAAATCCATACTTGCGCAACATAGGTGGATTAGAAAACAAGTAGCAGTACGATGACTGCTCGAGTATTACAGCTGAATGTAAACGAGGTTCCTGAGAAAAGAAAACAGTTAAACCAAGAAAAATAACTATAACCCCAATTTATATTTTTTTGTATAGAAGGTACCTCATGGGAAATACGAAAAAAAACGCCCGCAGAATCTTTGTACTGACCCCAGGCCTTGAGCATTTCTGCCCACCATAGGCCGCACCTCGTAGCATTTCTCTGACCAGAAGAACCAATTTTCTGCAAATAAACAGACCTAATATTAGTTTAAAAATTGTCAGTGCAATAAAACCAGCTAGTTACAAGCAACATTTTTTGCTAAATTATTAAAGGATATAGTATATCAAGTTTTTTGGGTTAATTCCAATATAAAGAATATGAATTCACATTTTTTGTTTAGCAAGGCTTAAACAGATTCACCTTTCTAAGATGAGCACTTTTACTTCCAAACACAATTTTAACTAGTACCCAAAACATGCACAGCACATTTATAAGAATAGTCAGATAGAGTGACCTAGAAACCACATTGCAATAATAGCTTCCAATAAAACATGGTTTATGATATTTGGATGGGGGTTTAATTTAATTGAAGAAAATATATTATAATGATATAAACATACAACAAATATTTCCGGATATATAGAAATGTTTCAGAACTAACAAAGTAAAAGACATACCTAAAAATTAGAAATTAAGTTTATAGCCCATAGATAACATCAAAAGAGGTAAATTTTCATATCTTTTCACCTCATCTTTTATAACCAATGAGAACGTTATATCTCGTATAGCTTGTTGTAGCTCATCTTTGATCTGCTTGTGCATGTATAGATTCATATACCTTCATATTTGACTCATGTTAGAAGTTTGTCAATGCCCGGAGTCAAAACCTTAACCTAATGTGCCCAAAGGATATTTTTAAATCACTAAAATTCAAGAAATCAGTGGCTAATTTCCAAATTCTAAGGGTATTTCTGTAACACCCGTTCTTTCAGTCTTCAGGTGTTACTAACTGTTGATGTTCGGATTGGGATTAATCTAAACTGTCAAAATGATCTGACCGTTGGATTTGTAATAGTGGGCATGTAAGTTCCCAAATACATTTTATATGGACCATTTGAGCTTCAGATTTGCCTCATCTTGGGGTTGTTGGCCTATCAAGGACCATAGAACCTGATGGACAGATTAGATTGCAAAAGGAAGCATCACAGTGGACCCCACATGATGCTGAATGTACAAAGTAGGGTGTACACCCGCAGCCCACCGAACTTAGACCCTGGTCAAACTGGGTTTGACCCAAGCCTGAAGAAGAAAGAGTTCTTCCTTTCCTGTTTCCCGCCTGTGGGCGTTTTAAATGGACGTCGTCCATCTGTTTGTTGATCGTGGCCCACCATCGATTTATGTCTGGAAGATCAGAACCATTCATCGTATTCTAGACGAATTCTGAAACAAAACCCCACCTGGTTTCGCACGCTGTCACACATGTGAGTGCTCACGAGTTTCAGCGAAAACAGGAGATGCGTGCGATGTTTTCCGAAAGTGAGAGTCGTTTCTCGCTACCAAGCTAGCGATCCATTTCAGCATCTCTCGCTCCATCTCAATCGTTCTTTAACTTGAAATCCGGGCGCTCTGATCTAGAGTTCCGGCTGTGCAAGAAGAGCGGGAGAATCTTTCGGTTATAGAGGGTTGTTGCCCTAAATCAAATCGTACCAGTTCATTATTCCTTCTAACAATCTTATACGTCCAAATGAACCTCCAGAGAAAGCCTAGAAGTTTCTTTTGTTGTTACTCGGGTTTTTCCAGCAGCTGCTAGGGTTCCTCTCTCAGTCGCAAGATGAGTTCGAACCCACCAAAGAAATCCTCGCGACTAGCCAAAATGTGGGCCCCTCAAGGTTCCAATGGTCCATTTACAATCATTGGATTGAAGATTTATTGGCCGGATCAAGACTCGCCATTGACGAGTTCATCTTCTTCCTTCTTTGACCAAAATCACGCTATTCTTGGATGGGCCCCATTTTACTGTTCAAATGATGGGTCGGGTGACCAGAAGTCCATCCATGCAGTCCGATCATGTCCATGCAAGTAGATTCTAGCAAGATCGGCGATTATTTCAGCGTGTAGGCTAAGCTTCAAACAAATTAACGCCTAAAATCTGTAACTAATCTCACGATTAGTTACAGATCTTTCTAGAGGTTCTGGCTGGGCTCATAGCAATCCCTTTTTGAACCCTAAATTCCACGGAAATAGAGAGAGAGAGAGAGAGAGAGAGAGAGAGAGAGATTGGGTTGTGCCGCACCGAACCTGGCGTCCGTGTCTCACACCAGGTCACCGAGTTGTTGAGTCAAGGAGTTGTCCGTCCGCCTATGGTGGCTGTAACGGATAACTCAGCTCAAGTCAAGCTGGGTTGCAGTCCTCTATGTTTTTAAAGCCTCTTCGACCAAGAAAGCAGAAGTAGGAGAGAAGTTGTTGCAAGACTCGCTGTCGTCTTCTCTTATTCATAGCCAAGTGGCATTCGTGAATTCCTCGTCTCACCGGGTCGCTACTCGATGGATTACTCCCTGTCCTAAGTCGGATTTGGTCTGGTTCAGAACCTCTAAGTTTTAGTAGTAGCGGAGGTTCCTGTTGGATAGATCAGCACCAAGTCAGGAAGTGCTTATTGCGAACCGAGTCACCTTCTTTGTGTGGTTGAGTCGTTGTTGTGTGAACTAACCAAATTTTGGGTCATTTCAATTTATCAGATCGTGTGTAGGTTGGAGCTTGGATTTCTGCTACGGCAAAGGTCATCCAACTCGTTGTTGGATCTCAGGTTCAACATCTGATTTCAATGAGTTAACATCGAATTGCTGAGTTAACTCAGTAACTTCTATTGAGTCTAGCAGTAGATACAACTGGGTTGGAGTTGTTACAATTCAGCCACTGGTATAAGTGCCAAGTCGAGGTAAATCGAAACCTGATTTCATTCGTTTTGTTACCGAGTTCACTCAGTGAGTTTTCACCAAGTATGTTGTTTATAGAAAGTTTATTGGTCATGTTGATTCAGTAGTTGGTTTGTATCATTTGAACTCTCTTCGTGTTGGGATCATTTAGAAATCGAGTCAAGTTCACCTAGGTGAGTGAACTTTGTTGCAATTGCATGTCAAATCGTGTTTGATTAAGGTATTATTTCTTAAATCTCTACTTATTCATGGAAATTTAAATCTCACGTGTAGCTATTCCTTACTTGAATTAATTCAAATCCAAGTCAAGTTGGTGTGGAAATCGAGTTGGATTCGTGCAAGTGGGGGTAATTTGAGTTAATTTCTTTTTGATCTGATCTAGGTGAGGTTTCCCCTTTAAGCTTTCTGCTTAAGTTCATTACTCTTGTTGTAGATGATTAGAAAATTCATATCTATGTTGCATTATTCTAGTATGTTGATCTCATGCGAAATTGATTTCTATATCGAAGGGTTTAATTGTCTCTTTAATTGTAGTATGTATGAATGTAAAATGCTGCCACATGTTATCTCAAGTGTAGCTAGTTGAAAATTGATTAATCAATTAGATGTGTGCCACATGTGATTGAGATTCTAATTTCTTAGATTTGATTAATCCATGAATTGTGCCACATGATGTTGTATCTTTAGTGTTATGGTATTTGAATGTTCCTTATGTTAAGTGATCGTTGTGAATAATTGTCTAGTTGAATGAATCATTTGTGAAACAATATTTGAGGATGAATCATGTTGAAAGGAGGATTAATGGAGTTCGTGTATGAATCAAAACTACCTTGCGATATGTGATGAACTTATGGAGAATAGGATTTAGCTATCGTAGTGTGGAAGGCCACATTATAATATCATTTGGTATGTGGAGAATAGGATTTAGCTGGCATACCATTTCCTATATAAGGTCTCTTGCGGGCGGCGCACAGGATACCAGGACTCTATAGGTATGTATGTATGTATGTTTGTGTGTGTGTGTGTGTAGGGAAATGGTACTATGAGGTCAACCTCATGGGAACTTCCCATGAGATCAAGCTGTGTGGGCCCCACCATGATGTGTGCCGAACATCTACCCCATCAAGTAGATGCACCATTCCATGGTGGGCCATGGGCTAAAAAATGAAGTCAATCTATGACTTGGGTGGGCCACACACATATAACAGTTGAGAGGGGTCACTCTCCCATTAAAACATTCATAATCATTTATTGGGCCCACCAAGATGTGGTTCATAAATCCAGACCATCCATTGTGTGTCCCACTTGGATGAGGGGTCAGACCAAGTTTTAGCCGCATCCAAAACTCAGGTGGGCCCCACCAAGTACTTTTATAAGTTTTAGGCATGTCTTCACATGGTTTTAGATGGTATGGCCCACCTAAGTTCCGTATACGGCTGATTTTTGGGATATCCCCATCAAATGCACGGTGTTGATGTTCGACACACATCATGGTGGGGCCCACACAGCTCGACCTCATGGGAAGCTCCCATGAGGTCGACCTCATAGTACCATTTCCTATATATATATATATATGAAAGAGTCTTATATGTTTTTAGGGCCTGTTTGGATTCATCAAAATATAAATTGAGGAAACATCATTTCCATGAAAATGACGTTCCGTTGTTTGTTTTCGTAAATTTCTTGGAAACGTTGTTTCCATTTCACAATGATTTCTTGAAAAATGCCCCTTCATTTCCTTGCTTAGACTTAAGAACCATCATTTCTAAGAAACTGGGGGAATCAAAGGAAAAAACCTCTCTTTTAATAACGTGCCCACATGGTAGTCACATGTGCCACCGTGCATCTTCTAAGCACCCGACATGTCCAACCATCCATCTTCAAGTGCCCTACATGTGCCAATGTGCCACATGTGTAGCATATACCACCATCAATCTTAAACCACCACACATGTGCCACATTTGCAACATGTGCCATCGCCCATCTTTTAGTGACCCACGTTTCAATGTGCCATGTACAACATGTACCAACGCCCATCTTTTAGTGACCAACGTTTCAATGTGCCACACACCCCAATGTGCATGTGCAACATGTGCCAACCTCATCTGCAAATGCCCTATGTGCCACGTGCTACTCAGCCACATGTGCCACATGGCCACCATCCATCTTTAAACGCTTCATATGTGTGTCATGTGCCGATGTGCAACATATTCAACATCTGCCACCAAACCACCTTCAGGTGCTCCACATATGCCAATGTGTCGAGTGCCACAATCCATCTTAAAGAACCAAATACATGCCACAATGCCACATGTGCGTCATGTACAACCACCCATAGTCAAAGTGTGTCAACATGCCACATGCCCCAATGTGCCCCATGTGAAATATGGGCACTCTCATCTTCAACCACACCACATGTGCATATGTACCACTAGTGCTATTGTGCCCATGTCATCCATCTTTAAGCGCTCCGCATGCGCCACACATGTCAACGGGCCACATGCAACATGTGCCACCATCCATCTTCAAGCATCCCATAAGTGTGAGAATGTTCCACATGTGCCAATGTGTAATGTGTGACGTTCTGACACGTGCCAAAATCCATCTTCTACGCACACACGTCTCACCTTTCGTTTTTTAGTAAAATCTTCATGAAAATTCCTTTTTCCCAAACAGCATATTTGGAAATGAAGAAATTTTTTTTAAGCAAACCTTAAAAAAAAAAAAAAAAAAGGAAAACAACTTTTCATTTCTCACTGTTTTCTAGAAATAAGGTTTCCTAAAAAACACCATTTTCCACAAATCCAAACAGGCCCTTTAACACTATCATAATATGTTACCATATCATGATAGTGTTAAAGGTAAACTTCTTGAAAGACAAAATAAAGAAAAGACAAGAATCCTTTAACACTATCATGATATGTTACCATAGTCCATATACAAGTTCCCAATTGCTAATATCATGACATGTATTAGATTTCTTAATGCATATTGATGGAAAATGGATGATTGATAAGTCTTTAATTTTTCTGGCTTATTTATAATTTTTCCAGAATTTTTCAACATTAAGTGAAAATCAGAATATATATATATATATATATATATATTCACAATCTGACAAGATCTGAAAAGCTTATTCATGCATCCAGGCCATCTGATCACCTGATCAAGGCCCAAATTGATGCCCACAGATGATTGATTGTATCATCAAGCCCATTTAAGGGTTCAGAATGCAGATCAGTCCCATTCAAAGGCACAGATTAAATCGTCCAGTCAGGCCGAGTTGGATATAAGGCCTATCAAAACATGCAGATTAGATATCAAGCCCAGTCAACTATGCACATCAAAGATCTAGAGCACATCAAGGGTCCAGATTGAGCCGATTCATGATTTAGACCAGGACAAGGGCACTGGTGAATGAACTGACCAATTTGACAGTCCAACTGGACTATGAGAACCACAAATCCAATTGGATGACCCTAATTGATGAATGGTTGAACTGTGGGGCCACAAATCCAACCGTTAATGTATAGATACCAACCATCGAGTTTCCAGGGGCTTTGTACCAGTACAAATCCCTCCCACGTTATGCGGTAGTATACAGATTTCCTCTAGTAAGAGTAGAACAACATATTTAGTTTGCTTCTTTAGTTATTTATTTAATTGCAAATTATTAGCTATTTAAAACACTTTGAGATAAAATAGGGGAAGCTTTTATATGGACCAATAGGCATTAAGCATTAGTTTCCTTAACTATGAGGAGTCTATAAAGAAGTCTTTCAAAAGAAAAGAGAAAAGAGAAAAAAAAAAAAAAAAAAGCCATACTTATTGCACTATTATGCCATGATTTATTTAATTATCGAATGAAGTTTATTAAGGTTTTATTTTATGAGAATAAGAGGTTCTGTAGTTACAGATTGCTAGTTTAGACTAGTAGGCTTGCGGGATCATCCCACAGTCCCCATTCACTATATTGGAGGGCTCCTTTTCCATTTAGGTTATTTAGAAGACCATCATATTCTATATCCACTGTCTATTTTTTAGGGTTAAATATCATTTTAGTGGCACTAATTGGAGGATTAGATCATTTGTGCTACATATTCAAATCTATTATAGTTCGATTCTTCAATTGTGCAACATCAGTTTCAGTATCAGAGCAAGTGGATTCCCAGAACTTTTCCCATATCCCCAAATTCCAAAATCCTAATTTCCCCAACCCACCAAACCCTAACTTTAAATAGAATCAAATTAAATTAACAAATTGCAAGTTGAAATTGCCATACCTGATTAAAGCTCAAATTATCCACAAGAGGAGATTGATAGAACAGGAAAAATAAGAAAAAACTGAAAGCAAAGCTCAACAGTCCTCTAGTCTTGCATCGGAGTTCATACAATCTCCCCTCCCCCAATACAAACCATAGAGAGAAACTCTCATGAATTTCAGTCAAATTCTCAAAGAGAAGTTTCTCGTGCAATAACGGAGGATTAAAGTTTCGCATGCATAATGCAATGAGCCACATGTATAGAGGTGCATACATAGTTTCCCTCTCTTAACAAAATTAGACTTTTCCAAAAAATAATAATAACAATAAGACCTCAACAGTCTTATTATTGGCATGTAGTCTCTTTTCTGCTATCTCAGCAATCTGGGCTGCTGCCTTTGTCTCTGTTTTTTTTTCCTTTCTTTTTTAATACAAGTCTCGTTATCTATCAAATAATAATAATAATAAGACTTCAACGGCTGGACTTCCTAAGATATGAGAGATAGCAAATAAGGAAACTAATGCAGGGACATTTTCACACCAGGCTCGAGTGGAGTGGCCTGTGGGATGCAGGGGCACACTCAAGGTGGGCAGCCCGTGTGAGGCGGGTGGCTCATGTGAGGCGGAACTCATGTGATGTGGGGCCCACGAGGGGGGTTTCAGCCGAGCCGAGGACCTAACCCATGGGATGTGGGGCCTGGGCTATGAGATAAAGGGATTGATTCGCCACGCTCTATCAATTCGAGCTTTTAGAGCAAGTGGTTAGTTGTCCTGCATCAAAGTAGTATCAGAGGGGGAGGTCTCGTGTTCGAGACTCCTCACCAGGGGTGATTAATGAAGGGGCATTTTCACACCGGGCTCGAGTGGAGTGACCTGTGGGATGCAGGGGCACACTTGAGGTGGGCAGCCTGTGTGAGGCGGGGCCCACCCATGTGAGGTGGGTGGCTCGTGTGAGGCGAAACCCATGTGATGTGGGACCCATGAGGGGTGATCGGCCGACGACCTAACCCATGGGATGTGGGGCCTGGGCTATAAGATAAATGGATTGATTCACCACGCTCTATCAGTTCGAGCTTTTAGAGCAAGTGGTTAGTTGTCCTGCATCAGAAACAATCCTAAAAAGACCATGAATACGAAACTACTCAAATTAAAAACTATTGCCATGTGTGCTTAAGTGGGTCCCCATCTAGGCATCTTCTCGTGCACCCCTATGGAGCATGCGGATGCGAGATGAGGTGCAATTGCATCACTACATTGGATCTATCAATCCCTCACTTTCTTTTGTATCTGTTCAGTTTTCACAATTCCCAATTTTCCAAGATCCTAATTCCTACTCCCCAAACTTCCCCAAAAATCCATGACAGTATTCCGAAAGTATCCCCAGGCCCTTACCCTAAAGTTCCCAATTACCCAATCCAACATTCAAGGATCATTGTGTACAAGGTATTATATCCCGTCCATTCATTTGATGAGCTCGTCTTAAGGCTTGACACGAAAAATAATACAGATCTAATTATCAAGTGGACCACACTGTAAAAAGTAGGGGATTGAATGTCTACCATTGAAATCCTTTTGGGGATCACAAAACTTTTGGATCAATATGAAATTTGTTTTTCCTCTTCATTCAGGTCTTTTTGACCTTTTGAACAGATTGGATGGAAAATAAACGTTACAGTGGGCCTACGAATTTTTTAACGGTGAAAATCATCATCTCGCTGCTATTTTTGGTGTGGTCCAGACGATCTTTGGATACGATTAATTTTTTGGCTAATGCTCTAAAATGATATTTAAAATTAGATGAACGGTGCAGATATAATAAATACGTCACTGTGGAGCCCACGTAACTTTGATCTCCTTTGAACCGTTCGTACAACTCGGAGCTCGAGGACTGTCAGCGCTCGTCTTAGCGTGACACGTACCTCCAGCTGGTGCGCGGTACACCTCCGAAAGAAGGAAAAAAAAAAAAAAAACAGAAGGAGAGAGGGAAACCGAAAAGAAAGAAGAGGGAAAGGAGAGAAGAAAAAAGAGGGAAAGAAGAGAGAGAGAGAGAGAGAGAGAAGAGGAGAAGAAGAAGAAGAAGAAGAGAAGCAGCAGCAACAGCAGGCCAAGCGGCCGCAGCCGCAGCTTCCCGAGAAGAAGAAGAAGAGAAGAAGAAGAAGAAGAAGAAGAAGAAACAAAGAAAAAAAAAAAAAAAAAAGGTTAGTATTTGTTTTTTTTTCCCTATTTTTTAAGGCCCGTAACAGCCGTTACAGGTCAGTAACGGGCCCGTAACGGCCGTTACGTGTACAAAAAAGGGACTCGGCCGATATGGCCCTGTATCGCGTAACGGGTACCACCATTACCATTACGTATCGGCCGTTACAGCCGATACGTAACCGTTTTGGGACACCCTGGTTGCTACGATAGGATCTCCCGTGAATATCCCTTAAGGTCTCCAATGAATATCCCTTATTCTAATCACTTTTTGTTTGTTAATAGTTGTGTACAAGGTATTATCATTTTGAATGTGTATGTGGATGAAATCATTGTTACGAGTTATGATGTGAGTGTAATTTCTAAGTTGAAACTCTATCTGAGCAAAGTATTTGACATCAAATATTTAAGCCCACTGAAATATTTTCTTGGTATTGATATTTCTTGTTCTAAGGGCGTAATGTTTTCCCAACCAAAATACACCCTTAATTTGTTAACTTCAATTGGAAATCTTGATGCCAAACCTATTGATTCACCATTAGGGGTTAATAAGAAGCTTTAGGCTGATGATGGGAAGCTTCTTGATGATCCACATATTTACCAGTGTTTAGTTGGTTAGTTGATATATTTGACCAGTACTCGTCCAAATTTATCACATGCAATAAGTTTGGTTAGTTAGCTCATGCATACTCCTCATACCAATTATTTTGAGGCAATTCGTCGCATCTTGTACTATATTAACTCTTCTCTAGGATGTGGCATCTTGTTTAATTGTTACAATAGTCGTAATATTGAAGGTTGTTCTAATTTTGATTAGGTAGGCTCCTCAGATGATCGATGTTCAACAATAGGGTTCTGTACTTTTTTCAAAGGCAATCTCGTTACTTAGAAGACTAAAAAGCAAGCAGTTGTTGTGCGATCCAGTACTAAGGCTAAATACCATGCTATGGCAAATTACTATGTGAAATTTTGTGGCTGAAGAGTTTTGTTGCTACGATAGGATCTCCGGTGAATATCCCTTATTCCCATGTATTGTGAGTTGTGACAATCATGCTGCAATTCATATAACTTCTAACCATGTTTTTCATAAGCGAACAAAACATATTGAAGCTGATAATCATTTTATTAGTGAGAAAGTTTTTGTCAGCATTTTTTGCACTCCCTTTGTTCTGTCTACCACTCAACTTATTGATATCTTCACAAAGGCTCTTACAATTTGTTTTGGATAGCGTATTCCTAGCAAGCTGGGCATGATTGATATCCATGCCTCAGCTTGAGGGGGAGTGTAGACATATTTGTATGGGACCATGGTCCACATAGATTATGTTGGATATGCTAGGCACAGTCTCTTATTCTTTAAATTTCTTTTATTTTCCTTTTTAACTCTTTATGCTAAGGGCATTTTATGTAATTTAATAATCATCATAATATAAACATAGGGGTCGATGGATGCCATGACAAATCACTTGGATGATAAAAAGCCACGAAAAGATACATTTAGAACTGCATGTTGGGTGGAAAGGTCATTAAGGTGATAATTCACATGAATAGTTGTGAAAACTTCCTATGTGAGAAGGCAATAACAAATTTGCCAAAGTTGGGATATTTTTTGAAGTGTGAAGAACATCCAACTCGATGATACATTTTAATGTATTCATTTAGAGAAAATTACTCTAAGGATGTGTGGTGCAAAATCATTCCAATGGATCATAGTCATAGGCTTCTTAGAAGACTGGATACAGCAGCGAAAAGTCATCCATGATGAGCAGATAATTGTTCATTAAGGATAAGAAAAAGATGATTACAAAGCCCATTTTTTAGAAGACTTAGGCATCTATATGGCACATATTGTACCAAACAAAGTAAAAGTTGTTCCAGGATAGGAGACTTTGTTCACCAAATAGTGAATAGAATATTACATAACAAAACTTTTCTGGGAATTTTTGTTCTAGTTGTTTTTCTTATCCAGTTCCGAAATTGTTCCTGCATCCAAACAGGCCCTTAGTATTCTAATCCCCAAGCCCCATTAACCTTGGAGTAAATCACACATCTAATAAATGGAAGTTATGAGCTTCTTCCTTCTTCCAGAGGAAAAGCTCCCATTCCAGATGAATATGACCTTCATATTTGTTTCCTTGTTTTGGTTGTCCCCAAATCATTTAGTATGCAATAAGAACATTAAGTTCGGAGCTTTTCGCCATGTTAGCAACAAAGTTACATCCAATCCCCTAGCACAATCTTCAAGTTTTAGATAATAGTTTCATAAAAGATCTATAGCATTGCAACATTCTCCGAAGAGGAGAAGAATTAGAACTAGATAAAGCATAAAGTGTGCATAAATCACAATGTAGCAAAATCAGAGTTCAACAAGCAAATGCTTTAGAGAACAGTAGAGTAACTTTCAACTGGGGAATAGAAATTTATCAATAACATCAGATCAGTACCCAACCTTCATTCTCTGATTCAGAAATTTAACCTTGTTGAACTAGCACGAGGAAGTAAGAATATACCAAATAAGTGTGAAAAGCATTCTCCATGCAATACTCGGCCTCTTTTCTTGATTGGTCCAACATAAAGTAGCAAAGTCCGGTCATTTCCTACAGGAGCAAGACATGAACCAGGGAGATTTTAATAGACATGTGGATAGAATGCCGAATATAATACAAACAACTACTGAAGTAGGAAAGCTTATTACTTGGACATAGAAGACTATATATATATATATATATATAGTTATATATTAGAGCAGTTATATATTATAGAAGAAAGAAACATAAACAAATAGCTAGAAAATAGAAAATGATGCTGATGTGGAGATCAAGAAGGGGGTCAAATAGGGAGGTCGTGTTCTCGCTGCCAGAGTTCAAAGTACCGAATGTATCGGCCAATATTTTCAGTATTGCATGTCAGCGATACAAAACCATCCAAGGATATGAAAAGAACCAAGTACTGACAATATCGATGCGCACTGACATATCACAATATTTGCAATATTTTTGATTTGATATTTGGGTAATTGAGATATTTCAAGTGAAAATGTAAATTAGCGAAAATCAAAAGAATAAAAAAGAATTATTTTTGCCAAATTTTTTGGGTATTCTCTTTGTATTTGTGTTTTTCAACAACCCCATTTGAATTTTTTTTTTTTTTTTTTTTTTTTTTGAAAGATGCAGAATTTCATTGAGAATGCATCAAGCTGGCGCAAAGAATTACAACCCCAAACGACTTACATCCCCAAAAGAAAAGAAAAATTACAATTCTCCAATGCCTTTAAAGAAGAGACCCACACTATTACAAAAAGCTTTGCCTTGTTGAAAACAGCCCCCTTCGAACCACTTAGATTCCAAAACATCTATCCTTTCTTTCCCCTCCAAATTGCCTGTAGGCCTGCCAACAATACCAATCTCCAAGTCGACCTTCACATTCCTCCAAGCCCGACACCATGCCATGCCATTAAGAGGTTGCCAATTGAACCCGCCATCACCCATGACACCTTGAACAATTTTATGAAAATTTTCCACATTGTCTGGAAAACGGGATCTCCAAGCATCATCTTTGGCGTCAAATAAGTGCTTGAACGTCAGGTTGTTGAGACTTGGCCTTTCCCATCCCTCATCCGTTAGCAATTTTTTTGTAAACTTGAACCACTGCTTCACAGACATGGTCTTTCCCCACCGGATGATCTTTCTTAGGTTGTCCATCATGGAAATGTCTGTGTCGCAGAAGAGGATGGTATCATCAGCAAACTGGGGATGAGAGATAGGTGATCCAATTTCACCACCTTAAACCCACGAAAGAGCCCGACCTCCTACTCTTTTTCTAACATCCTACTGAGCACCTCAGCCACAACCAAGAACAAAAAAAGGGATAACAGATACCCATGCCAAATCCCTCTCGAGCTTTTGAAGAAACATTTAGGTGAGCCATGAAATAAAACTGAGAAGGTATCCGACCACACCCACTCCCGCATCCAGCCTCTCCACTTCGACCCGCACCCCAACCAACCCAATGTAAACGCACCCCAACCAACCCAGCATGTAAACTTCCAATTTACATGATCATAAGCCTTCGTAAGGTCCAACTTGCACACAGTGTTCGAATCATCTCTGATATTATCTTTATCTCCATCTCAGTGATACTAATAACGCTAGTAGTATCGGAAATTCCAGGTATAAGCAATGTATAGCTAAGTATCGCCAACGTATTAATATTGCTAATGTAATCGCCAATATTTTCAACTATGTAAATTATAGGTGTCGCTTGTATTGCCAATGCATCAATATCGCCAATATTTTTTACTATGTAAATTATAGGTGTCGCTTGTATTGCCAATGCATCAATATCGCCAATGTATCGCCAATATTTTTTACTATGTAAATTATAGGTAACGCTTGTATCATAAGTGTATCAATGATATTTCAATAATATCACCAACGTATTGATATCATCAAATTTTTATTTATTAGAAAAAAAATTAATTTCAATATTTTTATGGGCATGTAGTGTTCAATTTGTCATTGATAATATCTCGATATTATCGATATCGCAACATGTGCGATATTGAAACCACAATCTTTCATTTCCTATCCAATTGTTGATGATTTCTTGGTGAAATATTATGTACGTTGATATTTTGCAATATCGATGGATGTTTGGATGGAAGGTTGGATGGTTAAATAGGCCAGATGGGATGGTTGGACTGATTTCTTACAACAGCACATGCTTTTAAGGCCCCATTAATTGAAAATTTGTTATGTATGCATTCTTTTTGCATCTTTTTTATTTCTAAAAATGCAAATATGTACATTTTAACATCTCCTGAAGTTTCGCTAAAAATTCTACCATTTTTCCCATGTTTCTCTGCATTTCCAATTATCAGCGATATTATCGATGATATCAATATTGTTTCTGTATCCCTGGCCAACGAAACTTGTAGCGATACCAATACTTCGAACACTGCTTGCACATGATACCTTTCTGCCCTCCTAGTAGCAGGAATCGATGCATTCATGGGCAGTAAGAGTGTTATCCATGATCTGGTGGCCCTCGATAAAAGTGCCTTGACTATTAGATATGATGCTCTTAAGAAACTTTCAAAATCTATTCACTAATGTTTTTGCAAGAATCTTGTAAGGTCCCCCTATTAGATTAATCGGCCTGAAATCCTTTAGGCTATCCACAGTCGCTACCTTCAAAATAAATTGTAATAAAGGAGGCCCTTAAACCATCCGATAGCCAACTTCTCTTACAGAATTCTGCCGTGAAGCTCATCACATCCTCTTTCACAACTCCCCAAAATACTTAGAAGAGGCTAAAGTAAAACCGCTAGCCTAGGGGTCTTGTCCCTGCCCAAAGAGTCAACTGTAGCCTTAACCTCTTCCTCAAAAACAGGATCTCCAACACATCGTCTTCGGCATCAAACAAGTGCTTGAATGACAAGTTGTTGAGACTTGGCCCTTAGCCTTGTTTCTAGCTCGAGTGCTCACTATGCTTTGGAAGAATCTCATATTTTTCTCCCCTTCCTTGAGCCGCGTGGCCCTTGACCACTATCTCTTTCTCCTTTAGACAATTAGAGTATTCAAGAGAGAAATAGATTCTCAAGGACTTTTCTTCCTCCGATAGATTCGTTACTTCCACCTTTATCAAACGCTTTAATACCCTTTAAGATTTCTTCCGTCTCCGCTTCCCAAAGACCCTAACACCGCTTTCTTCCATGCTTTGATTCTTTGTTTCGACAATTTAAGTTTCTAACTTAATTGATAACCGGCACAGCCAACAACCTCAAACGATTCCCATTATTCCTTTATCAAATTTGGGAAGCCCTACACCTCCGGCCACATGAGCTCAAATCTGAATGGCCAAAGGCCCATTTTCCTCCTCAACCTTCGACCTCCAACGAGATCGAGCAATGATCTACCACCACCTTTAGCAAGCCCTACTGATGCACAAGCAGGAAACGCTCAATCCACCCTGGAGACACTAAGAATTTGTCAATTCTGAATATAACAGCCACATCTTGCTCATTTAACTAGGAAAACTTCACTCCCCCAGCAATAAGTCCATTTCATGGTTTTCCATCCATTTCGAAAACTCCTTCATACTACCGGTGTTGTCATTATCGTACGATATACGATACGAATCGTATGATTCATATCGTACAGTTGAATCACAATTTCAACTTAATCTTACGATCAAATCCTGAATCGTACGATTCGATAATCGAACTCCAAAACCAACAGCGCCTAGTCAAAAAATCATTATTTTTCTTCTTCTTCTTTTTTGCAAATTTTTTGTAGGAATTACTGTTTTAAAGTGTATTTAGGCCCCACCCTTAGAAAAACATATCTTTTGCAACTTTTGAAAGATTTTGGGGACTTTTGGAGCTTGTGGACCATAAGAAACGTAGAGAAAGAAATCAAGATATCTTTTTCGTCGCTCAACGGCATCGAACACCGGTTGTTGCATTTGATTTCTATGTTGAAATAAGTAAGAATACATGTAAAATATTCAGTTATTACTTTCTATTTCATTTCTTTCATATATTAGTGAAAACATGGGTTTTTTAGAAAAGAAAAATAAAATATTTCGATTTTTTCAGATTTTTTGCTATTCTTTTTTAGGGCTTTTATGTTTAAAAGTTATTAATGCCCCCACATACATTATAATATCACTTTTCTTTCTTTGGAGAGATAGTGGTGAGATTTGGAGTTTGTGGCCGTAAATAGTTTTTTTCAAGAGTTTTCTCATTTATTCCAAATTAAAACTAGTTTTCTCTCATTTTTAATTAATTTATAATCTTCTATGTTTGTGTGGGCCTAAATAGTTTTTTCCTTAATATGTATGCAGGCTTGGCTTGTCACTTGTTAGTTCATTTTCAGCATTGAAGATGGGAAAGAAATTGAAGACGAAGGAAAATGATCTTACGTAGGAGTGTTGTTCAAAGATCGATGAGAACAATAATTTCCACCTAAAATGCAATTCGTATTGGAGAGGTGTGTTTCAAATGAAACATCACCTAGCCCGAAGAAAAAAAAGAATGTTGTAGCATGTCCCCAAGTAGGGTGATGAGGTAGCAGAAAAATTCAAGAAATTATTGGATGGTAATGTTAGCGAGAAGAAGCAAGAAGAAGAGATGGAATATGATGTTGGAAGGTTTCCTATAATTGATGATATAGATGAAATGGGTGGTGGAAAAAGAAAGAGAAAAATGGATGATTTTATGTGAAAGAGTGGGCCAAAAGAAAAACAATAAGCCACTCTAAACAAAATCTAGAAGAAGGGACATAGAGACAATGTGTGCCTGTCTAATTCGTGTTTCCTATAAGTGAATGCTCTACCATTCAACCTTGTAAAGAGCCCATTCTTCACACCAATGATGGAAGCGGTTGCTGCATTTGAGCCGGGATTGAAGCTTTCGTTATATCATGAATGAAGAATAAATTTTTGAAGATGGGAGGGTGAGTTGATAGAGAAATCTATTGATGTATATAAGGAATGGGGGAAGACCGGATGCACGATTATGTCGGATGGGTGGACCGATGGAGTGATTCGGTCAATTACAAAAAAATTTGGTTAATAGTCCAAGTGGTACGTAATTTTTAAGATCTGTTGATATGTCCGATATTTCAAAAAATGTGGACAATTTGTTAGGGTTGCTTGAGTCAGTGATTGATGAAGTGGGTGAAGAGAATGTTGTGCAGGTAGTTACAAATAGTACATCCGCCTATGTGAAGGTGAGTCAGTTGTAAATGGAGAAGAGGAAGACATTGTTTTTGTCTCCATGTGCGGCCCATTGCATAGACCTAATGCTTGCAGACATTAGAAGGCTACAAGTTCATTCATAGACAGTGGCGAAAGCAAGGGCCATAACGGTCTATATTTACAAACATTGTTGGGTCTTGAATTTGACGAGGAAGGACGCAAAGGGAGAGTTGACTCGACCGGTTGTAACACGGCTTGCTACATGTTACTTAACTTTAAAAACCATTGATGAAAATAGAATTGGCCTAATGTCAATGTTTACCTCCAAAGAATGGGAAGGTAGCAATTTCTCCAAGACCACAAAGGGGAAGCATGTTCAAGACATAGTTTTGGCCGATGTAGATATTTGGCCATCTATCAAGTTTTGCTTGAAGACCACTCCCATTGGTCAAGGTGCTACGGCTAGTTGATTCGAATGAGAGGCTAGCCATGGGATATATTTATGAAGTGATGGATCAGGCGAAAGAGGCTATAGCAAAAAACTTGGGAGAGGTGAAGAAGCGATATTCGGCTATATGGGAAATCATAGACCAACGGTGGAACCTTCAGTTGCATAGACCCTTTGAACTAGTGCTGACTAGACCTTTACCTTTAACATCTCTGTCAATGTTTTAAATATCGTTATCGCGTAATGTATCGCACCCTTAGGATACAGATAAATATCGGTTATTGCATGGGCTATATCAGTTGTATGATTGTATAGCGTAATGTATTGTTGTTGGTGGGAAACATGGGAACATTGGGAAATTGGTCACATGTCTCAATGAAACTTCGGGAATTGTTGTAAAAGACATCAATACACACTTAGAAATAAAAACATTACAAAAAAAAGTGCACATAATAGGGGTTTCCTTTGTATGGGGTCCTAATATATGTGTTTTCCAACTTAACTTATATATTCAAAGTCTATTCATATAATTTATAAACATAAGAAGACATGTATGGAAACACAATCAATACATTCAAAAGCAAAAGAAGAATCACTAGATCAAGTTACATACATGTTTAATTTTGTGTTTGGATACAAAGATTGCAACTGATTTGTGAGAAATTGAGAAATTTTGTATTTTTCTCAATTTTCCACAACTTGACCCATCTCCCCCAAATCTCAAAATCGAAGTTCCAAATCCATAATTTTTCATGGAAAACATGAAGAATCATAGATTTGTAACCATTTGACACTAGTTTAACATGATTTACAACAAAAACATGAATCAAAAATTGAAAATGCACACTAGATCGAATAGGTGGGATATATCGACACTGCCTGTGCGTTTTGTATCGCACAGGTGGGATACATGGCTGATATCATCAATATTTAAAACACTTATCTCTGTTATAGGTGGGAGCACCAGTTGAGGCTTTGGTTTCGCTCCCAAGGTTAGGTTTGGGTCATTTGGCTCCCTGAGGAGCAACCCTACCACTGGAATCGCGAGACCCAAACCGCTTCATGGTCGGTTGCACTAGGTATCGCTCAAGCTCCTCTATTCCCCAGTGGTGGGGGTACCGTGAGAGGTAGCTTCTAGCCGCACGATACGTTGGTTGTGGGCAGTCAATTATGCGGCAATGGTCTTATTGTACGTCTCAATGGTCGTCAAATGGCGGTTCATCTTTTTGAGAGCCTCGACAGTCTGATCATGGTTCATGGTGGGGAATAGACCAAAACCACAACCTGTTTGCGTTTGCATACATTAAGCGACGCTAATGAGAGACAACCTAACTGAATGTGTACTATATGATGAATGCGGTGCAAATTTTAGATTTGATGACGCTTAATGTGATGCTATATGATGCACTTGTATTCTATGTATGATGACCCTTAGTACCTTAAGCACTATGAACAACCCTAGAATGATTCTAATAAGGCTAAAACTGAAAATTCAGCAACTACGTGTCTTAAAGTCACTAAATTTGAAAATTCCAGCAATATAGGACTTTGAAAATATCCAAGCTGAAAATTCGGCAAGCCAAAACAGAAAATTCAACAAGCTATATGCGACCTATATGTTCTACTATGGATATAGGAATTTTGTCAAACACCTACCCTACATTAGACCTAGGATCCAATACCAAATTTGATGCAAGATGATGGAAACTACCCTGGGATGAAGATGAGAGATCATTTTACACATTAATTACAGCAATCACCATGTAAAATCAAACATTACTACATAATAAATTCAAAAATTCAGATTTATAACACGAAGGTCCTACGTTATCACATCACGGTGCACAAAAATATAAAATAATTCAAGAGTGGCCCACTTGGAAGTGGGGACTTCCAATCTAGCGTAGGTAGTGCAACAACCAAGTAGATAAACGATGATGCAATCAAAATTCTGATTTGGGAAAAGTTTCACAAAAATTCAGATTTTCATTAGGGTTTTGTATTCATGGATGAAGATTTAGAAATGAGGTTTTTAGGGATTCAAATGATCTAGGAATTAGGGAGTTTTGGAGGAAAATCAAAGAGTGAAAACCCCAAACAGGGGCCCACACGTGTCTAGGTAAAGGAGAAGAAAGAGAGGGAGGATTGAGTGGGTTCTGATGGGTTCAGAAGGTTGTAATGGAAGGGGAAAGTGGAAGACAAGAGAAAAAGAAGAATGCATTTTGAAGAAGAGAAAGAGGAATGATGTACCTTGGGAAATCGACTACCAAACAAGCTTCTACCCTTCCACAATTCAATTGAAATGGAGGGTTTCTCACAAACCCTAAAACACAAGGAGAAAAATTCCTTCACACAAGAGAGCTTCTCTTTTTTCTTTTTTCTCAATAACACCATTAGGGTTAGACCTCCCCCCGCCAGTGCTTTTATAATTAAAAATTTGAAATAATTGCAACTATGCCACTCACTTAAGTGAAATGGTCCATCATACAAAATAAGAAAACTAAAACACTTATTATCAATCTCAACCATCAAATAAATCCTAAAAATAACAAAAAAAAAAAAAAAACATAAAGCAATATCAGAGTCCAAGGGGACCCAGATCTGCAAGATTTGACGGCCCGATGACCTGATCGACAAGATCCAATGGTCGGATCGACGCAAAATAAAAAAACATATGATTAAAATGGTCTCCGAAGCAACCCACGGGCATCATCCCAAAGTGAAATCTTCCTGATGCACATCCAACGCATGTGGAGTCTTCAAAATGGCCCGTCGGGCCCCATCTGGAACTCGTCTACCATCCACAAAGAAAGTTAAGCTAATGTGGGTGGTCGTCTCCATCTCTGATACACCAGAGTAGGTCCTCTGATGTCCCCAATATAAATTATATATGATTGTGTTTTAGGTATATGGTGGGAGAGTTACGGAGATGAGTGTCCAGAATTGCAAAAGCTGGCTATTCGTATATTAAGTTTAACATGTAGTGCTACTGTTGCACTTTTGAGCATGTGAGACATTATTGAATTCATTAATCTACTTATGAATTCACTAGTGACCAATAGCCTTATATTATTACGTTCGTGGGCTTACAGATACATTTAAAGAAGAGGAATAGACTTGAGCAACAAAGACTAAATGCGCTCGTCTTTGTAAAATAAAATCTTCAGCTCGAAGTTCGTCATGCAAAGAGCGGACCAAGGGCTTGATCGTATATGTTTATCAGATATGGAATCTGATGATGAATGGATCACGGAAAAAGAGGATCCTGCACCTCCTACAAATAACACTTGGATGGACATAGTTGAATGCTTTGCTGAAGGCTTTAGAGGATGTGCAAGGTGTAGGCAGATCCACATCAAAACCGGATGGGCGACATGGTATGACTCGCATTCTTAATGTTTAATCCTATAGTGTAGTCTTATAATTATTAATTAATAGCTTATTAGCTTATATTATAATGAATTTTGCAACAATTATTTTGTAAGTCCTAGAAAACTTGATGTTCAAAGAAAGGCAAAGGGAAAAGCAAAAGTAGTAGAAGTATATGAGAAATATGAGTTTATTTTAACATTAAATTCCGAAGATGAAGATGATGTTGATAATGCTAACCTAATTGGTGATGAGGAGGAGGATGGCGCAACCAACGAAGAATAGAATTGTTTGGACTTTTTATTTACTTTCTGAATTATAGAAACAAGTGAATAGAGCATTATACATGTAAATGGGGATGGGGAAAATGTTATTTTTGGAATTGTATAGAAAACTTACATGTACATGGGATGGGGAAATGGATTATTGTTTGAACTTGATTATGACATGATGATACATCATATATACATGATACATCTTTTTGTTTTTTGCATATTCATGACAAAATGGATGATTGACGTGTTTTTTTTTTTCATTTTTTTATTTATATACAATTTTTATACTTTTTTATGACATGTTTCATGAAAATCTGAAAAAATCTTACGATTTACGATACGATACAATTCAGAACACTTACGATTTACGATATGATAACGATTATGACAACATTGCAAATTGCGTGATTTTACCCCCACTAAAATTTTCATATGTGAATCTAATCACATCGAAGTTCCCACCCACGCACCACGGGCTGTTGAATCTCCTACGGATTGAACTGAGCTCCACCCAGAACTCTTGCCTCCTCACTGCCTACGTCGGATCGTACGCTATCGTGAACAACTAGCAGAAGCAAACACCACCTCCTTCAACATCACTGAGACAGAACACCCGCACCAAAAGTCCTCCCTAACCCGATCTGGTAAACACAAGCAACAAAAATCCCCCTTATTGAACTAATCGCATCAAGGGACACCCAATCGTTTGACTTCTATCCCCCACACAGAGTTCACCATCTTCCAATCAATAGCATGAAGCTTGGTTTCCTGGAGCATAATCACCCGAGCCTTTGACCTACTACACGTCTCTGATTTGCCCTCTCTTCTGCTAGCAACCCACCTCGAAATTTCTAACTTAAGATCCTCATTTTGCATTGATCTTCCCCCTTTGCCCTTCCATGTCCCCACTGAAATACTCCCTGACTCATAGTTGACGGCAGAGGTAAGACTTACAAGTTCCCTAAAGCCCTTTGGAGATTTCTAGGTCCTCCTTTGTTGCACCTATTGCTTCCTTTGTTGCCCCTTGCACTTCAATAAACTAGAATAGCGCTATGTAGTCATCCTCACTGTCACCGAAGGAGACGCCTATCCTCTTGCCCACGCACTTCATAACTTCCACGATCCATTCCTTCTCTCTTGCCACCCTTGGGTAACCTCCTTCCCCTTTACCTACTACACAATTCTTGGGACAATCATTTTGCTCAAGACGAGCATGCAGCTCCACTGCATCCAAATGGCAACCTAAAGCAGGGCAATGTCCAGCGCCTCCCTCGAATCCCTCCCATGTTTCAAAACTTCCAATTCCAACGGCTCCTGCTGGGGAACATGCACCACAGTTCAAACCAATCTTCCAGCTTCATCTGTCGCCCTGTCGTTTCTCCTTGCCTCCTCTCCCTTACAAGCCGTCAACTCTAGTGTCAGAAGTTGTGGTTCCAATTCGAGTGTAGAATGATCTGAGCAAGCAAAAGGTTCCACCCCCCACCAGCATTCTCCTCCATCTCGCAAACCAACAGAGACATAGGAGACTAAGTGTACTCGTTTAAAGAGAAGGGTTGGGGCTCGCACATGAGATGAATAAAGTGAATTGTCGCACGTGAAGAGAATGTCGCTGTCTCCATGCGAGCCGAGGTGGACACTATGTGGTTCACACACCACCAACCTCGCTTGAGATACGCAGCACTATCTCCAGCGTCACCACACCATCTATCGCCTCCCCCTGACAACCTCGGGACACCTATCAATCAGCTCAAGCTCCTCTTCTACAAGACTAATTCTCGAGCCTCCATATGCCAGGCAAGCCCCCTTTCCTACCACATCGCCTCCACAAACCTAACCATCATTAATGTTTGTCCCCCTAGACTACCATGCACCGTGTCACATGGCATGCTATACTCGCCCCAGCCTAACAACCAGACGACATCTCCTGATGCCATTGACAAACTACCACCTGCTTGCTACAAGTCACACCTCTCGTTGTTCAACTCCCCCCCCCCCCCCCCCCCCCCCTAACAACCAGCATCCCAGGGACAACCCCCTCCTCCCGCCTCCATCACCCATACCTCCACCTTCTCCCCAATAAGAATGGAGATCTGCTCTAGTAGTGGCGTCGAGATCTCACACAAACTCTCACCATCGAGATATCTTCATAGCTTTCAAATGCAGGATATATAACTAGGACCTCACTGCAATAAGAGTTGATCGCCGCAAATGTCTCTTCCCAAACCATAGCTCTAATGACAATCCTCACATTTGGACCCAAACATCCTCCTAGCACAGCTTCAACCAGCTAATCCATTTCCATATCTTCTTCATCGGCCCTTCGTCAAGAATGGTTATGGCAATAATGACCCTATCTAGCTTCACATTCATCTTAAGAGACAACCAAACCTCATTCGCCGATAGGAAAAAGAATGCTCTCTTCAAACCCCACCTTTCAACATTCAAGCAACCACCATTCAAAGTGTGTCGTATCCGTTACGATACGGCCGTATCGGCCGATACGTAACGGTAACGGCTGACACCGTTACACGATACGGGGTCGAAACGGCCGTTATGGAATTTTGTGACCGTAACGGCCGTTACGGGCCATAACGGCTGTTACGGACCCGTAACGGCTGTTACGGGCCTTGAAAAAAAAAAAAAAAAATGCCTTCTTCTTCTTCTTCTTCTTCTTCTTCTTCTTCTTCTTCTTCTTCTTCTCTTCTCTTTCTTCTCTTCTTCTCCGCTGCTGCTGCGGCTACTACAGCGCTGCTGCTGCGGCTGCTTAGTTGCTGCGGTTGCGGTTGGGTGCTGCAGCTGCTAGGCAGCAGCTCTCTCTCTCTCTCTCTCTCTCTCTCTCTCTCTCTCTCTCTCGTTCCGGTCCCTCCCTGCTTTCCGTCTTTTCTTTTCATTTCCCTCTCTTTTCTTTTCTTTTTCCAGCAAAATTGAACAGAATGGCAGCCACAGCAGTTTTTCTTTTCTTTTTTTTTTTTGTATGATCTGCAGTGCACGCTGCATGGTGCACACTCACTATTTTATTGCATGCGATGGGGCCCACCTTGATTTATGTATGGTAAATCCATGCCATTCATAATTTTTCAAGTTCATTTTAAAGCATGATCCTTGAAATGAAGGGATCAAAATCTCAATTGGACCACGCAGTTGGGATTGAATGCCCGCCGCTAAAATCTTCTTAAGGCTCATTTTGTGATCCACCTAAGCTTTGGATCAGCCTCATTTTTTGGTCCATGCCCTGAAATAAGTGGGCAAAAAGGATGGACCACATGGATATAAAACAATGCCATTTTATATATATTTTATATTTTTTTCTATTTACACACAAATATGGCCATTTTTTTTTAAATTCGAAAAATCATCTTTTAATGATTGTTTTGTTGTTTTAATCATGCCATGTGATGTGGTTAATCATAGTAGAACATGTTAATGTGCATTTTACAGATTTTGGGTGCCATTTTATATTTTTTTTCTATTTACGCATTAATTATGGCCCTTTTTTTTTAAATTCAAAAAATCATTTTTTAATGATTGTTTTGATGTTTTAATCATGCCATGTGATGTGTTAATCATAGTAGAACATGTTAATGTGCATTTTACAGATTTTGGGTGCCATTTTATATATTTTTTATATTTTTTTCTATTTACGCATTAATTATGGCCCTTTTTTTTTAAAATTCGAAAAATCATTTTTTAATGATTGTTTTGATGTTTTAATCATGCCATGTGATGTGTTAATCATAGTAGAACATGTTAATGTGCATTTTACAGATTTGGGGTGCCATTTTATATTTTTTTTATATTTTTTTCTATTTAAGCATTAATTATGGCCCTTTTTTTTTAAATTCAAAAAATCATTTTTTAATGATTGTTTTGATGTTTTAATCATGCCATGTGATGTGTTAATCATAGTAGAACGTTAATATGCATTTTACAGATTTGGGATGCCATTTTATAATTTTTTTATATTTACGCATTAATTATGGCCTTTTTTTTAAATTCAAAAAATCTTTTTAATGATTGTTTTGCTGTTTTAATCATGCCATGTGACGTGTTAATCATAGTAGAACATGTTAATGTGCATTTTATAGATTTGGGGTGCCATTTTATATTTTTTTCTATTTACACATGTTCGAAAAATTCCTGAAAAATAATTGCAAACACCAAATGTAAGATATTTTCATATTACATTCATTCTAATATATCTATCATTGATAGTAGATAGTTAGAAAATTAAATATATGAATTTTGTAGTCAAATTCAGGTTCTCTAGTTCATAAATTCATTAGACAGTCCGATACAACTTCTCACCAAAGAGTGGACCGTTACACACCATAAACATGTTCCAATTTATAAATGAATGCATATTTGGAATGCTTAGAATATTCCGGATTTAATCCATATTTTTCATATTTTTTTGGCAAAAAAAAAAATTTGCGCCCTTACGGGCCGTTACGCCCCCGTATCCGTATCGGTTTTGGAGGTCACCGTTACGCCAACCGATACCGATACGGCACACCTTGCCACCATTACACTCCTTCAATGGATGCCCCAAGCCTCAAAATGCCACCAAACTCCATTGTAGAGAATCTTGAGCAGGCACAACCGCTAACAGGTTCACCCGTATTAACAGATCAACGCCGAAGCCATCACTCCACACTATCTTGTTGGTACAATCAATTTGCTTCGAAAACTTCTCTTCCCTATGCTCCCATGCATGCTTCTTCGACAACCTAACATTAGCCTACGCCACCCTAGGAAGCATGTTAGCCACCAAATACCTACAGGAGCAACCTTTGTCTTCCCCTTGTTCACTTCTCTGACTATCTCCTCCATTGCCCTATTGTTCCTTTCATCCCCTTTCCCATCCCTAAATTATTTTTTTCCTCGTTAGCAGCGATGCGGTTCACCACCTCCAGCCCATAGCAAGCCCACTGGACGGATAGCTTCAACCCATCAAAGCTCCTTCCATTCAGTGAAGTAGCCACCCTCGAAAGATTGTTCGCCTTCTCCAGCCGCACAAAGGTTAATCCTCAAGCCTTCGACAACACTCTCCTGCAATGAATCACCACTTCTTTCATAGGGCCCACACTTCTGAACACACCAACCCAAACCCCCCCCCCCCCCCCCCCCCCCCGATTTCTACTTACCCTTATCTTCTCTTGTTCCCTATAACCTCTTCTTTCCCCCCACTACACTGCCCTCCTTAACCTTTCTTCTTACCCCCCTACTTCTCTACCCTTACCCCTCTCTCCCCTATCTCTCCCCTCTCCCAACTTCTAACCCCCTCTCCTCTTCCTACTTCCCCTATGCTTCTCTCCCCCAATCTCCAGCAATCCCTACCACAACCCAACCGAACATCCCCCAATTTGGAACCCATTCTGGAACTTCCAAGTAAATCATCTTGCGCACTTCCCTCCGCATAGATCTCCCTCGTATCCTTCCTCTTGATCATCCCTTGGATAACGACCTCGAACAATCTCGCCGCTTTTCTCAACCCCATTGTCACCACATCGTCTCACGCTATTTTCGATCTCATTGTCCTTCCATTCAAATTGTTTCGCATCAAAACACGAATTTGGAGGAGAAATCAAGATGTAAGAGGGATTCCATTGCATAGCTTTGTCCATCGGCGCATTATTTTTATGTTGTGCCCCAAACAAATTTTTTTTTTAAGGGCTATGAATAATTTTTTATTAGAATAACCGCTTGAACATAGACAAGCCAAAGAATACAGTAAAGAACAACGATTAACTTTGAATATAGAAAGAACAACTTCATTGTGCCCTAAACAATGAAAAACTATTTTGCTTGGATGCATAGTTGGTTTTGTAATGCTTTGAATCTAAGTGTGTAAAATCATGTCTTTTAACATCTCTTTAAGTTTCAATAAAAAATTCCTCCATATACGTAAAGTTTCCACAATGTTTCATTCAGATTGTGATATGTTACACGATACAAGCAATATTTCCCATTGTTCCAAATGAAATTTTTGTATCCCAAGGGTGTAATACATAGTATGCTACCGATACTTCAAATATTGCTCATTGCCCCAAGATCGAGGGGTCAAGATCCTCCTCGCAGGATCATCTCCACAAATTTTAATTAGGTTGTTTCAATTAGTCATACTAGTATACCATCTTTAATGTCAAAAGGGTTCTCAAAATAGCACTTTTAAAAGAGAAAGTATGTTTCTTATTTACTAATAAAAGATTAAAAGGTTAGTTTTGGATTGTCGCCACTTGGTTATTCAACAGTAGATCTTCAAATTCCATTAAGTAGGGCGCACTTGGAGGCCTGCATTCACCTTATGGTACGGTAATGATGAAGCGGAGGGATGGACATCATTTGTATTTGCAATGGGAGAGTTCCATGTGGGCGAAGACCCTAATTAACTACATGAATACCAATGGCAATCTTGTAGTTGGATTGGGGCTTTGCTTTCAAGTAGAGACCTAAATGGAGATCCCATATTTAAGGTGCCTAGACCCCTCTTGAAGCCAAGTTTTTCTAGGGTTTTGGGAGAGGGGAGACCTTCCTCTACAAGGGGGCTCTCTAGACTAGCCTAGGTTGCAAGTTCTTTGATGTCGTCTTCCTCACAGATTGGTGGCTCAGTCTTCATCAAATTAGAAGCTTTTCTTCTTGAGAGGCATGTAGAGATTTATGTTTATTTCCTTACCATGCATCTAGATTTTTTTAATTTTTCCTTGCGATTGCTTGAATAAGATCAGAAAGAGAAAGCCCTTTGAATTATAGAATGAGCATGCCCAACTTGCATGCATGAACAATGTTTTCCTCTTAGATCATGCCACTGACGACTTTACCCTGGAAGTTTCTAAGATTTCTTTTTCCCAAATCCCATAAATGACCAGAGGAACTTTTTAATTTGGTGGTTGATTGTTTCTCTTCTATCAGTTTAGGATTCTAGTATCCTCCCAATAGAAGAGCTCTCCTTGACAATGAAGTTCTCGATCTCCTCGAGCTACTTAAGCTGCTGCAAGGACTTCAACCCAATCCGGATTCAAAAGACTCACCTTCGTGAATGCTCTCTCCTTCTGGCCTGTTCTCTGCTAAATCTTTCTAGAGCTCCATTCAAATCGGGAATTCGCCTCCTGCAGCTCCTTTTCCTTCCTTCTTTTGGTTTTACAAAGCTCCTCCTAAGGTGCCAACTAGTGTTTTCAGTAGCGCTCGTAGCGTAGCGCGTAGCGTATGCAGATAACGTAGCTCCCCAATAGCGTAAGCTACGGGGCATGTAGTGTAAGCTACAGAGCATGTTGCATAGCGTACAGTATAGCACAAGTAGCGTATGCTACTTGAAATCTCCTCTCTTTTTTTAGTTTTTCTTGTATGCTAGTTCAACACCTATTTTAAAATGGTGGTGACTCATCCCCATCACACATGGCACTACATTAGATCAATTTGGACCATCTAAATTGTGCTCCATATCGTGGATAGAGCACTTGGATCAATCCGGACCATCCAAATTGTGGTCCATATTGTGAACTTGTGATGTTTCAATAAATTCTATAAATAAATTTTTTTTTTTTTAAAAAAAAAGGTCACACTTAGAGATGTCTGAAGGCAAAGAGAGAGAGAGAGAGAGAGAGAGAGAGATTTTGCACCGCAGAGAGAGAGAGAGAGAGAGAGAGAGAGAGAGAGAGATTTTGCACCGCAGAGAGAGAGAGAGAGAGAGAGAGAGAGAGGAGAGAGAGAGAGAGAGAGAGAGAGAGAGGAGAGAGAGATTTTGCACCGCAGAGAGAGAGAGAGAGAGAGAGAGAGAGAGAGAGAGAGAGAGAGATTTTGCATCGAAATATGCGGTTGACGATCCATATTCGCAGTCAAACACTCATAGGAAATATGCATCTTATAAATTTTATCATATTTTCTATTATTTTAATTAAAAAATATTATGTATCTTGTAGCTTATGCTATACACTATGTAGCTTACACTACATGCTATTGAGGGCCAAACGCTATGCTATACGCTACATGCTATTTAAAACACTAGTGCCAGCATTCGTCTGGCTTCTCACGAAAGTAAGGACTCTCACAGTGGACAATCTTCAATGCCGAGGAATGATTTTGCCAAACAATCGCCTCCTCATGCAAAAATTGTTACCAAATATTTTTGCACTACCCCTTTACAACTGAAGTGTGGGCTTCCTCCCTTTCCAGATTCCATTGCCACTGGATGATGCCACATTCAATTCCCAACTTTCTCTTTGCCTGGCATGGAGGAATCTTTGACAAGGATCTCAAGGCTTGTTGGCGGCTATCGTTGATGGCCACCCTTTGGGCTATCTGGTTTGAGAGAAATTCGCGCTGCTTCAACGACAAATCTTCTCCTTCTTGCGTTTCAAAGCAAGTTCGCAGACTTCTGAGGAAATGATCCTCCTTGCTCAAGATTTCCAACAGATCCTTTATCTATACTTTCTTGGGTTAGGATAGTTTTCTTTTCAGGGTTGTGATTGAGCTCTGCTTTGCTTCTCAGGGCTTCTATGTATAGTTCTTTCAGGGGAATTTCTAGGGATTTCCTTGAGTTGCATAGAAGGTTTTTGGGTTTTTGTTGTTTGTCTTTGCCCTTTGCTTTTCTTTAGTTTCTTTTTTTCAATTTTCTTTGTTGTAGTTTCTCTTTTTTGAGTTTTTTTCGGCTCCCTTAATATAATTTCGCTTCAATCTTAAAAATAAATAAATAAATAGCCGAAGGAACTATCTTCCAAATAATATTGACTTGGGTATGAAATAAACCTTTTCTCCACCCCACAGAGATCTGAGCGGGAAGCATTGATGGTTAAAACATCCAAAAAGTTTAAAGAAGTAACTCAAACTTCTCTCATAATAAAATGCAAGAAAAGATGATCCCCCGATTCCTCACTATCCCATGATGCATCTGTTTGGAACCGCAATGCTCCTCTTCTTCAACTACCAATGTCAAGATTTCATTTGCCATTCTAGCCCAAGCAAACGCTTGAACCCTAAGTGGAGATAGAATTTGCCACACCTTTGCTGGCGGTGACTCCACATCCTCTGAAGCATTTGAGTGCCTCCCTAGAAACAGGGCGTCTCCTTCACACAGAACCAAGGTCCCTTAGCATATGAGTAGGGATCTTTTATTCCTTTCTCACACAAACACAATACATCTTGTTCAACTTGGTCCTTAGCAATAGCACAAAAATGTTTACCCTCCTTGCATGATTCAGGCAAATCATCACCACCGGACAATTGTTGTGGCCTGTTCCTTGCCAGTCTCTAGTCTCTTCTCCATTGACATCTTGTCTATCAAGGATGGATAGTTTGTCCTAATCAACAACTAATCCAATAGAACACTCATTCTACCTCTTCTCCAAGGTCCTTGAAACTTCCTTTTTCTAGCTCAATACATGAACAAGGTCTCAAGGGTTTTCAAACAAAGCCATGAGTTCAATTTTGGGCATTCGGTTGCTTTTTCCTTTAAAAACCTCGGACAAGTCATTCATCTTGTTCACTTCTCTTTCGCCCTCAAAGCCTAGTATGTCTTTGTTGATCCACCATTTATTCCTTCTGCTCTTCTTGTCTCAAGGGAAACAACTTGACCCAATACCAAACAATGCGAACAAAAATGCATTCCCCATTCAAAAAATCCACAGAAAATTAATCTGAAAGGACGAGTTTTAATTTAGTTTTTAAAAACATGAATATAACAAAACTACTACACTTCTTCTCCTTAAAACAAGTAATAAACAAAAACCAAAAAACTAATCAATCTTTTAATCTCAATTGTTGTTCTAACCCAATCTTATAACATTTAATGATAACCAACATTTTACAAATCAGACCAGATAATCCAGTTGGGTGGGGTTCAACCAGAACTGAAGTGTTTTCAGTTCAAATGAACTCAAATTGTGGGATGCATTGACAACCACGTGATTCCTTGCACTCACTTTTAAAGCCTTTTATAGAAAACGTTGAAAAGTTACTAATTACCATGGTGAAAGGCAGCGATTACAGTTTTAAACTTGATATTTATGATGCTCCAATAAGAACTACTAATTATACGACCTACATAATTTATCATGGGGTAAATGCAGCTATCACAGTTTTGAAGTTTCAAGATACTGTTTATGATGTTCGAATGAGAGCTAATTACGCAGGCTACTGATTATGCCTACTCATAGCTCCAAGGAAATAGCTGCAAGAATATGGCCCGAGCGAATCCAAGAAATATATGTATCCCAATGATGATAAATTGAATAGAGGAACAAACAGAATCAAATAACTAAGCCAAAACCAGCAGCGGAGGAGCAGGAAAAGAGGTTCTAAAGGTCAGCAATTCATCACCAAGAAAATGCCATGGAAACTGAAGATCTACAGGACAGAATTGCTCGTACCTGCGCACCCGCATAGCGCTTCCAGGCTTTGTCAAGCTTGTAATCAGTGGAAAGTAATCGATAATTCGACAAGGCTAGTTCATAATCCCGTAACATGAAAGCATAGTCGCCCAAGATTCTTATTTGAGATTCAATAGAACTAAAGGTGTACCTTGAACAAGGAATATAAAATTGAATCAGATGGAACAAAAACAAATACGAAAGGCATTCTGCACCACGACAAGTATATACAATATACTTCAACAACAATCTTACATAGAGCCACTAGGAGCATCTACTGTGTCTTCTTTTCCTTTTCTCCACCACAAATTCTTTATTTGGTTTCTAAAACCCTTCCTTGTAGCAGAAACCTAAGGAGAAAACAGATTAAATGGGATGAATGAGAAGAAAACAACATTGCAAAGACCAACCAAATAAGGATAAGCAATACCTGCTGATTGAGCATGCGTATTTTTTGCTCCATGTGTGGAATGATATGTTTGGATGACAGATCTTGCATCAGATCCTTTATCTATGTCGCAAGATAAAAATTATGGAAAAAGTTTCCTCATCAAAATACTTATTAGAAGTGGTGCATAAAAGACTGCGCTTCCAAATAAACTTTGCATGCAGGATGAATGATCAGTGGATGGAACCAACCAGCTCAAATCCTCTTGAACAAAATGTAAAAGGTATTGCTGCGTGATTACCTCATTAAGATCATCCATATTCAGGAGACGGCCAATATCCTGACCTGGCAAAGCATCTTCTTTCTGTGATACGAGAAAATACAAGATTACAGAAGCAATTTAATGACTTTAATAATGTACAAAGTCCATTAGAAATGAAGAGCGATCAGTGCCAAAAAAAAATATGGTCCCAAAATTCAACTTACATACGGCATCCATATATTATCGTTTTGTTCTCCAACCACACCTTGACCAGAGTTGATGCACAGTAATCTACAATCATTTGAGCCAAAAGTGCTCCTCATTTCCGCTAAAACGCCACTCGCCCTTCAAACCATAAAAACAGAAATAAAGAAAAAATCAAAATGATCATGAATACTCATATCATTTAATAGGACTATCCAGAAAACAATGAAGTACACTATTCATGATACACATGAAAGCTGAAAATATATGGGTACCAATACAGTCGCAAATTCCAGCTATACTAAAACAAGAAAATTCTAGCTACACTAAAGTAGTAGCTTGGGAGTGAGGCAATATCGTGTGTATCAGAGAGCAATTTACTTCTTAATTCATGATATAAGATCAAATTCAGTAGAAAGACAGGTAAAAATGAAGCATTTACTCTCCATATCATTAACCAGTACTAAAAATTGACAATGAATAACTGATGATGAATGATTAGCATTTAGAATAGAAATCAATCTAGAGAAGAAATTCTTTCAAATTATCCAACAAGATGCATGGTGAAGATTAAAATGGATGTTATAGTGTTAGAAAAGATAAGGAGAAAAGTCCCTCCCAGAGGTAGATTCTCCGTGCAAGAAACTGTTATCAGCTCCACATAAGCCCTTGAACACTCTCGATCCACCTCTCACTTCCACCCCCTTATCGTGCCTCTAGAATGCTCTGCAAGTTTGTCCATCATGGTTCACATACCTACATATCAACTTGGCTCTTCTTCTTCTTCTTCTTCTTTTTCTTTTTTTTTTTTCTGCATGCATCTGTGTCATTGTCTTTCTAGATGCATTTTTCATAATTCCCTAGGTAGCAACTGATGATTGTTGCAACATATTATTATGTGAGGCACAATTTTTTTATATATTTCTTTCATCAAGTACCAGCTTCACTGCATTACTTCACTCACATTAGTAATCAACCCTCTGTCAGATTCTTTTTCTTTTTTTTTTTTTTTTTGAAGATTGAAAATATTATTAAAGCACAAAAGAAAAACACAAACAAGAAAAGCAAAAAAGCAAAGGTTCAACAGAAAGAGCTGAACCAAGACCTAAAAACCTATACAACTCGACAATAATATCAACCAAAACCTGTTACAACACTAACAATCTGTTTATTAAAAAAAAAAAAAAAATCATTTCAATTTTTTATGGGTGCATGGTTGTACGCTTTGTTCAATTTGTCGACGATAATATCAATACTATCGCGATATTATCGTTATAGCAACATGGGCGATGTCGAGGCCACAATCTTTCATTTCCTTTCCAGTTATTGACGATTTCTGGGCAGAATACCGTACGTTGTTGATATTCTGAATATCAAGGGATGTTTGGATAGGTTGGATGGTTGGATGGATGGTTGGACTGATTTCTCACAACAGCACATGCTTTAGTCTCCCATTAAATGGAAACTTATTATGTATGCATTCTTTTTGCAATTTTTTATTCCTAAATATGCAAATACGTGTATTTTAGCTTCTCCTGAAGGTTCACTAAAAAATTCTACTGTTTTCCCAAATGTTTCACTGCATTTCTAGTTATTGGCGATATCGATATTGTTTCCATATCTCCAGCCAGCGAAACTTGTAGCGATGTCGATACATCGAACACTGGTTAGGAGTTATAACTACTGAGATTATATGTAATATATGGCCAAGATTTAAGGGGCCATTTTGATGTTATCTAGGAATGTATGTAGCAGTTTTATCAGCCCTAAAAGGGAACTTTTAAATTTTAATGAATTCAGTATAGTTGCTGGAAATTTATAGTTTAGTGCTTGAAATTAATTCCTACTTGGTGGACATTGGATTCTAACACTTCAATGACCAAAAACTGAGATTTCTTTTTTTTTTTTTTTTTTGAAGGGTAGACGAAAATTTTATTAGAATCAGCAACCAGCGACAAAGGGATACAAAGGGAACAAAAAGAGGGCGGAGCCAAGGGCTCACTGAACAACCAATATCAAACAAAACCCCTCTCATCACCCCGGGGTCTTTACAAGGGTCCCCCATTCATTATCAAAAGCAGAAACGTTAGCTATGACCGCTTCAATTGACAGGGACGAGTTTTGAAAGCAACGTCCATTCCTCTCAGCCCATGTTGGCATGTTGCCCACCAAACCACTGGAACGGAGATATGCCATCTGCTCCCGTCCTTGACTCGAAGACCTTCCCTATGCCAAGCCCAAAGAAGGTCCCTGACATTGCTTGTGGATGAGCCATGTCGAGGTGAAAGTTGATAGGACGTGCAACCACACCTTCGAAGTGAATGGGCATGAAATAAATAGGTGGTCCACTGTCTCCTCGGCTTGAAAACACAAAAAGCATCTATTCAGAATGGCTGAGATTATTCACTAATTTTGCTGAATAATGCCTATAATCCTAGAGTCTAGCCAATCAAGCCGTCAAGATCAGGGGATATAACGCAAGGTCTTCCTAAAGTGGAACAAGTGTTAGAGGTGCGTTCGATTGATTCCATATCAATGGGTACCCATATTTCGGAAAAGCCAAATCTTCGAAGGACGGCAACAAGGAAACCCCACTCAATTCTGTCGCAGGCTTTACTAATATCCATTTTTGCCTTCTCTTTCCTAGGAGCTGTGGCATTTGGCTTTTGCTTCTCCCCCTTAGTGAGACCTCTTTTCTCTTCTTCTTCTTCTTCTTTTTTTCGAGTGAAACGAAGTTGATCAATCAATAAGAGTATCGGCTTTCACCTAATTCCTCTCTTTTCACCTTCCGCCTTTTAGCCTTCAAAAGTCACTTCAACTCGGGGTTCAAATTGACAAAGCATGTAGCGAACGGCACCGTCAAAATAATTATTGTAGACAGGGGTGGACAAATCCTTATCAATATTTGAAATTGAGGTGTACTATTTGTCAAAAGGCACCCATTCAACGTTGAGGATGGCTAATCAACAAGGGGTAGCCTCTGAGGGGATTCAGAAAGAAATAAGAATTTTGACCCGATGGATGTTCACAGTTTGGGAAATGGAGCAATTTCTTGCTGCAATAAGAAACAGTCAACAGTGGCATTGTCATGACAGAGGCAGAGTATCGAGCAGTGACAATGGCGGCACAAGAGTGCTCATGGTTAGCTCAGGTTTACATACATGGTGATAAGTTACTTTTTCTTGCTAACAGCAACAAATTAGCTGCTGATGTAACAAAAGTTTGGTAAACTGCCAATTAGAAGTAGTTGAGCACCTTAAGATAGCTTATGCCCTGAGCAAACTAAAAAATAAGAAATTTGCTTCTTCTTTTTTTTTAAACTTTTACCAGGAGTCATGGTATGCCAAAACGGTTACATAACAGCTATAATGGCCGTTACGTAACAGTAACAGTTGTAAGCATTACGCGTTATGGGGTTGAAACAGCCGTTAAGAAAAAAATGGACAGTAACAGTCCCGTATCGCTCCCTTGACAGCCCAGTAACAGTCCAAAATAGTTCTCTTTCAACAAAAAAGAGAGACACCAATACCGTCATGGCATACCTTGCCAGAAGTAGCCACATCCGCTGCACTGGCAACCCTTGTCACCCAGCAGCTGCCATAAAGGGATGGAGAGAGAGGAGAAAGAATGGACCCTCCCTCTCTCTGCTACCTCATACAAGGGAGGTCCTTCATTAGTGATGAAACCAGGCTGGACTTGAGTACGTATCAAGCAAGCTGTGCAGACTTGGGATTCGGACAGATTTTTAGCTAGACCAGGCTCGGAATAGAGAAGCCACAACCCTGCCCAGCCCAGTTGCAGTCCAATTGTCAATTCCTTTTTTTCTACCAAACTGAGAGCCAATAAACTCTCGCAGAGCACATGCACACATTACTGTAAGCTGAAGCAATTTGAAGCATGTGAAACAAATAAAAACATATAAAGTTCTTTGCTGTATCTAAATAGATTCTGGTAGGTAGGGAACTAAAACAGCTGCCTCAGACTTATGCAACAAAAAATTACTTACAGATGAAAAGTTTGTGTAAAATAAAATTGCACAGAAATAATAAAACAGAAATTGCTAGCCTACAACTCCTCTACACAGATAGGTGTGCAAACTTGACACATCCATGGGACATGTGTGCCGTGCATCAGGTGGGCCCCTCCATGTAAATGACCAAGCCCAAGAATCAGGTCAATCAACTCATCAGCTGGGACATACATGGATGAAATCCATGAACGTTGTTTTTCTCCTTCTTCTTCTTCTTCTTTCTGAAAGCCCCGAACAATCTTTAAAAAAATTATCAATGGTCCATATTTGACATGCACACTTGGCCTGCCTGATGAGTGAACCAGGCCAAAGGTGGCTGTTTAAGGATTGCATGAAGGCTTAGCAAACTCTTATTCGAATGCTTCCAATCAAGGTCAAAGCACTTTCTCAGTTCAAAGGTCATCTATAATCCATTGGTGATGAGTAATTCCATGGGTCAAATGTCATCAACCACCACCATCACAGATATTCGGGATATAATGTTCATTTGGCGATGAGTTCTAATGTTGAACAGTCACATGAGACATTCATTACATACGGAATTGATTTCAATGCAATAATGAAGCCTCATAAGCAAGAGCAAGCAAAATACAGTTTAGGAAAAATAATACTGAAAAAATGTGGTGTCGAAAGTGGAAAAAAGTCAAACTATATGCTGAAATGGAAGGGATCAAGACAAAATACTTCTCTGAACTTCCATCTTCATTATCATGCACTAGCAAATAATACTTCGGAATTTTTGGATCCATTGCACCTTCATTTAGAAGAGAAGGCAGCTGATTTGTATTGAAAAGGTCAACAAATTTGTTGATAGGTCGCTCATCCTTGGATGATACAACCAAAAGGCCTGCATATCAAGTTGGACACAAAAAGCTACAAATAAGTGCCAATTTATTCTGACATGTTAGAGCTAGATGATCATAAACCATAAAAGTTAACATCATATAAAAAGAATCAACCAATCAATGAACTTCAATTAAAGGTTATCCACAAAAGAAACAAACAGCTCACATGCCACAGGATGATCAAAGGCTTCATGTTCTGAAAAGGAAACTGTGCGTAGAAGCTCTTTATTGAAGATTTGAAACCATGATGGCTGAGATTTAGATTTGGCCACTGCATAGAAAAATTACCACTTATCAATCAGACAAGTCCAGCTCAGTGCCTTTGAAGGATCATGCGAGTCTACAACACCGGGTCCAAAAGAACACTTTATATTCATAGGAAAAGAATGAAAAATGAAAATGAAACATTACGGATCATTGGTCTACATTCTACTGCATAATTCTTTTAATACCAAATGCTCAAGAAAGCCACTTCAGTTAACTAGCTATGGAGATTACAGGAGATAATGTTCTATCTATCAAAATCCTGGAAATTTGTGTTGTAGCTGAGAAGCTGCTTAAGCAAATCATGACTTGATCCACCATAGATTTGAGACATTGACGTTATTAAAGTGCAGGCACTCCTATTCAACGGAAGTTTTTTAGTGAACAAACTATTGATCCAGATAAAAACAAGGGTGTAAAACCTTACTAGCAAGCACAGTTTCAAGTTGTGGAGGGTCAGATTGCAAATCAGAAAGATCTTCCTCACTAGCATTACTGACCAAATGATTCAAACGCTCATCCAAAACCTGTTGGGGAGAAATTTATGAAAGAAACATCTCAATCAGTAGCTTTAAGATATCCATCAAGAGAAATATAAGGCTAGGAAATGACCATTTACATAGAGGCATCATCACAGGAGTTGGCACCCAAGTGTTTCACTTTTCGATAAAGTATGATGCCACTGCAGGAGAGATGTCAAAATATTGACCCTACAGTGTAGCATGATAGATCTAGTAATATGGGTACCAAACTTCACAGTGGTACCAAAGTTTTTTGATCAATTGGAATGTGCAATGTGGCAGAAGCAATATGTCTCATCAGATATCCTGACTGACAACATGGAACCAAAAGAACAAATAAGACACTCTTTCAAGCAGGCATCCAGGATTTGACCCCATGCCCTGGCAAATTACATACTAAGAAACAACTTTGATGAAAAAGATACAAGGATAAATCAAAAGAAATACATGTCATAATATGCCTGTAAATGTTGAGTCTCCAGAGAAGACGCCAATGACTTTGTCAAAAACTCAAAATAGAGCTTAGGCCCTGTTTGGATTTGTGGAATCCAAAAGGTAGATTAGAAAGGAAAACGTGACATCAGAGGAGATCTGTGAGAATAAAAATCCATGGAAAACAAACCTAAATAACATGTTTGTTCTAGCATTTATGATTTCTATGGAAAAATGGACAGGTCAATGGTCAAAAAGTAAAGAGTTCTCCCTCAAAAAACGTGGAAATCTCCTTTTCTTAGGGTTTTTTTTTTTTTCGAGGAAACGGAAATTGCCCTTTTTGAGGAAAACCATGGAAATGGAAATCAATTTCCATGGCTGCTTTTGTTTTTGCAAACAGCGGAAAATGTCATATCTGCGGAAAACATGTCTTTTCCATGGTAGAAAAGAGGGCGTTAAAGAACATCGGCGGTGGAGCATTCTAAAAGGGAAACTTTAATTCAGATCCCCCATGCACTTCTGTAGGCAACCACCAACCAGTTTCTAAAACAATTTTGAGCACTGACACCCCAAGTTTCTTTCCTTGGTAAGGCCTGGAATATAATGTCGCTTTTCCTTTCCCTTCCGATTGTAGATCGGCATTGTCACATTGTCAACAATTCTATGATGACGGATAATCTTTGATTCAAACGAACATAACAATGGTACATCGATGGTGAAATGAACCAGAATAAATGGAAGCTATTGGAGGCGTTTACACTTAGCAAAGACGTTTGTTGCAATCTGTATCAAAATGCCAAAGATATTGCCCGTGATCATGTTTTGAATTACTGCAATAAGCAGATGTTTGAACAATTAAGTTCTGGCCTTCTGTAAGCTGGGAATGCTCAATAAAAATTCTCCAGGCTGAGAGGGAGTTTTTAAGCAACAAATTTTGTTGGGCATTCTTTTCTTATTTTCTACGCTTCTCTCAGTGGGATGTGTTTTACCAAAATCAAAACAGAAACAAATAAAAATTAAACAGTGAAGAGAAATTTCAGAAATTAAGTCAGGCAGATTCATGGACCAAAGATGACTGAAAAAAAAAAAAAAAAAATGAATCAATATTATTCTGTTTCAAGTTTCATGATTACAAAATATTCAGGTGGAAAAGGGTAAAGAAGTTAATCTGAATATCAAACAAAGTGGTGCAGTACACAGTACCCCGACATTTTTCTGGTGTATGTCAGAAGCATAAGCCAACCGCAACTTGAACATCTGCAACCTATAGGGTTGATCACTTGCTGTACGTACAGGTACTGGACAAAAAAAGGTCCCAGACAATGAGCTCAAGTTGTTTGTAACAGAGTCTACTCATGCTGGAAATAAAAGCAAAGAGATTACTCACCATCAATCTTGTTAAATAGACAGAATGGTTGTAGCATCTGGACAAAGCTCAAGCTGTTCTTTTGGCAAGCTTCTTCAACGAGCGAAGTCCGAAGCACCATTATGACAGGTGTAATTTCATCTAACAAAGTTCTCCCAAAGGACGTATTTGTTGCATCCATCTTAGTTTCAGAAGGCGTGAACATTGTATCTCCGTCTAAAGCTTGTGGCCACTCCACTGCACGGTGTTGTTGCACAACATCAGCCAATTTTTACCAAATTTTAATGGAGATAGAGTCAGATAGCATCACATGATATTCTCTGTCCTGACCAATCACTGACCTGACGAAAAGCAATCAGTAATTCAGAGAACAAAGAAGTGTGTTAATCAAAACCAACAGCAGATGGTAATTGCCAATCGTATTATCTCCTAGCCATGAAATGGAGCAAGCACTTCACAATATACATCAATAGTTGGGATTCATGCGAATGTGACTGAAACTTGTGGGCAACTCAGGAGTTTGGAATCAATGCATAATTATAACAAGAAATGTGAGCTACAGATTCAAAACTTGCTTATACAGTGAACAAAAGGAAAATATTTCAATCAAGCAGAGATGCTTACTTAACCAAGGACTGAAGGCCCTGAATTGTTGCCCCATACACCCAATTGATGATGGTTTAGCATATGAGAAGACAGTGACATAACATGGACGTCGGCATAGATGTTAGCAGTCACGCAAATTGTCAAAGAAAGTATGATGTACATAATATACCTATTAAGAAGCATGAGCATCCTATGCAAGAGTTACTTGCCCATCAAAATCTTAACTGGAGCTATATTCAATGAGGAAGTCTAATGCCCTGGGTGAAGTTAGGATGACTGACATAACAAATAGGAACCACCATCTACCACTAATGCATGATAGAACAATCTAAGAAGGAAGAACCACTACCCTACCATCTCCACAACCTAAGATCCATTCACTACTAGATTTATAGGTCCCTGACTATCCCCCAACTTACATGCTAGAACCATTTTAATGCGGTCATAAATGCAATAATGATGACAATTCCAAGGAAATGAAGAGAATAGAGAAGGCGAGAGAAAAATAACTCACTGCCAAAAGATGCTTTTTGAATTAATCATAAATTTTTTTTTATTTTTTAAAGCCTCCAAAACAAAACAAAACAACAACAAAAAAAATCCTTCTCATATCTCATAAACTTTTCGCGTTTGATACGATATTTATTATCAATGAGCCAACCAAAACCTATCACATGATCTCCTAAAGAAGTGCCAAGGTATAAATCAGGTGGGGAGGTCTCCAGTATGCAGCAGAGGGTTTTCTGGTAGCACCCCTGGTTCGAGAAGGGAAACGGCTAGTGTTACTTGTTCCTCCCTCTTCCACGAAGAGATCTTGGTGGAATTGCCACATATTAAATTGAGCACAATTTTGCAAAGAAGTACCCAGTATGGGTAGGACAAGTTGCTTTATTCAGAACAAAGAAGGCTCTGACCTGCGGTCGGAAACTCTTAGCCAGGCTTTCAACAATGATTAAGGGTCCTTGTTGGTCTTTATTGGGCGCCGGAATACCCGAGAGCAGGCTCCTTCCAGTTTGGCATTGTTCTATCTCTGAAAATGTACTTATGTATCTTCTGTTATTTTTAGTTTTTGGTTGTACTAGCCGTATTTTATTGCTCATATATAGAGGTGTGCATCGAGTCCAGTCGGACCGGATTGGGTCCAACTCGACTCAGTCCGAAATTTTCAATGAACTAACCCGAACTCGATACGATCCGAGACCGAGTCCGGTCATCTGACTCGATCCGATCCGTTGCACTGCTGGCCTAACCCGAACCGAGTCCAGCTCGGTTAGGGAAACCGAGTCGGATCGGGTTGGGTACGGTTCGGATCGAGCCTTCTGTTTTATTTTTTATTTTATTTTTGAAATTTTTAAAATATATTATATATATATATATATATATATATATATATGATTTTCACCGTTAGAAAATTCGTAGGGCCCACCATAATGTTTATTTTCCATCCAATCTATTAATAAGGTCACAACTACATGGATGAAGAGGAAAAACAAATTTCATATTGATCCGAAACTTCTGTGACTCCTAAAAGAGTTTCAATGGTAAACGTTCAACCCCCCACTGCTTTTTGCAGTGTGGTCCACTTGATCTTTAGATCTGTCTTATTTTTCGACTCAAGCGCCTTAAGACGAGCCTGCCAAATGGTTGGACGGTTTGGATATAACACATACCTCATGATGGGACCCACAGAACTTGTTGACGTCAATACATAGTGCGTGGTACACCTGCCAATCTGCTTCTTCTTTCTTTTCCTGTATCAGAGGCGGACAGAGATTTCCTTCGAAGCCTTTCGCGGGAAGTTCCTGCGCAAGGATGCTGGGTGGGGCCACTGAAATGTATGTGAGAAATCCATTCCGTCCATCCTTTTTGAGAGATCATTTTAGTAACACATAACAAAAATTAGGTGAATACAACACTTAGTGGGTCACATGAGAGGAAAAATTAGGGAAAAAATCCTACCGTTGAAACCTTCCTAGGCTCCACCTTGATGTTTATATGTTATCCAAACTGTTTCAAAGGTCATTCCCAATGGGATGAAGTGAACACACCAAAATTATAGCCTGATACAAAATTATTGTGGCCGTAAGAATGCTTCACGGTGCTCACAGAATGTCCACTGTTTCCTCTTGTATGGCCCACATGAGTGTTGGATACAACTCATTTTTGGTAACACATCCTAAACTGATCTCGTAAAACGGACGAACGGGGTGGATTTCGCAAAAACATCGTAGTAGGCTCCACCTAGCATCCTTGCACAGGAACTTCCTACTAAAGCCTTTCGCAGGAAATCCGCGTCCGTCAAAGACTCAGAACTCGATGCTCGAGGCGCCTTGAGCCACGAGCTGAGAGGAGACGGATTGGCTACTCCCCCTGCCACCAGCCAATAGCTAGTGGTCAGTGCTCTGTGGACCCCACCATGATGTATTTATTTCATCCATGTCGTCCATCTATTTTTCTAGATCATTTTATGGTATTAAACCAAAAATGAGGTATATCCCAATCTCAAGTGGAATGAACGTTGTGCGGATTGGATCCAAGATCGAATCGGTCTGGATTGACCATTGACCTGAACTCGACTTGATGTACGGTCGGGTGTGGGCCAACTCGATCCAACCCGATCCTAGCCTTCGATTCGGGTCAGATCGGATCAGTCCGGTCAGATCGGGTCGGATTGTGCCCAGCTCTACTCATATAGAGTGACATTTGGATGATTTTCACTCATTTTGTACTAGCCATATTCTGAGTTTAAGTGTGGAATCATGTACCTTTTTACATGTACCTTCCCTATCCCATTGGTGCAATACATGGTACATTACCTATACATAAAGCACTACCAGAAAAAGATTTCAGAGTGAAAAGGACAGATTTCTCTGCCCGTCTCCACCCATCTTTAGTGAGAGTAATGCAGCCACCCAAAAAGAGATCTTTGCTTTTCCATACTAATAGTTTCTTTTCAAGTCTTCCAATAACCGTGTGCGACACGGCAACAGATGCTTGGCTAGTTTACCCACAGACAGCGATAGACCAAGACAAGTAGAAGGAAAGTGTCAATCTTGCACCCGAACACATTAGCCATAACTTCCATCCCTTCCTGGGAATGTGAACACCAAGTTTCCCTTGTATTGTTGATACGTGCGATCCGTAGCATACCTCTCTCTCCAAATAAAAGAGCCTGAATGGCTCTGCAATTTTTCGTCATTAGAGTTATATGATACTCAGGCTACGTGTCATGCTTGACACACCCGCACTCAGAAATTGTACACGTAGCATATTGATTAACTCAAACTAAACCAATTAACTTGTGGAATCACCTGTCACTAAGTCTCGGTCCCAAAATCAGATTGTTTGGACAATCCCGACCTTTAATTCATGGACACTTGTTTGTTGATACAGAAACATTGGATATTTTCATTCTTAACCATCCAATGTCTACCAATTTGATTGTTAGATGATGAAATAAGTCTTATTTTTTTAGGTTATGATGCATCTAAACTACAAAAGATAATCTGGACAATTTGATTTAAATTACTTGTATTCCAAGTTTGCAAATTTTACGTAATTTCTAAATAGCTCTGTCATCCATCACACCTATTAGAGTAAATAAGTTTTTCTCGTGAGTTATATGGTACTCAGGCTGCCTATGACACTTGATATGCAAGCACTCACAAGTCAGAAATTGTACACATGGCATTTATTTACTCAAATAACACTGACTAGATTGTGCAGCCTACTGTCACCAAATCACAGTCCAAATATCAGATTTGTTGAACAACAATCCTAACCTTCAATTTGATGGACATTTGTTTGTGGAAATAGGACCGTTGAACAATTTTCATTTCTAACCATCCAATAAATGTCACTAATCTAATAGTAGGATTATCAAATAAGCTTAATTTTTGGTTGATGAAACATCGACAACTGCTACCATAGTTTGGACAGTTTAATTTGATTACTTGTGTGCCAAGTTACAATTTCTTAGTAATTTCAAAGTGCCTACATAATATCCATTACACTCTGCCAGAGTATCAAAGTTTTTCTCTTTTCTCATTTAGAATAAACTTCCATGTTGGTTTAGCACCATATAAAAAACAATGGTGACTCTTCAATCGTACGTATGGCATAGTTGTGCAACAATCAGGACTGTCCAAATTGTTGGCCCACTAATTTGATAGTCAAATAAATAAATAAATAAGCATAATTTTTGGTTCATCAAACATCTAAATTGGGATCCATAATTTGCATGGTTTAATCTGAATTAATTGTACAATATTTGAACAACATGAACTCGTTTTGGATATAACTACGTAACTTCTGATAGACCTAGACAGTAAATAGTTTAGGACCGATAGAAAGGAAAATTCTTATGCACACAGATGTTCTTTCTGATGTTTTGAATTGTAAGTGCCATGTCTCCTTTAACTTCTCCTCAAGTTTCATTGAAATATTCCATCATTTTCCCAATGTTTCCCATGAACAGCGACACATTCCCCGATACATGCAACATTTTCCTTGTGCTACCAATATGTTTCCATATCCCAAGTGCGCGATACATGCATTGATACCGATGCTGCAAACACTGATGGAATCGATGTCTACCAACCAAAAAAACCACTAATCAGAACAGCCTTTGAAGTTCAATAATCCTACATAGAACTTCTGTTATCATCACAAAAAGAAGCAGAGAGAGAATCTCCTCATTGAATCCTCTTGTTCGCTTGAAGAAGCCTTCAGGGTAACTGTTAAGGATTACAGAATAATGAGCAAACAAGATACATGCCACTGCCATTGCTGCCAATTTATACCGAAACCCAACCCACAAAAGTGTATACTACGAAAGGATCTAATCGACACTCTTAAGCTTTCTCCAAATTCGACTTAGAAGGTCTTGCTTCCCCTCTTTATGTCTTGAATTAATGCATTCATGCGGAATCAACACCCTATCGATAATCTGTCTTCCAAAGAGGAGCACCCCTTGGGATCTAAAAATAACCCCACAGAGGACCTTTCTTAATATGCTCGTGAGAATCTTTGCCAAAATCGTACATACACTACCAATTTGGCTTATCGACATAAAATCTTTCAAACATACTACACTTTCTTAAAAATGAGTACAATGAAAGACGTGCCCATATCCTTAGATATCCTAGCCCTACTATAAAATTGGACACAAACTCCATCACGTCCCCTTCCACTATGTCCGAAAACACTTTAAAAAGACAATATTGAGAAGCCATCAGGCCCAAGAGCTTTTTTGCTTCCCAACCTAGAGACTGATTCACACACTCTCCCTCCTTAGTGGGGTGTTGTGTTCCACCCAATCTGCATCCTCCTCACTAATACAAACAAACTCCAAATTATCCAAACTCGGTCAATACCACCCTTCAACATTGAGTAGGGTTTAATAGAAATCTACCACCTCACAACATACTTTCTATTCCTCCACTATTCACCTATTAACTTCAATGTTGTGGATTTTATTATCCTTGTCTAGCATCAGCAATCCCATGGAAGGACTTGTCAAACAACCATTTACTCTAAAAGCTTAAGCTGTCAGAGTGTGGTGTATCAATGTATATCAAGGGACTTTATCACTTTAACACCCCCCTGCACGTGCGGGGTGGGAACTCCGCACGGGAACATACTGACAAGGGTGGAGGGACGCTCACACCATAAATAGGTCGGGCTTGATTTCCCGGTCCCTAGGCCGGACCTAATTTTCCTAACCCCCCGCGGGAGAATAATATATTAACGAGGCATATTAGCTGCTCTCGAGATTCGAACATAGGACCTTCCGCTCTGATACCATGTCAAACAACCATTTACTCTAAAAGCTTAAGCTGTCAGAGTGTGGTGTATCAATGTATATCAAGGGACTTTATCACTTTAACAGGACTTCATATTTCAATCTCCCTCCTTGGGCCAAGTTTTATGTGACCGTAGCCTTCACATGATTTCCTTTTCATAAACTTTCAATCATACTAAAGAGAGAGAGAGAGAAACTTTTGTCTTTTTCCTCTACTAAAAGTCCAAGAGTTCTTGGTTACAATTTTGAACATGAATTTACTCATGTGAAGCGGCTTTGGCACCCTTCATTGAACCAAAATGATCCCTTTTCTAGTCATTGATGAACCTTCTAATTTCCTCAACTTCACCATGAGCCTAAAACAGGCCCACCTTCAACTGTATAGGAATTCCACCAGTTCCACACCAAATTAGAAACATCTTCCTTTTGGAACCACATCATCTCAAATCTTAATGATGTCGAGCCCTTGTTTTTTCATTGGGGTTACAAATAATGGAGCAATGATTGGAAGTGGGCCACAGGATATCATAATGTGCAGGACCATTCAAAATAAAAAAGAAGATTAGTGCCAATGCTTATGTTCTAGATCTACCACTAGATTTACCAATCAGATCTTTCCATCTATCATGGGGTTCATAGTGATGATGGTACCGAGGAGCAAGCTATTACACTCTCAACGATTTTGAAACCTACAAACATGATCATTGATATTCTTGACGACCAACTCATCTCCACGTGCCAGATGGGTCCCATAAGTTTCCCGTCTGTTGGCGAGGACCGTCTCTATGATGTTATGTTGATTACAGCTACAGACTTCCAATGCCTAAATCCTAACCTTTATGAGTACTATCATACCATTAACTCGCCGAAATCAAGTCCTTTTCAAGCCAGGGAGAACTAATGTAGGCCGAGCCATATCAATTGGGCCCAAGACCCATGCCCAGGCCCCACAATTGCCCCCATCAAGCACAACAATGGATAGCAGGAGGTCCAAGCCACCTAATTAGGCAACATAATTCAATCTGTCAACCATGCAAAACTAATGGGCCCCTTTAGAATCCCATTAGATCTTTTTACTTATTTAGCATCTTTCTTTGATTAGTCTTTCTATTTTTGTAATAAATCCTAAAGTGTCAATGACACTAAGAAAGGAGATCTCATGCCAGCAAAAGGAGAGTTTTCTTCCCCGTACTCCGAAGAGGCCTATTTAAGGGCCTCACATGAGTATTCTCAAGACCCTTCTAAATTCCAAAAAAAAATCTAAATTTATTCTCTACTTCTCTACTTTAGTTGTAAATCTTGTGCTAAACTTAGCTTGAAGGTGCCTACATTACACGGATCCTTCCCATCAATTGGTTGCATCATCCTTCTTTTAGCACGTAATCTTCCCTTTGTGGAGCTTCAATTTCTGGAAAGGAACAAAGCCCAAAAATCCTTCCACCTCAACTCCTTCACCAAATTAACAAATCAGTCCACTTCAAGCCACGCGAGTTCGAACCTAAACGGCCTAGGCCCCCAATCCGCCGCCTCCACTTTTGGTAGAATTAGGCAAGTGATCTGACACCAATCTCGATAACCCACGCTAGTACGTCAAGTCGTCAATGGGAATCTCTCTATCCACTCTGTTGAACGAAGAACCAATCAATCTTTGACTAAATTGGCTTCTCTTGTCCATTAGACCACGTGAACCTAACATCCCCAATCGGGAGATTGACTAGCTCGTTCCTTTGCACCCGGTTTGAAAATTTTTCCATATACATTCTTATAATGCAATCAATTGTGCCTTATAATGCTAGCACACATCCCAAATCTAGGCTCGTTTAAAAGAGTAACCCATCCCCCTCATATTCCAACTAAGCATCTTCATTAATCACCGTTTCCCTCCTCCCCCTCTCCCCACCTTAGATAGTAATTTGGCACTATAATTGATTGAGCATTTAAGACCTTTCAGTTCTCTGCTCCCTCTTAGGGAACTCGAATGCTCCAATTAAGCTTCGATTTCAGCTTTTTGAGCTCCCTTTTCTTCTATCAATTTTAATAATGCCACATAATCCTCCTCACAGTCTCCAAATGTTAACCCCTAACTTCCTCCCAATGTGTCCTAATGCTTCCCGAACCCACCTCCTACCTTTCACCATCGATACGTGACTACCTCCTGCCTCCTCGTCTCGCAAAACCTTCGTAGGACCATTCATCAACTTCTAAACATTCAATTCAGAGCATTCTACTAAAAATTGTAATGGTGAAATGATCAAAGCTTCATCCATCATCATCGAAGCCTTATCCCAACTAATTAGGGCCAGCTAAATGAATCCTTTTTTCTGCAATTCCACTCTATTACGGACCATAACTTCAGTTAGACCCAATGTTCGAAATATCGGTATTACGCATCGCACCCTTGGGATACAGATACGTATTGGTTATCGCATGGGATATATCGGTTGTATCGTGTAATGTATCGTTGTTGTTGGAAACATTGGAAATTGGTCAAATTTTCAACGAAATTTCAGTGATTGTTAAAAAAGACATCAATACACACTAACAAATCAAAACATTACAAAAAACAAGTGCACATAATGGGTTTTCTTTGTATGGGGTCCTAATCTATGCATTGTCTAACTGAATTGATGCAAGTATATTCAAAGTCTATTCATATCATTTATAAATGTAAGAAGACATGTGGAAACACAAGCAATATATTCAAAAGAGAAAGAAGAATCACTAGATTAGGTTACATACATATTTGATTTTGATTTTTTTTTCCAATTTTCTACAACTCGATCCTTCTCCTCCAAATCTCGAAATCGAAGTTCCCAATCCATGATTTTTCGTGCCATGCAAAACATGAAAAATCATGGATTTATAACAATTTAACATGATTTATAAAAAGAAAAAGAAAAAAAAAATGTTCACCAGATCAATGCGGGATATATCCCACTACTTGTGTTTCATATCACACAAGCAGGATGCAAGATATATCGTGGGATATATCGTCCAATATCGTCGATATTTAAAACATTGGTTAGACCATAGGTCATCAAGTCTTCTCTTGCTACTTCCACTTAGGGCTGCAACTTGGGTTAGGATGGTTGGGTTCAAGTTGAAAAGACACTAAGCCGATTTGAATCCGGGTGGGCTATAGTGGAGTAAATTCAAGTCGGCTTAAGTCAGTTTGGGAATAATCATATGTATTTGGGTAAGGTCAGGTCTATTCGGGTCAAGTTAGGTTGGGTTGAATATAGAGGAGTTAGTGTTGGGTTTGAGTTAGGCATCTCGAGTTGGAATTCAGGTCGTTGGGTTGCAAGTTGGGTCCTCTTAAGGTCGGGTTGGGTTGGGCTTAGACCCACAACCAAACCCATCTGAGTTGCAACCCTGCCTCCACGGCTCCACCCACGTCCTTTTGAGTCCTTCACTTGCCCTTTAAGAGCCCTTCAATCTCTGGTAGTGTTACCTTTTGGGGAAGAAAAAAACAATCAAACCATCTAAAGTCTACTTTCCCTCATCTTATTACATATTGGAGTTACTCTTAAGTTCAGTTAAATGCATTCATTTCTAATTTTGCCTTTTCTCATCTTTGGACTCATCCATTTCAAGATCCTCATATTGGGCGGTGCCTATCTCAATCAAGAAAAATGAATTTTACGATATGCCGTCCTTGATTTTTTATGGAGCCCACTGTGATGTGTATGTGAGATCCACTGACCATTAGATTTGCAATCCTTTGTTACACCTAGAGGCAAAAAATTAGGCTAACTCGTGATTCATGAGGGCCACACCAAGGGCAACAGTTTGTAGAGACATCCACCCTTGATTTTCACAAGGCCACTATGATGGGTATGTGAAATCTACTCCAACCATTAGATGTCACACCAAAAGCTGGTGCCCATACGTGTTTCAAGTGGGTCATACCAAGGGAAACATTTTGGAGGGTAAGCTTTTCCTTGTACAATGTTTCCAATTTTGTGGTCCACATGAATCACGGATGGGGCTGATTTTCTAACCCTTGGTCTAACATGGGTTGACGCACCAGATGGTCGGGGTGGATTTAACATTAACACCACAATGGGACCCACTCAAGCTGTTCCCTTTTCCAAACCTTAAATAATTAACCAGTTGGAACATTTATTAACATTAATTATGCATTTAAATTACGCAACTACTTGGACGTCCAACTAGTTGTGTGTGAGCATCTCTCTCTCTCTCTCTCTCTCCTCCTCTCTCTCTCTCTCTCTCTCTCCTCTCTCTCCTCTCTCTCTCTCTCACTCTTGTATATATATAAAGGATGCAAATTATATTAAAGGCAAAAGGTAGAAAAGAAACAAACAAGAAAAAAAAAAAAAACTGAAAGATACAAGAACTAAAACAAAGAAGACAGAAAGAAAAGAAGAAGAGGAAAACATAAAACCCTAGGAACTATATAACTCAAGACTGGGGCATGCCTTGAGTCTTGACAGACCACACTAAGGAGAGATGGCAAGCAGTTCCAAAGGCCTAAAACTGGCCTCCCACTAGCTGGGAAAGAGCCCACCTTACAACCAAAGATATCCTCCAATCTAGCTAGGGCATTTGGCTCAATATTGACCCCCAGCATAAAGAGATTGATTTTTAAACCTGAAATTGCTTCAAAACATTGCACAACTTTGAAGGTTCTCAACCGCATTCTCTGAAGACTCACACAAGAGGAGGGTGTCATCGGCATACTGGATATGCGTAACCGAAGGCCCCGAGGGGGAAATGCGGAATCCTGTGAAGAGACCGACAAATTCTCCCTTGAGGAGCATATGGTTGAGACCTTCTGCCATAATAACAAACAGAAAGGGAGACAACGAATCACATTACCTAAGAAATAAGACCGTGTGAAGATTTGAAAAAACCTTTGGGGGAGCCGTTAACCAAGAAGGAGAACATAGCCGAGGAAATACATGTCCTAATCCAACCCCTCCATTTCGCGCCAAAACCAAAACGAACCAACATGTAATCGAGATAATCCCAATCAACATTGTCAAAGGCCTTTTCAATATCTAACTTGCAAACAATAGCACTACTACCACTTCCCTCACAATGTTTGGAGTCGAAAATCTCATGTGCAATGAGGGCACAATCTAGGATCTAGTGGTTAGCAACAAAAGCCCCCTAGGCTTCAGAAACCATGCTGAACAGCGTCGGTCTTAGCCCAGAGGCTAAGGCCTTGGCAAGGATTTTATATGGACCACCGAGCAAGCTTATAGGTCTAAAGTCCTTAAGATTATCAGCTCCAGCAATCTTGGGAATGAGAGTGATGAAACAGGCACCGATGGAACGAGATAATCTATTTTGTGACTTCATGCATAGAGGCTAACTTAAACTATTATTAGAACTTCTGGATTAGGAGATTTCCAAAACTCCAAGGTAAAACGCAACATGGAAACCTACCCTAAACCACACAACTAACTGAATTGGGCTCTTAGTGGATTCTAGGCAATGGAGAAATCAACCAAAACCCACTACTTCATCATAATCCTATATCCCATACATGTTTTTAAAAAATCATCAAGTAAGACTCAGGATCTTGCAACTCCAATGAATTTCGGTCCGAAATTATACAAGTCGATGAACTGAAATGGCAACTGAAGCTGACCGAAACAGACCAATACAGGGCGAGTTGTACCATTTTGGTCCCTGGGAGAGACACACTCCGAAACTGACATTCAGAACATTTAGATCATGAGTTTATCAATCCCTGTTTGACTCATGCAATCTCATACCCATTGAAAAGGTACCTGATACGTCATCCATACATACCAAAATTTCGTGTCAATTGGATGTCACCAGCATCTGAAGCACAAATCTATAGAACAACAAAACCATGTCACCAGCATCTCACATTCTCTTTTCCATTCCCAGACATGTTTTGTGGGACCTCCCATGTATGAGCTTGGATCAACATGATCCTAAAAGAAACTAATTCAAACCCAAGATAAGTAGGACCGTACCAAAGTTAAAGGGGGGAATCTAATATGTTAGCAGTGCACAGTTCTTTTTTTTCCTTATTTCGATGGGTAAGGAATTCATGTTCCAAATGGAGTTTGTCATTATGTACATCGCACAAAAAATTGACATGTGGCATGACAGTTTGTGATCTGAACCGTTCCCACAACTTGGCAATGTTAAAGCACTCGCTGATCAGACGATCTTCAATCTACAAATGAGCAGTGGGAAAGATTATCAGCAGAAACCAGTTGAATGGGAAAAAGGTTTGCCTTGTCCAACCCACATGCCTTTAGTGGTGTTGCCATACACAATGGGACCATCCAAATGAACATCGCTGAATCCGGACCACCAAGTTGTTGGGACACTTATGTCCTGATCTTTTGTGGCAAATAATCAAGGTGTGCCAAATCGGTTACGTATCGGCCGATACGGCCGATACGTAACGGTAACGGTCTAGGCCGATACGCGTTTCGGGGTCGTATCGGCCGTTATGATTTTTTGTACCCGTATCGGCCGATACGGGTCCGTTACGGGCGTAACGGCCGTTACTAACCCGTAACGGCCGTTACTGACCCGTAACAGCCCACCCGTAACGGTCGAAAAATGGTAACATTGTTTTTTTCATTTTAAGCTCATTTTTTGCTCTCTTTTTTTCAAATTTCTTGCTTCCAAACTGTTTCTCACTCCTACTACCAATTTCGACCAACCTTGGCTGAGTATTTGAGATAAAAACACATTATATTACGGATTTTGTTGAATCGAAGCTCGGTGGGCCATTTTTCAGAAATTCCGAATTCGTCAAAAATAGGTATTTATACTTTTTTTAATATGTTTTGTTGTTTTAATCATGTCATATGATGTGTTAATCATAGTAGAACATGTTAATGTGCATTTTTCAAATTTGGGGTGCCATTTAATATTTTTTTAATATTTTTTTCTATTTACGCATGTATTTTGACCCTTTTTTTTTAATTCGAAAAATCAATTTTTAATGGTTGTTTTGTTGTTTTAATCATGCCATATGATGTGTTAATCACAGTAGAACATATTAATGTGCATTTTACAGATTTGGGGTGCTATTTAATATTTTTGTAATATTTTTTTCTATTTACGCATGAATTTTGACCCTTTTTTTCAAAATTCGAAAAATCAATTTTTAATGGTTGTTTTGTTGTTTTAATCATGCCATATGATGTGTTAATCATAGCAGAACATATTAATGTGCATTTTACAGATTTGGGGTGCCATTTAATATTTTTTTAATATTTTTTTCTATTTACGCATGAATTTTGACCCTTTTTTTCAAAATTCGAAAAATCAATTTTTAATGGTTGTTTTGCTGTTTTAATCATGCCATATGATGTGTTAATCATAGTAGAACATATTAATGTGCATTTTACAGATTTGGGGTGCCATTTAATATTTTTTTAATATTTTTTTCTATTTACGCATGAATTTTGACCCTTTTTTTAATTCGAAAAATCAATTTTTAATGGTTGTTTTGCTGTTTTAATCATGTTATTTGATGTGTTAATCATAGTAGAACATATTAATGTGCATTTTACAGATTTGAGGTGCCATTTAATATTTTTTTAATATTTTTTTCTATTTACGCATGAATTTTGATCCTTTTTTTTTAATTCGAAAAATCAATTTTTAATGGTTGTTTTACTGTTTTAATCATGCCATATGATGTGTTAATCATAGTAGAACATATTAATGTGCATTTTACAGATTTGAGGTGCCATTTAATATTTTTTTTCTATTTACGCATGAATTTTGACCCTTTTTTTTAATTCGAAAATCAATTTTTAATGGTTATTTTGCTGTTTTAATCATGCCATATGATGTGATAATCATAGTAGAACATATCTATCATTGATAGTAGATAGTTAGAAAATTAAATATATGAATTTTGTAGTCAAATTTAGGTTATCTGGTTCATAAATTCATCAGACAGTTCGATACAACTTCTCACCAAAGAGTGGACCGTTACACCACCATAACCATGTTCCAATTTATAAATGAATGCATATTTGGAATGCTTAGAATATTCCAGATTTAATCCATATTTTTTCATATTTTTTTGGCAAAAAAAAATTTTTGCGCCGTTACAGGCCGTTACGCCCCCGTATCGCCGTTACACCCCCGTATCCGTATCGGTCTTGGAGGTCACCGTTACGCCAACCGATACCGATACGGGACACCTTGCAAACAATATATTTAGTTTTCATGCTATATACAGGCTGGAAAACTCGAACAAAATATCCAACACTGATAACTCATTGACCAAAGAGAAAGTAGACATCATCAGACTGAGGATATAAGCAAGCTAATCAAGTCTTCAGTGTGTACCAGTGGGGCCCATGGTTTGGTGATCAGGATGGTTTGTCCATTTGATCCCACTACAGGAAAGATCATGCTCCCAAATATCTCCTCACTCGGAAAATCCCAATATTTCAGTTTGTGGCCTGAAAATCAGACATCCAAGAGGAGAAATACAGCAATGGTCCGCATTCAGCTGAGAGCTTTGCTAAGGACACAGGAGTGTGCAATACAGCTCATGTACACGCCACACGTACTGGCATGGCACAGAGGTGTGAGATCCAATCCATCCATCTGGTTGGTCTGGCCTTCTACATGTTTTCCCAAAAATAAATTTAGCCCACTCATCATGTGGGCTCCAGTGTTGAAAGTAGGTGGATGGGTTAGAAACTTCAGCCAAGTTTTTGAGAGCCATGCACTTTTTTTTGCAAACTGTGGCCTACCTGACTAGTGGATCAACCCAATTCTTGGGCTACAATGTCAATGTAGTGGTGTCGTTCTGATGAATGGATTGCATATCGGACCTATCATGCCATGCCCGGCACATGTGTGGTGGGTAAGTGATGAGCTTATATTGCACACTCAAGTGGACTTAGCAAAGCTCTTCAACTGGGAAAAAAGGAAAAGGAAAAGGCCCACGATTGGTCATTTCCAGCTACTGGCTAGGATCTTCCAAGACATGAGATTTCCAGGGGACCACCTGCCCACTTCAGGGCCCAACTGATCAGTGGTCAGCATCACCGAACCATGGGCCCCACTTGTATGAAAATAAAACCCGAGGACACAGATGACATAATTCTCTGGACTGAATGCTACCAGGGGGCATGCAGATAACATCTACATTCCCGGCTACAGGACCCCAAAACAACACACGCCAATCTATTGTGAACCCAAGAAAAGCACCTAGCTCCACACTCGGATAGCTAACTGTAGCTCCAATTCTTCAAGGAAATGGATAGCTACAATAATTCCTAGTATGATTAGTATAAGAAACATAGTATTATGATTGAAATGCAATCACATTACCCACACGCATACACTGCAAAAAAAAAAAAAAAAAAGGATCGGAGAAATGGAAATGGAGAATTATGAATTGCATAGAACTGTGACATTGATAAAATCTTACACACAAAAGGGTAAAGGGAAGAAAAGAAGGGTTGATTTCTTGATGCCTATAGATCCATGTTTTGGCGAAAAGACATGGAAATTTTTCGTTTAAAGAGACAAGTAGAAGAGAATCAAACAGCCGTGTATTAGAAAAAAATTAAAAACTTATTTTCAAAATACCTTTTTCTCCGAGGGGTGTTGCCGCGGGATCCAAGCCTTCGTAGAAGTTTTTTACAGTTTAGGGCTCTCGACTCGCGGCAATCTATCTCTCTCTCTCTCTCTCTCTCTCTCTCTCTCTCTCTCTCTCTCTCCCCCTCTTTGATGGGGTGCGGACGCGACTTAGCTGCGACCCCGGATCCGGGCGCGGTTTCGGTGAAATCCCCTGATCCACCGAGGTGGGCGGATCCCTTACTGTGGGGCCCACTGTATTATATTTTCCTTAAATCCACGCCGCCCATACTTTTTCACAGCTTATTTTAGAGCGTTATTCCAAAAGTGAAACCTATCCAAATCTCAACTGGAGCACACCACATGAAAGAGTGGAGATTGACCATTAAAAACTTCCTGTGGGCCACAAAGTTTTGGATCAAGCTTATATTCATGTGGTATCTTCTCCCATTTTCTTCATAACCTTACCAATAGGTTGGATGGAAAATAAAAGTTTCGATGGGGAAGCGGATTGACTGGTGTACCACACACTAGATATATAGCTGGTGTATTGACGCCAGCAAGTTTTGTGGGTCTCATCATAAGATATGTGTTATATCCAAACCGTCCATCCATTTAACGACCTAGAAGTGACCCTTGAGAAGGAAAATACTATATATCAAAAGACCAGGTGGACCACACTATAAAAAGCAATGGGGGATTGAACGTCTACCATTGAAACCCTTTTTGAGGTTACAGAAGTTTTGGATCAACATGAAACTTGTTTTTCCTCTTCATAGAGGTACATGTGACCTTTTGAACAGATTGAATGGAAAATAAACGTTATGGTGGGCCATAAGAATTTTTTAACAGTGAAAATCATTATCCCCTGCTTATTTTGGCGTGGTCCAGTTGAGCTTTGGATATGATTTCTTTTTTGGTTAATGCTCTAAAATGATCTCAAAAAATTGATGAACGGTGTGGATATAATAAATACATCATTGTGGAGCTCATGTAACTTTGATCTCCTTTGAACCGTTCGTGCAACTCGGAGCTGGAGGAGCGTCGGCGATCGTCTTCGCACGACACGTTTCTACACCAGCTATGTAGCTGTTCTCCCCAAAGTTTTTAACGGTGGGTATTCAATCATCATTATTTGTTTCGTGTGGCTTGGTTTACCTAAAATTTAGATCTACTTCACTTTTGGAATCGTGCCCGAGCTGTCAAAACCGATGGACGACGTGGATGTAATGCACATACATAACGGTGGGCCCCACAGTCAGGCATACATCCACCACCCCCGGATCTAGCAATGTCGATTGGACCCTGATTGTGGGCCCACCTCAAAGTATGCATTGTATGCATACGCTGTCTATTTGTTTTGGCAGATTCTTCTGTAGCATGGGACCAAATATAAAAATTCAGCGAAGGGAAATCTGAGGTGGATTGCATCACAAAATACAGTAGTGAATAACAATAAATAACTTAATAAACTTTTTGTGGGGATATAAGTTTTAGATTAACATGGCATTTGTGTTTTACCTTCGTCCATTTAAGTCTGTGTAACCTTATAAACAGGTCTAATGTAAAATAAACATCAACAGTAGGATGGACCCTAAGAAGTTTTTAATGGTGTGGGTTCAATGACCATTGTTTTTTGTGGTGTGGCGCACTAAGATTTTGATCTGCTACGGTTTTTGGCCCATGCCACAAAATATAAAGGTGTGGATATACAATACATCCATCCAGGTGGGCCCCACAGTCAGGGTCCCTCCCACATCAATAGATCCAGGTTGCAGCTAAGTCGAGTCGGCTTACGGTTGCAGCTAAGTCACATTCATTGACGGTAGTTCCGGGTAGAAGTGGGGCCCACTTGGTGTATTAACAGGGGATACAGATTCCATACTCACGGTGTTATTATTGGATGGTGCTATGTGGACTTCAAAACGATGCATGTGTTTTATCCACACGGTGCATCCATTTTACCGGCTCATTTTAGGGTGCGGGCCAAAATTGAAGTAAATCAAAATTTCAGGTGAATAACACCTAAGAAAACAATGGTGATTGAACGCCCAGCATTGAAAACTTCCTACGGCCTTACCATCCAACTTGTTAGGTCACATGGACTTGGATGAAGAGAAGATGTGAATATTAGCTTCATTTAAAAAATTTTGATTGGATGAAGAGAAGACATAAATATTAGCTTGATTCAAAACTTTTTGCCCTTGGAAAGTTTTTAACCATAGGAGTTCAATCATCACTGTTCCTATGGTATGGTCCACCTGAGATTTGAATCTGCCCCCATTTTTTAGTTCATCCCTAGAATAAGCTAGCAAAATGATGAACCACATTGATAAAACGCACAGAATGGTAGTACAGAGCACTGCAGTGTCACTACACAATCCATGTCAATTAACAGCACCCAACCTGTCGATCCGATCCCCTTACTCAAGTGGGCCACAGGAAAACATCAAGTTGAGAGGAGACGTCCGCCCTTGATTTTTAGCGGGGCCATCATTTTATGTATACAGAATCCAGACGGCCAAGATCCTTCATTTGCCATGGATTGCCATGCACGAAGGGTTTTAAAAAACGAAGTCTGTTCTGCCCTGGAACTCATGATGGCCTGCTAAGAATCAAGGGCCGAAGCCCACTCCCACCTTGTTCCTTGTTCTGCAGCCCACTAGAGTTTTGAGTTTTGGATCGAGCTGATGTGCAGGTCCTGGTGGTAACATGAGGGAGTCTTTGATGGAATGCCTTTAATCTTATATAAGATTGAGCTCATGCTCAGGTCCTGGTGGTGACCTAAGGGAGTCTATCTGTTGATTGTTGATCCAATGCCTTTAATCTTATTTTTTAAATAAAAAAAAAGTCATTTTCGTCTCGATCAAAGCCTATATCGGTTCGATTGAAAATTCCCGGATTAGACCATTTGCTCGTTGTGATGTTTTGCGCATTTTGATTCGACACTTTTTGTAGACCAAGGAATGTCGGTTTTGTCCAATTCAACTGAAGGTTATATCCGGCCTGACTGAATGTAATCCATAAGTGTGGGTTTTGTTTCCTAATATTGTATAAGAGAGTATAAGTACCCTTTGTAATTACAATTAAGGTATTGTGAGAGGAGCCTAGCACCATTGCTCAAGGATTTTGAATGGAGAAACTAGGGTTTCCATCTGTAAGTTGTTCAACCTATTGTAATTCTTCTTATTATAATGGATTGATCGTCGCTTTGCGTTGTGATTTTTTCCACATGGGTTTTTCTATGTAAAATTTGTGTTCTCTGTATTTACCTAAATTTTTTCTTTCTCTGTTGCTTATTTGATTTGATATGAAGTTGCTTTCGCGCCCAACAAGTGATATCAATGATTATTGTTATCTAGTAAGTTAAATTTGGAAACATGGCATCGAGTGGATCGAATGTGAAATTCGAAACAGAGAAGTTCACGAGAAAAAATAATTTTAAATGATATAAATTAAATATGAAAGCCATCATAATTCAGTAAGGGCTGCAACATACACTATTTGGAAAAGTGAATCATCTAGAAACTATGAAAGAAGAGAATTGGGACAAACTTGATCATATGGTGATTAGCACAATTCAATTGTATTTGGCCGGTAAAGTCATTTTAATGTTATCAACAAAATGACTATCATAAGATTTATAGACGAATATGGAGAACATCTACATGACAAAGTCACTCACCAATCATTTATATTTGAAGAAACAATTTTATACTATGAAGATGGTAGAAGGGTCGGATCTCTCTGAGCATATTAACATCTTTAACAAACTAGTTTACAATATGACAAGCATAGACATGAAGATCAATGAAGAAGACAAAGCCCTAATTTTATTAACATCTCTCCAATAATCCTACAAGTATTTAGTTGATACTCTATATTATGGTAGAGATACATTGGACATCGATACCATTATCTCAACCCTTAAGACGAAACGGTTGAGAAGAAAGGGCGGAGGTGAAAGTACTTATACAGATGCATTGCTTGCTTGGGAAAGAAAGTACAAGCGAGAGAAGAAGAAGTCGCGATCTGAATTTAAGTCAAAAGGCAAATGCAAGTTGAAGTGCTGGAATTATCGGAGAGTGGGACACATGAAAAATGATGATCAATATCCCAAAACCCAAAAGGATGATATATAAGATGATTCGACAAATAAAGCCAATTCAGCGAAAGCAGGTGAAGGATCGGGTAGTGGTGACGTGTTGTCAGTGTCCAAGATCGGTTGCTTTTGTCGAGAGTGAATTTTGGATATATGGGCATTATACCATATGTGTCCCTATTGGAGTTGGTTCGCCACATATAACGAGTATGGTGGTGGCCTGGTTCTTATGAGAAATGACTATGCCCGTAAGATGGTCGCCATTGGTTCGGTTTGCATCAGGATGTTTAATGGGATGGAGCGTACCTTAACCGATGTGGGACACGTTCCGAATTTGAAGAAGAATCTAATCTCTTTGGGCGCTCTAGATGCACTCAGGTACAAGTTTGCCGATTATGATTGTGTCTCGAAGGTTTTAAAATAGGCACTCATATCTATGAAAGTATAAGAGAGCAAAAATCTTTATAAGTTGATCAGGGATACTATATCGGGTGGAGTTACAACATTTGTAGCGGAGTCCAGGCTACCACGTTTATGGCATACGTGCTTAGGCCACATGAGCGAGCGAGGTATGAAGGTAGTGCTCAATCATTATTTAATTTATAGTTTTAAAAGTTTTGATTTAAATACATGTGAGCATTACATATATGAGAAACAATGAAAGTTAAACTTTAAAACCAATAAACATGTTAGTAGAGTTCAGCTTGACTATGTGCACTCGAATGTGTGGGGGCCACCGCCCATTATTTATGAATGAGGGTCGTCATTCTTTATGACATTCTTAACGACTTCCCTAAAAATGTTTGAGTTTATGTTTTGAAACATAAATTTGATGCATTAGCCCTATTTGATTTCCTTTTCCAACTGGTAAATACCGGTAAATGACAGTCATCATTATTTACTTTTACACCTGCAACTATGTCTAGTGAAATTGTACTTAATGAGCCTGTTTGGTTGCATTTGTTGAGTTCTGTAAATGCTCATTATTACTTCCCATATAGTGTTTGTTTTAAATTAGAAATGTTATTTCAGGGAATAGTGGGCCCTCCACCTAACCCACTAAAGTACGCAGGAAAGAGAAAGTTCTAGTCTGGAGGGTAGCATTTATATTAACGGTCTGACGTGAACAAGTATTGTGGGTCCCATCATGAGGTGTGTGTTATATCCCGTTTGGCGAGCTCGTTGCAGGGGTTGATTTGAAAAATAAGATAGATTACAAGATCATGTGAACCACACAACAAATAAGCCATAAAAGCCATTGAATTGTCTACACTCCAAGTCTATTCTGGATGTCAGCTAAAGTTTTAAATTTGCTTCAAATTTGGGATCCAGCCTACGTACCAACTAAATATTCAGGTTCTTTGATTTGGACCGTTTGGATTTATTTACATTTCATCCACGTTTGTTGCTTTCTCACTATCGAAGCCTTCAGATGGTATTTGTGGTCCAGATCCCACGCAGATATCCTAGATATAGGTGCCATGAGGACCGATCGTAGATGCATCCGTAATATCTATTGGTAAGTGGGCCACACAAATTAATACACCCATCAAAAAAGAAACCACAATCAAAACTGCAGTTGGGTTAGAAACAATGGTCCATGATCTTTTAAAAGTTTCTAACTGGCCCTTCATCTTCAACAGAACAATCAACTTGGCAGTTATGTTAGAGACATGGATGGGGCCCACCATCACTTGCATGTTTTATCCAACACCTTGCAAAACATCATATAGCGCTTTACAAATAAGACACTGCAAAACATCATCCAAGACATCGCAAAACATCATATAATGCTTTACAACAAGATGAAAAAAGACATGCATCTAAATAACGACCAAACCAATGTTGTTTAATGTTGGATATCCACCACTACAACTTCAATGGTTCGTAGAGATGAGTTGAACTGCTATTATGAGAAGCGATATGCCTAGTAGGAACAGCAGTGTAGTACTGTCATCTTTGTTGGAGGTGATCTCCACCTTGGGGGGGGGGGGTTTTGAAGCTGAGGCCCCATAACCTGAAGCAATTTGGTGGCTAATATGGTTAATTTGGAATTCTTGGCCATACATCGCCTGATGTACAGCTGCAGTGTTATCATCACCGCTCACGTTTGGAAGTTCACCATTTGTTATGTTTGGATGTTGGGGTATCGCAGTGAAAGCCTCCCAGTCACGGATTGTCGTTTCTTGCGACTTGCACGATTTGAATAGCGCCCTGCGGAACCCGTCTACCTCAGCGTTACATTCCTCCCATGTAAAATAAATACCAGGTTGTCTTCCCCTGAATACAACGTAGACCTTCCTCATCTGCAATGAAAATTAACTTTCATTAGAGAACAAATATGCATAATTATATTACGTCAAGAAGTCGTCAGAGAAAAAACTGGATATTAGATTAATGGTTATACATAATTATAATACGTCAGGAAGTAATTAGAGAAAAAAACTTTCATTAAATATCACAAACAGTCTACTGTACTTTTTGTATCAAATATTCAACAACCAAAACAAAGTATCCAAAAAAAAATGAAGCATCATAACATAACATAAAATCATTCCAAAAAAGGAAAAGAAACCATACATCAAGTGTTGGTGATAGCTGTATCGAGCAAAAACTATTCATATTCTACAATGACGGCCCAAGTGTTTCACTGATTGGACTTCATTAACATCTTCAGAAATTCTAGCCTCCTATGGTGAGGAAGGTTAAGGAAAGCGGCATCATATATATTATTCCTCCTTAGAAAGTAGTTTGGTCGTGCAAAGTACTTCTTGCCCGTTAAGTCCCTCCAATTGCTCCAGTTCTGAAATGATAATAACCATTCTTGCAAAATTCTTTCCCTGTGACATATTCGTCGCAGTCGATTGCAGAGCTTCAGCCATGTCGGCCAAACTGTGACCAATCACATCTGTTGGACGGCTACCTCTCGACCTCTTCCTAGAGTTTGCAGTACTGTTTGTAGTGTTGAAGTTGTTTCCCTTTACTGGCAGAGTCGACTGTGATATATTGGCGTCTTCACGACTGTCCCATGACCAATGGATATTTAGGCCACTGTCACCAAAATCATCAGATCCAAGATCAACGGATATGGAATTAAGGTCCATAGTTTGTGTCTTCGGATCATCCGGATCCCTTAAGCCACCAATACCCGTGTTAAAACTATAATTTCCGGTTGTGTAACTTTTACCAGTAGCACTATCATCTCCAAAAATGTACTCTAGATCATCGTACCTTAAACATGGCTTACCACGAACTTGTTGTGCGTACGAGTGTGACTATTAAGAAAACAAGAATAAGTAATGTCAAGGTAGGGGAGATATAGTCGGCCTAAATTATAATTTAAATCTATATAATGGAAAAATATAATATTGCTTCTCACTTTTATGTAGTCCACCCAAACCTCATCAGTTACGACCACCACTTTCAAACCATCATCCCACCCGAAACCACTAGCATTACGCAAATATTGAATTGTAAAGTTGTTGGGGGCCTTGCACAAAACCTTAGGATCTAGCCTCTCGAAACAAAACAAAATTATGGAATAATAATGCATTGAACTAAATTAAAACATAAACCACACCACACCAAGGATTTTTACGTGGAAAACTCTCAAAGAGGTAAAAACCACGGGACCTCGTCCAGATCAACAATCCACTATAAAGCAGAACGTTACAACCGATCACAAGCATACACCGCTTGGATCAAACCTTCTTCACTCACGCAGGAGTGGATAAACAATAAGAGAAACAAAGAAAACGGAGAGATCTCACCGATTACGAGGATGTGGAAGCGCTGAGATATGGTAGATCACCTCTACGAGCATAGTTTCCCTTCCACAAGCTTCCTCTTTCTCTTTCTCTCTCTCTCTTACACCTTTGATAACCCTAAGCCCTTTAGCAAACCCTTGCAAAGCTTTAAAAAACCCTAGAATACCCTGGAATACACCCCAATCCCGCATACACCCCTTTTTATAAGAACAGAAAGAGGTAGAATCCAAATAGGAAACAAAATCCATAAAATCTGCGTTTCTGCAATCACATCTGCGGAACTCTTTGATGATATCGAAGGTCTCTCAATGACAGCTTCGATATCATCGACGGTCCTTCAATGAAATCGAAACAGGACCAAAACTGTCCAGCGACCAGGGGTGTAAATTCTGACAATTATCGATGTCATCGAAAGTCTCTCGATGACAGCTTCGATATCATCGATGGTCTGTCGATGATATCGACATGACTAAAAAACTGTCCAGCGACCAATAGTGAAAAATCCCGCAATTATCGATGATATCGAAACTGGTTCGATTTCATCGATTCCAGCAATGAGGAGAAAAATCCCTATCAAATCTCTCCCTTTTCAACTTAGGAGAAATCCATTTTCTTCAAGCCATCCCGGTTTTTACAAACCTCAAACTTGTCCTTGAGCAAAGCCTTGGTCATCATGTCTGACCCATTATCGTCCGTGTGGACCTTTTCAAGTTGTAACACCTTCTGTTCCAAAGTATCCATGATCCAGTGATACCGAATCTCTATGTGCTTCGACTTGGAATGCTGACTTGGATTCTTGCTCAAGTCTATAACACTTTGGCTATCGCAATAGACCATGTGTTGCTCCTGCTTCAGGCTAAGTTCCTGTAGGAACCTCTTCATCCAAAGCATCTCTTTACATGCCTCTATGACTGCAATGTACCTGGCCTCTGTCGTCGATAATGTTACGACCTTTTGTAACTTGCTCTGCCAGGAGACCGCTCCCCCTGCAAACGTGAACATGAACCCTGATGTAAACTTCCTGGAGTCTACGTCGCCTGCCATATCTGCATCTGTGTAGCTCTCTAACACAGGTTTTCCATCACCATAGCATAAGCTCAACCTGGATGAGCCTTTTAGATACCGCAGTATCCACTTCACCGCTGCCCAATGCTCTTTGCCAGGATTGACAAGATACCGACTGACAACACCAACCGCATATGCTATGTGTGGGCGTGTACATAGCATAGCATACATCAAACTTCTTATAGCCGACGCGTAGGGTATCTTCTACATCTCTTCCACCTCTGCCTTCGTCTTGGGACACTGCATGTCGCTCAATCTGAAGTGACCATCCAGTGGAGTACTGACCAGCTTCGCTGCATTCATATTGAACCGCTCTAGGACTTTCTCAATATACCGCTCTTATGAAAGCCAAAGCTTCCTGTTGCTTCTGTCACGGGTTATTTCCATTCCTAGGATCTGTTTAGCCGGGCCCGAGTCTTTCATTGTAAAAGACTTGCCCAACTCCTGTTTCAGCCTGTTGATCTTCTTGATGTATTTTCCCATGATGAGCATGTCATCAACGTATAACAGCAGAACTAAGAAATCACCATCTGAGAACTTACGTGTGAACACACAGTGGTTCGACTTCGTTCTGTCATACCAATGCTTCAACATAAATGAGTCGAACTTCTTATACCATTGCCGTGGAGCTTGTTTCAGCCCATATGAACTGTTCCTCAGCCTACACACCATATACTCTTTGCCCTTGACTTCGAACTCCTTTGGTTGGTGCATGTAGATCTCTTCTTCCAGGTCACCATGGAGAAAGGCAGTTTTAACATCTAACTGCTCTATCTCCATATCCATGCTAGCTGCCAACCCAAGCAACACCCATATGGATGTCATCTTCACCACTGGTGAGAATATCTCTTCGAAGTCTATACCTTTCCTCTAACCAAAACCTTTCACCACAAGTCTAGCCTTGAACCTCGTCTGTGAATTGTTCTGCTCAATCTTCTTTCTGAACACCCACTTATTGCTCAAAGCTTTCTTTCCCTTAAGCAATTTCACCATGTCATAGGTGTGGTTCTTATACAAGGATTTCATCTCCTCTTGCAAAGCTTTCAACCACTCCCCATTATGCTCGTCGGCTAGGGCCTCAGAATAATCTTCTGGCTCTCCCCCATCAGTGAGCATAATGTACTCATGCGGCGAGTACCTTTTGGACGGCTGTCTGTCCCTAGATGACCTCCTCACCTGTAGCTCAACAGGTGGATCAAGTGGGGGCTGCTCCCCTGGTCCATCTTCTGAAGGAACTCTCTCGTCCTCTGCACCTTACTGTACTCCTCCGTCATCAGGCACCATGGGAGGAATAATCGGATCCATGTCCTCCAGCTCACCTGAACTAGGTTGGTTCTTCTCTAGCTTACCAATGTCTTTTATACACTAATCTTCAAATAAAACCACATCTCTGCTCCTGATGAGCTTCCTCTCGGTCGGATCCCACAATCTGTAATCAAATTTTTTATCACCGTACCCCAAGAACACATACTGTCTGATCTTCATATCGAGCTTGGACCTCTCGTCTTTTGGTACATGAACGGATGCCCTGCATCCAAATACCCTGAGATGACTGTATGATAGATCCTGTCCAGTTCACACCTTCTAAGGTACTTCTCCATTTAATGGGGCTGATGGAGACCTGTTTATCAAATACACTGCCGTGTGCATGCTTCTTCTCCCCAGAATATCTTGGGCAACTTCGCATGGGATAACATACATATGATTCTCTCTACAATGGTGCTATTCATTCACTCAGTTACACCATTATGTTGGGGGTCTTGGGAACCGTCTGCTCATGCCGTATACCTAGGGACTTACAGTACTCATGAAAGTCGCCAATGTATTTACTACCATTGTCAGTGCAGATGCACTTCAATGATCTACCTGTCTCTCTCTCGACCATAACATGAAACAATTTAAACACACCAAAGACCTCGTCTTTGGATTTCAAAGCATAACCCAAACCCTCCTAGATGCTTCATCTATAAAAGTAACAAAATACAATGCCCCACCCAAGGTTTTTGTCCTCATAGGACCACAAACATCAGAATAAACCAAATCTAATGCATGCACTTTATTAACATGAGAAGCATATTTAACGAATGAAACTCTATGTTGTTCCCTGATAAACAATCAATACAGGTTTTGAGAGGTATACCTGTCACGTCTGGAAGGAGCTGCTTCCTTGCTAGTAGCTGAAGCCCTTTTTCACTCATGTGGCCTAGATGCCTGTGGCACATGTCAATAGCTGAATCTTTTGCTGCGTTCAACCCACCTTTGCACACACTGCCACTTGCCTTGTAAAGGGTGCAACACTTCTTTCCTCTGGCCACGATCAACGAACCCTTGATGAGTTTCCATCGCCCACCAGCAAACCGACTTTCATAGCCCTCATCATCCAACCTTCCCGTCGACATCAAGTTAAGGCGAAGGTCTGGGATATGCCTCATATCCCTGAGAACCAATGTGCAGCCCACATCGGTCTTCACACAAATATCACCGACCCCTACGATCTTCGATACGCCAGAATTTCTTATCTTCACAGTCCTATAGTCACTTGACTTGTAGCTTGTGAAGAAGTCCCTACTTGGAGTCGCATGAAAAGAAGCTCCTGAGTCAATCACCCAGTCGGTGTCCTGACTCGTAACTGTGAGACATATATCGTGATTTGCTGAAAGAATAACTACAACGTCGCCATCTGAAGCGACTGCAGTGGAATCTGATTCATCTTCCTTCTCCTTTCCTTTTCCTTTCTTGTCGTTCTTCTTACCACAACATTCATGCTTGTAGTGGCCCTTCTTGCCACAATTCCAGCATTCAACATCCTTTCTGTTACTTGACTTGCCTCTTGATTTATCTCGAGCCTTCCCGCCCTTCCTGTTCTTTCCTCTCCCCTGTTCTTGTAGCACAAAGGGCCTCTTGCTAAGTAGACCCCTGAGACTTCCTCCTTGTCTCCTCATTGAAGAGGCAACCGGTTACCTGTTCCATGAAAATCTTTCCGTCTGGCGGGAGTTATTTAAAGACACCACCAATGTCTTCCAATTGTTAGGCAATGAACTAAGCAATAGTAAAGCTTGCAATTCATCATCCAGGACCATCTTCATAGCGGAGAGCTGGTTCACTATATTGCTGACCTCATTCATGTGCTCGGCCACAGAACCACCGTCCTTGAACTTGAGATTCACAAGTCGTTTTATCAGAAAAATTTTATTACCGGTTGTCTTCCTCTAATAGGCTAGCGGCTGAGGTTTCCATAGACACATGGTGGAATACAGAATCGTCCAACCATTGTCTAATAAATCCCACTACCTTTCGGTCCATCTTCTTCCAATCATCATCAGACATATCCTTGGATTTTGCTGATATGCCTAAAATTGGAGAATATAGGTCCTTGCAATAAAGCAAGTCCTCCACCTTAGCCTTCCATATGGTCCAGTTAGAACCATTGAGGCTGATCATCCATGATGAGCCACCTTCCATAATTCAAAACCGATCCTACCAATTCAATGAACTTGGCTCTGATACCACTTTATTGGGGGCCTTGCACAAAACCTTAGGATCTAGCCTCTTGAAACAAAACAAAATTATGGAATAATAATGCAATGAACTAAATCAAAACATAAACTACACTACACCAGAGATTTTTACATGGAAAACCCTTAAAGATGTAAAAACCACGGGACCTCGTCAAGATCAACAATCCATTATAAAGTAGAACGTTACAAATGATCACAAGAACACACTGCTTGGATCAAACCTTCTTCACTCACGCAGGAGTGGATAAACAATAAGAGAAACAAAGAAAACGGAGAGATCTCACCGATTACGAGGACGTGGAAGCGCTGAGATATGGTAGATCACCTCTACGAGCATAGCTTCCCTTCCACAAGCTTCCTCTTTCTCTCTCTCTCTCTCTCTCACACCTTTGATAACCCTAAGCCCTTTAGCAAACCCTTGCAAAGCTTTAGAAAACCCTGAAATACACCCCAATCCCGCATACACCCATTTTTATAAGAATAGAAAGAGGTAGAATCCAAATAGGAAACAAAATCCGTAAAATCTGCGTTTCCGCAATCGCATCTGCGGAACTCTTTGATGATATTGAAGGTCTCTCGATGACAGCTTCGATACCATCGACGGTCCTTCAATGATATCGAAACAGGACCAAAACTGTCCAGCGACCATGGGTGTAAATTCTGACAATTATCGATGTCATCGAAAGTCTCTCGATGACAGCTTCAATATCATCGACGGTCTGTCAATGATATCGACTGGACCAAAAAACTGTCCAGCGACCAGCAGTGAAAAATCCTACAATCGATGATATCGAAACTGGTTCGATTTCATCGATTCTAGCAATGAGGAGAAAAATCCCCATCAAAAGTAATTTTTCTTCACAGTGCGTAAGGGGTTAATGACGTTCTTGGAAGTGAGTACTATCCCTAGTTTATCTCTAATATTGTCAACAACGGGTTTCTATGTCTCTTTCTTAAAACCATGCCCACTCTTCTTGCCATTTACAACTTGCTAGCTCCATAAGGCTATCGATAAGACGGTTATCCATGTCATCTGTCCAACGAAGTATACTGCCTGGGGAAGGTGCCTCATCTATTGATTTTTCAGTATTCTTCTTTGAAGTCTTTTTTGGTGTCGTTGCATGTCATCCTCCAATCCGCTTTGTGGGTGTTGATGGTTGGGATCTCATATTCTTTGAACCCGCTAAGGATGTATCTTCAACTATTTATAAAAAATGATGATTTGCAAATTCCACAAGAGAAAAATGAATCAATACTTTAAAGTTTACAAGACAGATTTTGATATTGACTTATATGTGATGATAAAAATGTACAATGAGTAATATACGATCAACCAATATCCAATTTAATATTCACAACATTGTATATAGAAAAAGAAAACAATAATACTCAGGTTACGAATGTGTTACATTCTACAAAAGGGAAGAATAAATTAAACCCTCAGACTCACCATACTAAAACCATTCCATATCCTTTGTGCAATGCCGTCACTAAATGACTACCGTGCATCTCTCTCCTCTTGAGTGACATTAAGCACATTGCGATCGTCATCGATAGCAGAATCCTCTACCGTTGATGGAAACACTCCTACATCACCATCTCTTGATGTGCCATCCTCATCCACAATTTCGTCATCTACTGACAAACGAATAAAATTCTGAAGGACACAACAAACAAGCACAATCTTGACCTGTGTGAGTACAGGGTATTGTTGAGCCATCTTTAGAATAAGAAATCTAGCCTTTAGTACACCAAAGCAATGCTCAATAACTTTTCTGAGTTGTGCATGACAATAATTGAAAAGCTCTTTCGCATTTGCGGGATTACGTCCGTTACGATATTCATTGAGATGGTAACGTACATCTCGATATGGAGCCATAAATCCAAGAGAATGAGCATACCCAACATCAACTACATAATATTTACCTACAGTTTATAGGGATTGAGTTTCAAATAGTGATGAATTACTATAATTTATCAGGTAGGAGGTATTAGTCTATAGGTGATGTTACCTTGACGTATTGTAAAACGATCATGTGGATTGGTCAGAGCACTTTATAAGACATGTGCATCAGAAGTGGATCCCTCCCAATTCGCAAGCATGTAAACGAATTCCATACCAAAATCACAAACGATCATTACATTATGAGAAATTACGCATTTTCTATTAGATAGATGTCACTCTCATTAGTAGGAACAAACGCAGGTATATGCTTCCATTCTATTGCAGTAACACAATCCTAAAGTGCATATTATGTAATATATATATATATATATAAAGAGAAAAAACTTAAATCTTGAACGTGTAATTACAATAATAGAAAATGTACTCACCTGAAAGTAGTTATTCGAATTTGGATTACTGATAATCTCATATAGGGTTTCTGGACTGGGTAATTGTACATAGACTGAATATAAAGACACTATTGCATTCAGAACCCGATTGAAATAACGACTAACGGTTTCACCGGACCTTATGAATCGATGTCCAATGACTCAGTTACAGACATTATGTCATAAAGTATGGAGGAACATCACAAGTTGTTCTTTCATGCTTACATGCTTCGCATCAGTTAATAAGTTGTTATCCCGTAAAATGGAGCATAGGTTGAAAAAAGTTGTCTTCTTCATTCTCAACTGTGAGATGCATTCGTTGTCCGAAGCCCTAATTATCTCATCGATGATCAAGCTCGTTCATTATCGGCATGCCTTGGTGGATTCCGAAATAGATAGTTATGACAATATTCTCCAGCTACCATGCCTGCTGAGGCAGATGCAAATATAATGACAAACATTTTCATCCCCTCTTCCGTTCATTCGTTAGGATTTATTGTTCGGGTGTTGTATTTTCTACTTAATAGAATCTCCCAAAATCATGGATTTCTTCTACATGAGAAAGAAATAGTTCCATTCCATAAATTAAAATAATACGTTGATGTGGACCAATTTTGGACTCTTATTTGGAAAACATTAATTCTAATATTGAAATTAAATACGGAGAAAAATGTTAATTAGGCATCCATGAAATCTAAATATTGTCGCGTCTTCTAGCATAATTGACGTGGAAATGCAATGGAAAACGATCTAATAAAGTCTTCTCCAATGAGTTTCCATGCAACCCATCTTCGACCCTACACGTGGCAGAAGCTCTAGAAAATCTAGAATGATCATACAGTGGACCCTTCCATGGATGGATCGAAGTTTAAATTCCACATAGATTTGAATGATCTGATCGATCTGTTAAGGGTTCTTAATTACAACGGTATAAAAAATAAATGGGTTGAAATTGGTATATATGATTGTCCTATTTGTCTTATTTTTTAACTGTAGCCCATTCATGACGGATTCAACTAGATGGACGGTCCTGATTTTCCATCCCCCATGCCAAATGTATGGTAATGCAGATGAAGTACATACGCACACACTAATCACACCTTAAAAAAATTAATAAAAAAATAAAGCAACCTTGACTCCCATACGCATGCACTCATCATTCTACATGTGAAAAATATGCAACTCAAACAAAAAAATCCAAATAGTGGGGCTCAACTGTAGAAATCCCTCAACCAAGGATGTATAACAATTAGAATTTTAATACATCTGTTTAGTATAAAATTTGATTTTGGATTGATCTAAATCAAGGTCACGCAATTTGGATGGTTCAGATAGAGTTACATACGGGCCTACATTGATTTTTTAAGGGTATTATTCAAAACATGAATAAGATCTAATGATTAGGTGGACCACACCATAAGAAACAATGGTGAATGATCATTAAGATCTAAAGATCAGGTTTTTAGAAGAAGTACTAGGGCCTATGCATGTATGATCCGGATCAATGGTCCACCTTAACAAAAAAAAATATGTCAATCAATGGTTAAAGTCATTGATTAACAAATCCAACATGATTCTACACCACAAGCATATATATCACTGCCCATGTACAAGCCATGAAATGTGCCAATTTGATTGTACATGCAAGATCTAAGCAGTGCATTAGGTGGACCATGAAAAATGACATTCTAATAATTAAGCATGTATACTCATGACATGGGGAATAAATGTGAAACAAATGGACAGATGGAAAAAACTTCTCCTGCTCGTTCGTTTGTTTTTCACGCCATGGATGGCCCATCAGTAAAAAATATTCTTAAAAGACCATCTATTTTAAAATAAAAAAATTAGAATCTATTTAAGGCCACTATTCCAATGGGTACGACTGCCCAGATGGATTGATATTCTTTCTGTCCATCCATGTGAGACCAGTTATGGTGGACGGTTCGCATCCATCTCCCTAAACGACATTGTTTTATCGGCTCAGATGGAACACATCACAAATACGGATAGAAGCCTAAAATGAAGGTGCCTCATTGGCTCAGATGGAACAAACTACATGAATAAGTGTTGAGATTGTCACCGACACTACTACCGTTTAAATGCAGGAAAACTGATGTTTATTTATGACAAAGTTCAACGGATATCATTTTCATCGAAAACATCTGTAGCTCTAAAAAAATGGATTTTAATCCTTTTATGTATTTCCCATGCTTCTGCCTTGCATCAGTCTCATATTTAGGCTTCTATCTGCAGCCAAACTGTTCAAAATAAATTGGACTACGATTTGTACCAAAAAATTACGGCCTGTCCATCACAGCCCCTGTCTGATCAGGGATTGTGACAAGTGAGATGCATTCCTTATTCCGTCCGATTGGGTGCATTCAATGTAGCGCTCACAGAGCCGTTAGACTTGATTGTTGTATATCGAGGTGCAATCAGACTGGATTAGGTAGTACTGGATTATAAAACATGGCATCTCTGGGGGTATTAACAAACGAATAAAGAATTTTCTGACTTGATAAGGGCCTAAAGAACTCTAGTCGAGCTTCAATGGCTTCCACCTGTTAAAATGAAATACAGGATAAATCACATGCTTTCTCAGTTGAAAAAGAAGAGGAAGATATCAAATAGCTAGAAAAAAAGACATGAGACCAACCAGGATGAACACCAGAAGAATGCTTGTTATAAAGGAATTTTCTAACAAAAGGAACAAAAGTCATATAGAAATTTAGTTGTTAAATGTTCACGATTTACCATAGTCATGTGGAGCACTGGAATATTTTCATCGGTCAATAACCTATCATAGATGTAATCACCGCGTTGATAGTTGCAGTCAGCGAAATGGGATGGCGTCTTGGACAGGTAGGGTAAAGTTCCTATCAAACTGAGTAAACTCAGTTTGGCCCACCTGCTATGTATGTAGTCTATCCACGCCGTCCATCTATTTTAAAATATAATTTAAGAGGTTTAACTAAAAATTGAAGCTTATTGCAGGATCAAGTGGATCATACCATGGGAAAGACCATTTTCTATGATTTCCACCATTGAAATGATGCTAGGCCCAACAGTGATATTAATTTCTCATCCAACCTGTTTACAAGATCTTCTAGACATGGATGAAGGGAAAACATAAATATAAGCTTCAACAAAAAGTGCTTGGCCCATATGAAATTTTCAACAGTAGAATTGCCATCAACGAAGTTTTCCGTAGTGTGATCCATTTGTACATTAGATATGCTTATTTTTCGAGCTCAACCAATAAATTTATCCGGTAAAATAGATGGACGGAACGGATTAAATGGATAGATCATGGTAGACCCCACTGAGTTTCTCAGTATACAATCCGCTTTTGCACGAAGTCATCATTCTGCAGATTGCAATCTTTGTGAGACATGAAGTCGCACTGTGTATTGGAGGATTTTCCTGCAAGAAATCCACATGGAAAAACAAACGACGGTAAAAGCCTAATAGGGGTAATTATGGTTATTTACAACATGTAACAGAAAAACAAACAACCCCTTATTAACTTTCAAGACCTGAAAAAATGATGGTTAAAAAATAGGCATGGTGAAAGGTGAAAGTTATGAGGACGGATAACAACGAAGGATTTAATTATAGGGAACTTAATCAATATTGTAAAAATTAGAGGATATTGAGGCACAACATAGTAAGGCATACACCGGAGCAAATAGTGTGGTTGAATGTATGAATTAAACTCTTTTGGAAAATGACCTGTACTATGTTAAGTAATTTTGGGTTGGGCAATGAGCTATGGGCTGAGGCCATTTTCTATGGCTTGCTATTTAGTAAATTGATCCACATATACAACGATTGATTGTAAATTTTCAGAAGAGGTATAAAGCGGTCAGGTAGTTGATTACTCAAGACTATGGATATTTGGTTGTGATGCGTACTCTCATGTACCATTAGTTGAGAGGGATAAGCTAGACCAAAATACTAAGAAGCACACTTTTGTCGGCTATGGTGATAGGGTGAAATGATACTATAGTATGACTGAGTTTCATAGAAAATCATATTTAGTCTGGACGTTAAGTTTGAAGAGGGTTCCTCGTTTCGAAAGGATGAGCACAAGGAAATAAAAAAAATCAACAATTTATGTTGAAATAATTAAGGTTGAAACACTCGAAGAACCTAAGCCACAAATAGAGGTATAGGAAGAGGTGAAGGTATCACTTATTAGGAGAAGTCCATTCAGGGATCACAAGTTACCGTTAAGATACATGGATGACCCAAACTTTGTATTTTCTCTCATTACATATAGGGGAAAGCTCTAGAAGAAAGAGATGCAGAAATGTGGATAACAACAATGCATGATGAGATGGATTCTCTATATAAGAATGAAACACATGAGTTGATGGAGCTGCTAGCTGGGTGGAAAGCGATCGGATGCAAGTGGATTTACTAAAAAAACTGGATAGATACAAGGCTAGATTGGTAGTGAAGGGTTATGCTCATAAGGAGGGTGTCGACTTCGGTATGATATTTGTGTCAATGTTCAAGCAAGTATCTATCAGATTTATATTGGTGTTAGTTGCCCAATACAGTTTGGAAATGAAACAGTTAGATGCGAAGACTGCATTTTTATATATGGAACTAGAAGAGCATATCTACATGAAGCGACCTGAAGGGTTCGAGGTGCAGGAAATGATAATTTGATTTATAGGTTAAAGAGGTCATTATACGGCTTGAAATAGTTACCTAGGTAGTGGTACAAGATATTTGATTCCTTCATGTTGAGTTAGTAGTTTATCATAAGCGAATTCGATCATTATGTCTACTTTAATGCACTAAGTGATATGAAATTCATTATTTTGGTGTTGTATGTTGCTGATATGCTTATCGCCAACCATAAAATATATGAAATCAACACATTGAAGACTTAGTTATACATGACATTTAAGATGAAAGATATGGGGGTTGGAAAGCGAATTCTCGACATCGATATACACAAAGACAAGGAAATGAGCAATCTATGTTTGTCTCATGAAGAGTATCTCAAGAAGGTCTTAGTCAAGTTTGGACTGTAAAAGACTAAACCAGTTAACACACCCCATGTTGCTAATTTTTGACTTTCTTCGGAGCAATATCCTATGTCAGATGAAAAAAAGAAATATATATTTCATGTGCCCTACTCGAATATGGTTAATAGTCCTATGTATGCCATGGTATGTACTATACCATATATTTCACATGCGATGGGTGTTGTGGGCAGATACATATCAAACTTCAGCAACCAACATTGGGAAGTACTGAAATGGTTACTTCGGTACATACAATATATGACAGACCACATCTTGGTTTTTGGAAATTTTGAGGAGAAACTGGTAAGCTACATTGATGTGAATTACGTAGGAAATGTGAATAATAGAAGGTCGACTTCCAGTTGGAGTGCTTGATGAATGCATTGCTTGCCTTATCATGGATTGCATTGAAGTTGGATTTCAAACATATGATTATATGAATTGCGGATTTTGGTGGGATATTCGAGGGGGGGTTTCCTTGGCCTGTATGGCAATGATGATATGTTTTCGATGGGATATTCAAGTAGAAATTCCCTTAGCCACATGGCAGGGATGATTGATGATATGTTTTCAGTGGGATATTCGAGCAGGGGTTTCCCTGGCCTACATATCATGCATGATTGATGATATGTTTCCGATAGGATATTCGAGTAGGGGTTTCTTTGGCCTGCATGGCAAGGATAATTAATGAAATGTTTTTGGTGGGATATTCGAGTAGGGGTTCCCTTGGCCTACATTGCAAGGATGATTGATTATATATTTCCGGTAGAATATTTGAGCGGGGGTTCCCTTGGCCTATATGTCAAGGGTGATTGATTCCGGTGGGATATTCGAATGAGGGTTCCTTGGAGGTTCACCTCTAGGATGACTTATATGATATGATTCCGATGGAATACTCAAGTAGGGGTTCTCTAGAAGATCATACCCAGTATGACTTGCATTGCATGAACGATTCATGCATTATGACATTATATTTATTTTGAGAATCTTATATCATAGCATTGCATATTGCTATATGTATTACCCATCTTTATTGTATTTATTTTGAATTCATATCATCCTTACCCTTTATCTTGTTGTGCGTTGAACCATTGTTTACTTGCCTCCATTCTGTCAATTTTGAATTCACAACATCATTGTATCCTTCCTTGCTTTGCGCTAAGTGGTGTTTTATTTACCTTCATCGAGTCCGTATCAAACTCGTGGTGGATATGATCTCATTGGGCTTCTAGCTTACCAAATTAACAACACCCGTGGGTTTACAAGATAAAAGAAGAGCAGAAGATGAAGAACACCTAAATGGCTATTTCCATTATATTAGATCTATAGTTTAAATTGTGTTTGATAGGTTGTAATAGAGTGATGTGAGGATTTAATAGTGCTAATGGTTATTGAATTTGGATTTATAATGTTTAAAGTTAAATTTAAAGTTTAAGTAAGTTTTATCATTGTTTAGGTCGGATGAATGATGATTTGAATATTATTATGGATGTGTAAATGCATAAAACTTACTACACACCTTGAAACTCAAGATCAAGGTCACCATACTCGGGTTTTAAATTTTAAGGTGTGACAACTCGTACCCCAACCTGTAGTTAAAATATCGTGTCAGACTTGCATTATTGAGTTGCACAACAAACCAAGCGCTAAAATTATTACCTTAATAGTATTAAACTCTTTCCTCAACACCTTTTTCTCTTTAGAAATCATTTTTTGCAACTCGTTCATTTCTTAAGATGTCATTTTTCTCAACTCATTCATCTCTTCCACCAAGTTGTGTTTCTTTACATCATTGGCCATATTCTCTGTTGATGCAATTTTCCGGTGGATCCTCCCCGGTTAACCCGTTCAAACCTGCATAGAAAAGAATGAAAGACAAAGGAGACCCTGACTTGTACAGGGGACCCTTCGATGCTTAAGTCAGGAGTTTGGGTCTTTAGTAGGGTAGGATCTCTCTTGGAAAAGAGTCAACAGTCGAATATTGGGGTACGAATATGCGTACCTTACTTTGGTTAGGGTTACCTCCATTTATAGGAGAGGAAAAACATATGTGATAGGGAGTCTTCACTGGAGACGAAACCTGTTTAGAAATCCATTTAGGATCCATATCAGATCCCAAAATTCTCAGGATTCGATCTAATCCTCAGAAGATCTTGGGAGAGATCTTCAGGCTGCTAGAGAAATCTTCGGACTATTGATCTCAAGGATTGGTCATTTGCCGACCTTTCCTATGGAACATGCAACTTCCTTCTCTCGGAAGGTGTTCCGACCTATAACTGAGCTATGGTAGAGATATGATCGATCTTTGGTCGAGCTTTAATCGGACCAATTCCCGACCCATAGTCGAGCTATGACCGAGCTGTGGCCGAGCTATGGATTAGGTCGATAATTGGCTATTTGAGTAGACTTACATGATGGGGACATCACGCACACACGCGCACTCAGCCGCCCCCCTACGTACGTACGCCAGAAGGAGGGCCCCGCCGTCAATCTGGATTGATGACGACGTCTAGGGAGGGCCTCCTAGCTAGAAGACGAAGTTCTAATTCAAAAGAGTGGGCCCATTAGTCAAGAAAAGCCCATCATGAAATCAAAGAAATCTAAAGCGTCCATGATGTTCTAAATAACATTAATGAAGTTTTGATTTCATATTTTAGGTTTTGCTTATTAATGTTATTTAGAACATCATCGGCGCTTTATATTTCTTTGATTAGTTTTTATTTTAGTTTACTTCATCGCCAAGTAATAAGTTGCGCACATGGCGCGAGTTTTGGGGTATAGGGTTTTCTTATAAATAAACACCCCTTGTAGCTTTTTTCATTCACTGAAGATTAATAAAAATTCAACGTTTTCTTACTCTTTGAGTTATGAAGCCTAATTGGGTACGAAGCCCTCCCTTCATCGAAGGGTTAACTAGCGTGCTGCGAAGCCACATCTATCCCGATTCGCCCCCATCCATCGCCATCTCTACTACTCGTCTTCTACCATCCCTTCTTCTCATCTCACCCCATCATCAACACTTCGAATCAATCATCTATTGCAGCAATTCTCCTCCCCACAGCAGAATTTCAGAATCTGGGCCTACAGGAGGGTTGAACTTCGGCGGAACACCACACACAAACCGTACATCGGATCGAGCTGAGATTTGGGAGTTTTGAAGTCCATCCCTGGCCGACCAGGGCCAAGGTGGCCTTTTTTCTAAATAGTGGGTCTCACACACGTGCGGCCGAGATCACATGCATGTGCATCTGGGCCATTGTTGTTGTCCATGCGTGCGGTACTTCTTTGGTTTGTCTCTCCTCTCTTTCACTCCGCTTTTACCCAAAATCCCTAAACTTACCCTTAAATTACTCAAATCTCCAATTTTATGCCCCTTTTCTTACCCTAAGATTCCTTGATTTGAAATTGATGAATCCCTTGGATTAGGGACTGATTACTATGCATGTGTGGATGATTATTTTTTATCTTTGAGTATCATTTGGTTCATAATTTTTATTGATCCAGCCCTATCATGTGTAGGCCTGGACCCGCATAGATTCCCCTTAATTGAATGTTTGGATTTCATGTAGGATATGGAATTTGTGTAATTGTTTCTGAACTAACGTGATCTTAAGCCTGAAATCTCGCATATCATATTTAATTTTCATGTCCTGCATCAAATTTGGTATTAGAGCCTAGGGTTATTGTAGGGAAATTCATTACATGTTTAGGGTTTGGTTGTTTATGTCCATTACGCATCAATTCTCATCATATATGGCTATTTAGAAGTCCATAAACCCTGACATAAGCTGCTGAAATTTTTTGTTATCCCCTTATTTGAATTATTTTAGAAATTAACTTAGCTTTCTATTTTTAGGTTTAGAAACTTTCCTTTTCTGTTTTTTAGAAACTTTCTTAATATATTTTTAAAAACTAATTTCCTTTCCTTTTTCTTTTTTAGAAACCAGTTTACTTTCCTTTTTCTTTTTTAGAAACTAACTTACTTTCTATTTTTAGAAACTTTTCTTTTTTGTTTTTAGAAACTAGGTTGCTTTTCTTTAGAAACTTTCCTAATTTATTTATTTTTTTTTATAAACTTTCATAATTTTTTTTTAGAAACTTTCCTAATTTGTTTTTCTTAGAAACTTTCCTTTTTCATTTTTAGAAACTAGGTTATTTCTTATATATATAAAAAAAGACTTATATTTTGACAACTATATTACTAAATTTTGGTTGACACCCTACACTAAATATGGAACAATTGCAAGAGTCACTAAACAAGTTGTCCCAGAAGTTAGAGTTTTTGATTAAGCGCTTGGAAATGGACCAATGCTTTAAACAGCTTGATGTACGCATTACCTGACTAAAGACCATCGCCAGGACAAACTCCACCATTGTGGTAGATGTCCAATCTCAAGCAGGTGGCCTGGAGGATAAACCAATGCATGGAGTTAGTGAAGGAATCAATTATGGGTGTGCACCCGTGCACCCACCCCATGAGAGACATTAAGACTACTATTTTGAGGAGTACGACATGTGCGGCCTTGTAGTTGGAGAGAGTGCACCAGAGGCTAGTGTAAAGTTACCTAATGAGGCCATTCCGATAATGGATAAGTTACGTGATGTCTTTCCTGATGAGTCTCCCCCTAGGAGGGATATAGAGCACACCAGAACATGGGACACCGTAATACCTACAGCCGAGTTTGCGTTTAATAGTTCTGTCGATAGGTCCACAGGTCTCAGTCCTTATGAAGTCGTTACTATTTATAAACCTAGGAAACCTATTGATCTTGTCCCTATGTCACTGTCCTATAGGGTGTTAGAGCCTGCAGAGTCTTTTGCGCATCACATTCATTCATGGCATCAAGAAATCAGGGAGAATATCACTACTAGTAATAAACATTACAAATTTTATGTAAACCAACATAAACGTTTCAAAGAATTCAATATTGGAGACTCTGTGATAGTTCGCATCTGGCCCGAGCGGTACCCTCTGGGGGCCGTTTGTAAGTTACACGCTCGTAGCTTTGGACCCTTCAAAATTATAAAACGAAATGGTCTCAATGCGTATGAGGTAGATCTTCCACTTTCTATGGGAATTAGTTCCATATTCAACGTGGAAGATTTAGTTACTTTTCAAGGGACCACTAATACTTTGTCCGGCCCTTCGCCTACCCGTCCTCATTCCCCATATTTATCCCTTGAACCATGGCCCCTTCCCGACCCATTTTCCCAGCCTCTACCTCTCATACCCACTCTTCCTGACCTTTCTTCCCAGCCTCTACCTCTCATACTTACCCTTCCCGACCCATTTTCCCAGTCTCTTCCTCACATACCTACCCGTCCTGACCCATTTTTCCAGCCTCTAGGTTCCATACCTATCCTTCCTAACCCATTTTCCCAACCTCTACCTCCCATACCTACCCGTCCTATCCCATCTTCCTAGCCTCTACCTCCCATACCTACCCGTCCCGACCCATCTTCCCAGCCTCTACCTCCCATACCTATCTTTTTTGACCCATTTTTTCAGCCTCTACCTCCCATACCTAACCTTTACACACCAAAAAAGGAAATAAAGGATATCTTGGACCATCAGATAGTTTCAACGTCGGACGATGGGTTTCAGAAGTACATGGTTAAATGGAAGTCACGTCCAGCTTCAGACAACATGTAGCTCATTGAGAAGAAGCTTCAGAAACTTGATCCTGACATCCTGGAGCGGTTTAGGAGTTTTATTTCGCCAGTCGCGAAATCTTCGCAGTTGAGAAGAATTGATGGGTACATCACGCTCATACGCTTACTCACGCCGCTCCCCCTACGCACGTACGCCAGAAGGAGGGCCCCACTGTCAATCTGGATCGATGACAACGTCAAGGGAGGGTCTCCTAGCTAGAAGACGAAGTTCTGATTCAAATGAGTGGGCCCGTTAGTCAAGAAAAGCCCATCATGGGATCTCATGATCGTGGCCCACTAGTCAGATTGATTTTATATTTTAGGTTTTGCTTATTAATGTTATTTAGAACATCATGAACGCTTTAGATTTATTTGATTAGTTTTTATTTTGGTTTACTTCATCGCCAAGTAATAGGTTGCGCACATGGTGCGAGTTTTGGGGTATAGGGTTTTCTTATAAATAGGCACCCCTTGTAACTTTTTTCATTCATTGAAGATTAATAAAAATTTCATGTTTTCTTACTCTCTGAGTTGTGAAGCCTAATTGGGTGTGAAGCCCTCCCTTCATCGAATGGTTAACTACTGTGGTGCGGAGCCACATATATCTTGATTCGCCCTCATCCATCGCCATCTCTACTACCCATGTTCTACCATCCCTTCTTCTCATCTCACCCCATCATCTATACTTCGAATCAATCATCTATTGCAGCAATTCTCCTCCCCACAATAGAATTTCTGAATCTGGCCCTACAGGAGGGCTGAAACTTCGGCGGAGCACCACGCACAAACCGTATATCGGATCGAGCTGAGATTTGGGAGTTTTGGAGTCCATCCCTGGCCGACCAAGGCCAAGGTGTCTTTTTTGTAAATAGTTGGCCCTACACACGTGCGGCCAAGATCACACGCATGTGCGTCTGAGCCATTGTTGTTGTCCACGCGTGCGGTACTTCTCTGGTTCGTCTCTCCTGTCTTTCACCTAAAATCCCTAAAACTAACCCTAAATTAACTCAAATCTCCAATTTTATGCCCCTTTTCTTACCCTAGGGTTCCTTGATTTGAAATTGGTGAATCCCTTGGATTAGGGACTGATTACTATGCATGTGTGGATGATTATTTCTTATCTTTGAGTATCGTTTGGTTTATAATTTTTATTGATCCAGCCCTATCATGTGTAGGCCTGGACCCGCATAGATTCCCCTTAATTGAATGTTTGGACTTTCATGTGGGATATGAAATTTGTGTAATTGTTTCTGAACTAACGTGATCTTAAGCCTGAAATCTCGCATATCATATTTAATTTTCATGTCCTGCATCATTACGGTTGCCTCCTCTTTAAATGTCCTTACAGTTGCATCATTCCTCTGGGAGGTCGGCCTGTTTCTGGACGTAGACGCCCCTTAGGGCTTCGGATACCAAAAAGGGTCCGTGTTGTTTAGTAGAGTTGGTTCATTCCATAAGTCAACCTATCCAACTTAACTATTTTTTCACCTAACAGTAAGCCCCCCTTACTCTTCAAGCCGATATGAAGAGGTTTGAGGAGTAAGCCCGACTCAGTTTGGGTCGGACTTAGGTCAGGTTGTGAAGTCATAAATGCCAGGTATGACGGCCAACACGGTGCTTGAGGCGTGTCAGTAAATGTACACGGCGTGTCGTTTCGTTGTTCGAGGTCACATGGGGTGTCAAGCCACTGTTTCAATGACAGTCGAATAAGGGCGCGACACATGGCTTAGTACTCAATATTGGGGTCGAGCGGCGTATAGGGTCGCGCCACGCGTCCGCAGGGGGTAGTTGAAGGGACGTTGTACGACCAACATTGATAGTCGCACTCAAGTTTTGCCACGTGGCCTCCCTATATAAGGGAAGCCCTAGCTTTTGTTTGTCCCCATTTGCATTTCACGCTCTCCTCCCAATCGTCTTCCTTCGCAGCAAGGTGATTTCCGGTGATTATAGCTACCAGCATTCAGGCATCCGTTCCTGTCTTCGGTGAGCCTCAAACACCTGCCCCCTCCTCCTTTTCTATTTTCCCTTGTAATCGACGACTCTCAGCGTCTATAAGAACCGTAATGTCGGATTCTTTCAGTTCACGGGAGGGGGCCTCCGACGACGACAGTGGGTCTAGCAGCCTTCTGGTAATGTCAAATCCACCGTCGTCGTTGGTGATGATGGCGGATGTCGGTTTTCCAGCATCTCAGGCAATGAAGCAGTCCTCGGTAAAGAGACCGCTGGATACGGAGGGTGACGCTCCTGACGAAGATGACCCAGAAGGGTCGGGCGATGATGGTCTGGGGGTTCCGGTGCCCTCTACCCTCAATGTTAAGGATCTAGACCGAATAAGGCTCGGGTATCACATCCCCGAGTCTGTAGTTCTTCGGCTCCCTTCACTGGACGAGCTTCCAGATCGGCCTCCAGAGGGAGTCGTCGCGATCTTCCAAGTCGCGCTTCAGTGCGGCTTGTGGTTTCCCCTACAAGGCCTGGTAAGGCATTTGCCTGCCCGCCTGAACTTGGCCCCGGGACAGATGATCCCCAATGGATGAAGGGCTCTGATGGGCTGCACAGTGCTTTGGTCTGAACTAGAGTAGCTCGAGTTGACCATAGAGGAATTCCTCCATTTGTACCAAGTAAAGCTGAACCATAATCAACCCGACTGGTATTATGTAACGCCCTGAAAATCGGGGGTCGAGCAGGAGCCCAACTCCTGAGTTCCAACGCATCTCTTATGTAACATAGATAATGATAATTAAATGTTGTCGGTATTAGTGCATTAAACATGAATGAGATTATAACAAAACAGCATATCATACTCTAGAGACAGTTAAATTACGCAAGTGAAAGACTGTGATAAGTATATAAAATTGTATAAGTGATTGTAAGTCCCTAGAATCTGAACATGTCACCAGGTCGAATAATTACATGTATAATTCTCAAAATAACAAAATGTGGATGTCCAACTAATCATATAACCCTGTAATCTCATCGATCAGAACGGTCTACATAAACCCGCCTGATAACCACATGTATGAGAACTTCTCCTCATCATCGTAGAAGTCTGGCTCGGCCTCATGCGTCGCGCCAGTATCTGCATCTAAAATAGAGTTTGGTTGGTGTTTTAAAACACTATCCCAGAGTGGGAGTGAGTGATCAACTCAGTAGAGCTATAAGGCAAAGGTTAACATGTTATCAATTCAGTCAAACAGTAATGATAAGCAGTACAACACTCATATCCTAAGTACTCTTATTAATGCAGGAATGGTCTGCTATAATGATGTATGCCCTCGCCTACACTCCCTCTGCGACATCATTTCACGATCATGGCATGCAACCCTTCCTTTATGCTCAACTCTAACGCCAAAGGCACATATAAATGCGGTGCATGTACATGATTAACCAAGTTCTTAATTAGATTTATTCATGCAACAGATTCGAGAAGCTAAAGTACCTCCCTTTATGTCATTTAGCCAACGATGATCCATCTAGGATCATCAATACTAGTTTATCACATACGATAGGTAAGTTATAGGGCAACGTCACCCCTGAATATAAAGCAGTGGACAAGCAAGTTCAGGTCACTATGAAGAGGCTCGTCACCGTCCTCATAGGCCTTAGTTCATACTCGAGGTCACTACGAGAAAGGCTCGTCACCTTAGCGTAGGCCGACAGCTCGAATACAGTGTCTCATACTACCGTATTCGACTCACGAGTTTGGTTTGCTCACTGGTCACTACAGGGAGGCTCGTCGCCCCAGCGTAGGCCGACAGCTTGAGCACGGTGTCCTATACCACCATGCCCGGCTCATGAGTCTTAGTGGATCGTGGTACCAAGGTTAAAAAGGTTTTCCTCTGGTAAGTTGGTACCTTAGATTTAAGCAGTAGTGTCCATACATGGTGAATATAGATTGGGCCAATCGGGTTACTTGACAAGCTTGATTGGTACGAGCGTACGTTGAATTGATCAATATGGAGTGCACAAGCATTCTGCGTGGCCTAACCATTGTCGACGATCAGCGTACGACTCAGATTCCTCAAACGTGTCTTGTCTGTCGAAACGTCCTTAGCCACTTACTCGAAAATCATTACCGATTGCCTGGACTACATCATAGCCCCAATCACACTCCAAATGATAACATTCACATGTTATTGTCAAAGACAACATGTAACAACCAATCTAAATACAAATCTCATTTGAGCATTTCAACAAACACATAGCACACATGTTATCATGTATAGGCATTTCATACATAAATCACATAGTAGTAAGTTAGGTTACATGAAAGAAATTGTAACTATAGGTAAGGGGATTGAGAGTCACCCCTCAACACCCTCATTAAATATGTTTCAATAAGCATTTTCTCATCCAGGCATTTTATCAAATACTTAGACTACACATATTAACATACATGTAATATAGTAGTTATAACGGGTATTATAGCAAATCCTTTTACAAGGATGTTGCCACACATACAACAATCATGTATCCTCCAACATAAATCATGGCAAGCACAAGTCATGTTTCCATACTCATACAAACATTTCGACAAACACATGGAATGCATCTATTTCGACATAGTTCATAGATATGTGTAATACGCGGAAAACATTGTATCTAAGCATATGTGATAGCAATCAAGTTAGACATAAATCATTGCTGACATTGAAAGCCTTGAAAACTATAACCTAAACGTTTATAGTCTGCACCTTTCACTGGTAAACTCGTAACGAACTCAGTTCGAATGCAATGTCTTTGTCTACAGCACAACGACAACCTATATCATGAGATATGTTAGTTATTCCACCATCTGCTCTATTTGAATCCCTAAAACAGGTTAGGGTTAGGATTTCTTACCCAAGTACAGAGTCAGAATCGCCGGTATAGTGACACGAATGAGGCGATTCAGCCCGTGGAGTGGCAGGGTTAGATCCTTGCAGCGAGCCCTCACTTTCTCTCTCTTTCCTTCTCTTTCTTCTCTTTTCTCTCTCCTGAGGTTTATAAATTCATATGGAGTGAGAGAGGGGTGGGTTTAGGTGTTTATGTAGGTTCATAACTGACCTCAATGGCCTTAGGGCTATTGTATACTTAGGTTATAGCCAAATAGAGGCTGTTTCGTTCTAACGGAGCACATCTGGAGGCCTCTTTTCTACGTACGGTCTAGGGAAAGTTCCTTAACATTGGATCTATGTCAGGTTAAGTTTTCAGTTTGATCGGATTTAAGGATCGACCGTGACGGACCAATTTCAATTCAACGGTCACCGTCACTTGATCAGGACCACAAATACACTGACCTGTGCAGGAAAATTTTCCTGATCCGAGGGTGTATTTGGGTCAGATTCTGATGGTCTGAAACCTTAGATTTGACCTGTAAGTGAATGACCCAAATCACTTAAATCTGGGTTCATTTTCCAAAGGTATTTGCATTTTTCACACACTTTGCTCCGGGCTCAAGTTGTGCGTTTCTGGATACTATTAGGACTTGATTTTCAAGATGGTTGTCAAGTCCAGTAAGGCGGTCATAATCGTATAGTTTCTTGATCATCGGACTTTCGACGTGCGATGCATTCCGAAACAGAGTTTCAAGCTGCTCGCGAGAGCAACTGGGTTTAGAGATTGATCCTACGTTTTTAGGTAATGTAGCGTCAACGATTCTACTGGTTTTAGGCCTTACAGATTGTATTTAAAGTGATTAGTGCTAATTTCATAGGTAATCTCATTTAACACTTAGTTAATTCTCGTCTAATTTCTAAGGAATTTGATCCTTAGTGATTTCTGCCAGAGGTGGTACTCGGGTCTTTGAACTGATTTTTCTGAGACATTACATACTATCTCTTTGCTTGGCGGGGGACTGAAGGGAGCCTCATTACCGACCCTTCAACGTCCAATAAAAATTGGTGGGATAAATGGTTCTGGGCGTCTGAGTGTTGGGAGTCAATTGACCTACCTTTGGCGTCGGATCAACATTGGGTCCCTACGGTGTTCTCCAACCCTGGTGAATATTCCTCTGACATAATCAATTTTTTAGTTTGTCTTTAATGGGTCGGCTTTTAATCATGCTGAAACTGTTTGCATATGGTTTCTCTTGCAGTCATCCCCAAGCAAGCTCCTTTGCTTGATAGCGGGTCGCTTACTCAGACCATGGGGGCGAGAACTCTGAAAGAGGAGAAGAGGTCTTAGAGGGTGCTCCTTAACCCGAGCTACTCCTTTGGTCGGGCTTGGATTCTACTCTTATCGGTAAGCCATTGGATAAGACCTAAAGCCGATCCGTAGAGCTTAGGAAAAATTTGTGAATTCCTCTCACATGTTTCCTTTGTGCTTCAATGCAGAGATGCGTGAAGCTCGCCCTCTTCTTCGGCCTCCTTCCAAACTTCATGCGCTCCCTAGGGATGTGTTGGCAGCGTAGAAGAAGAAGAAGAATAAGGCCTCCTCAAAGAGCAAGGGGAAGGTCGACCCCTCCTATCTTGTCGTAATCGAGGCGAAATGAGAGGGAACGTAGGTAGAGACCTCCTCTGGTGCCGCTGGAGAGGCAAGGACAGTCGTCCCAGAAGAAACTGCCCCAGTTGAAGTGTAAGGAGCTCCCGAGCTTTCCACCGAAGCTTGGTCCTCAGGGGCAGAGGAGGCAGCTCGCCATAAGGGACTTCGCCAAACTGTCGAGGAGATCCTCCGTTGGGCAGACCGCCACGTGCTGGAGGCGGAGTTCCGCAATTTGTTTGATTCCCTTATGAAATTAGCTCTGACACACGTGACGATGAGCCTTCTCAGGGTATGGCATTTTCTGAAGTTAGGTCATTTTTTATTTCTTCGTTGCTCATTGCTACTTAACTTTTCCACTTTTTTTTTTTTTTTTTTTTTTAATTTTTTTTTTTATAGTTCACCCCATGCGTATTAAAGGCGCGCGCCGAGTTTGCTCGATGCGCGATCTGGTGGGCAAGGCCAGTCAAAAGGTTGCTCGATAGGAAACCTGGGCTTCGACTGTAGAGGCCAAGCTAGGGGTTGGGAAGATGACTCTTGAAGCGGCTTCTGCAGAAAAGGTCGGGGTAATGGCGAAGCTGGAGGAGGCCAAGGCCTGGTACGAGGAGTGTCGGGCTAAACTCATGGAGACCGAGGCGAAGCTCAAGACAGGGACTCGAGCTGCTCTTGATCTAGCTTGGGAGAATGCAGTCATGGAGTTCGAGTCTTCCCATGCGTACATGAAGGACCGAGATGCCCTCTATCGTTAGGGTTACGCCGAGTGCATCAAGGCTATTAAGGAGAGCTTCCCCGAGTTGGACCTCTCCGCCTTTGACAAGTATGAGTCGAGCTCCGATGGGTCAGGCGACGAAGTGGCTCCTGAGTAGCCCTTCGAGGCCGAGGCTTGAAGGTCGGCTTCGACAAAGCAGTATTTCCTTTTTTGCAGAGTAATATTTCCTTCGCTCTACAATACTTTTCCTTGGCTTTGAAATTCCTTCCTCGATTTTGCAATACCTTTCCCTTTTTCAGCTTTAAGCTGATGTAGACTGATGTAAATGTGCCTCCCGGGCTATGATTGATGTAATCATGCCCTTTGGGCTTTTATTAATGAAAGTGATACTTTCGTGAATTGTCTTGAATTCTAAATTTTCAAGTTAAGTAGATCGTCTTTGATTTTGTATTAGTAGACTGAACTTGAATACGGTTGCTCGGACACAACTTGCAACCAATACTTAAGTTTTAGATCGGGTTTTGGTTGGACTTTGATTGGGCCTTTATCATACATAGGTCAGATCTTGGTCATATCGCATAGAAATCGTAGCGAAACTGCGCTTTATTGATACTATCTTAAAGTCGAACGATACACAGTAAACGTTGTGCCGGTCAATTAGGGATAATAGATCTTGAGATGCTCGGCATTCCACGGATGCAGAAGGAGCTGGCCAGTCAAGTCCTCTGGTCGATATAAACTAGGTCGATTCATACTCGTTTCCACATAAGGCCCCT